>CM031244.1:202973893-204173893 GCA_018340775.1 Taxus wallichiana var. yunnanensis | reverse complement strand
CATGTCAAAGACTCAACTAAACATCAGAAATCCTGGTCCATCACATCTAAGATACACTCATAGAATAACAAATGATCGTATCAATAAGATGGAAATAAAATGAGTTTAAATTATTTATTGCACGATGAAATGAGAACTCTTTTCATAGCACAATTGCAAATACCACAATACTACCACAAGGATAAGATCTTGTGTGATTCAGAGGAATTCCTAACATAAGATTACAACAGGAACATGAATAACTACTTAAAACATCATCAGAATGAAAGAAAACACCATTATGCTCATGATTAACATAATTAATTCAAGGTTCATCAATTTATCAACAAGGGAAAGTTTTATTAATAGTCTTAAAACTTGTCAATTTCTAAACACTTGCAACCATCTTGACATGATTAAATTTGAAAAACAAAAATGAATTAACAGGTTTCTCAAATAAAATCTTGGAGAAATGGTTTTTACTTGGCTCTTTCCTTTCTATGAACAATTCTCAGAAAAATTTAACCCCTTTTTTCATGTGATTATCTCTTTGCCTTTATATCACTCAATTCCCTTGCTAACCTTTGAAGTTTTACCTAAAAAGCACAAATATTATAAGGAATATTCCCCTTTACAATATTTGTTCTAGAACATGCCATTCCTTAAAATTTTTACCTTAAACGCTTGGTGTACAAAGTGCGAGTCTTTTCAATTGGACCCATTTGTGTTTGACTCGGGATGTCAAGTCATCATTTATAGTATATTATTTTAATAATTCTTTCCACATATTGATTAGATAATCACTTTAGATGACTATACGTACCCAAAATTATAGGGTACTGTATCGCTGACAATGTAACACGTGCCCCAATGATGATACAGGTCTCCTCACAAGGTTATCGAGATCCGAAAAAGCTCTCTAAGTATGCATTAACATCCCACATGCCCTACTTAGCCCTGCGGGCTTTGTTTTTCTTCTCCCTCCTTTTCTTTGCGTTTTGTCTTCTTGGTGATGAAACCGCCACCGCCCGGGCGGCGGTCCCCAGAACCGCCGCCCCGCTCGGGGTGGAGGTCCTTCACGTGTTTTTTAGAATGTTATTTTAACGTGACTCACGTAAATTTCAACGTTTACCAGATTTTTCTCACCGCCTTTGCTTGTATTTATGATTCTGGTTCCCTGGAATAGTGTTTTTGCATTGTTAATGGTTAAAGAGTTACATTTGGTTTTTTACCTTTGGGTAAATGCAAATGATATAAATAGTTGGCTTGTGCTCAAGGAAATGGCCCTCAAATTTTCCTCTAAATTTCTCATTGCAATAGATTAGTCTTTCATTTTACTTAGAATTTTTAGTTTAGTTCATTGCATGCTTAGTTAATGTCATTTTTCTATTAGAAAGCCACATATCCATCTTGTGCAAGTGTTGTTATCACTTCATCCAAATCAATTGGAATAGGATAGTTTGATTTCAATAGGAAGCCATTAAAGTTGTAGGTTTTTTTCTTCAAACAGATAGTTTTAGGTTCGGACATTTTATGTTGCATGAATCGCAATAAATCCCACTAGGAATTACATAAGCCAAGCTCGTACTCTTGCGCTATCTCTCTCCTACTCATATTGTATTCGGGCCTCGTATCCTAAGCTGACTTTGTCCCAATATCTACTTGATGATGCTAGCATTACATGCTTTTCTGGATCCACGTGAACACGAAGGAATGAGGAGATCACACTGAGGGGACAAAACCACACACACCATCAGATTCACCACTATTCTGCAAAATCTAGGTTCTAGCTTTCAAAGTTCTAGTTAGAAGCATATCAAATAGAGTAGCCAATCACTTTATTTCAGTTAATTTTGCTTTTGATATTGTCAGGGAAGCTGTGAGGATTGATAGATTCTATGAAACTATGATTCATTCCTCACTTCTGCGGTAGGATCGAGAGTCTTTCAAATAGATTAGATCAGTTATTTCATTATTTAGAATAGATTTACAACTACACAGGCAAGTAGCTATACTCGGTTGCTTTGTTTGTTTTAAATTCATTATTAGATTAGTTGTCAAATTCTAGATATATTAAAATAGTTGCTCCTTCAATTTCATTCATATAAATTCATCAGAAAAATACAAAAATAGAGAAGTTATATATGCTATAAATACACTTCACATAGTTAATTTTACCTTCTCTACAATTGAGTTTACATTGTTGCTTTTATATGACAATCACGGGACCTAGAGAGCCCAGAGAATACGTATTCGAGCCAATCATGCCCCAACCCGATCTCATCATAGCAATAACTGATATAGATCAGAATCTTAGGATCCAAGTCTTCCAAACAACGACAAATTTACAACAGATCAGCCTCCAGTTAAGCGGGTTAAACATAGAAGATGACAAAGCGCACACATTTTGGTCAAATCAACCAAACTATAGATTACCCTAGATATATATCCACATGACTGTAGAAGGGCTTGAAAGAGAGAAAACATTCGGTTGTGATCCTTTGGTCCCACAAATGACGTAGGAGGCACTCTCACGAGATATAGATACCAAACTTAAGAATTTAGGTTACACGAATGCTCGTGAGATAGTCCGAAAAGATCACACAACTAATAATTCTGAATATAGAGGCTGAGAAAGCATATGACTATTAGATATTAGGGATTAGGGATTGAGTCCGCACATGACCATAACAGGACCACAACAAACACGAATCTATGGTTGTGACCCACAAATCCCATAGCCCAACGAATCCATAGGTGAATCAGACATAGATGCTAGCCTATGCACATTAGTATTCAGATCTACTCCACTTCCACCTATCATCATCGAATAGTTATCCTTGTTAGACGTAGCAGCTAATAAAGCTAAGGAATTTTGGACTAGGCCAGATAATCGCCCATAGAGTCCACTATATCCATCATCCACCCTATGACCCTATCTGGAAATATACACGAGACTATCCCAGGTCATTTTTCATGTATTCCATAACCCATAGACTAAATCATGCCAGAGCTCGATATTGATTGGAGCCTTCGAGCAGTCATCCTTGCCGATCGATCTATCACACCAGTTTAGGTTAGGAGGGCCTTCTTTGCCTTAGATTCGTAATTTCCACTAGTGCGTGTCAAAGACATCAGATTACCTAACTAGTTTTTCTACATCCCACGTGTATTCCATCCCGACCGACTATCTTAGCATGACCTCGAGAGGTCGGGTGCGAGGAAGAGTTACTTGTAGATTCCCACGCTCACTTCTCACTTTTCCGTCATACAAAATTGGTGAACTCGACGTGAACTAAAAAGTTCCTCCTCTTGTATTTCTACTTCTTCCTTCCACCTTCACTCTTTCCCGTTATTTTGTGGGTATTCATATACCCCCTGAATATGTCAAGATTTGATGCATATGGTAGGCCTCTCTTAGGTCTTGAGGCATACTACGCTCAACTGAATAGATAATCATCACCCTCACTCTTAGTATGGGGTGAAAACTACTCAACTAACTAGTTGTCAACACAAACTCCATCTCCAAGGGTCAGATATAGCTCATCTTTCCAAACAAAGGAGTTGGATCAGCTCGCTCAAACACAACACACAGAGCCTTTAGGCTCGAACAATATGATGTTCACAGAGAATTTGGTTCGTCTCCTTAGACCACAAATTAGTACAAAAACTGACCCATACCTAATTTTAGATGATGAACATTTGGCACATTATGCCAAGAATGAACAACGTTCTCAAAGTATGTACCCACCTATAGGAGGTTTACACACACAACCTGAGGTCTCTTTTCAAGAAAATACCTCCATGCCACGTCATATAAGAAATGCCCTCGGGGAAACTTGGCAGGACAATGATCAAGTTCATAGCGGGATATCACATGCCTATAAAATACTAGGATATAAAACAAATGCCACTAAGTAAAAATACCATGACTTCGCCAAATGAAGTCATTTCAACGTTAGTAGAAAAAGTGAGGGGGTTAGAACTTGCTCAAGAAAATCACCATTCTCAATTCATGCAAGCAGAAAATTCTAATCCTCCACACCACCCTAGCCAAGTAGACCTCCTCACAGGAATGGGAACATTAGGCATGACTCCTCAGTATTCACAATAAATGCCAACAAGAACCGCCATTTCTAACACCACTTCGATACCTCCCAGTCTAGTACAGAATAATCCATTCCTAGACAGTACCCCTTCATACTTAAACATATACTCCAAATCACCACAAGGGGACATGTTCTCCTCTCCCAACATGTTTTCTCAAACACAGGGGCTACCTTATGCTCCTGCCAATGCATACGCTATGCCATACCAACAACCCATTCCACCGCCACCCCCTCAACAGGCACCATCAATGGTCAAAACGTATACAATAGGGACATATTCGGAATACTTGAAGGAGCCCTTAGATTTCACCATACGAAGCATCATGCTTCCTAGACCTCTTCCCAATTTACCCAAATACAAAGGTGAGGGAGATCCGAATGCACATATCAAGGATTACGCCACAGCCATTCGAGAACTACTCCCTTGGGATGGTGTTGTTGCTAAAATATTTCCCAAAACCTTGGAAGGTATCCCTCTCGATTGGTATTATAGAATACTTGAGGCTTCCATCCATTCATGTAAACAACTCATTTCAGAATTCATCAAGGCATTTGACATGAACAAACTATTAAGAACAAGAATCAGGGAATTCTTGCACATTAAGCAGGAACACAATGAATCTTTTTCTCATTTCATCCATATAGGTGGTGTACGAGTTCTTTATTCTTTAGCAAAGTGCTCCAAATATGGACTGAATGGAACTATGTGATTTATTCCTTCATTCTCTTAGCAAAGAAGTGAAGGAAGAAGTCCAGAACTTTCCACTAAGGACTTACGATGAAGTACTTGAGAGCGCTCTCCAAATAGATCAAGCGGTAATAGATAGTGGTCGTAAGACATATGGAACAAACGGGAGGTTAATCACCTCCAACCAGAATGCTACGGCTTATCCTACTACCACAAGCGTCAATCAAGGACCTAAAATCCTTAATAGAAATTGTGGAGTGACAACAGATGGAGTAACTGATCAGGCCAAAAGGGTAAATGTTATGAATACTCCACCGCTAACAAACAACCAACGAAACAACAACTTTACCCCAACAATCAATACAGTGGATTTTAATCATCCACAAAAACAACAACAACAATGGTGAAACCCTACACAGGGTCCAAGCCAAAACTCAACTGGGTATCAAAACCAAAACCAAAACCAAAAACAACAAATGCAAAACTTTAATCCTAATAGGCAATGGTTTGATCAGAGTTTTGGGCCACAATATACACCAAGTCAACAAACTAGGAATTACAATCCTAACTCGTATTGTGGTTTTCACAAAATCCAAGGCCATGACACTAAAAAGTGTCGTGACTACAATAAGTTCATGTAACGTTTGCCAGAGGAACAAAGACAAATTTTCATAGATATGTTCTTGGCAGATCCTACGTCACCAGCACCAAATACTTTTACAGGGGTAGTTTCCCCACAAAATGTGCCCCTCAAGATCTTCAATGATCCACTCCCAAATCACAATAACAACAAGTTAAATTCAAATGGGACAAACAAGGGTGTAATGACAGGAAACCACGATCATGAAGCCTCGACTTCATTAAATCCATTAGTTGCGCCACAATTAGGAAGTCAGCCATGACCTAAGATAGTCAGCTTAGTTGAGTTAGACGCCGAACTACCCGTGGAAGCTATAACAAGGACACGAGAGTATTCCTCTCAGCCAAATCCAAGTTACCTACCGGAGACAGATAACATCCAACAAATGTTAGTAAGACCTGTAGGTACCTACGATTTAATTAGTGATCTAACAAAAACCTTCTCACACATTTCTTTTTTGGACTTACTAAAGAATTCTCCTACCCACAGGGATGCTCTTTTAGAGGCATTAGGTTTAGGCCATCTAATTAACATCACTCCACCTCCCAAAACACAGGTAAACCATATAGACTTTGATATCCACCCTCTGGGGCAGCCGGATAGGGATATTGAATTCATATTCGAAATAAACAAAATGCCAACAGACGCTGAGATTGCACACTGAGGTGATCTAGCCTTACATTTGCACATATGGGTTTATAAAAATTATGTAAAATGTGCGATGGTTGATGATGGGGCAGAAGTTAACATAGTCCCCTTTTCTTTCCTTCAAAATTTAGGGTATGGAGAAACGAATTGTTCCACAACTCAAAATACGCTAAGAGGCTATGATAGCCTTAAAGCCACCTCGATCGGAACTATAATAATACCGGCCACCTTAGGACCCAAAACAATCCTGACTGAGTTTTATATTATAGATCGGGAAACCAACTATAATATGATCCTTGGCCGACCATGGATACACCGTATGAAGGCAATTCCTTCTACGTTATTTCAAGAAGTAAGATTCTTGCATTTAGGAAAGGTGTTCATAGCTAAAGGTGATCCAAAACCATTCGATGTACACCTGGCTAACCTAAAGAAAAGACCAGGCATGCACTCAGAGTTTTAACTCCCAACAAACCAACTTAATAAACCGGAAGAAAAGTTAGTACCTACGATAGATCTTGAGACTATGAGCCTAGCCAAGACAATCCCAGCCCTCAAAGATGAGGTTAAGATTGTAGAAACAGTATCATTAGGAACTACTACAAAAATTGTTGAAATGCTAGAACATGATCTACCAATGTTCCTACCATTTGATTCTGTAGGCATGGGACACACCCTAGGTGTTGGTTCTCTTCCAGCAGTAGATCTTTGCATGGTAGAGGTAGAAGATGTTAACACAAAAAATATCCCAATGCCCATATTCCTAGCTAAGTATTGGATTCTCCATTTTGATGGAACTAGATGTCATTACGGAGTTGGGGCGGTGTAATCTTTACTTCCCCGAGGAAGAATCCTACCATTCACCTTTAAAATGAATTTCAAATGTACGAACAAGGGTGCTAAGTATGAAGCCCTCCTCCTTGGCCTCATCTTAGCTAAGAGGATCGGTGTCGATAACATCGGGGTATTAGGAGACTCATGATTGGTAGAAAACCAAGTCTCTGAGGTGTATAAAACCAGAGCCGAGCACTTACTGACTCTACAAAACAGCCGTCTTGAATTTAAGCAAGGAGTTTGACTTCATATCAATCAAAACAATCTGTGAGAACAAAATATTCTCTCGATTCAATAGCAACCTCAACATCGCGTTTTACTCCAAACACATTGAGTTGGAAGATACCCGTTTTATGGTATCCCTTCGTACTAAACCACTAATAAAAAAATGCCAAATCCTCTTTTAAATAGAAATGAGGACAAATCTACTATCCTAGACTACATCGATAGTGATACAACCACTCGGATTACTTAAATTCCTATGCAAAGTGTTACATCTCACCCATCACATAGTAGATTTATCCTTTATCCTGCATTCATCTTCGGACTTCAGAAATCCCATGATGATCTTCCCCATAAAAAGAACTTAGCATATACAGTTGAGAATGGAGAGGATCTAAAACTACCTCCAGCCCTGCTTGAGTTTGAAGAAGGTAACGCTTCTCTAATCGAAGAAACAATAGACATTAACATCGGAACAGAAGATGAACCAAGGATATTGAAGTTAGGATCCTCGTTAACTCCATCAGAAATAGAAATACACACTCAAATCCTCAAGGAACATTGGAAGGATTTTGCATTTAATTATAAAGAAATGACAGGGGTTGCACCACACATTGCGGTACATAACCTCATCACTAAATCGATGTAAATCCAATTAAGAAAAATTCGAGACCAATGAAACCTAAGGTAGCTCTCATGTTGAAAGAGGAGGTAATGAAACTCCTCCAAGTAGGATTCATCAAGCTAGTTGATTACTCTCAGTGGGTATCTAATATCGTTCTCGTTCTCAAAAAGAATGGGAAGATATGCATCTGCATAGACTTCTGAGACATTAACAAGGCATGTCCTAAGGATGACCTCCTGTTACCGTCCATAGACATCATTGTTGATGCAACAACTGGATTTGAGCTTTTGTCTCTCATGGATGGATTCTCGGGATACAATCAAATCAAAATATCTGAACAAGATCAAGCTAAAACCATGTTTATAACTCCTTGGGGAACCTATTGCTATGCTGTTATTCTATTCGGTCTCAAGAACGCGGTGCTACATACCAGCGGGCTATGACGTATATATTTCACGATATTATTCATAAAATTGTGGAATCCTACGTAGATGACTTGTTGGCCAAAGCCAAGAAGCGTTGTGACCATCTAGAAGTACTTCACATCATTCTTTCACGTCTAATAGAGTACGGAGTCATGCTAAATCCAGAAAAATGTGTCTTTGGTGTAACAGGAGGAAAGCTCCTAGGTTACATTATATCATCACGAGGGATCGATGTTGACCCAACCAAAATTAAGGCTATTCTCAAAATGGTCCCACCTTTGGATGAATCTGGAATCAGGTCATTTCTTGGAAAGCTTGGTGCAATCCGGAGATTCATCCCGGACTTAAGTTTCACCATTCATCCAATCAATAATTTACTAAAAAAATATTATAGTATTGATTGGACCAAAGATTGTGATGAAGCTTTCAACATAGTTAAGAGTTTCTTGTTATCACCACCTATGCTAATGCCACCTAAGTCAGACTACCCGTTAATTTTATATTAGCGAGCTACTAATGTCTCGCTATCCTGTATGCTGGCTCAAGAAGACGATGACAAGAGAGAACATGTGATCTATTTTATTAGCCGAATGCTTCTTGACTATGAAACACGTTATACACGAGGCAAAATGAGAATTCCTTGCCATAGTCTTTGTAACCAAATGCTTAAGACATTACATGCTAAATCAAGAAACAAAGGTCATTGTAAAGACAAAGCATTTACGAACTTTTCTCACACAAGGTCCTTGTCTAAAAATTTGGACGCTTTATAACCTTAATGGGGAGTTCAAACTAACATTTGTAAATGAAAAGTCCGTTAAAGGAAAAATAATCATGGATTGGTTAGGTGATAACCCACTAGATGGAGGCAATCTAGTAGATTTGGACTTTCCTAATGAATGCATATACTACATCGAAATCAAACCTCCCATCTCTGAGTGTCCTTGGTATGCTGATATTATTAATTATATCATGGATCATACGTATCCATAAAGTGCTTCACCGTAACAAAGAAGGTTACACAATATCGTAGCTAAATACATCATTATAGAGCAAGTGCTCTATCGAAAAGCATTCGATGGAATGCTTCTAAGATGTGTCGACACAGAAGAATCCAAGAAGATTCTCCACGAATCTCATAGTGGAATGTGTGGAGGACACTTTGGTGGCCATGCCACCGCTCATAAAATACATCGAATGGGCTACTTCTGGCCTACTCTAGAACATGATGCAATAGAGTTTGTACGAAGGTGTCATAAGTGCCAAGAATTCTCTCATGAGATCCATATGCCGGCACAAGCTCTACAACCAATCGCTACTCCATGGCCCTTTTCTACGTGGGGCCTCGATTTGATAGGGAAATTCTCTCCCTCGTCTACAGACGACCATAACTTCATAATCACGGCCACCGAATATTTTACCAAGTGGGTAGAGGCTATGCCTCTTACTACTGTATCGGGTTCTGTAATCGCCAAGTTCATTTTGAACCAAATCATTTATAGATATGGTGTCCCACAAATCATTATCTCAGATAATGGGACTTCTTTTAAAAATGACGAAGTTTGTGAATTGTGCAATAAATTTAAAATAATCCATCATACGGCATCCTTGTATTACCTTTAAGCCAATGGACAATTTGAAGCAACAAACAAAACATTAAAAGCCATTCTTCTTAAAACTATGAAAGAAAACAAACGAGATTGATATTTGAAGTTATATCCAGACCTTATGGGCCCACCGAACCTCAATAAGAACACCAATAGGGAGACTCCTTTCTCGCTAGTATTTGGGGTAGAAGCAGTTCTCCCGCTTGAGGTTGAAATACCCGAGTCTCTCGTATCTCATTACAAGAGGATTTTGGACAAATACGCTTACGAGAGAAGCACGTATCTCCCAACTAGAAAGCCTAGATGAAGCTAGGTTAGATGCGAAACGGTGACACGAGTCTATGCTGATTGGATGTGCAGAAGTATAACAAGAAGGTCTATGAATGTGACATATATGAAGGAGATCTAGTTCTAAGGCTAGACAGCCGGATAGACAAAAAGAATGGCGAAGGAAGGAAGTTCCGGCCCAAATGGTTGGGTCCATACCGAGTCATGAAGGACTATGGAAATGGTGCATATCTCTTATGCACACTAGAAGGTGAGGAATTTGGTGAAATAGTCAATTCCCTACACCTTAAATGATTCTATGCATAAGCAACCAACACTACTTGTATAATTATAGCTACATTGCATCTTCATATAGTTAGGATCATTTTTTCCGCTTGTTTTGTACAAATTTGTGATCAAGGAATTTATTCTTAAGAGCAATTCATTACAAAATTCTGATGGTATTGGCATAAACACTCTAATCATACTTCTCCATTTCCATGATATCGTCAATTATTTCGGAATCATTTCATCAAATAAAGCTAGATATGACAAAGTCTTAACGGTAACCATACCAAGGTCTGCATGCTTGTTCTCACTTTTGGTTTCTTCTTAGGATAGGTGTCTTGCCTATGGTCTGTTCTAGAAGCTTCATCGTGTCACATCTATCCCGTATGTATATCTCTTTGGAAGTAAGAGCATGCTGACATTTTTCTCAAGTAAACAAATCGAATGTTGATCAAACAGAAAATTTTAATTTTACACATTTCCTTGCCCCACCAACCTTTGGTGATGAGCTTGCATCTCTTACTACTGACATAGGGTTAGGAAAGGATGGAAATGCCCTTACTCGCCTATGCCTTGCCCATGGTGATAAACCCACACTTCTTACTAGTAGCATGGGACAAGGTGTAGGGGGTCCTCTTGACAAACAAACGTAAAAGGTCAAAAAAAACAATTCAAATCTTGAAGTCTTGAGTAAAAAATAAATGAATCGGATGTCCAAAATTCCAAGAGAGTTAAAAATCCTAAAAACCAGATTTTGTCTACCATGTGGCCATCTACGGATCTAAGTCTAGATAAAGCGCAAAGTAAATTACATCCCAAACTATGGAGTCACTCGAGTAGAGTAGGCTTGCAGCATCCTAATTTGGTTCCACCAAAGCTTTGTCTATCTTTCATCACTATCATTTCAACACATTTCATAACTTGTGCCCTTTCTAGCTCTCGGTGACAATCCCTCACATCTTACTAGTTGCATGGAGTTAGGAGTGGGGCAAGTTTATCTACTCATCATACTGGATTATCTTCACCACTTTACCAAAATAGATATGAGGTATCAAAATTGCTTAAAGAAACTAAAATTTCAAAATCACATTGTATCTACATTATCATATATCGGCATCATGGAATACGAGAAAGAAAGTAAACACTTGTATCATTTGTTCTCCATTGCATACATTCTAAAAAGCATATAATCATAACATCATAGTTTACATGTGGAAATGGAAATGGAAGTAAGGTTATAGATGCCAAGAGTCTAATCCAAAAAGAATATATATATATATCAAGGATCAAAATTCCTGTACAATGTCATCATGCGCTAAGCATGGTCAAAATGCTCAAAGAGCCTAGAAATACAAACATATCATACAAAAATCTAAGAGAGCCAACTGGCTTCTCAACCCCTATGAGATCCCTCTAAGGGTGCACATCCATGCCTAGGACTCGGCTACGCCGGCACTCTGAATGCACAGAGGGCTCACGATCCCAAGGGGCAGTTGCGGTCTCACCATGAGAATGACTCCTCATTAGGCACTTTGTTGTCCTATACCCTGCCCCGGCATTTCGGTGCGGAGGGTAGATACCATCCTATCCACATGCCATACGGGGGTAAAGATGTTAGTATGTCTGCCAGCCCATCGAGGGCTCCCCTACATCCATAGACAACTCTGCATGGGTCCTCTCCATGGGGATCATCAAGGTATGAGTGCATACCCTACGAATCAGGTCTCGCCACTCATCAGCGGTCTCTGCAAACAAAGGAGAAAATAATTAGAAATAAAAAAAGAGATGAACACAAGTGTAAACAAAAGGAGAGATGGAAATTAAAGAAATCCTAACTCAAAGCAAAGGGAAGATAACTTACTCGGGTCACCAAGCCTCCAGGATGGATCTCTAGGGTCAGCACCTGCCACATATGCTACCACTGACTGAGGTACTCCTCCCATGGCTGGAGCGACGTAGCATCCCGCAATGGACTCATCCTCCCCACCATGGCCCTGGGAGAGTGGCTCCTCTGAAACCAGAGTCACCCTCTCTGCACTCTACTCTGCCCTCTCTGCCTGCATGATATCCTGAGTGTCATGCCACTCAGGATCACTGTCCTCCTCAGTCTCCTCCTCCGTCTCCCCTGTGAACTCCTCAGACTCAGAGTCTATGTCAATAGGGTCATCACTACTATGAGCGGGACCCATGAAAATCTGAAGTAAGGGTGCCTGAGGAGCACCGGCTCTCTCTCGGGCACGTACTACCCGCCTAGCTGCAATAGGAATGCCAGGGGTAACAACCTGTCTAACCCTCAGCCCCTAGCACCCCCTTTGGCCTCTCTAATCGACCTATATCGGCACTACTGGGAATCATACCCATATAAGGTAGGCCAAACTGCTGAGGAACTCAACCAAAGGGGTGTATCTCCACTCATCCTACTCTGTCAATAAATTGCCCTGTGGTGGAGCAGGAGATCAAAGTAAGAGCCTCCTCGCCCCATAAACCTGCCATGGCCTGATACGGTGTGGCCTCCATGTCATCAGTGGTCAGGGAAGCAACTGGCTGGTGAGGTGCTCTGAGCACCGACATGTCTATCCATCTAGCTGCCCTCACAGCTTTGGGATCTGCCACCTCTACACCTCTGCCATAGGGGATGAAGCACTCATAAACCTAGCTCATAACTAGGGTCGGGTGGCTCAAAGACTTCCCCTATAAACAGACTACCCTATACAAGTCATGATAGGTAGTCCCAAGTATATCTACTCCCCAGGCGTAAATCTAGCCATGTCCCTCGATCTGTGCAATGATGGGGGACCAACAATATAGTAGTGTGTCTCCTCCCTTATCCCCGATCAATCTCGAGGCAAGGATCCCCATAATGGCTTGGCGAATCAAGGGGATGGGCAGGCTAGGGATAGATCGGACCCTCACCCCCTTCTTTGAGCCAGTGGAGATAACTACATCTCCCATGTAAGAAGCCCATTGTGCTATCTGGGCCCGTGAACCTGTTGTCTCAAGGGTGAGTCGTCTCCCGATGATCGGGACCCCCAGAATACGGTAAACATCCTCCAAAGTGATGGTCCACTCACCTCAGACCCCTAGAAATTGGAAGGTGTTCCAATCAGCATCCCAATAGGAAAATAAGTCACAAAGTATGTGACTGGATGGTGCAACATGTGGAACCCACGATATACGTAGTATACCGGCCCTCTGAAGAGTGTCCTGCTCATCCTAAGAAAGGGCATCTAACACTAGCTGGGAGCTAGTCACACTCTCTCTCTCTCGACTCCACCGAATATACTCCTCCCTCACCTGCATACACCCAAAAACACACAAAATAGAGCAAGTTAGCATCCAAATGACATTAGAAAAATCACGAAAACACATAAAGATGCTAAAAATGCAAAAACAATTTCAAACAAGTGTTCTTTTAGCATTCTGTGAAGAACCGCCACCCTGAGTAGGGAGGTAGTTTCACAACCACCGCCTTAAAGGTGATGGTCTTGTAACCACCTCCTTAAACAGGGTGGCGGTCACATGACCGCCACCCTGTTCGGCGGCGGTCATGTCTCGAAAACCCACGCGGGTTTTATACCTAAAAAAGCCAAAAAAACATGAAAAATGACACTTTTAGACTAAAACAAAGCCTACCCAGTAGGTGCCCCCCCTAGATGGACCTTTTGAACCTAACATTTTCAAAAATAACCCCCCCATGACAAAGATTTTAACAATTCAAAATTTTGGGGGTAAAAACGAGAAAAACTAACCTGTGATCTCGCGGGTCGATGTTCCACTCATGCAGAGGCATGATCGCTATCTCGTCATGAACGTTTTGACTCTACTCTCGTAAGAAACCGTCACCATGGGTCCTAGAGCTCAAAACCAACCAAATCAACATGCACAAATGAATAGGAAAATGGGCCCACTTTCATATATATAGCAACCTGACTCATTTTGAATCCCCCTTTTCATAGGTTTGGAGCGCCAACGGAGGTAAGTTCTTACCCCGCACAAATGGTACATCCTCATTTCACATTATTTTAGCATTTATTTTCTGATCTATTTTGTCTATCTGCACTTGATTCCTCTTTTCATTTTGTAGGTGGTGAGAATTTTGGATGGCGTCATTACGACACATGGACGTATCAAGTATAACTTCCAACTTCCCATTTCGGGACTGCCATACTCAGACCCACCGTTTTATGTCTCTTCATGGCTAAAAAACTTCTCTGAGGGGGTAATATGTACATACCCAAAATTGTAAGGGCTTGTACCCTTTGGGAAAACATAACACATGCCCCAATGATGATACAGGTCTCCTCGTAAGGTGTTCGGGATCTAGAAAAGATCTCTAAGCATGCATTAACATCCTGCATGCCCCGCTTAGCCCCTACATGCTTTGTTTTCTCTTCTCCCCTCATTTTATTTGCGTTTTGGTCTTCAGTGATGAAACCACCACCACCCCTACGGGCGGCAGTCTCATGCCGCCACCCAATGAGGGCGGCGGTCTGAATCGCCACCCGCTCAGGGGGGTGGCGGTCCTTCACGCATTTTCCAAACTGTTCTTTTAACATGACTCACGTAAATTTCAATGTTTACCAGATTTTCTCACCGCATTTTCTTGTATTTATGATTACGGTTCCCTAGAATAGTGTTTTTGCATTATTTATGGTTAAAGAGTTCAATTTGGGTTTTACCTTTGGGTAAATGCAAATGCTATAAATAAATGGCTTGTGCTCAAGCAAATGGCCCCTCAAATTTACCTCTCGAATTTCTCATTGCAATAGATTAGTCTTTCATTTTGCTTAGAATTCTTAGTTTAGTTCATTGCATGCTTAGTTAATGTCATTTTGCTATTAGAAAGCCACATATCCATCTTGTGCAAGTGTTGTTATCACTTCATCCAAATCAATTGGAATAGGATAGTTTGATTTCAATAGGAAGCCATTAAAGGTACGGGTTTTGTTCTTCAAACATGATAGTTTCAGGGTTTTGGACCATTTATGTTTCATGACTCGTAATAAATCCCACTAGGAATTGCATAAGCCAATCTCTCGTACTCTTGCGCTATCTCTCTCCTACTCGCATTGTATTCAGTCTATATCCTAAGCTGCCTTTGTCCCAATATCTACTTCTATGGATGCTAGCATTACACGCTTTTCTGGATCCACGTGAAGATGAAGGAACAAGGAGATCACACTGAGGGGAAAAAACCACACACACCATCAGATTCACCACTGTTCTATAAAATCCAGGTTCTAGCTTTCAAAGTTCTAGTTAGAAGCATATCAAATAGAGTAGCCAATCACTTTATTTCAGTATATTTTACTTTTGATATTGCCAAGGAAGCTGTGGGGATTGATAGTTTATGAGAAACTATGATTCATTCCTCACTTATGAGGTAGGATTGAGAGTCTTTCAAATAGATTAGATCAGTTATTTCATTATTTAGAATAGATTTACAACTACACAGGCAAGTAGCTATACTTGGTTACTTTCTTTGTTTTAAATTCATTATTAGATTAGTTGTCGATTTCTAGATATATTAAAATAGTTGCTCCTTCAATTTCATTCATATAAATTTATCGAAAAATACAAAAATAGAGAAGTTATATATGCTATAAATACATTTCACATAGCTAATTTTACCTTGCTACAATTGAGTTTACATTGTTGATTTTGTATGACAATCACGGGACCTAGAGAGCCCAAAGAATACGTATTCGAGCCAATCATGCCCCAAACCGATCTCATCATAGCAATAAGCGATATAGATCAGAATCTTAGGATCCAAGTCTTCCAAACAATGACAAATTTATAACAGATCAGCCTCCGTTAAGCGGGTTAAACATAGAGGAAAACAAAGCAAATGCATTTTAGTCAAATCAACCAAACTACTGATTACCCTAGATATATATCCACATGGTGTAGAAGGGCTTGAAAGAGAGAAAATGTTCGGTTGTGATCCTTTGGTCCCATGACCCAAATGACACGGAGACATTCTCACAAATATAGATACCGGCTTAAGAATTCGGGTTGCATGAACGCCCATGAGATACTCGAAAAGATCGCACAACTATTAATTCTAAATATAGATCTTTGAGAAAGCATATGACTATTGGATATTAGGGATTAGGGACTGAGTCCGCACATGACCATAGTAGGACCACAACAAACACGAATCTATGGTTGTGACCCAAAATCCCACAACCCAACGAATCCATAGGTGAATCAGACATAGATGCGTTGGCCTACGCACATTAGTATTTAGATCTACTCCACTTCTACCTATCATCATCAAACAGTTATCCTTGTTAGATGTAGTAGCTAATAAAGCTAAGGAATTCTGGACTAGGCCAGATAATCACCCATAGAGTCCACTATATCCATCATCCACCCTATGACCCTGTTTGGAAATATACACGAGACTATCCCAGGTCATTTTCCGCGTATTCCACAAGCCATAGACCAAATCATGCCAGAGCTCGTTATTGATTGGATCCTTCGAGCAGTCATCCTCTCCGATCAATCTATCACACCGTTTTAGGTTAGGAGGGCCTTCTTTTCCTTAGATTTGCAATTTCCACTAGTGCGTGTCAAAGACATCAAATTACCTAACTAGTTTGTCTGCATCCCACACGTATTCCATCCCCACCGGCTATCTCGGCATGACTTCGAGAGGTTGGGTGTGAGGAAGAGTTACTTGTAGATTCCCACACTCACTTGTCACTTTTCCGTCGTACAATGACCTCTCGAGCACTTCCAGGACAAATATGATATGACATATATCCTCATCTACCTTTCAAGAATCCATCTTGGGTTCTATGCACTCTATTTCATTTCTTATTCTTAATTTCCACACATGGTTCCTATCAAATCATATTGATTCACTTTCTCTACTTATTACTAACCCCTTTACACACTTAAATCTTTCTTGTGTAAACTGAGAAAAATCTTCCCTCATTTAATGGAAAATATTTATCTTAATCAGAACCATATGCACCACTTTCACTATAAAACTTGGTTCTACTTCATCACCATCATGTATTTCCTTTCTTATTCTGAATATAAATAATTTTATCAGAAAAATGGTGAAGGTTCTTATAACATACAATCTGAAAGAAATTTTCTCAAAATATTTAAATCAAATCTTCGACTTGAATTATCCTGATGAAGCCTTCATTAGGGCTATGTTTTACATAGAGTGTGTGGCGATACTAGAGGACTTGTAACATATCAATAGGTACGATTAGCACTTATTACAAGGCTGATTAGGGTTAATCATGTATTTATAGCCTTTCAATTTATGTACTTTCATGTCTTTAGACTAGAAAATCTTAAATCTCCTGAAGATTTAAATAAATATTAGGTCAAGAGAAAACCCCAAGTATCTGGGAAAACCAATTTTCAATTTCCATTTTTATGCGATGAAGGATTTGTATCAAAGGATATTCCCAAGGAATCATATGTGTTATATGACAAATCCTCCATTGACACCGTGCCTACCATTTCTCACAAAGTGGATGAGTTAGAGCAGAGGATCAACTCTCTGGAGAACAAAAAAGGCAGAGACTATGTCCTCACAACTAGGTTTAACATTAGCATCATCCTTGGGTAAGAGAAAGGGTGAACCACATCCTCAACTTTCAATCATTATCTCGGATGGAGAAGAAGATCAATCATTATCTTCTCATTTCTCAAGAACAACAATATCATCTGCTCAGGAAAATATAGGGAGATATGTAATTTGGTCATCCACCTATTTAACGCATCATGCCCCTCATTCTAAGCATGCATTTTTGGGACCTCAACCAATTCCTTCTTTGAGAGAAAATACATCGCTCAAAAGGAAGTGGTAAATTGGGTCAAGATCAAGACCTCATAATATTTCCAATTAACAAAGTGCAAAGACTTGAATTTTCAATTACCCTAGTTGTCCCCTCTCAAACCGCTCTTAGTAAGTCAACCTTTCACAAGGGGAAAGGGAAAACAACATTTTTCATAGGTGGTTTGGATCTTCTAGACTGGGTATCATCATAATAGAAGAAAATCAAGCTCAAACAGATCATGAGTCATCCTAGAATGACTCTGGAATCATTGATGGACATGGGAATGTCCCGAGACTTAGTAGGGTTAGTCATATTTGTTCAGACAACACATGACTCAATATAACTCATGTTGAGAAAGAATAATATATTGAACAAGCTTCCCCTACTGAGAGGAAATTTTTAAGAGTCTTGAAAAATGTCCGAATATTTCCTTTCTTTTATTGGCCTTACTTTGTACATGTATATATCATTAGTTTATACGCTTATACAAATATATGTAAACTTTTATCCAAGTCATATGAAACTACTACATTTTTCCATTTTACAATTTATATGGGAAACAATAAAGTTCATAAGTAACAATTATATTCAATGTAACAAAAATATCAGTTAAAGCATCAGTTTAGAGAAGAAGTATGAAAAGAAAATACAACTTAAGGAACAACACACCTAAGCTTGTTCATCATTTTTTATATCTGCTTATTTTCCTCACAACTTCCTTTTCGCATCCCTGTTCCTTTAACAACCTTGTCACATATGCATCATACCTTTGGAAAAAACCATTTATCTCATCCTCATCTAGCTCAGTGTGGTACTCTAAGATTAGTGTTTGTCTAGCTATTATATCTATGCAATGACCCATCTTTTGCTTGTACTCCAATGACATGGCATTTAATTCTGTAATTTTGTTCTCAACATTTCTCATTGTCTTAATGATTTCATAAGATAAATCATCCTTCTGAATATTCTTCTCAAAAGAGTTAAGAAAAAAAAACAATCTTAAAATCACCGTAACTCTTTTTGAATTTATTAGACACCATATCTTATAATTTCAAATCAATGGCATCAAGAGTGTCATCAACCCAATTTATTTTGACTTCAAGCTTTTCCTTGATCCCATTCAAGGTTTCCACTCTAATTTTTGATAACTCTTCCATGGCATGCTGACTTCCTTTGAATTCCATTGGCATAATTTTTTCCTGTTCAACCAATTCATCACTGAGTCATGTTATGTGGTCCAATTTGGGAAAAATTCCCTCAAAGTAGAAGATTTCATTGTCACATTGCTCAATTATCTCGTTGATCTCATTGAGCCTATTCTTGAGCTCTTCATACTTTTATCTATCTTCTTCAATTGCTTCTTTTCCCTTTTTGTTAATTTTTCAATCCATGTATCTATAGCTTGGACCTTCTTGAAAACTTTGTTAATCTTTTCCATTCCCTCAGGGGTATCTATAGAGGCACTTGCTTGAGTATGACTAGGCTACCCAATCAACTACTACAAACTAGAACTCAAGGCTTTGACTTGTTCTTTTAATTACTTTTTGTTACCCTATCTTCATCCACCTTTTGCAAAAGGTCATTCACTACCTTAGATACTCCTTGTTTTAGTTGGTCTCTTGAGGGATTCCCTAAAGGAATGATCTAAACATTATAATCATTAGTTGTCACATCTTCTCTAGTTTTTCCCTCAAAAGGGATTGTTATTTCAATAGTTTTGGATCCCAATGAATCAGTGTGAGTTTTGGTGATAACCCTAGCCCTTTTGGAGGCTCTTACCACCTTTGGAAAATATAATGTAGTAAGTTCAATGGCTTGAATAGGGAGGACCTCCTTCTCCTCATTTGAAATTAATTCACCAATCCATCCCTTTGCTAGACCTATTCCAACCTTTTCTTCTTGTAATTCATGTTGGGGTTTCTCGGGGTAACCACCAATTTCTTGAACACCCCTTGTTCATCCTGAGCTAGTGATTTTTCCTTCTCTCACCCTATGTTGAAAATTATTTCAATTGTCCTTCTCCTTGGTCTAGAACCTGGGATTGATCATTCTTCTTTTGATTTATATCAGTGGTTGAGGGAGATTCCTTCCTTATTTCTCCAATTGATGCCACATTAGACTCAATTTCTCCCGACATTTTCTTGCACCAATGACTGGCTTGCAGGTTCTTCCTTCCCCAAAAATTGTTGGGTTGGCATCCTATTATCCTCATGTTCTGATGATACATTAGGTAGTGTCATGGTAAATTTTTCTCCTAATGTTAACTCCATGTTCCCATCGAAAGATTGTATATATGTATCAGCAATGATTTTCTCTCTAGAAATTACATCTTTTGCAACTTCTATTTTCTCTTCAAAGATATATTTTCCCACTTGACAAAGCTCATCAACCTTAGTAGTTTTAACATAATGGGAAGCAACCTCTTCCACTAATATTTCAGCACTTATGTCCTCTCCCTAATAAACTCTAGTTTGTTTGATTCTAAAACCACCTGACCTATAGAAGATATTTTTTTTGTTTGGATCTTCTTTTCACTGGTTAATACATGAGTGATATTTTCCAATTCCTTATTTGTTTGAAGATCACCTATTGGTATCACAATTTTTTCACTCATAGATAAACCAAGTGCATATAATATAGAAAATTCTTTAGAAGTGTCAACATATATCACATATGCTTGAGCCGTTGCAGATTCTTGAAATGTTTCAACCGAAGGCATATTTTACATCCCCAGTAAGTAGGGTCTTAGAATTTTTCATACTTGGACTTTAAAATTAGCTTCCTACTAGAGTAGATGCAAAATTGTGTTGGGTTACATGATCCTGAGTGCTTCTCCTTGTTATTTCCTCCAAAGGAAAAGGTGGGAATAAAGGCTCGATTTTCCACTTGTGGTACTTTGTTGCAACACATTGTGTTTGAAAAACATCATTCCTATCACTTTCGGGAGGATAAATTACCACATCTCTATGTTTGTTCTTTTTGGGTGTGTGGGCACCTAATCTTACCAAAACTAGCTCATGAGCAACCTTGTGTCTCTTGTGTGCCCTTTCAAACTTTTTTTTTGAGTCGGGTACTACCTTCCGCTCTTATTTATGTGACCTAGATTGAGAATGGCCACTTCGTATAGCCCCACTCATTAATTTTTTAGCACTATGTAGTTCTATAAAAATACGTGAATGAACCACATGAGATATTAAAACATTCCCTTTTTCTCAAATTGGTGTTGCAAAAGTAATAGGAGCATTCTCCATAGATTTTAGGAGCATTTCTTCAGTATTTTGTCTCAGAGCTAACATAGAAGTACCGGTCCACTAGTGTTTGAAGTCAACTCATCTATAAATTTAGAAATGGGCCTCTTTGAAGGGAACCGAGGAGCCTTTACTCCCAATGGATAAATTCTATCTACACCTTCTCTCAGGGGTAGAATATCATCACTTAAGCTTTCTAAATTCTTGAAGTTGTTTAAGATTCTTGTATTCTGGATTGATAAATCAATATTATTTTGGGCTAACCAATTTATAGTCCTCCTCATCACATCAGTTATCCATATATAAGAATCATTTGATTCTGTTTCATTCCAATTTAGAGGGGCTATAGGATTTCCTTCCACCTTTTGATCAAGGTAATACTTACTCATTGTATGTGGATCATCCACAATTCTTTTGGGATAACTAAAATTTTGAAATCTATGATTTGTGTAAGGTTCATTCTAGATAAATCTCTTAACTTGACCTCTTCTTCATCCCTACAATTCATCCAATAGTATTCAAAATGAGGCTCATGCTCAAAATTATTTGCAATATTATTGAATACCCATCTGATATCATAATTGGCTCTTGCCTCAAACTTTTCCATATCAAATTTCTTCATTTCATCCTCAATCAGTCTAGCTTTTATGATTGAAGGGCATGAATACCTTCCAATTATAATGGGAACTTAATATTTTTCTTATGTCTTCTAGAAATCAATTTTTGAACAGTCTTTCCTTCCTTTCCAATTCACATAAAGATAATTTATCATCTAAATATTTAGGCAATTTACATGGTTTACCTTCAAAACCACTAGCCCTTATGTATGTGAATTTCTTGTATTGAATGAAATAACACCCATATTCCAAAATTACTTGCCTGGCCTACTCATAAATCCTATATTGCCCCCATTATGGTTTGAAAAGGCAAATAATTGGTGCGAAGAAAGCATCATTGACCAACCTCACATTCCCACTCCAATTGACCAGTTGTAGTTGAGGAAAAATCTCATGCATTTGACATTGTTTAAAATCAGCACGTGGTAATAGGCTTGGGAAATGTCTATGCCTTGCAACATTGTAAATTAGGTAGGTCATCATGTATAATTCCAGCTCTAAAGTGTCACCCATCTCGATTTTTTCTACTAAAGTAACCATGTGGCTATGGAGTGCTTTTGCAATAAAAGTATCCCAACAAATGCTCCCCTTTCTTTCCAAAATTATCCACATGTAGGTACACATCCATTCCTTGAATTCATTTGTAGTCTCCAACCCTTCCATTCAACTTAGTAACATAATAATATCTTCATCTCTTCAACAAATTGTGCCCTAACTAGCCTTTTAGGGATTCAAGTTGTTACCTTTTTCTCCGTGACGGAGCCATTTTGTATTTATGGTCTTAGTATAGTATTTTTTCTTCTCTTCATAATACTATAAGGCTAATATGATACGAATGGTGATTGAATTTTTCATTATAGGTAATTTAATCATTATTCTAATAGCTACAGTGTCGATGTCAAAGCCGCATCACTACGCCATCTAGCACTTCCCTTTTTTATGGGTCATAGTTCATAGCACAATGTCATACCAATTCTAGGAAATGAACTGATGGTGGAATAGAACCAGCTAAAGTGATGTGGCTATCATGAATTTACTTTAAATACTCACTCTTATGATGGTTATTCAATATCTAAAGAAAATCCTTTAAATAAACATTCATCAGTCCGTATGCGTAATTTTTTCTAAATAACTTGTGATCTCTGACATAACTAAGAATAAAGATGGCATGGTTTTCATCTTTAAAAACCCTAACTTTACTTCAATTTGTCTTGCTAATAATGAGAAAAATGGGAGTTTCTTATTTCTTACCAGTTCTCCCATGAGTGCCTCGGTAGTTCAAACTCAATTCGGCGACCATTTTGATCCTCTAGTTCCCAATTCAAGTTCCACAGTCAAACTTGTGATATTTCTTAATGAAAATCAATGATAATGGCAAAAATTCATGCAATCGATACTAAAAGATGATGATATTCAAAGATTTTAAAACATCCTTGATTTTTGTAGAAAGAATTGATGGCAGTGAAAATTAATGCGTTGTATCGTGTTCATTCATTCCGCCTTTCTCAATTTTAAAAGTAAATTGTCCATGTGGAAAATTATTTCATCAATGTGGGTTTGGGGAGAATTTTTGTACTCTTGCCATATTTTAAAACACATACACTTTTGGCCATTTGACCCACCTTTCCACTTTTGAATTTCAACATGGGCTTCACACATGGTCACATCTAAGTGATAGTGGGCTGTAAGCCCTTTACGTAATTTTGTTCCCTTTTCACTTTAAAATCAAAATTATTAATGTAATTCAATGACCTTCTTCCCCGCTCCTTGCATAAGAAAGAGCCATGTGTCCTCTCGGGTCTCATAAACCTTTTAACACTTTTATCCTTTATCTCTTTATTGTGCAAAAATATAATTATGCACTGATTCCCCACATCCATTTAGTTTTGCAACAAGTGTACACCTTCGGAGGGAAATTGAAAATTTATTTATGCAACTTTATGATTGTGAATATTTGAAGAATATTAATTGGGTAAGATGAGTGAATTTGCATTTTGTGAATGCAATAGAAAGTTATAAGTTTTCAAGTTAAACCCACGATACTGCATTCAATTGGGAACTGCCACGTACCAATGGGTGATGGAACAAAAATTGAAAATAGAGACATGACCAAGGAAAATTTTACACATGTGATCCTTTAGATTTTAGACTTGATTCACGATTGGTTTCCCACAAGAATTTCCAAAAAAATAGAACATACCCAAACATGATCCTTGACCAAAAAGAGGACAAACAAAACAATGCATAGGAGAAATAGAAAATCAACGTGCCCCCACTGGAACAAAAACACCAAAGGAAAACCTCAAACAAAGAGGGGCAAGATTAATTCAAGCACCAACATCAGTCATGAAATGTGTGACAAGTAACCTATCAAAACATTCTATCTACACATCAAATGAGCACTGAAATGTGGTAGAAAACACAAAATTGACAAGTAGTTAGCTAAATCCTTGACTAATTAGAGAAGGCCACGTGTCTTTCATGTTTAGTTTACACTATAGAACATTGAATCACCATAACTTCTACTATAGAGGTCGATTCATCCACTCTTTGTCTTGTTGGAAATTTGTTGATGTGGGCTAGACATTGAGATTTTCAAAATCATATTTTTCATATTTTAGTAGGTGGAAAATATAGAAATGTCATTTGAGGCATTGATGCACACATCCAGTTGACCCAACCACCCATATTTGATCTGATTTTTTCTCCTTCCTTCTTCCACAAGCTAAATAGACATGGGGAGGTACATCGACAACCTTACAAGTGGATTTGTAGGAATTCATTATTGGTTGATTGGTGGTTGGATTAAAAAATCTAAGTTTCCATCTCTTTCTCCTCC
Source organism: Taxus wallichiana var. yunnanensis (assembly GCA_018340775.1). NCBI lineage: Eukaryota > Viridiplantae > Streptophyta > Pinopsida > Cupressales > Taxaceae > Taxus > Taxus wallichiana. The sequence goes on along the minus strand of CM031244.1, from coordinate 204,149,046 downwards.
TCTCCTCCACTTCTTCTTCTATAAATTAAAAAGCATTTCTCATTGAAAAAGGTTGGAATCTGTTTTGGTTTACTAAAGGGAATTGTTCAAAACATTGTTCTTTTACATTTTGAGTTTGCAAGCCTTCATATACGGCTCTTTGCATATGGATACTTACCTCTTTCATCATTGTAATCTGTTGGTGTAGGATATTTACCATGCACATATTTTAAGTACATGGGATTCCTCCACATAGGTGATTCACCATGCTTAGGTGTCCTAGGGTGTCATTATGGACTCACACGCATCATAGAGAGTGATAGGAGTTACATTCGTGGCTATGCTGGGAATGCAACTCCCACCTCTTGATGGATACATTTGTGGGGGAGTTACACATCCCACTACTATATGTACACCTTTTATCGTAAGAAATTGTATGGAATAGAGTATGGGATTTGATCCTTCTTTCCCTTAATGCATGCACATTGCTCTCATGGGTGATTTCTTTCTTCAATATTGAAGCTACATCATTTTGTGGTTGAATGCAATGTTTTGATGCTCACAAATTCCCTCTAGATCTGCGTCATTCCTTTGACATGGTATCGAGCTCGGGGATCAAAATTGTGTAACATGCTTTGGTTACTTACTACTCTTTGTCTCATAGTTTCTTATGCAAGCTCTCCTTTGCATGTTCTCTACTTGCATTTTTTAAATGGTATTTGGTTGATTTTCACTATCAGTTACTGAGCTCATGATTGCTTCTACTTTGCCAAGACTTTATGGCTAGGTCATTATTATGTTTGTGGAGCCTATTTTCATGTTAGAGTGTGGTACACCTTCTATGTGTTACACTTAGGTATTTTTACGGCGGTCCCGCTCACCGGTGAGCGGGTCAGGGGGGTTTGGGGGTGAAGCCCCGAAGAAAATTTTCATGGGTGGTTTATTAACCCATGGGTAATGGGTAACCATTATGGGCTGTTTTTGGGCCCATGGTTTTTTGGTACCCATTGTTTTGATACCCACGGTTTTTGCCCATGGTTTTGATACCCACGGTTTTTTCCCATGGTTTTGATACCCACGGTTTTGTATCAAACTACTTAAGCAATTGTCTATTTATATGGTCTTATGCATATGATACATAGATAAGCAAATGCATTGCAGATGTGCTTTGAATTCGGGTGTAAATTCTATAGAGTTTGTTGAGCATAGCTCCAAACGGATCTAGGTATTATATTGAGAGAGTGGAGGCTTGTAATAAAATCTGAGCAAGTGATTCTTGGTGGACGTAGCCTAAATTGGGTGAGCCATGTTAAATCTTGTCTCTCTGTGTTGTGTTATTTATTCTGCACTTTTATTTGAGATCTGTAATATTTTTTGCATATTAATTTCTCTGCGATTCACTAAGGGATTATTCCACATATTTTATCTCTTATTTCCTAATAATTGGTATTAGAGCCTGGTTTGGTTTTTAAAGTGTTGAATCGTAGGGAAAGTTTTATCTTGAGTGGGAGATATGGAAGATGATGGAAGATCTAGGGTGGATAAATTCAACGGGTAGAATTTTAGTCTTTGGAGGATGCAAATGGAAGATTACCTTTATCGAAGGATCTTTATACTCCGCTTTACGAGAAGGTGAACAAACCCTCGAGTATGACAGGATGTAGAATGGGATTTGCTAGATCGGAAGGCACTTGGAGCGATCCGGATGTGTCTTGCATCTTCAGTATTATTTAATATCTGAGAATAGTTCAGTAGTAGATCATTTAAATTATTTCAATATTTTTGTGAATATGCTAGCTTTGGTTACAATAGAATTTGATAAAGAAGTTAGGGCTTTATTAATTACGTGCTCTTTACGAAAGTTGGAATAGCTTAGTAATAGTGGTAAGCAACTTGGTTCTAGCTAACTTGAAGTTGAAGTTTGAGGATGTTGTAGGGTGATTCTAAGTGAGGAAATGCAAAGAAAAGCTCTGGGGAATCTTCTACTTAGGGAATGCTTTGACAGTGGCAACTAGAGGGAGACAAAAGAATAGAGGAAACCGTGGAAAATTGAAAGATCGAGGCAAGGTCAAAATCCAAGAACAATATTGTATTTTGGGCTGTGGAAAGTCTAGGCATGCAAAGAAGGAATTTGTTGGGAGCTTCGGGACAAGAAGAAACAACGGGAAGAAAAAAATGAGGTAAATGTGGCATTGGGTAATGTATGCGGGATGATTTGATTCTTTCTTTACATAATATTACTAAATCTTGGGTTTTAGATTCGGGGATTCTTTTCATGCTACTCCACATAGGCATTATTTTGTTTATTATGTTTAAGGGGATTTTGGGCATGTTTTTATTGGTGATGATGAGCCTTACAGTATAGTCGGAAAAGGTTCTATTCAGGTTAAGATGTAGAATGGGAATACATGGCTATTGAAGGATGTCAGACATGTGCCTACATTAAGGAGAAATTTGATATCGGTGGGGCAATTAGGAAGTGATGGTTATACTGTGATATTTATAGCTAACTCTTGGAAGGTTACCAAGGGTGCTCTTGTGGTGGTAAGAGGTAAGAAGGTTGGAACCTTGTATTTATCCATTGATAGTACTAATGATTGTAATTTTGTGGCTTCAGATGTCGATACAATATTATGGCATTATAGGCTCAGTCATATGAGCCATAAGGGCATGGACATCATAAAGAAGAATTTTCTTGGATATACGAGAAATAGGTTTGGAGTTACGTGAGAATTTGTGTATATGGGAAACAGAAGCGAGTAAGCTTTCTCAAGGTTGGACCTACAAAGAAAGAGAGTAAGTTAGAGCTGGTGCATTCGATGTGTGGGGCCGGCTCGGGTATCATCTCTTGGGGTTCAAGTTATTATGTTACTTTTATTGATGATGAAACAAGGAAAGTTTAGGTTTATTGTATTAGAAAAAAATCGATGTATTTGACACTTTTGTTAAATGAAAATCCTTGGTAGATAATGAAACACGTATTAAGCTAAAATGTCTCGGGTCGGACAATGGAGGGGAGTATTGCGGCAATGAATTTAATGATTAATGTTCTAAGAATGGAATCCATAGGAAAAATATGGTTCGGGAACTCCATGATAGAATGGGGTATTAGAAAGTATGAACATAACAATAATGGAGCATGCTTTAGGAGCACGAGGTTACATGCAAGACTACCTCTTTCTTTTTGGGTAGAAGCGGTGAGCACTGTTGTGTACTTGATAAAGCAGAGGACCCTCAAGTGCCTTGGATGGAGGCATACGAGGAGGCTTGGTATGGTAAGAAAGTTGATTATTCATTTCTTAGAGTCTTTGGATGTGAGGTATTTGTTTATATAGACAAGGATGATAGGACCAAGCTAGAGGCTAAATCGAGAAAAATGTACTTTCATTGATTATGGTGGTGATAACTTTAGATTTAAATGTTGGAGTATTAAGGACAAGAAAATAATTCGGTCTAGGGATGTGGTCTTTAATGATAAAGTCATGTATAAGCAACAATTGCGCGGGAAAATAGGGAAGAATCTAAGAAAGAATATGCGGTGGTAGAGGATCTTTCGGATGGGACGGTGACCCATGAATCGGTTTTAGAAAGCCGAATCGAAAAGAACCCCAAACTCCTATAGTGAGGAGGTCTTCTAGGATGAGAAAAGAACCTAAACTTTTTTCTCCTTCTCTTTATTATTTATTACTCACTGATAGTAGAGAGCTAGAGAGATTTGATGAAGCAATGTAGGTAGATGCCAGTAAGAAGTGGGAGTAAGCCATGGATGAGGAGCATAAGTCTCTCATGGAGAACCAGACTTGGGATTTGGTGAAGCTCTTTGGAAGGAAAAAGAGCATTGCAAAACAAGTGGATGTACAGAGTTAAAGACGAAGAAGGAGGAAAGAAAAGATATAAGGCCCGGTTGGTGGTCAAGGGGTTTACACAGAAACAAGGTATAGATTTTGATGAGATCTTTTCTCCTGTAGTAAAAATGACTTCTATTAGAACTATTCTTGGAATAATGGCAGCATAATACTTGCACTTACAATAGTTAGATGTAAAGATTGCATTTCTCCATGGTGATTTGGAGGAGGAACTATATATGCAGCAACCAGAGGGCTATGAGGTTAAAGGTAAAGAGGAGATGGTGTGTAAACTAAAGAAGAGCTTGTATGGCTTAAAACAAGCTCCACGTCAATGGTATAAGAAGTTTGATAGCTTCATGATGGAGCAAGGTTATATTAGATGTCATTCTGACCATTGCGTGTATACAAATAAATTTGAGGATGGAAGTTATATTATCTGTGTTTGTATGTTGATGACATGTTGGTTGCGGCTAAAAACACGCAGGAAATAAAAGTACTCAAGAAACAACTAAGTGAATCCTTTGACATAAAGGATTTGATGGCAGCAGACAAATCCTTGGTATGAGGATAACTCGGGTTAGGAAGGAATGGAAGCTGACTTTATCTCAGGAAGAGTACATTAAGAAGATATTGGATAGGTTTAACATGCAGGATGCTAAACTGGTTGGGACTCCTTTGGTAGGCCATTTTAAGTTATCAAAGGAGTAGTGTCCCAAGACAAAGCAGGAAAGAAACTAGATGTCTAAGGTACCTTACTCATCAGTAGTTTGTAGTTTGATGTATGCTATGGTGTGCACTAGGCCTGATATTTCCCATGCGGTGGGAGTTGTGATTAGATTTATGAGTGATCCGGTAAAGAGCATTTGGCAAGGTAAAGTGGATGCTTGGTATTTGAGAGGGACCATGGGGACAGTTTTGTGCTACGGTGGATCGAGACACCACTTTACGTGGTTATGTAGATTCAAACATGGCTGGAGATGTAAATGAGGAGGAGAATGACAGGTTATATTTACCTTTGTAGGTGGGACAATAGTGAGATAGATTTCATGACTACAAAAGTTGGTGGCTTTGTCAACCAAGGGAGGTGAGTATGTTTCTACACGAGAGGCAAGCAAAGAGATGATTTGGTTACAACAATTACTTGAGGATTTGGGGCATAAGCGGGAGGAATGTAAGCTACATAGTGATAGTCGAGTGCTATACAACTAGCTAAGAACTCTACTTTTGACTCCAAGATGAAGCATATATAGTTGAGATATCACTTCATCGGGATAGATTTGGAGGAAGATAAGTTGAAGTTGGAGAAGATTCATACCGGTCGAGAATCCTGTAGAGACACGATGATCAAGGTGGTCACAAGGGATAAACTAAAGCTATGTTTAACTTTGGTTGGCCTTCACGGATGATAGTGAAGGGTTGAGAAGCTTTCTCAGTGGAAATCAGTCTCCAAGTGGGAGATTGTTATGTTTGTGGAGCCTATTTTCATGTTAGAGTGTGGTACACCTTCTATGTGTTACACTCGGGTATTTTTACGGTGGTCCTGCTCGCCGGTGGCGGGTCGGGGGTTCGGGGTGAAGCCCCCAAAGCAAATTTTCATGGGTGGTTTATTAACCCATGGGTAATGGGTAACCGCTATGGGCTATCTTTGGGCCCATGGTTTTTTTGGTACCCATTGTTTTGTTACCCACGGTTTTTTTCCCATGGTTTTGATACCCATGGTTTTTGCCCATGGTTTTGATACCCATGGTTTTGTATCAAACTGCTTGAGCAATTGTCTATTTATATGGTTTTATGCATATGATACATAGACAAGCAAATGCATTGCAGATGTGCTTTTAATTCGGGTGTGAATTCTATAGAGTTTGTTGAGCATAGATCCAAATGGATCTAGGTATTGTATTGAGAGAGTGGAGGCTTGTAATAAAATCGAGCAAGTGATTATTTGTGGACATAGCCCAAATTGGGTGAACCACATTAAATCTTGTCTCTTTGTGTTGTGTTATTTATTACGCACTTTTATTTGAGATCTGTAATATTTTACGCATATTAGTTTCTATTGTTACGATTACGTAAGGGATTATTCCACATATTTTATCTCTTATTTCCTAACATTCATTGCATTTACTACATTCACCAACTCGTGCATAGTTCCCACTTGCACTCAATCCATCCAACTTGGCTCGTTCAAGATTTTTCTCTGTTTGACACGGTGGTTTGGTCATTCAACTTTTGCACTAGTTTTTAGTGTTGGTCCATGCCCTCAAATCACACATTTCTCATGCTCACTTGGACTCGTGTTTGGTTTTGTTGCATTGTGCTTGTGCCTTCACACAGCCAGCTCGTGTTTTGTTCACTCTGCCAGTGCACACCTGTAATGTTTTACAACTTGGGTTTTTCTCTTGCGTAGGTTGTCTTGCTATGGTCCGGACAGAGCCCCTGGTGCTTCAAAATACATTCTATGTAATGTTCGAGCTTATTATTTCTAACCTGCTTCAACTGCTACTTCTCATGTTAAATCTAGTGAACCTCCAACAAGTTCATAGATTTTTTTCTCTACTACTCAAGTTATTTGTGGATCTCCCTATTTGACATCCTATGAGCTCATTGGTGCATTCCTCACATGGCAAACAAATCTTCCTCGATGCCTTTCCCTGCATCTAGAATCTTGAGATCATACCTACGTTGACATTTTCTCTACCACCTCTAGTCCACGTGTATGTTTTACCATTACATTTGGGCCATTACACGAAGCCTCGGACCACCGCCACGTTGCATCTTCTCACTCTCACATGGAATCAACCCACATTCAATGCCTCTACTCCTAGCCTACTTGGCATTGGATTCCTTTCTTTGACTCATAGCACAACTAGTATGTGGATTCCCTTGACCACTGCCAACCTCAACTCCCATTTGCTCACACGTGGCTCGCTCGTCCACCCTCCCTAGGAATTCCTTACAACTTGGCTTATAAACTCAACAACATACAACTTTCCATGTCAAACCCTATCAACTTGGGTAGTCCAACCCTCGGTTTGGTGTAATGGATCCTAACTCAGTCGAGTCTTTGCCATTTACCCATCCCTTTTAGAATTGTTCGGTGGTTAAAACAATCTCTTTTTTAATGTTTTAAGGTTAAAAAAATTTCCCTTTTAGACACTATTTGGAGGTTAAAACAATCACTTATTTTTAATGTTTTGAGGCAAAACATTTATTTCATGGCATTGTAATAATTTTTGTACCTATTTTACTTGTTATGTCCTTCATTCATGTGTTGAAGATGGAGGGTGAGGTCGAGGTTGGAAGGAGGCTAATCCCCCCTCGTAAGAAAAACAAACCTGCCTAAAATTTTATGCCATTTCCAACGAGTACCCACACAATACCCTTTACACCCATTTTGGGAACTTTTTAAATCAGTTTGCAAATCTTATTGGCATTTTCCATCAGTTGTGGGAATCATTTTCTTGCTATAATTTTTGACTCACTGCTCAGTTTTGAGAACTTCTTTAGTCAAAGTTGCATGATTTTTTACACATTATGTGATGACATTATCAATTTTGTAAATGCACTACTTTATAAAGTGTCACATTCTGGGGGGTCCGTTAGTACTCTTGGGTTTTTAAACACAGACGCATTATCAGCTGAGTCTGATGTCTTATTTTCATGCATCTTGCACTCCTTACTTTTGCATCATGGAGGGTGCTCTTTCTAGACTTGAGCTTCATAGGATCATCTTACAACCTCCACCACTTCTCACCGGGAGAGAAAACTATTTAGCTTGGCATGCTTCTATGGAATTTTACTTCACTCATGAGGGTCTTTCACCCTTCTTACTTTGGCCAGTTCCTACACCCACAAATCATCGTTATCTAGAGGATTTTCTTGACACTTGTGACCATATTTTTGGTCACATGATGATGCATGTCTCTTGATATCTATGGTTTCACATGGCATACTCGGATCTACCCCACCGTTTTGGAGCATTCTTGGTCCCTCTATGAAGACCCTTCACATACTATTGCCATTATTCTTGCTGTTGATTTAGTTGTCTCCTCTATTTCTTCATGTGATGACAGTTCCACTGATATAGACTCACTTGGTTATACTTCTTATGACAAGGATTGTGCACCTAGTTCTAATATCGAGAGTACTACAGAGGACTCTTCTCCTCATTCTCTCACTATTCCAAACAATGTTAACACATCCCACATCTCATCGAGATATTGATGAGTCTCCTATAGTTTCATATAATCATCACACCTACCTCTTTTCCACCTTCAGTGTGTGAGGCCTCTTTCACTCCTATACCTTCATTTGATGACTCATACCTATCTCGACATAGCTCTTTAGTTTTTTGAGCCCCCTCATTGGGATGAGTATCTTCGACCTTGGTCATCTTTTCTGAGTACACTTGTGATGTACTATCCATCTACAAGTATTTTAGAGGATTCAATTATCTCCATTGTTGGGAGTACCCCTTCTGGGACTCTTACCACTTCCACTTTTCCAGAGACCTTCATTGATCCACCCTTTCTTGTGGATCCCTTTTCTGTTGTGGGGGTTACTTACCTTCACATCACTTGGACATCCTTTCTATGGGTGTTCACTCTTCACACTTTGACAGTTCTACACTCATGACATTACCTTCGGTTCCTTTGCACTCACTTGCTAGACCTATGTCACACTTTCGTGGACCAGACTCAAAGTTCTTTGTGTTGTTGCCTTTAGTTTCCTTCATAGAGTGGGTGGACTTCCAAAGCACATCATTTATGTCCTTCCTAAGGGTAGACACATAGTTCGGTGTGGGTGGCTCTTCTTCAGTCTAGAGGCTAGAGGATCTCATCATTGACATTCTTTTGGGAGACCTCCTAGAGCTGCGAGTTCAGATCCATCCATGGCATCTTCTACATTCCTCTCGTCTCCCTCTTCTTCTCTCTTCTTCTTCTTTATGAGAGATTTCCTCTTTATACATGGGTACCTTTATAGGCTCGTCTGTGGCGAGACCCATCTTTGGCATCTTTCTTAGATTAGAGAGTGGACTTGTCTCTCTTTTGGGGGAGTTTTTCCCACTGGGTTTTCTTCTTTTACTCCACTTTTTGAGAGTTTCTTGTATGTGGGTACCTCATCAGGCTTGTTGTTGGGACCCACTTCTCCTTGTTTTCATCTATGTGTCCACCTAAGCTATGCTTCAGGGGGTGTTGGTGCAGGATATTTACCATGCACATATTTTAAGTACATGGGATTCCTCCACATAGGTGATTCACCATGCTTAGGTGTCCTAGGGTGTCATTATGGGCTTACACATGTCATAGAGAGTCATAGGAGTTACATTTGATCGGATATTCTAGGAATGTAACTCCCACCTCTTGATGGCTACATTTGTGGGGGAGTTACACATCCCACTACTATATGTACACCTTTCATCTTAAGCAACGGTATGGAATAGAGTATGGGATTTGAGCCTTTTATCCCTTAATGCATGCACATTTCTCTCATGGGTGATTTATTACTTTGATATTGAGGCTACATCATTTTGTGGTTGAGTGTAATGTTTTGATGCTCATGGATTCCCTCCAGATCTTCATCATTCCTCTAACATAATCGACTATGCATTACTTAGAAGTAACTAAATCTTGTTTTATTCCTATTCTCAGCCTTAGATCATGTTTTATTACATTTTCTTTCCTCTCCTTTTCTTTGTTGGTTTATTGTACATTGTTTTAATGTCCATTACAGTTCCTTTTTTATTGTACTCCTAGAAATGATTGTGTGAATGTGTTTTAGACCATGACATACTTATCTTGCCCTCCTCTGTGTATTTTCCTTCATTTTTCTCGGCCCAAGCATTTTCATCCCCATATTTCTCATGTTCTCACCTCTCCTTAGCTTAGGATTTCCCTTTCATTGATCTCCTTCTTACCCTGGTCCCTTGGAACTATAGAATAGTTATAGGTAGCTCCATTTCCCTTTGTAGGATTAATCGTAGCATTAAAAATAGGTAGAGGTAACCAACCTTCTCTAGAGGTTTGTCTAAAGCGCATGTCCCACAACTTGGATATAGTACCATTTTTTTAAAATCCCTAGTTTGTCCTGATCCGGGATGGGTGTAATTTTGAGCTCCAACAATGATTTTTAGGTGTTTAACTCCTTGATGAATTTGTTTTATTCTTAGTGTGCTTCATGGGGTTTATAGATGGTGTAGAGGTTCTTGGGATTAATGAAGGTTGTGAGAGGATCTCCCTAACATGTGTGGATTTTTTGGGGTCTTGGTCAAGTTGGAGTTCATAGTTCATTTTTTGGAGGAGAATGCTTATGTTTTAGGCCTAATTGAGATGCCTTGTGTAAGTCTAAGTTGTGTGACCTTTTACAACCTTATTAGGTCTCTAAATGTTATTTATTTGAATGTTTAGATGTGTTTTCATGATATCATGACTGACCTTAATGGTTTGGATAACATGTGGTTAATTTTATTATGATATATGTATATACATGAGTTATAATGACTCATTTGGGTGTGTGTGGAGAGAGGAATGTGTGAGATGGAGGGGAGTATAAAAGAGGTATGAGGGATTTAGGATAGAGTTGAAAGAATGTATGAAGGATTGATAGTATTATAGGAGTAAGTGTTCAAGGTCACTTGATGTAATCAACATGTGAAGAAGTAAGCATGAGAAAATAAGGAGAGAGGGAAGTTTGATAAGGTTTTGTGTAAGAGGAGCTGAACTTGTGATCAAAATCTATAGTAGGAACAACTTTACATTAGTAATCTTCATATTTAGGTGGTTGAGTTAGTTCTTGATCACCTTAAGGGGTTGTATCCTCCTTGCAAGGTTAGTACCTTACTAAATAAGGGTTGATGCTTATTGTGGGGTTGGTGCCTCACTAAAAAAGTATTTTGTGATGTGTAATAAGCATTCAAGTATTTTTATTTGAGTAATATATTTAAAAGCTTCATAGTGTTTTCTTCTCCTTGAGGGTTTCTACTTCACATATTGTGCTTTTATGTACTCTCTTGGTTTATGCTCTTATGAATTGTAGTTTCATGTTGTTAATCTAACATCAATGTATGAATGAATGGTTAGTTGTTTATACAAGTTAAATATAATTAGATGAAATTTTCGAAGGACCGATTGATCCCCAATTCGTTACGAATATAACACTAAATTATAGTTCAATAAAAAGTTGTCAAGAATGTTTACACATCACCTATTGGTCCCATTATTGAGTTTGCATAATGTGCCTTGTTTTTCCATGACTGAATATGCTCACAAACATTTCATTTTTTGATTTCATGGTCTGCAGTTCACATTTTCCAACTGAATACCTTCGAAAATGCCCTCATTGTTGTTATTCTGCCCCATTTTAAAACAAATCTCCAGGTTTCCCCTTTGTTGTGCCCTAACTTCTTCATTTTTTGGGCTGAGCCATTATTCCCTTTGTCAAGTTCGTGCAAAAATTAGAATGGATCAAATCTGAGTTTTTAGAAGTTGAAAATCTTGATCCCCAGGCTGAAATTGATGATAAAACGTGATTAAATCGATTCAAAACCAAGAAGTCTACCTTCCTTGTGAAAGACTTAAATTTTTGGGGCATCTTTTGTATTTTTCACGCATTGACGGTCGTACGAGCATGCTCTACCCGTCAAATTTATCATTGTAAACTCTATGCTGACATGGCAGGCTCTCATTGGCCGGGTGCGGTGGGAAAAATGTTATAACTTGTCAAATTTTCAATTTTTGGCGAAGGGAAAATTTTTCTCTGCGGCCCTGCATTTGCCTAGTGTGCCTACATGGCATGATTTGATTGGTCAGATGGAGCAGCGGGTGGCGGAGGTCACTTAAAAATTTTCCTTCATTTTTTGCAAATTTCTCAAGGTCAACTTCTTACCCAGAAGGCCCGCAGCGAATGGCATGATGACACATGGCAAGAGGGTCAGGCAAATGGCGAAGGACTTGGGAAAATTTTGATGTCTTTTGGCTCAGGGTGTCAGGTGAAAATTTTTTCCCGCGCACTTGTGCCCAATGGGAAGGTGACATGTGGCACGAGAGGATCAAGCGGGCGGTGGTGGAGTTGAAAATGTTTCAAATTTTTGCTCAAAATGCCAAAGGAAAATTCTGACTTGGAGGCCCGCACCCAATACGAAGTGGACACGTGTCCAAGAAAGTTAACATGGATGGGTGGAATTTATGAAAAATTTGAAGTCTTTAACTTCAAAATGTTAAAGTTACAATTTGGCCCGAAGACCCACACCCAATGGAAGGGTGACACGTGTCTAGGGAGGTCAACTGGAAAGGTGGGGACTTGGAAGAGTTTGAGAAATTTTGGCTTCAGAATGTTAGAGAAATAATTCGGCCCGAAAGCCCGTGCCCAATGGGATGGTGACACGCGTCCACGAGAGTCATTATGGAGAGGCAGATAGTTGGAAATTCTTTGAAGTTTTTGGCTTCAAAATGCCAAAGGAAACATTTCGACCTAGAGGCCCACATCAAATAGCAAAATGACACGTGTGCATGGGGATGAATTGGAGGCGCGGAGGTTTGGAGAAATTTGAAGTTTTTAAACTTCACTTCACAAGGTAAAAAGAAAATTTTGGGGCCAAGCCCCTACCACCAATGAAAGAGGGACACATGTCCAGGAGGTGGTAGGAGATGTGGAGCACGTGGAGAGAAAGAAATTTTTTTCCAAATTTTAGCGAAAAATCTCAAGGTAAAAAATAAACCCACGGAAAATGTTGGAGGGTCGTCTCCGCATCCAATAGGACAGAGACACGTGGCACATTTCAAAAGGTAAAAAGGAAAGCTTGGGCCCGCATGAAGTTTTGATGCTCGTGGAGGAATGAGGGAAGAATTGGAAGGGTCGGCTTCACAGTGAATGGGAGACCACCACGTGGCAGAGGAGATAGCGGGTGTTCGGGCCCATGGAGCATTTTGAGAAAATTTTCTTTTCTCAAAAAAGTGGCAAAATGCATCAAATTGGCCCACGGTTTTGGTGAAGGCCCACAGAAGGACACGTGGCGCATCCAGGGGCTCGCAGGGAAAATTTTCAAAATTTTCCCAAGGTCAGAAAAGGTTCAAAACGCATTTTTAAGGTTGGAGGCTCGGTCCAATGGTATTTGGACACGTGTCCACTTTATCCAGAAGTCAAAGAAGATTTTTTTTTCTGCATGATGAATCTCATCAAGACACGTGGAGGGTAGAATTTTAAAGTTGATTTTAATCAATGGCAGCTGTGCATTTTTCATTTTTGGGCGCCATTGGGGCTCCAAGATGCTTGGAATCATCATTTTTGCACTGATTCACATGAAATTTTATATGAATCTGCATCCCTTCAACCTTCTGAAAACAATGGAACCATTCTTTTGAGCTGATTCGGTGCCCTATAGTGTTTTTTGTGAAATATTTTCCTCAGCCCATGAAAAACATGTGAAAGGTGAAAGTAAAAAGTTGCAGAGTTAAAAATGGTGAGGGAAAAAGGTGAAAAATGATTACAAATGCATGCTGGCATGGTGGAATGCCAAAAACATGACCCTAGGATGGATAAGGATCTAAGTTCATGCAATATTTTAAAATATTTGTGCATCTCTGGCATTTGGCGTGAAATTTGTTTCACGATTTTATATCATTTTCATCAAATGGATAGGGTTTTGTAACAAATTTGATCCCTTTGGCATATTTTTGCTTGGGATGCAAGGATCTAAGTTGGCATAGGGTATATGATGTAATTTGGAAGCGTTAAAAAATCTATATTGAGAATTTTGGAAAAAAAAAGAAGAATTTTCACGGGGAAAGCTGGAAGAAGTCCATTTCCTTTTGGAGAAACTACACGAGAGCCATTTTTATTCAGTTTGCATCAAATGTTCATCATGTTGAGTTGGTTTCATTTGTAAAGCCATCAACAAGCTTTGGGATTGTCCAAATAACATTCCCTTGCTAATATATTTGATCTAATCCTTAGATTAATTGGTTTTATCTCTTGGCAAAGCTTGCATACACCTGTATTTCAGTATGTTTTCAATCTGTGTTTCATGCTCATGTTGCAATCTTGTGTTTTGGATATTTATTGGTCATGCATGGTCTCATTTCTTGTAGATGGTTTGAAGGAATCTACAATCTTCCATTCAGAAGAGTATTCATTTGAGTGAAGATAAACAGATTTAAATTCTTCTTATCTTCCTTGTAAATTGAGGGTGTTTGTAAACCTTTGGGTGTACCTTAGGTCATGATCTAGCAAGGGTTCCTAAATGATTCATTGATATTTTTCTTCAAGCCTTTGTGGCAGGTTATCAAAGTTTGTATGGAATAGTGCATATTTGGGCATCCATTGTGCACACATCCTAGTTGAAAGAGCACTTCAAATTCATTGAAACATCTCTGTTGTTTAGGTGTTGTAACTCATTTGCAAAGTTTCCCAAAGAAGGTGATGATTTCTAGCTACTCTTGTCCCAAGATCTCTCATCATAATTTCATTTTAAACTAACTCATCCTACCTACAATACCCCTGCATTTGCATTGTGTATCTACAAAAGAATTCCATCCTTTCACTAAAATGCACAAAGTTGATCAGGGTTTTATCATGTCTTTAGCAGCTCTAGCTTTGTTTTGAGAACATTTCCATCATTTAGTAGTGACAACTCCTTTGAGTTTGGATAATGGATATTTGATCATGTTTTCACAAAGCCTCCTCCATATTATATGCAAAACACAAGGACATCTCCATCTCCTTACCATATAGGGGCTGCAATACAGGTTCTCTTGCCTTGGTTGATAGGCACAACCTAAAATAGTGAGGGTCAGATCAAAACCCTCTTGAAGGTGCTATCCACTCCCTCAATTATTGAATGCAAACAAGAATATAGGTGTGCTTCCCCAGCTATAAATGACATATAAAACATCTATCTATCCTTGAGTGTCTTGTGCAAATTCATGATGTTGTTCAAGTTGTCAAGATTTTTTACACATCACCCATGAAAATTCTAAGTGCTCACCTAAAGTGTGCACAACTCTACTAGGTCCCTCCCTATGTTTGACTTCTAAGATGTATTTCTTATAATCATGGTGATTATAATATGCAAATATACTTTATGAAGAACATGAACTTATTGTAGCATACAAAAAGTAATAGGTCATTAACCGTAGAAAGGTTATTCATTTTATTGTAGTCATGATGTCTCCCACTTTAGATAACCAAAAAAACCCTTTGTTATATAGACTCATACACACGATCTAGAATAATATAGGTTATGATGACAATGACTATTAATGATAATGACAAAAACTTACTTCTTACATGGATGCGACAAATATATATAGAGTGGGAACTTGTCCTTCACTGCTTGATAAACTTCAATATTAAAAATAGACCATTCCTATACATAACTTACATGCTTTTACAACTAAATATTTCCTATAAATAGAGCCTAACCTATGGATCTCCACATGTTGTTTTCTTTATTTTTAGAAGCTCTATTTTTGTCCTATACATTATAAATAGATTCTAATTTAATCATGTTGCATGTGTTATAAATATATCTACCTATTTCATGCATGATTCATATATATTCTTATCTATGCATGTTATTTATCCACATTTTTTTAGATTTATTAATTTCCTTGATGATCATGTCAACCCATGATTTTTTCCTATTTTAAACTGCTTTGGAAATCGAGTATCTCTTGACTTTGTATTTCTGCGTGTAACCCTTCAGAATTATTCTTCACAATACCACATGTCCCTTTGCACACTATTTCATCCTTTTCATATACTATTTTCATTCTTCCACATTCTCTCTTATTTGCATCCTTTTTCCTTCATCCATGTCTCATTCTTATACATTTTCTTAGCCCAACAATCAAGCTTCTATAAGCTGACATATAACTCGTATGAAATTTACTTCTCCTATCTAGCTCTTGATTGTTAAGAAAAAAGGAATAGGATTGTATTTATATGTTTCTTACCCTAAACACCTTACATTTATCCCTAAAAACTTGATCACATATTATGTATACCTCCCTCCATCTTATGAATAAGTATCACATATTTATCAAGGAGTATCCTTTAAAATAATTTCATTTCTTTAAATTCCAACCCTCTAGACTGGGTAGTATGGGTATAGTCGGACTAAGTTTCTAATATTTATTTTATGAGAAATTATTCATTTTCTCAAAACCCTTATAATACCCTTACTTATACCTAACTCCACTTTCATGTAAATTTCTATCCTTTGATACTAATTAAAATTTAAGATATGTCGGTTTTATCTCTCAATCCCTAGAACGGGGTTGTACAGATCAAGAAAAAGTGTTTTTGGTCTAATTTTATTTGAGAATTTTTATTGATTCTTCAAGGTTCAATAATACTCCAAAAAAATAACCCAACTTTTTCAACATCCTTTCAATCATTTTAACTACCATGAAAATGTTTAAGGATTCTAATTATTGATTTTCTATTTCAAGATGGACTTTTATTCCTATGGTTACCAAATTTTAAATCTTGTTCTAATGAAATGATTTCATGAATAAGGAAATAACCTAAATACTTATTTGTTCACTTCCTTAGAAATTCACATGCAACTCTACATAGTTATTAATTTTTATAGTCCTTTATGATATTGTTTCTATCTTGAAATCACAATAAATAATTCAAACAATTTGATTACCTCATCCTCAACACACTAGATTGAATCTCCTTGGGTTTTATATCTTCATAGCCTACTTTTCTAGTTGAAAATGCCCCAATATAATCTCAATCAACCTCCACATATATTATTTACTCCATAAAATGTATGGTTTCCCCTTATACACATGAGAATGTATTCTAAATACCTCATAGTATCAAAGTAAGAATAACCCCTATCATATTATGAATATTAACTTAACCTTATCAAAACATGCATCTGAAATCAACATAAACAAACTCATTCTTTAAAGAACCATTCACACACATATTCAATATATCATAGTTTTTGGATAGAAAATTTATCTTATAGATTGTCATGACAATAAATAGATCATACCAAGGCTTCATGCCTCTCTTCTTTCTTGATTACAACCTATCTTCATAATCTACCTCTTATACACTTATTTATCATCCTCATTGCATACTTTTTATATCTTATTCTTTGATTCCAAAAAGTATGATTTGATCCAAAAGACCACAAAATTATTTTATATACTTATCTCCATCATCGTTCCTAAAATCTAGGATTTAACAAGAGGATAAGTTGTCTTGATATCCATCTAGGCTAGCATATCTCCTTGAGATGGATTTATGACTTATGAACTTATGAAAATGTTTATAATTCTTACAAATAGTCATAGTCCTTATAAATCATGCAAAGTAATTTAAATTTTCAAACTTACTCATTTTGGATGGAAAATGAGTTTTGACTCATATAGACACATTCTAGAAAAATTTGACTCTTCACCGACTTGTAAAGACTCATCGGCCTTATTTCATAAATTTAAGATATATTTACAATGTTAGGAATACTTGTTTAGTGCTCACATTATTTAGATGTGTTTATTATATTTACATATTGGTGAATATAATAATGTGGAGTAAATGAGTTGTAATAACAACTCATATAGTTATTTGAATGTGATTTGGTTGTTAAACCAAATTCACGTAAATAAGAAATGTGAGGAGTGTTGTTAGAACAACCTCCTAGAAAATATCTTATGTACGTTTGAATATTAAGAAAGTATTATTATTGTGCAAATCATGCATACTTATTTCATTTGGTACCAAAGCAACTATGGATCCATGATATATTATACAGGGAAAATCTTTTGCTATTCACGTTTTCCCTGGTTAATGAGAGTCTTTATGCCTACTATGCTGCATCTGTTTGGGTGTGCTCAGCTGTCTCATCACGTATAAAAACAAGTGCTCAGATCTTTATGCTCGAGCATTGTCTTGTGAATGGTCAGACGTTTGACATCTGCATGCCCACGTACATTCTATCATAGCGTTGATTCCTTTGTTGGCGCATTCTTGGAAACACTCCAAAATATATATCTTATTGCAGTCCTGTTACTTCCAAGCGTTCCACGTATTCCTCAGCCTGATTCGTCCCTATATGGTAGCATGTATCTCTGCATTCATTGATTTCTCTCCTGGCATCGATCTGGATCAACTTAATTATCAGTCTGCAAAATTGATTGATTCTTGTCATATGTTTTCCATCATATTCATGGAGCCAATGTTCTGACTTTATCCTCATATAAGAAAGCGGTTCGGTCAACTAATTCCCTGCAACGTCCTTCTATGCATCAGATTCATTTTTCCTCCAAGAAAAGTGGTAATTAGTTGTGTTACAGTTTCTTTTTCAAATTAAATCAAGTGTCCAATGTTCATGCAAACTGTGGAGTGATGAAAGACAGGTTCGTGGAAATGCCATAATAGTGTGAAAGTTTGACAATCAAAAAATCTATTTTGTCATGGTAGTCCTTTGTGTAGTACCTTGTCTTGTTTTTAAGTTTTATTTATTACTCCACCGTATACATTCCATTAGAAAACGTGTTTAGGTAATGTGTTTTTTCACTTGTTTATTAATAATCTTAGAATCAAATGCAGTTATGTTTTTATAATAGGTGTCTTTTTATTTTACAAGTGAAATATTTGGTATAGTTTTTAATATGTTTTGCATCCATCGTAAAGATTGTATGTCTTCTTGACAAGTCATAGTCTTTTGTTTGTAAAAGTGTCAAATAGGTGATCTTAGGATTATTCATATTATAGTTTTGGGTATAAAGTGTCATTATTTTGTGTCAGTAATTTTATTGTCAAAGAGTTGAAAAATTGAGTCCTTGTAAAAGTCCAAAAATAAAAAAAAATAAAAATTGCCTCACAGACGCATTTTCGGTGTTATCCGACGTCTGGAAATAATTGTTTTCACATTGCGGGGGAGAGACAAAATAAAGTACGGTGTGAAACTTGATGAGCTTCAAATATATATTCCACTGAGTTAGTAGCATGCAGTTGGAGGAAGGAGGCACAGGAGGCTGGAGGATAATTGGCGTCCTCTCGTCAGTTGCCAACGATGGGGCCGCATGAATTTGTGGTGACACTATGTGTGTGTGTGTGTGATTTTACTTTCATTTCTGGATTGCAGTATGATTTCAGAGTTCCTGTTTTGTGTTGAATAAGTGAAATATTCACATTGAGGGGGGGAACATGGTCTCAATGTTCCATTTTCATTTCCACCTCTTGTTCATGTGTGTAATTTGTGAGTATGATTTCTAGATCAACCCCTGATGTGAGATAGTGCAGGAGATTCAGAACAGAGTACTGAAGTAGGAGATGTTCTTGATAAAAGTAGATGGTTGATGTCATGTTCCCACTACTTTTCTGATTAGTTGGTCGATGTTCCCAGATATGGTTGATGGTGATGTTATGTTCCCAGTTCCCTTTGCATGGTCGATGTGTTCCCAAGTGGTTGATGTAGTTTCCCACCTTGGTTGATGTTCCCATGGATGGTTGATAGTGTTCCCATATCCTGGTTGATGTGTTCCCACAATCAGAGTGCACAGAGGAAGGTCAAGACATGTGTCGCCTTCAGTCAGAAGATTTATGTTTCTCCCCATGTTCGCACTAAGGGGGGGAATGTTAGGAATACTTGTTTAGTGCTCACATTATTTAGATGTGTTTATTATATTTACATATTGGTGAATATAATAATGTGGAGTAAATGAGTTGTAATAACAACTCATATAGTTATTTGAATGTGATTTGGTTGTTAAACCAAATTCACGTAAATAAGAAATGTGAGGAGTGTTGTTAGAACAACCTCCTAGAAAATAGGATCAATTTCTCCTATTTATTTGTAATATCTTGTACGTTTGAATATTAAGAAAGTATTATTATTGTGCAAATCTATCTATACCATTTCATACAAAACTTATACAAAGTGATTATGATTCTTCTACATCATACTCCCGGATGGGTTAAAACTTGATCTCTTACTCAAATGAAACATATATTTTCTTCTTTCTTATTTTCCAATTGTACTAAATTGGTATAATTATTCTGATTTCATTTATGTTCTCCACCTTATTATATTATTTATTATTCTTCATAGTTCCATCCTCCAAGATGAGTATGTCTTCTTGTAACTTATTCATTTGAACTTTCTCAATATCTCTCTTCTCTATCTTCTTCACTTTCACAAATAAAAACTTGTACACACATAATCAAATGAACCATAAAACATTGAGACTTTTTGTCTCCTCAAATTCATCATGTTACTATAGTTATTTTTTTCAACATTTTCTTGATTTTATTTGATCTTAAATATTTTACAATCATCTCCCACATTATTCTCTTCATCTGTAACTTCATTAAAAATTAATTTTTCTAAGGCTTTCATCTCAACCTCCAATTGTTTTGCATTCACATAAGTGAATAAATCACTCACTTATCCTTCTTTTGCTAATTCATTCTTCTAAACCTGCATTCACACACTCAAAAATAATGTTAGATTCAAAATTTGAGGAAAAATTTCCCCTCTTGTTACCTCTTTTGATGAATCTAATTCTTCTTCTTCATCTTTGAGAAAGGCTAGAAAATGTTTCTATGACCTTTTCATCTTCATTTTTGTCTGCATTAAGAGAAATAATTTCACCGCCTCTTCTTCACTTTTCATATATTTCTTCCTCATGACCTCATAGGTATTTTCTCTCTCTATATTAAATCAATAAAATTTAATTTAATTCTTCTTTTGACATGCATCTCAATTTTCCACTTTACTCTTTGCTTTATCTTCCATCCATACCACATTTATTTTCCTATATACTCTACCATAACCTCCAATCTCTCTAACCTTTCTTTTAACTCTATTTTTTTAATTTCTAAATTTTCACTCTTTATTTTATTTCCTTCAACTCTCCCATTATCTCTTCTTCTCAATTCCAAACCTAGGTATTTTAAACCCTAGTTCATCTTCTTTAAAGGTTGATCAAACCTTATTTTTTTTTGGCCATTGTGTGTATGTGTTTTCGTTGATGTCAAGTAAATTAATGGAAAAGGGTGTCATGATGTCATATGTATCTCCATGAGGTGTCATTCAGATGTCAAACATGAAGAGTTATTTGTAGTGTCCAAGTTTGATGTCATATTTTTCTACATGAGGTGTCATTCAGATGTCAAACATGAAGGGTGATTAGTAGTGTCCAAGTTTGGTGAGTTATAGGAGGTCATAATGCATAATATAGTGAGCTGAGTCATTGTATGGGATATCTTGAGTTGATTGGATGTTTTAATGAGATTAAACATGGTAATTTATGTGTGTTATAGGTTTATATGAGTCTTCATGAGGCCAGCATGGTCAAGTTCATGAGTTACGGTGTTGAGTTGGGTCATTCCAGGCCTATTCCTAGCCCTAGAAGATGTAGAATGAGGTAGATGTATGAGATTTGGAGCTGGTAATTATTATTCAATAATTTTAGTAGCATTGTGACAGTATACCTAAGGTGTATGGTGATTTTTAGGTCATAAATCAGAGGTTTGGTGGTGTTTCAAGGTCCTTGGGAAGCAAACAGTGAGAAACAGGTAGGTAAACATGGGAAAATGAGATTGGATGGAGAGTTTCAGAGCCATTTAGGATATGAGGTCATTTTTATATTTAGAGGATGATTTAATTATGATTCATGATAATTTTTAGGTCAAGTCTTAAAGAAATTGCAATATATGTAAGTTTTGGAAAACTGGGTAAGTTTCAAAGAGTGTGTTTTTAGAGAAAAAATAGACCTTCGATGCTCATTGTGAGTTGTGTTATTTTCATGGGGACCTAATATATTTGGAATATATTCTAAGTTAAGTTATTAATATTTAAAATAAACAATGAGGTAGTTTTATTTTCACATTTTTATGAATTATCGTTAAGAAGGTAAGTTTGTTTGAAACCCTAGCTAGAAGAAACTTGGAGGAAAGTGAGTATACTGAGATTGTATTGATTACATTTGAAAAATTTATGATTATATGTTGTATATTACTCATTGATTTTTCCATAAAGGTATGGTAGAGCTTGTGGTGATGAGTGGACCCCACTCAAATAGGTTAGTTTCTAAAGAAGTTTAGTTTGGGACAAGGTTGTCCAAAGGAGTTACAAAATAAATTGACATTTTTTTATTATGTGAGTTTTTATTGATTTACATGATGTTTTTAGGTCATGCTGATGAATTAAAATGGAAAAGTGTTCCCTATTTGTGAAGACTATTTAAAGGGTAGTTTTGGGGTAGTTTCAGGTAATTTGCATAGATGAGTTTGTTTAAAGGCCTTCCACTTGAGTTGTAAGGAGTTAAAATATTTTATTAAAATAGTATTAAGATGGATTTCCATTTTTATAGTTTTTATCTCATGATGATTATATTTGATGGGTCATCTAGGTCATTTTATAGAGAAGAAGATTTTGTTATTTCAAGGTGAATTGATTTTGTTGAAAGATTGAGTTGGTTGAAGCATGAAATGGATATGTTGATGATTGATATCACATGGAGAGTGAAGAGGGATTAATTTTATTACAATTTAAGTAATTAAAAGGTATTTAAAATGAAATAAATGGTGCAAACTAGTTGAGTTTCTAAAACAAGTTTTTGGGCAACATGATTTGGAGAAGAGGAAAGTTACTATTGTTTGAACACATAGATGTTTCATGAGGTATATTAGTCATGTATGTGTTATAAAGGTCCCGAGGTTTCCCTAGATTTGTTAAATTCCATATTTTAGGTGTTTTTGGTGGTCTTGAGGCTCAATGGTGAAATCAAGGTGCTAGAAGTAGGTGTTTAGTGAAGGATATGACAATGTGGGCCCATGTTATGAAATATTTGATTGGTAAAAGTAAAATTAAGATAATGGATGATTTTTAAATGTCATATCATAAATTTTTGGTGATTTTTAGATCTTGAATAATTATGGTTTTGATGTTAGTATATTTTTTCTCATGTTAGTGATGGGGTTTTTAGGCCTTTTGATGCAAGTATGAAGGTTTTAGGCATGAACGACCTACATAGGTCATATCTGAATGTTTTAATGAATCATTTGAGATTTGTTTCCAATTTATTTGTCTAACCAAATGAGGTGAACCTAATTTTCTTGAATTTGAATCAAGAAGAGCATATAAAAGTGATGTTTTGGGTGTTATTTTGAGCTAGTTACTTGGGTATGAAAAGTGTGACCTATATGTGAGTGAATTGAAGGTAAAAGGGTATGTTTTGATATATAAGATACTGCATGAAAGGTTGAGTAATTTTGGAAGAGTGTTTGTAATGGTTTTCAGCAAAAAGAAGTGAATAAAGTGAGAGGTAGAGTGAGTTGGAAAAGCAAGGGTTTGAACAAGTGTTTGAAGGTGTTTGGAGCTGAATGATGTGATCACCATCGACTAAGTTATTACAACATATATTTAGTTATCTCATCATAAAAATCTTGTGTGATGAGTCATATTCATGCAATTATCTTGTTTTTAGTAATATCAACAAGGGTTTAAGGGTTGTTGCTCGTTGTGGCATTGGTGCCTCACTACGAAATCTCTTGTGATGTGTAATATTCAGTGTAGTCTTTTTTGTGTGTAAAAATTTTTTAGTGGGTTATATTCCCTTCAGGTTTTCTCACTTATATATATTTTTATGGTGTTTCCTCTCTTGTTAATGGTTGATTACATGTATGTTATATGATTTTGTGCACACATTAATGGATGGTTAATTGATTAATGGTTTAAGTGAAAAATATGAAATTGAAATTAATTTTATAAGGAATAATTATCCCACCCTATCATTCCATTGTGATTCGAATAATTGGTATCAAATCAGTTCCTATTCAAAAAATTGATCACTTGAAAGGAGATCCTTTGAAGCACGAAATGGCGAACCAATTGAGTGGTTTCTCTACTAGAAAAGCACCATTATTTGATGGATTATATTGTTATTTTTTTATTTTTAGGATGAAACCTCATATCAATTCCATAGGGTTTTATATTTGGGAATATATGGAGAATGGATACACTCCTTCCACTCCACCAACTATTTCTATAGATAAAATGACATGTAATGAAAATTAAAATGATTTTTATACTATCATATGTGGTCTAGAATAATATGAGATGGGAAAGGTAATGCACTGCAAGTCAACAAAATAAGCATGGGAGAAACTTCAAGTTCTATATGAAGGAGACTCCAAGGTAAGAATTTCTAAGCTTCAAAATTTTATAAATTAGTTTGAAAGTCTTAAGATGAATGATGATGAGTCTATTATTGCATAATTACTTAGAGTTGATTAATTTTTCAAATCCATGAAAGGGTTAGAAGAATATGTGAAAGAAGAAGTTATAGTCCAAAAGGTTTTGAGATCCCTAACTCCTAAGTTTGATTCCATAGTGTTTTTATAGAAGAATTTAAGGATTTTACTACCTTTAATATGGATGAATTGTATGGGACTTTGATTTGTATATGATATGAGGGTGATTGAATCCAAAATAGATGAGAAAGAGATAGCTTTCAAGGTTGATAAGATGACAAAGGGAAATTTTAAAAAATTGATGATGTTGCTTATGAGTTAGGTGATGAATAATTATTTTCTATGATTGTTAGAAGCCTAAATCTTAGAACTCGGTAAGTAAAAGGGTAAAATTCCTTTCAAATTATTTAATTATGGTAAAGTAGGTCACTTTTCTACTAAGTGTCCTCATAGGGATGAAAATAAATATGATGATGATCATGAAAATAAAAATAAGAGGTATAGTAAAGAGGAGTTCAATAATTTTGATCGTAAGAAGAAAGGTAATAAAAGTGTTTATACTAAGAAAGAGTTCTATTCCTCTAAGGAAATAAGTGAGAATGATAGTTAAGATTTTAAGTCTGAATCTAATCACAAAGATGTTGGTGATGAGGTCCTATTTATGAAAAAATATGCCATGAGATCCACTATTAGAGGTTCTACATTATTAGGTGACTTTTTTTTAGGATATTTTAAAGATTCTGAATAAGGACAATATGATGCTAAAATTGAATTATCTTGTGTTCAATAAAAAATGATGTATGCCGATAAGAGTAATAAGAGATTGAGATCACAAGTTAAATAATATGAGATAAATATTCAGGACCTAGAAGAGAAGTATTGGAATACTACGAGAGAAGCCTTATGAAACTGTGAGAAAGATAGATATGAAAATGAGTACTATTACTCTTAGCTTGAAATATAAGGAGGAATAAGGATTCTACTAAAGGATTTATTTGATGCAACTAGGAAGGATAAATAATTTTAGAAGTTTGAGAAAACTTATAAGGCTCTTGATTGTATCTTGAGAAATAAAAAATCAGTAGGTGATAAATCTAGTTTAGGTTTCAAAGTTGGTGTCAAGGACATATAATTCAATCAAGAGAAATCATTTAAGAAGTTTGAGAAAATTTATAAGGATATTGATAGTATCTAGAGAAATTAGAAATCAATAGGTGATAAATCTAGTTTCGGTTTCAAAGTTGGAGTCAAGGACATATAAGTGAAGAAATAATATGGAATTCAAAGTAATAAATTATGTGAACCAAGTATCAAGGATGAAAATAAATATATATTCTTAAAGGAAAATGAGAATACTAAACCTATTAGGCAACGTAATGCCTCAAGGTATGAGAGATCAGTCAATGGTTAATGTTTTTCTTCTAATGGTTTTTTTCATAGTGAAAAGGAGTATAGTAGGTATGTTATATATGATCATCTATGGAGAGGTAGTGTGAGTGAGTATGCTAATAATTTTTGTGCTATAATAACCATGAAATAGGGAATATTTCTAGTTTTTGTTTGAATGATCCACCTAGACAAGATGAGAGTTACAGAAGGAAGAATTTAGTGTTGTGCTTTAGATGGAATGAGGTTGGTCATATTATTAGAGAGTGTCACTATGGTTATTCAAGTAAATTTAAAGGTTTCAAGGTCCTAAGGTGCAAGAAGGAAAATTTCAAAGGTCTAGGATGCATGAAAATGGTCAAGGATATGGGAGCCTAGAAGGAACAAAATTGGTCCACAAAGAGCTGATGTGAATGATAGACGGGGTGTCTATCAGTGGTACATATAACAAGAAAGAAAATGAAGGATTTTTTAGGTGTCTAAGAGGGTTTGGTACTTCTTAAATTCCTTATTTTATGTGTTCATGATGTTTTATGCCTCTACTAGGCTTCTTAGAGGTATATTGGTCCATATGAAGCATTGGAGAAAGGAGGAGCTAATTAGGTTATAGAATGTGCCATCAAAGTTTTTAAGGTATGTGTGTATTCCTTTTTTTTTCCTCGAGTAATAAAATGAGTGTGGTATGATTCGAGTAGTCCATGAATGTTGAGTGTTTTTCTTTGAGTATAGAGTCATGTTGGATCATCAAAAGAGTTTATATTATCTCCATCATGTGTCATGGTACAATATCAAGGTAAGTCTTTCATGATTAAGGAATCAAGTTTTTATATCATGTGTAAAATATTTTCTCTCTGTCACAAGTATGTATCAAGGGATTTTGTCTTATATTTTCTAATTTTTGAAGTCTTGGTATTCCTTGAAGTGGTCTTGGTCAAGTTGTGTTTAGAAATGTAAAAATATTGTTTAAATTATGTCATTAAAGAAGTTATCTCGTGAATTTTGGGTATATCTATCGTGTGTGTTGTTTATATGACAAGTCTTAAAGTAAATAAGAAAATCATGTCTTTGGTATTTTTCATGATGTTATGAAGATTTTGGTTAGGTTCAAGTAGATGTGAATGGTAATTAGATGCTTTGTTAGGTTATCCATGCCTATAATTGAGAGTTAGAACATGACAAAAGCTTATGAAATATTTGCAAGTGTACTCAACTACGAAGAGTTCTATATGTGCATAATGAGACATGTAACATGAATTGAAGGTGTAAACCTTGCAAGTGTGAAGATATAAATGCATGATTAGTAATGTACAAATCTCTAAGCATGGTCATATTTTCTTAGATAAAGCATGGTTGTTAGTCACAATTCATCGAATGTAAAAACCAACCAAAAGCTAGCCTAGATACAACAAAAATGTTTGTGGAATACTATTGAGGTAGGGGGATATTATTGAATTTGATTCAGGTGTTCTAAGTGGAAAGAAGGATTGTTAGTAGAGATAACGGTGATTACAAGTATGTTGGAAAAAGGAGAAAGTTATATGATAAAGATTATGTAGGAGAAGAGATATAGGTGTGAATAGATTAGAAGTATTCTCTATGAACATGATTTAAGTTTTTTTGTAGATCCATGATAAAGTAAGAATGATATAATGGTCTCCTAGAATTATAATGAGGTTGTGTAGTAGGTTGTTACATGCGGTAATGATGTGTTAAAGGTACATAAAAGTTTCATGAAGCAAGGGAGTAGGTATAGTATACAATTGAGTGTTGTTATGGAAATCTACATGTCTGCAAGTAGTTAATATACTACATAGAGGTATGAGTGTAGTAGACATATGAAAAAGGTGACATACATGTCTCGTATGGTTCCACAAAGATAGGGGAGTCATTCAAGCAAGCAAGTGAAGTTTCGCATTATTTCCATTATGTTTAGTCATGTGGTGTAAATTTCTATCTATTCATCATGGTATCCTTTTTCATATATGTCAAAGGGGGAGAGAAGCATAAAAAACATGGAAATATAGTCTAGTAGGTGTGTTGGTCCTATTGGTTTTCTTCAATATTTCTAAAGGAGGTTCTATTAATGATAAAGGGAGAGATTTTTGGCCACTTGTGTGTGTATGTTTTTCATTGATGTCAAGTAAATTTATGGAAAAGGGTGTCATGAGGTCATGTGTGTCTCCATGAGGTGTCATTCAGGTTTCAAACATGAAGGTTGATTGGTAGTGTCCAAGTTTGGTGAGTTCTAGGAGCTCCTGGTGCATGGTCTAGTGAGCTGAGTCATTGTATGAGATCGTTTGATGTGGTTGGTTGTTTTCATTAGGTTACACATGGTAATATAGGTGTGTTAGAGGTGTATATGAGTCTTCATGAGGTCATCATGGTCAATTTCATGAGTTACAATGTACGGTTAGGTCATTCTAGGCCTATTCCTAGCCTTAGATCATACAAAATGAGGTAGATGTATGAGATTTGAAGCTGGTAATTCTTTTCAAGCATGGTAGAAGCATAGTTAAAGTATAATTGAGGTTTATGGTGAGTTTCAGATCAATACTCAAAGGTTTGATTATGTTTCAAGGTCTTTGAGAAGCAAACAATGAGCAACAAACATGCAAACATAGGAAAACGAGATTGCTTGGAGATTTTCAGATCCATTTGGGATATGATGAGAGTTTTGAAAATTATAAGATTTTGTTATGATGCTTCATGACAAGTTTCAAATCAAATTCTTGAAGGAGTTGCAAGATATGCAAGTTTTGGAAAAACTGGGTAAGTTTTAGTGTGTTTTTAGAGAAAAAGTGGACCTTCTAATACTCATTGTGAGGTGTGTTATTTGGATGCAGAATTAATATATTTTTAATATATTATAAGGCCAATTATGAAGCATTCAAAATAATAATGAGGTATTTTGATCGTCACATTTTTATGAATGATCGTTAAGAAGGTAAGTTGGTTTGAAACACTAGCTAAAACCTAGCTATAAGAGACTTGGATGAATGTGAGTATAGTGAGATTATATTGATTAATTTTTCCAAAATGATTATTTCATGTTGTAGATGACTCTTCTATGTTTCTAGAAAAGGTATTGTAGATCTTTTGGTGATGATTGGACCCCACTCAAACAGTCAATATTTGAATAAGTTCATTTTGGAACAACTTTGTTCAAAGGAGTTGCAAAATAAATTGACATTGTTTTTATTGTGATTTTTAATGTAAATTATGGTTTTAGGTCATGATGATGCATTAAAATGGAAAAGTATGCCCTATTTGTGAGGACTAGTCAAAGGACAATTTTGGGTGGTTTCAAGCAGCGGTTTGAGAGATGAACTTGGTTCAAGGCCTTCAACTTGAAGTTGGAAGGAGTTACAATATTTTATGAAACAAGGATTTATATTTATTTCCACTGGTATATTTTTTATCTCATGATTATTATATTTGATGGGTCATTTAGGTCATTTTGTAGAGAAGAAGCTTTTGTGTTTTGCATGACTAGATTGATTTTTCTAAAAGATTGAGTGTTTTTAAGCATGATATGGATGATTTGATGTTTTATATCACCTAGAGAGTGAATATGGATGAATTTTATTCCTATTAAAGGTATTTAGAGGTCTTGAAATTGAGAGAAAGAGTACAAACTAGTTGAGTTTTCAAAACAGGTTTTTGGGTAGCATGATTTGGAGAAGAGGAAAGTTGTTGTGGTTTGAACACATGGATGTTTCATGAGATATAACATGTATGGATGTTTTATAAAGGTATTTTGGTTTCCATATAGTGGTTACATGCCATATTTGAGCTGCTATTGGGAGTTCTTGAGGCCCAAAGGTGAAATCATGGTGCTAGAAGTAGGTGTTTGATGAAGGATATGAGCATTTGGGCCCATGTTATGAAATATTCAATCTGTTATAGGTAGACATGAGACCATTGATTATATTTAAAGGTCATATTACACATTTTTGGTGATTTTTAGAATTTGGATAATGATATGTTTTATGTTAGTTGATTATTTCTCATCCTAGTGATGGGGTTTTAAGGGCTTTTGGTACAAGTATGAAGGTTTTTGGAATGACCAGCCCACATGGGTAATATGTGATTATTTCAATGATTCATTTATGATATTTTTAAGTTTCATTTTTCGGACCAAAGGAGGGAAACCAACTTGTCTTGAATTTAAACAAATAAGAGAATTTAAAAGTGATGTTTTGGGTGTTATTTTGAGATAGTTGCTTGGGTATGAAATGTGTGACCTATATGTGAGTGAATTACATGTAAAAAGGAATATTTTGAGAGATGAGAGATTTCATGACATGTTGAGGAATTCATAGAAAATTTTGTGCAAGGATTTGAAAAAAGCAAAGTGAATAAAGTGAGAGATAGAGTGAGTTGGAGAAGCTAGGGTTTGAACAAGGATTTGAAAGGTGTTTGGAGATGAATGTTGTGATCACCATCAGCTAAGTTATTTCAACATATCCTTAGTGATCTCTTCATAAAAATATTGTGTGATGACTCATATTCATGAAAGTCTATTTTTGTGAGTAATATCAACAAGGGTTTAGGGGTTGGTGCCTCAGTAAAGAAATATCTTGTGATGTGTAATATTTATTATAGTCTATTTTGTGTGTAATATCATCAAAAAATTTAGTGGTTTTTCTTCCCCTTGAGGGTTTCCCACTTATATATTGTGTTATGGTGTTTCCTCTCTTGTTCATGGTTGATTTCATGTATGTTATATGATGTTATGCACACATTAATGGATAATTAATCGATTAATTGTTTCCATGAACACTCGAAATTGAAATTAAGTTTGTAAGGACTGATTCAACCTCGCTCAGTCCATTTTTCTTCCAACATATTTAATTTCAATGAAATATCCTTCATACAAGATTTAATGAGATTTTTCTCAAGATATTATGATATTATTTCTCTTAAATTGTAATCATGTAACTTGATGAAAATAACATTTTTCTAGACTAAAAATCTTACATCTCCAAACCAATACTATGTCTAGCTCTGGACCAAATGTATGGGAAGCATGAGACCATTCATAAGTCTAGATTTGGAATAAATATATGGGAATCTCCAAAGATTCGAGTTATGGCTCCAGAAAAATGTACTACTATTGTTTTTTTATCTTCTCACTAATTCCTTTCATCAATATGATAAACAAAAAGAAGAGTAATAAATCCAAATTTCTCATAACATTAATTCAATGATTGTTTTCAATTTTTCTCATACTGAATTGTATCAAAATATTATGTATCCAGATCTTCATTGAAAATTCAAGAGTTAATTTTATCACATTCACCTTCAAAACCTTATTAAGAGCTACTAGCCTTGAAATAATACAAACCTTATTATTTTAATCCAATCACAAGGACTCGTGAGAATTTAAC
The DNA here is from genome assembly GCA_018340775.1 of Taxus wallichiana var. yunnanensis. Classification (NCBI taxonomy): domain Eukaryota; kingdom Viridiplantae; phylum Streptophyta; class Pinopsida; order Cupressales; family Taxaceae; genus Taxus; species Taxus wallichiana. Next base: position 204,118,220 of record CM031244.1, on the reverse strand, counting down.
CACCATTTTTAATACCCTTTATGGTACTTTAACTTCATACAAAGTTTCAGACTCTGTAATTCATATTTACTCCTTCAAATCACTTGGAACGACATGTAATTAGGTTTAGTTCTTATAGCTGTATTTTCATATAAGTATTATTTTATGGCAAAATGGCATAATATTATGAGAAAATAATCACATATTATGAAACCCATTATTTATTCCTTGCTTTCTTACAAGTTTTAAGTTCAAACTCTCAATAGAAGTGCTTCAACCTGCCTGTCACAATGTGTAATTAGGTCTCTTCTTAATATTATTATCACCTTCTTTATCCCTTTATCTACCTTGTAATCAAGATTCCACAACTGATATAAAACACTTTATGAAATTTAACTCTCTAATATAGCTCTTGACCATTAAGAAAACAAAGCATAAAACTATATTTATAGGTTTCTTACCCTAAGAACCTTGTATTTATACCTAAAACTTTGTTCACATATTATTTGTACCTCCCTCTATCTTACTAATAAGTCTCAAATAAATATCAAGGAGTATTCTTTGAAATAATTTCATTTCTTTAAGTTCTAACCCTCAAAACTGTGTAATATTGCTATAGTTAGACTGAGTTTCTAATATTTGGTCTATGAGAACATTTTTTATAAAACTTTATGAAACTATTTCTTATACCTAACTTAAACTTCATGTCAATTTCTATCCTTTTTCACCTGTTAAAATTCAATATATATATTTTTCTAGCTCTTAAACCCTAGAACAAGGTTGCACAGATCGAGAGCAAGTATTTTAGGTCTAAGTTTCCTTGAGAAATTTTTATGGATTCTTCAAGGTTCAAGATTCCTCTAAAAAACTGAACACAATTTTTTCAACATCATTTCAATCATTTTTACCACTATATCAATGGTCAAGGCTTTTAAGTATTGATTTTCCAATTGTAGATGGACTGTGATTCTTGTGATTACCTAATTTTAAACCTTGTTCTAATAAAATGATTTAATGAATAATGTAATAACCTAAAGATTTATCTATTCACATCCTAATAAATTCACATAATACTATAAAAATTTGTTTATTTTGATAGTCCTTTATAATATTTTTCCCATCTTAAGATCACAAGAAATACTTCAAAAATTTACGTGCCTCATCCACAATGCACTAGATTGAATCTCCTTGGGTTTTATAGCTTCATACTCCACTTTTTCTGTTGAAAATTCACCTATATACTATCAATCAACATACAAACACATTATTTACTCCCTAAAACATATAGTTTCTTCTTATAAACATGAGAATGTATTCCAAATACCTCCTAGTCTCAATAAGTAAGAATTAACCCTATCATATTATGAATATTAACGTATTCTTGATAAAACATGCATCTCAAAGGAATAAAAAACTTATTCCTTGAAAACCATTCACACACATATTCAATATTTCATAGTTTTATTGATACAAGATCTTCCTTATAGATTATCATGACTGTACATATATCCTACAAAACATTCATAGATCTCTTATTTCATGATTACACCCTATCTTCCTATTGTACCTCTTACCTATTTATTTATCATCCTCCTTGCATATTTGTAATAGCTTATAATTTGATTCCACCAAGGATTAATCGATCCAAATAATCTCAAATTGATTTTCTATACTTATCTCCATCAAATCTTTCCTAAAATATTGGATTTAACAAGAGGATAAGTTTTCTTGATATCCATCTACGTTGGCATATATCCTTGAGATGTATTTACATTATTATAGATTTTTAAAAATAAATTTACAACATAATAGTAGTGATTTATGACCTTATCAGAAATTTTAGACTCATTAAAATTAGCCATAGTAATTATAACTCATGCTAAGTAATTCAAATTTTATCAAACTTACTCATTTTGGAGGGAAAATGAATTTGACTCATAAAGACTCATTCTGGAGAAATTTGACTCTCCAATGAATTATAAAGACTCTTTAGATATTATTTAATCACTTAAATACATATTTAAAAACTTGTAAAAATTTCTTATGATGCTCTTGCATCAGACACACACACACATAAAGAACATAAAAATAATGAAATGTTAAATATGTAAAAATAGAAGTATGAATATAGATAACATCAAGAAATATAATAGCTCTAAAATTCCTTATAATTTATTACATACATCTTTTATAATTCTATATATCCTCTACAATAAATCATACCATGTTACAAATAGTCTCTCCTTAACTGTCTTGGAGATCCCTATAAGCACTTTCTTGAAAAAATAACTCAATTGAAAATATATGTGTATCTCAGTGTGAGGCTCCAAAATCTAGTTCACTATATGATTATAGAATATCATCATGGTCACCACGAATAACTATCATAAGAACTTTATTATTTTTACTATTAATAATGTTCATGCTCATGGGGACACCATTCCTTTGGTCATCTATCATGTGATTTATGTTACATGTGTTTACGATCTGCTCTATAATTTTCCATGGATTGTGTATAAGAATGTTTTTTTGAAAACAATGATTCAATATCTTAGGATAATGTTTCTATAAGGAAGATAATGATTCAATATTTGAGTAGTGCAATATAGAAGAAAAATGACTATTAGTTTTAAATTTTCTACCAATATTGTCAATATCCTTGATATTATGTTCTTATGTGTGTCAATTCCATGAAAATCATTACAATTTACCTTCATATAAGTAGGATATTGTTGATCCCTCTCTACATTAGGAATGTGATGTTGTGAAACAAAACACTCCACATGCATCTAATAGGCTCTACACATATCAATGAAATGAAAATGAGTATTATGTAATGGGGAAAAATGAGTAATAAGGTGGTAAACCTCACTCGAGATAACATGGTAATGGTAGTACTACTTGGTAGGATTGTTAATGGGTAAGTAAAGATTCATATATAGATACTTAGTGTAAGATATTATTAAAAACTAGAATTTTGGAGTGATATGTCACCGAGAGTATTCATGGTAGATTATAGGTCCTCATATTTCTCATCAAAGAAAAATATTAATCATGTTGAATCAATTTTTGAAATGTATTTATTAGTTTTTCTCAAGGGGTTATTTGTGTTGTTAAATATACTTGTTCTTTTCTTAGGCATATCTAAGAAAATACGGATTATCTAATGCATAATTGTAATCATACTTGTGAGTGAAAAGATAAGAGTTGAGTGACTTAGACACTATTTCACTAGGTTGAGAAGTATATTTGATTTATTTATTCTCAAAAGATGCTTTCATAGGAATTACGTCACTTGGATTCTTGTGAGATCTACTTCTCTAATTGGGAGGTTATTGGTTAGTAAGTATTTGAGGAAAATCAATGGTGTTAATCTTGAGATTGATCTAACTAGGTTCATTTTCATGCAAATGCAATAGCTGGGTGGCGTTATCCCAACTAAATCAATATGAGAAAGATATCCTCGAAAGGAGTAAATGCAATAACTAAATGTTTATATTTGATAAAAAGATACACATGGTAACTCTTATAATGTGAAAAGTTTGTAGAATAATTTTAGTTTGTATTGTTTTAAGTTTTGTATATTAGTGTTACTTTAGACATTTTAGGTGGATTTTAATATGGTAAATTTGACACATTAACATGTAGAAGAAGTTGTGACCTTGAAACAATAAGTGTAAGGGATACAAAAAAAAATGTTGTAAGAGAGTGAGAAGTTGAATATATTGACTATTACTCTAATATTTCTAGGAGTTAATGTAATGTGGATCCATATTCACGTCATTAATTTTATTGCAACATTGAAAAGTGTTACATTTAATTTTAATTCCATTAGTAAAATATACAAGGGACTTGATAAATTTTGAGGAAAACATACTCCAAATCCTTCATCAACAAGGGTTCCCTTGACATGGACATGACCAATTATGAAATTGATAAATGGTGGTGGATTGTATGCATAACAAATATATTTATAAATCACATATTTGATTGGAAATTTGAGAGATTATGGTTGGTATTTTATCAATATGATTTTAAAACTCTTTACATTATTACAGAATACTCTCTTCATTCTTGGATGATTGGCAACGTTTGATGGATATTCATGGAATATAATAGTTATAGAATGTGATTGTGATGTTTGGGAAATGTTATAATAAAATTAAGGAATGGAATCTTATCAAGTAAATTAGAGAGATCCATTATGGGGTCCTTATTGTCAAATTGAGGTTGTTTTCATTTGGATTGTATCATAAGAGGAAAATTCATCATGCCATCATAATTAGCTTCGGGAGGGAGATTTGAATATGATTTGTTATTTTTCAATTTTTTGATTTCATTTATTACATGGATGTAGTTAAATGATTATGTAAACATTAGTAACCTAGGTGATGATGTTGGCTAAAGGTTTTATACATTTTTATGTCATTTACTTGACTGATGATGTCAAATTTTGATATATTTTACAAAAATCAATTTATAAGGTATTTTCAACTTTTTTTTGAAACACTTGATTCACTTGGACAATCCTATATATTTTATCAATATGTGCTAGGTAATTTTCATTTGGGTACTGGAAGGAAAACCAAGAAATTCTACACTTAATACCTAATGTTTAGAATATTATTTATTTATTGGTTAAAGAATCATGTCCATTCAAAGTTTAAATTACATTAGAAACCTAGATAGGATTAGTATGATGTTGATTATTTTTGTGTTTATTAATTTGGGGAGAACTTGAGTTGTGATTTTGGAATGACTTGGTAATAGATGGGTGCATATAATTAATTGAACATTATCTTAATGCATATATTCTTGTTTTTTTATTTGAAATTTGTTTGACATTAGTATATTTCTCTAATCATTGGTTTCTCATAAAAAAATTCATAGTGGGTAGGAGTATGCTTGTTTTTAAGGTTGAAAACAAATTCATTAGAGTGGCCCCAATTTTGATTCCATTAATAATTTATTTTAGGATTAAACCATCAAGAAATTGATGTAGTAGGGTTGAACTTTTAAAATCAAGTTATAGGAAATTTTAGATTATTTTATTCTTATCTTAAATGTTGATGACTTTTTCTCTTGTTGAGAATTGGGATGAAATGTGTTTTCCATGATTGGGTGGTAAATATTTGCATTTTTAGGGATATTAGGCATGGCATAATTGATTTAAATTTGGGATCAAATATATGGTGAACAATATCCTATAATCCTCATTAGTGGTATGTTATTTTTATTCATTAGGATTATATCTCCTTTTTGGGGGTTGAGGATTATAAAATTATCACATGATATGGTCCTCACTTTTATCCTAATCAAATGATTCATCCAATGCCTTAGAATATAAGGATGAAAACTAGTAGTATAAATTGTGTTCTAATGTAATTATACATTATTTTAAGATAATTTATTGATTCATGTCATGGTAGGTTTATAATCTAATTCCTTTCATAATTTAATGACATAATGGATAAAATCAAGGTATAGTTTATTAACATTGAAAAATATCATGGATTGTCTTAATAAAATCATGACATTACATTTATTATGTAAAGACATTTACTAAGCTTTCTAATTAGACTATAGAGTGGGATTACGTCAATTATACAATTGAAAAACATCTCTTGTTAGTGATTTTAATAATATTTTTGTAGCTATATATGTATTAATTAGATTACAATAATATTTGATAATATTTCCAAAGGATTTAAGGTGTAAGATGGGGTTTGTGGAATCATCATATGAATATCCATGGATGTAATGTACAGAGTTAAAGGGTCATTTAGTATGTTTTTGAATAATGGTTTTTTAGATATGAGATTTTGGGATAAGTTTCACATTTTAATATATTGGGGGATTGATTGTTTCTCCTAATGTATTTTTTGAGGATGGTATTATTAGCACCCAAAAATTTCTCACTACATTTTGTCGTATTAGATTAAATTTTGGGAAATCTGAGTTCTCTTGTGGATGTGTAGTCAATTCTAAGGGTTTGTTATCATGAATATGTTCTATTTGTGACTCTTTATTATTTTGGTTTCTTTTTAATAATTGGTATTCCAATTGTTTTTCCATTGGAGCTATCATGGAGGTTGTGTTTGAAGTGGTTAAGTTTTTATTTAGAATTTTATCCCACATGTACTAGGATTAGGAAGAACTTAACATGTAAATAAATAAGTGCTTCATTATTTAAGTGGAGAAAATGTTTTTCCCATTGATCCATTTTTTTAGGTGAAAAGTGATAAGGTTGGGATTATATGTATGTATGTAAAAATTGATCAAAATCGGTGATTGAAAATTTGACTAAGGAAATGTTGAGAAACCTAAGCAATCGAGTACACTGAGTTATACCACAAGGAACATTTATAGATACTTTGTTACTCAGGTGAAATTGGATAAAAGTTTGAGGTAGTGAAGTATTGTGAAATGATGGAATGTCTCAATCATGATTTAGTAGTTAGTGAGTTAGAGGTGTACACATGGCCCAATCATAGGTGATCAAGAATCAAGAGAAGATAATAGTTTAAGAAATCGGTGAATGATTTAAAAATTTATTAACATATGAATGGGAAAAGTGGCACAATCAAAGTTAAATTATAAACTAATAAGATCTTGACACATGACATAATTATAAATGATTATAAGATAGCAAATGAGTACCTATGATCGTGCCACATAGACAAATCACAAGTTCTTAGTTGGCACTTTTTGGTTGAAGGAAAATTCATAGACATATGAAAAAAATGTAATTGATTAGGCCACATGGACCAATCATGAGTAAAAAAGAACCAATCAGATCCTAACATGTGGTATAATGTCTGTAGCTCAAGTAGGGGAAATTAGATAAGGTGGTTGATAATGGACAAGAGGCTTCAAGGCCATAACCAACCATAAAGTTCCATATTTCCTAGTTAAAATGTTATAAGAAGTCCAAGGAGAAGATTACAAATGAACTATAGATGTTAAAAGTTAAAACCACACAAAATTTTAATAGAGAATTATATGAATAAAGCTCTAGTTTTTTTGTCATAAATTTTAATAGATATAATTATTTTGAGGATGGTTGGAAGTAACAAAATTTTTATTCATAGGGATACATTTTGGTATCAACTGGGATAAAATTGGTGTCTAGTTTGCAAGAAGTTCATGATAGATTTGTCACACATATTTTTCCCATTTTTCATTCCTCTAATTCAAATTTATCACTTATATACATATGAAGGTCCCCTCAAGTGTTATTTTATTTCTATTGAGTTGAATTGGGACCGTTGCATATTTTTCATAGTACATTTGGAGTGTCAATTGTCACTTGATATCTAGTGGGATTGTTGAGTAATCTATTTTTTCTTCTTCCATAGAGATGGGTTCCCCTCATCTAATATTACCTCCATTTAATATTATCTCTAATTTTGGAAACTTATCACCAATTATATAAATAGATGAAGATTTTATACTTCATTATTCATCTTCTATTTTTCTAAATTGGGATTACCATTTTGGCTAGAATTTTGTTCCCTTCAGTTTCTTAGTTTATAGGTGTTTAAATTAGATCTTATTTTGGCATTGGGTAATGAATAATTTATTTTTTAATATTGGTAAATAGTTTTTTGAAAGGGACTATACCCTTGTGTACAAAAGGAGGCCTAAAATCCTGAATAAGAGAGAGGAGCAGAGAAAGTCATCAAAGCACAAAAGTTCTGAAGAAGAACACCGAAGCCTAGAAACAGCAACACAAACGAGACTTAACAGCAAAACAACGGCAACAAAACAGCAAGCCTACAGCCAAGAAGCAGTAGTAAAACTGGACTACTTCTTGGCCGCTTGATCAATACTCATCTTTACTTTTTTCCAAGCATGATACATACCCAGCGTGGTCATATGAGCAGCATCCATCTTATCGAGCTCCTCTCTGGTTCTTTTACTCTCTTTCTCATTGCCCCAAAGAGTAATCGGGACACCGCTGAGATGCGAAACACTTCTTGCATGACCTTCGATGAATTCCTCTATGGCCCTGAATGCTGCAATATTATACTCATGCCTAGTCTTCGTTTTCCCAAGGCGGGAGTCTAGGGAGGTCAGTTTTTTGTATATTTCATCAAGCTGGCTATTGCCAATGCTCCCTTCTCCCTCAATGCTTTTTTGCCTTTTTGCTTAGCAAGATTTTTACCTCATCCTTTGCAATTTAAGCTCACCTCTAAGGCCTCCAATCTTCTAGAAGGGTTATCCATTGGTGCCGCACTGGGGGCACTACTAATGTTCAGCAGATCACGAGCAATGTCATCCAAAGGTTCATCCCCCTCAGCAGTAGACTCAAGGTTGAGTCTCCTAGAAGCCCTGGTGACACGTTTAGAAGTAGAGACAGTGTGGGTGGCAGGGGGGCAGCGGGGAGGAAAAGAAGGAGAATTTTGGGTAATGAATAATTGTGATCAATTCGGGAGTGTCGTATTTTAAAATTTAGGAGGTCATATTTGTATACTTAATTGAGTCATAAATGAGACAATTTAATTGAAAGGAAGTTGTAATTATAGTGTGATATGTAAACAATCTAATTTTATGGGAATTTCCATTTAGTAATTTTGTGTCTATGTATGATGTGTATTAATTGAAACATGAATATAAAATTCTTATGGAACTTTGGTTTCATTTACACCCATTAAATTGTCATATGCTATTATTTAGATTTTGAATTGTAACAATGTGATAGACAATTAAATCTCATCGTATGTGATTTGTTGTTTATCTCAATTGTGGGGAGTTTTTCTAATTTTGTAAATTAGTTTTTCTCTTATGTTATTTTTCCTCCATCTAAGATTCATAGATTTGGCACAATGGAAAATGCACATGTCAAACTTGGACTAATAAAACCCTTCGTTTATAAAAGCTTTTATACTTCCACTTTTGAGATCTTTATTCCATATTACATAACCTTGGAAGCCTATTAAAATTGGATTCCTACTTGCTTGTATTTTCTCTACATTTGTTCAAACCTCTATTATAAATCCATATGAATATTCTTACATTTCTACGGTAAATAAAATATGATCTATGTGTTTTCCTACTAATGTGTGGCTATGTCAAAAGGACACTTAAATGGGTGCTTAGTCATGGAGGTTACATTTATAGATATATCTAATGCATTCATTTGATTCCATTTTTTTATATTTTCTAAGGTATCTCCATTTATCCTTCTATAACTATAAGATGTAGAGAAGTTACCATCCTAATAAAATATGTTGGCATTAAGTCTTACCTACTTTATGGAGAGAACCAATTGCTAAAATTGATATAATTTCATCTCTCCTCACCAAATCCCCGTAGTTAAAATTTTGGCTCCAATAAATTGGAACCATTACCAAGGAGTATTGTTCATAATTTTATTCACTCAAATATTACCCTTTACAATTCTATTCCTATAGGTCTTCGTTTTAAATATAAGAGAATATTGTTTTTTTCATTCTATGTTCGATTTACACTTTGCTTTTATTACAAGATGGTTAATTCACAATTGGACTACCAACTTTTCCAATATGTTGGTTTCATTTCTAGGGAATGGAAATTTATGGATTTTTTTTTGTTTGAGTTCTTTGGATTTTGTTAAAGCTTTCTATTTTCTTTTTAGTTTCAGTTATTATATATATTTATGTAAAGAGATCAAATCTTGTGTTTTATTTCGATTTTTGATCTACAATTCATTTCTAGTTCTTAATCTTCATTGTGAAGTGACGAATCCATATTCATTTATGTACTAATATGTTGTAATATTTTATTTTACTTTTTAGATTTTGATTACTAGTGGTTTGTATTCTAAATTTAGCAAAATGATTCAAAATTGGCGTTCTCTCATTTTCCCCAATGAATCATCTTTGTATAATACACTTTGAACTCTAAATGTGGGATCAAATTAGTGGTTTTCAATTTTTTTCATTGAAAAAATAAGTCTTAAAAAAATTCAGATATGGTTTTGGTTTCTCTTTCTTAGTTTACTAGAGGTTCATGTAGGATTTCTATTTATTCACTAGGTATTTTTGATTCATGAGTTCAAAGTTATTTAATACAATACTTTAATGGTTAAATTTAATCCTCTTATGATTCATATATTCCTTTACATATATTCTCATTTATTGATAAGATATTATAGAAACTACAATTTAGTTACTTTTCCTTTTGCAATTCCAAGTTTGGCTATGTTCCCTTGCTAAGAAAAATGCTCACATGTGAAATCCAATCAATATATATTTTTAAATATTTAATGATTTTAGAATATTTGGACTCTAATTTACCATAAATATAAAAAATATTATTCAATAAAATTATTAAACTATCCCTATCCATCATGCCAATTATTTTTACTTCACACCTCTCCCATTTAAAACCATACAATTTGATCAAGATGTGGAATTTACTCCTTTCCAACTTGTACAATTGATACAGGAGAATAATTTCATGTTAATAAGAATTTTTTTGTTTTATTAGGTCTATTATGTTGTTTTAGGTCTTAATGGATATCATATAAATTTTATAGTCCATTTCGACTCTTCTTTCTTTGTAATAAGTGGTATTTGGAGTTTCCCTCCAAAACCACAATTCAAATATTTGAATTTGTATATATTATGTTAGAGGTAGATAGGAGTTAGGTTAGTTATAAAAAGTTTCATAAATATGGTCATGGAGTACTTATACACTATTATCATGTAAATTTACTATCCCAAAAATGTAAAATTCAAACCATGGTAACTAAGCCATAACGCAAGTTTTTACCTTCTGATCCTCTTGAACCTCTCCCATGGCCAACTTGCCTCTTGTTTCATCATAATACTTACCTTGAAGGTATTAAAAATGTATTTTGTAAACATGTATCTATTTGCAAATAAAAATCATAAGGTTCATTATTCCATTGAGTGAAGTGTAGTGGAAGACTAGTTTTCTTGGAAGCTTATAAAGGATGATTTTGGTTTTTTTCAGAGCATGTGTACAATCCATAGAGGATTTTAAAAAATTATTAAGTATTAAAAGGTGGTATTGGAGATAATTTAATGTGTTGAATTATTTTATGAGTATTAGGAAAATTATGACCATTCAAGATCAGTTTGTTCAAGCATTGGGTTTTTAGGTGTAAGGAATGAATAGTCCAATTGTGAACCTTAACTTCTATGGATGACTCCATGATTCCAGGATATCCATAAGGAATTAAGAGTAAATAAAATAGGAACAATAAATATTTAATTATTCTCTACATGGTGGGAATATTCATTTTTATTTGAGGTATAATGAATTCTTGAAATATTTACTTACAATGCGGTTGAATGCCTTCATTTTCAACAAAAAGGGACCTATTTTTTATTTTCAGGTAGAATAAAGTTATTAAAAACATTCATTGTTATTATAATGTGTTTTAGAGATAAATTAATATAAAATTTGACCCAAAAACATTATATTGAGCCTTTGGGGTGAAGGAAGTAATTTTTCAAGCTATGTTTGGACAATTAGCGTAAAATCATAATTTTCATTTAAGGAAAAGCAAACTTGTGTGCCCCTCTTGTTAAATTTATCCTCTTGGGGACATGGGGGACATGAGTGACACAAATTTTCACCCTCATATGCCTCTCATAGGAACCCTTTATAGAACTTTGTTCCCATGTTGTCCACATTGTCTTTGATGTCCATGTTGTCCCTATTGTCCCTTATGTCCCCTTTGTCCCTGTTGCCCAAGGGAAAAATAGGGAAAAGAAAGTGTGCCCCATGAAATTTTTTAACCCTCAAAAAATCCATATGATTTTAGTATAACCTTAGTTGATTCTAAGCTTAGTCAATGTGAGTATGAGTGTGAGAGAAGTTATAAATCCATACTTAAAAAATTTCCACCATGCCACATGTCACCACCTTGCTTCAAGGTGTAATTTTGTGTTGCTTATGTCCCCCATGTACCAAAGGTAATATATGGAACATAAAATTACACCCCATGATTAAACATAGCCCCTGGAATTCCATGTGACCTTTTATAGGTTTCGTAGATGATTTTTCATACCCTCCATCTCATCCTCACTTGCTCTCGTGTCACCACTTGTCACAGTATTGCTCCAAGGGAAAAAAATTTTCCTTTCTATCCCTTGTTTTCATATTTTACCTCTTACACCAAATATTAACCATGCATAGACTCTGCTCCAACTTGGAATCAAACCATATTTATTATAGAGACTCAAAAGTGCATAAAAACATTGTTTTAGCTAGTTTCTTCCACACAGTTGGTCATGTTGGTGAAGTTTTTGTTGTCACAATTTACAACCTCCATTAATAGCTGTCATTACATTTAATTGAAATTAAATATATATGCTTTTTTTTTTCTTGAAGATCTTTTGGGTGAAATCCCTTGAAAATTATAGCAAACGGTAATAAAAATTCCTCTTTCACTTCAAGCAATGTTTTTACACAATGAAGAAGCAACTTTTTAAATATATTGACGGATGTTTTTTTCTCATATTTTTTCCTCCTTGAAGATTTTTTTAATTTCTTGAAGATCCATTAGAAAAATTTCTCTGAAACTTGGAGTGAAGGATCCTTGAAAAATCTAGTTTCGTCTCACACATTTTTTGAATAATGGGGTCATTGATTTTTGAGATAAGGAGGAATGAATTTTTATCATTATTTTTCTCCCTCAAATGAAAAAAAAAATTTCCTCATCCTGAAAAAGGAATCATCTGAAATTTGGAGCAAAGAATCCTAGAATAAAAAACTTAAATTTTTAGACTATTTTCCTTGCAATCCAACACCTATAGTGCACTTACTAAAAATAACATGTAATTGATTGTAAAATACTAGGAAAACTCCCATTTTTATTATATTATTGATTTTATCCATTATCACAAGGTAGGGAAGTTGTCTCATTGTTTGAACAAGGTCAAGAAACACTCTACAGGATCTTAAGACATTATTCCAAGAGATATTTACATAACATAGTTTGATGAAAGGAGATAACCCATTCCAATTGTGATAGAAGAAAGTCATCCTAAGAATGTTTCCATCATTAAGGAGACATAATCATCACTAATACTCTACCCAAAGGTGAAATCATTATATTAATTAGAATATGATGACAAAAAAACAAAATAGAGTCATTGTGGGTGTGATAGACAGTCACTTAGGTAGTGGGAGAAACCATAAACATCGTGGCATCTGAAAATGATCTAAAACATCACTATATTCATTCATTTCAATTCACCAAGATGATTATCATCATAAGAATGATGTGTGAATCTCACTATGAGTGAGGATGGATTTCATCTTAAGTAATGCATACCTTAAGAAGTGTTTATAAACATTTGATCTATTCTTGATAATGAGTTCACATCTTACAAGTAATGAGAGGTTAGATTTTGAAATGTTTTAGTGCAAAGTGTGCAAGATAAGAAAATGGAAATCATTATAATTCTCTCCTTCAAGTACCATTCAGATGTAAATTCTTCCATATGGAGAAGTCAATTTCCATGAGGATCAAATTGAAAAATTATGAGCAAATATTATAGGGATGTTACCACTCGTGGTCAATAAATTGAGTGGTGAAGAGGTCATCATGTTCATAGGTGAATTACGAGATTTAAAGAGTGAGGTATTGATCACCACACCCCAACGCCACCATTATGTTAAAATATTATTAAAGGAACAAGCCATGAAGAGCTAATCCAATGTATTTAGGACCATTGTGTGTGAGAATTGAAAATCATAGGAGGTATATGAGTTGATCTCATTCAAGGATAATTCTAGAGCCAAGAAAGGTAAGAGGATGATCCTCATATGGAGCACAATATATGCAAAATGAGAAACCATCTCAATTCCACTTGATGTCATTCATTGGGTAGTGTTCTTAAACAATAATTCAGTGTTACAAAGTGTTCATGCATCTTTTAGAAGGAAGATATTATGAGAACCATGATTCAAATTAGAAATTAATACATCAGAAAAATCTTCATCTTCATCAGATTGGTAAACCCTTATCTCTCTTCTCTCCCCATATTCTAATTTTCCATTAAGAATGTACTTTTTCTATTTCTTCCTATTCACTTAAGTGACCCCAACGTCAACATTTTAAGATTCCTTTTTCATAAATAAGAAAAATACTCACCTCCTAGGAATATGAAATGTCACAAGTGATGAGATAGGTGAAAATTCATGTGGGGAGGAGATGAAAGGACAATTTGTAACACTATAAATTGGAATGACTTCTCCATTCCGAGGGTTTGGAAATTGTTGATTGAATGTATGTTGTTAATATTTACCACTACTACATCAAGAAATAAAACTTACAATTATTATATCTATTTTCTTATGTTAATCCACTCTCTCTACTTTAAAATTTTGTAAACATTGTGATCTTGTACAACCAAGAAGGAACTTTGTGTCCTTGATTGATAGATTTGGAGAAATTTGTGTATCTTGTTTATTTTTCTTGCTAAAGGATTACATTATTGTGTTATTATAATTGAATGTGGACCTAATCTAGTTATTGTATATAAATTATGTAAACATAATTATAATAATAACCCCATATCCTTATTTCTCCTACCCCCTTACCTTCCTTCACCACAATTATCTCCATTATAATTGGTATAAGTATTGTTGAACATTTTTTCATTGGTTGGTGTTGTCATTGATGTCACATGGAATTTATGACAAAGGAGGAGTAATATTTTATTCAGATAGGTGTTTGTCAATGGTGTGTAGTGGTCTCAGGCTAGTTTGTTGAGCTTTTAGGGTGGTCTTAGAGTGCTATAGGCTTTACCAGTGAGGTTGATTTCCTCTAAGTGCTCAAAAAGTCCCTTGAGCCATATATATGAGAAAATGTGAAGTGAAGGTGGAGTTATCATATCTACAATATAATGGTTTGTTCATACTAGATAGTAAATTTCTAGTTAGTTAGAGGACCACACACTCAAGATAGTCCTGTACCTAAAAAATCAATAACTTAGAAGAATTTGGAGAAGATTGTGAAAATAGGATTTTCTAGTGTATTAAATACTTTTGGTGTATGAACGGAATGGGTTCCTTGGGAACCAAAGTTCCCCGCATGGGTATTGGAGCCTGGTAGAAGGGACCAATGTATTATGGGGTTGGAGTGTGATGTGGGAAAAAGAGTGTAGGATGAATGAGTTCTCTCGGGAAAAAGATTTCCCATAGGAGTGCTTAGTTTGAAATGTGGAGTATGGATTTGACAAAGTGTTTTGTGGATGGAAGACAAGTGGGAGGAACCAAGTTCGAGTGGAATAGTTCCTTGTGAGCCATATTTCTCCACACTTTGGTACGATCTGCAAAAAGGAGTTGAGCGAGCGGAAGAATCAAGTACATTTTAGAAGAGGGTAATGTAGGCGCTTAAGGTTACATAGAACAAAGCATTAGACATAATGGTTCCCTGGAGGCATGAGTTCCCTGCATTAATGGATGACTTGAAAAATTAAGCAAAGTGTATTATGAGAAAAGGAGGAGTTGAGAGAATGGAGTGCACATGAAATAAGTTCTATAGGAACTAAGGTTCTCTACAAGGTAGGGTGACCTAAAAAAGTATCAAGAAATGTAGAAAATGTGGAGATAAATGGAACAAAAGGGAACACTTCCTTAGTTCCCTAAGTTCCATGAAACCCAAATTTATCCGATTATCAAAAGAATAAAATATAAAAGGATTTAAAATATTATAAAGGAGAATATAAACATTATTACAGACTAGGGGATGACCCTGTGGTGAACTGGTGGGGCACTTAGCTTGTAGAGCCAACAACCCAGGTTCAAACCTAGCCCCCAGGATTTCATATCCTGATTTACCCACAAAGCATGTGGAGTGGGGCATTTTCATGTCACCTTGGGGGTTGGGGATGACCATATGGTGAATTGGTGGGGTGCTTAGCCTATAGAGCCAACAACCTAGGTTTAAACCCAACCTCTTCGATTAAATTTACCTATAGAGTCAACAACCTAGGTTCAAACTCAACTCCTAGGATTTCATATCATGATTTACCCACGACATGTGGAGTGGGGAATTTTCATGTCACCTTGGGGGTTAGGGATGACCCTATGGTGAACTCGGTGGGGCACTTATCCTATATAGCCAACAAACCAGTTCAAACCTAGCCGCTTTGATTATTTTTTTTTTTGTTGATGGGGCTTGGGTGTAATGGTTAAGTCGGAAGGTTGTTTCCAACCCCACCCAGGTTCAAACCCCACTATGGCACAATTCCTTGTGGAGGGTGGATGGCTATGGATGTGGGGTGCGCAGGATGGCGTCCTGACAGGTGGTTCGTGGGTTTAGGTCCTTGTAAAAGGGAGTAGGACCCATCATCAACTCGCCAATAATAATAAAAAAAAGAAAGAAAAACATTCTTACAGACTTTACATGAAAGTTTGGAACCCTAGTTCCCACATATCCTCTAGACTTGCATGGGCATATTTTTTACCCAGGTTGTCAAAACATTATTGCAGAATAGGGGATGACCCTGTGGTGAACTGGTGGGGCACTTAGCTTGTAGAGCCAACAACCTAGGTTCAAACCTATCCTCTTTGATTAAATTTGTTTTTTTGTGATGGGCCTTGGGTGTAATGGTTAAGTTAGAAGGTTGTTTCTGACCTCACCCAAGTTCAAACCCCACTATGGCATGATTCCTTATGGATGTGGAGTGCATAGGATGGAATCCTAATAGTGGTTCATGGGTTTAGGCCCTTGTAAAAGGGAGCAGGACCACTCATCAACTTTTCCAACAATAAAAAAAGAAAAGAAACATTATTGCAGACTTTACATGTAGTTTTGGAACCCTAGTTCCCCACATATCCTCCAGACCTGCACGGGCATATTTTTACCCCAAGTTGTCAAAATTTGACAATATTGGAATTTTTGGAAAGAGTTTTTCATTCTCCTTACCATGAAATATGAAATGACAAAGAAATATCGTATTTGAAGGGACGTTCTAGAAGACAAAAAGTTTCCTTTCAGTATGTATGAATAGTGAGTCAATTGAACAATTATATGTTAGTGAAAGATCAAGGGTCATCTCAAGGGGTCATCTATTATTATTTAAGCTCATCTTTAAGCATGTAAAGAGTAGTTCTTGAATACAGAGGTATTATTGATAGAGTGTAGAGCTGAGGGCATGTCTTTGAGTAAGTGAGAAGGGTGTGAATGTAGTGAACCCATGACAAATTAAGAAAGGATAAGAGAAGACAAATGAGAATAAGAAGTGGTCATAATCATTTGTGGATGAAAACATAGTGAATTGATTAATTGTTTTTATATAAATAAATATAATTTGAATACTTAGCAATCGGGAGTTGGAGCTTCCTTGTAAGTTACACCTTGAAGATCAATTATTACTGGATAAATTATTGGGAGTTAGAGATTCCATGCAAGTTGAATATTACTAAAGGTCAAGTAACATCTTGACTAAACTTTAGATTTGTAGCTCCAAGATGAGTTAAATATTAACCATGAATTCATGTTACATCTCGTAGGACATTTGTGTCCTAAGCCTAGTTCTTAGTTCATTATGTTTTTTTCCCTTATGGCTTTCTGTATAATGGAAAAGTGACAAGCAAGCATGGGAATATACAAGTACCCTTTCCTCATACCTGACTTCCCGAGGTCATGTTGAGACAACCACTGAATGTTGAATGTGAATGAATATGTATAAGTTAATCGGGTAATCTTAAATCCTCAACATGCAATAATGGAATCTTTGAATCTAAGGTGAAGAAGGCCCTCCTAACCTAGATTGTTGTAATGGATCATTTGGATATAATGTTTTTTCTGAGGCTCCAATCAATGTCGAGCTCTGCCGAGATCCTGTTTCTTGGTTGTTGGATACGTGGGAAGTGACTTGTGGGAACTTCGTATATATCTCCAGACAAGGTCATAAAATGGTGATAGGTGGTTTAATGGATGCATAGTGAACTATGGATGGTTTTTTGATCTAGCCCAAAAATATTATATTGATTAGATTCTATGTTTAATATAGAGAACTATACTATAATATCTGGTGGGAGTGGTGAGGATCTAAATACCAGTGTTCGCAAGCCGGTGTCAATACTTGATTGGTTTGTTGGCCTGTTGGGTTGTGGGACTTGGGGATCACAACCGTGAGTGTGTGGTTGTTGTGGACCTGTTATGGTCATGTGAAGAATCAATCCCTTCTTCCGACTATCCAATAATCATATGCCTTTTCAGCTTCTACGTTTAGAACTAGAAGTTGTATGATTTTCTCAAAGTACCTAACAGGTGTTCTAGCAACTTGGATATGTAATCTAGTGTCTACATCAATGAGGATGTATCCCACATTAGGCTATGGAACCAAAGGATTGCAACCAAATGTTTTCTCTCGTTCAAACCCTTGCACGGTCATTCAGGTGTTTTATCAAGGCAATCTATAGTTTGGATGGTTTGACCAGAATGTATAAGCTTTGTCGTCTTCGATATTTAGTCCTCTTAATTGCTCACTAATTGCTTGTAAGTTTGTTATGGCTCAAAATACCTATATCCTAAGGTCCCGATCTATATCAACTAAAGTTATGGGTAAATTTGGTTGAGGTACTATAGGTTCAAATATATATTCTCTAGGCTCTCTAGGTCATGTGATTGTCATGCAAAGATGATTCAACGTCTAACTAACATTAATAAAATAATTATGAAATATGTATTATACTATGTAAGCATTCTTCTATTTTTGTATTTTCTAATGACATATTTCAATGAAATTGAAGGGCAACTACTCTAGTATATTTATAAAATGGACAACTAATCTAGAAATTGAATGAAAACAAACAAAGTAGCCTGGTATGGCTATTTTCTGTGCAATTATGATTTTATCCTAAATATCTAAGCAACTAAACATATTAATTTGAAAGGCTCTCGATCCTACCTTAGAAGTGAGGAATGAATCACAATTTCTTAGAAACTATCAATCCCCACAACTTCCCTGGTGATACCGAGAGAAAACTTTTAACTGAAATGAAATAATTCACTACTCTATTTGATATGTTGTAACTAGAACTTTGATAGCTCAAACCTGGCATTTACAGAACAATGGTAAATCTAGTTGTGTGTGATTTCATCCCCTTAGTGTGATCTCCTCATTCCTTTGTGTCCTCGTGAATCTAGAAAGTGTGTATATGATAGTATCAACAGAAGATAGCATTCAAACAATGGCAACTTTGGATATAGACCGAATACAATGCAAGTAGGAGAGGGATAGCGCAAGTGAACAGAGCTTAACTATGCAATTCCTAGCGGGATTTATCATGGAAATGTAGCACAAGTGTACCAAAAGTTTGAAGCTATTCTTGTGAAAAAACAAAACCTACAACTTTAATGGATTCTAGTCTAGAAATGAAGTTATTCTATGCTAAACTGATTGTATGAAGCAATAATTGAATAAGACTGAAACAAGAAGATTATATAATCTCTAAAACACCAACAATGGAAGAAAAACATGAAATGACAGAATTCTAAGCAAGAAATTGAGAGATTGAATAAGAAAATTGAGAGGATGAGGGGCCATTTTCTTGAAAACAAGTTGGCTATTTATAACCAATGCATTTACTAGAGGGTAACTCCCATTAGACATCTTTTACTATAAATTAAGGAAAAACACTATTCCCAGGTAGTAGAAAACATTAATGCAAGCCAAAGTGGTTGAAGAAAGCGTGTAAAATCCAAGATTTACATTTGACGCAATCATCAGAAGGATCTGGAAAATGCATACAGACCGCCACCCTGCGGGCAGGCAATGGTTACAGGACCACCACCCTATCCTGGGTGGTAGTCATGGGACCGCCACCCTAACAGGCGATGGTTTTGTCACTAAATACAAAATGCAAGAAGAAAGGGGAAAAGGGGGCAAAACAAAGCATGCATAGGCTAAGTGGGGCATGCGGGATTTTGAACACCTTGCAAGGAGACCCGTATCATCATTGGGGCATGTGTTTCATCATTTTGGCAGTGTAGTACCTTACAATTTTGGGTACGTATAGTTTCCCACATTAAATATATTCTTTGTGTGTACATGAATGTTTGGTTTATTTTCTCTCTTCTATTTGAATATGCATGTTTATCATAACTAAGGTATTTTAAAAATTGGATTATTGAAAAACTCGAATTATACAAAATTTAAATAATCACTAATTCACCCCCTATCAGTGCCTATATTTCTTACAATTGATATTAAAGTAAGGCCCTAGTGTAGTTAGTTTAAAAGATCAAGGGAGATCCAGACAATTCATTCATGGAAAAAATCAGTCAAAAGTGGTTTTTCCACCTTCAAAGATATTTTATTTAATGGATCAAATTATGCTTTCTAGAGTTTCAGAATGAAGACATACCTAATATCACTTGGGTTTGACATATAAAAATCAGTTGATAGTGGATACATTATTCTAGTTACACCTCCTACTGATGCAAAGTAGAAAGAGAGAAAGTGAAAATAATTCTAAAACCATGAATGTAATTATTTATGGTCTAGTTCATGATGAGTTCATAAAGTTCATGTAGTGTACCATAGCTAAGGAAATGTGGGACAAATTGAAGAAAATATATGAAGGATACAACAGTGTAAAATTGGCCAAGTTATAGACTTATCGTGCTCAGTTTGAAAGCATGAAAATGAAGGAAGGTGAAAATTTTGCATCATACTTGCAAAGAATGGATGAAGTTATAAATCTGATCAGAGGCTTAGGAGAGAAAATAGAAGAGAGTTTGGTTGTTCAAAAAGTTTTGAGATCTCTATCCTCAAAATTTGATTCCAAAGTGTTAGCAATAGAGGAAGCCAAAGATTTAACCACCTTGAAAATGGATGAGCTTTATGGAATCTTAATTACATATGAGATGAGAACTAGTGACTCAAGGTTATTCAAGAAATAAGTAGCCTTTAAGGCTAATAAGGAATCTTAGGTGAAGAGGAATAAAGCTGAGTCTAACATGGAGATAGATGATGAGAAGGTGGAAGCCATGTTTGTGAGGAAGATGAAAAGAGGATTAGGTAAGTACAAGGGAAAGCTGTCATTTAAATGCTTCAATTGTGGCCAAGTTGGTCATTTTGCTACAAAATGTCCCAACAAACACAAGGAGGATCAAGATGATGAATAATCTTCTCAAAGGAAAAAGAATAAATTCAAGAAGTAAGGGGAAAGAAAAAAATTCAAAAACAAGAAGAATTTCTACACACAAGAAGGTTCAAGCTCTTCTTATTCAAGTGACTCCAGTCACTTTGAGAGTGATCATGAAGGGACTCATGTTGTTTTTCATGGATGTGGAAGTATCTGTTGTAAGAAATTCAAAATAAAAAATTCATAATAAATATGATAGTTTAGATGAAGAAGAGGAAGAAGTTAACCTTGAGGATGAATTAATCAGTTCTTTAGAAGAGTTAAACAATCAAAGATAGAATATTTAGAAACTAAAATTGATGGTGAAATAATATGAAGGAAAAATCATTCTTCTTGAAGAAAAACAAAACAAAGAATCTCAAGAACATGAAGATATGGTCAAGGAATTTGAGGCACAAATCAAGTTGATTGAAGAATATTTTAAAATTAAATAAAAAGAGCATCTAAAGATCAAATCTGAATTGGAGTTGTTGCATATCAATTAGATCATACCTCCACCAAATTGAAGATGTATCACAAGTTTGAGAAGAGAAAAAATGAACTAGATGACCTGCTAGGAAAGCAAAGAGATGTTAATGACAAATTTGGTCTAGGATTTGAGGAGAAGAATGAGGATGACAAATTAAAAAGAAAGAAGATTACCAAGATAACTCAAGAGAATCCTAAAGATAAGATTATTAGAATATAATGGTTAAGTGGGCTAACCACCCCTTAATTAAATATGGGACTAATATTATACTATAGGTTAAATATTTAATAATAATAAATATTTCTATTTCTATTAGTAAATATTTAAACCTAGGAATATACTTTCACTAAATATTTAATATAGTTATATTTCTATTATTAAATATTCTAAACCTTTGTATATGTGTCAACCGACATGGTTGAAAAGGTGAGTCGGGAGACATACCCGATCACCTCATATAAATAGGACTTCGGGTCCTCATTTGATATATTGAAATATTTATATCAAAGATTTTTACCCTTGTGATTAGGGTTAGTAAAGGAGGAGGTGATTTACTGGATGTAAAAGGGTTCTCTATAATAAAAGGTTACTTTTTGACAATGGTTTTTTACCTTCAGGTTTTCCACTATAAATCATGTGTCTTTTGTTATTTACTTTCTGTAAGTATTATTAAAGGTTTTTATTTGTTATATAGTTAAGATATGTAATGTTTATTTAATTATTCATTATAACATTGTATAATATATTAATATTTATTAGAATCCTTAAATTCTAATGTGCTAACAGAGTGAGGTGAATTAAATAAATTAAGATCAAATGTTGTATTAAATTTATTAATTTATAACCGGTTTTTCAACCAACCTAGAAGGGTATTTAAAAATATTTGGTCCCTTCTTTTCCAAATTTTGTTACAATCTAAAATGTTTCATGCGATGAATAAATGTTTAATTTTATATTAGAGTGTACATAAGTGATAGGGGACCAAAAATAATATTTACATGCGTGAAATCCAGTGTGGAAGAATTACCAGGACTGGAATTTAAGGTAAAGGTTAAATCTATTTGAAATATTTTATTATTTTTCTATAGTTTCTAAGATGTGTGCAAGTGAAAATAAAATCAAGATTAAAATCAAGTTACAGGGAGATACCAATCTATGAAAGTAGGAATTCAATTTTTCTTATTGGCTAAATTATAATTTCATGTGCCCAGTGACTTGGTTAGAACCCCTCTAACCCTTGAGTAATTATTTTCATTTTCATGTAATTTTTATTCGAAGATAAAATATTTATGTCCTTGGTACCCCTTTAAATAAGAGGGTTACATTTGAATTTGAAAAACTATAGTATAAAATATTTATACTATTGTTTAAAATTAAAACTATAAACTAAAGGTTAATCTTATAGAATAAAAATTATATTAAGAACTATATCTTATGCAGACCCACATTTCTTAAAAAAGTAAGATTTTATTTAATACATTTGATATTGTAAATTTTTTTCTGTGTTTTTAATTTGTGGACGATAACAATTATCCAAAGGAAAAATTTAGGTCTCCCAGGATGGAGACAACCCACCATGAAAATAGAAATTTCACTTTCAATTTTTTTCCATTGGTCGGGTCAAATCTCTTGTCCCCCTGTTGGTAAAACACCCTCTCAAATACTTTTTCCCCTCTGAAAAATATTTACAAATTTACTTTGATATTAAATTTATTTATTTATTTTAATAATAAATTTGCAAATCCATGCAAAAAAATAAAAATTGGGAAACTAACTTATTTGGTGGAAGTTAGAATTATTCTCCTCTTCATACATAAGTATGGTTGAAATAATTTTCAAATAGTTCAAACATTATTTTGGGTAAAAGAAAGGTCTCTCACAGGTAAACATCTTCCACGGATGTAGAAATAATAATTTTCCCTATTGGGTGCGGTGAAGACCCATGGAATGGGGCTCAATATAATTTACCCCAAGTTTGATTTTTCCTCCGGTGTGACCCCTTACCCTCTTCTAATTAGTTTTCAACTATATTGTTCAAAAATAATAAAAAAATCCAATGTCTATAGTGTTATATAAGTGTAAAGTATACATTGTTTTTAAAATATGTTGATATATATAGTTGTTTTATAAATTATAATAGATTTTTATAATTTATTATAAAATTTAAACAGAACCTTTCATAAGCAATAAAAATTCACATTCTTGAAATACACAGGAAATTTTCATTGTGTTAAATTTAACGGTCAAATGAACGTCATGAAAGACCAAAAATGAGGTAGAATGATGGTCATTTAGGTGTCAAATTTAAGCCAACTAGATCTAGGAGATTTTCATTGTGATTAAATTTATGATCACATTACCGTCACCTTAGACCAAAAAATAAGGCATAATGACGGTCATTTAGATGTCGAATTTAAGATGGCCAGATATTTTTCTACATTAACTTTCTTTTAGAATTTTGAAGTTGTGCATTCTTAGGGGTTTCATCTTCTCTTTTATATGGTCGAGAATTTTTTTATGATAAGTATGGGGTATAATGCAGTGCCCTTTATAATGTGGGTCATTATTTGATTATGGGAAGTTAATTAGTATGCATTTTTATGACATAATTAGTTATGGTCAAATAGTTTCTTTAGATCTATAAATTTAGATCTAGTTCTATTAATATTCTTTATAATACTTGATTTTTTAATGAATAATACAAAAAAATTATCATAAAATATGGGTATTGTCATTTTTTTCGATTAATATGTTTCTAACTCAGTGGTGCATTATATCATAATGGGGTATGCTTTTCAGGTTCAGGAAATTTGAAAGACAATGGTGTCCAGTTACTTTTTCCTCAATAAATCCCAAATCCTAAATGGAGCCAATTACAATATTTGGAAGATCAGGGTCAAATCAGAACTTATGGCAAGGAAACTCTAGACGATTGTTTCAGAATTGAGCTTGCACCCACCGGTGGTCAAACGCCTGTGGAAAAGATGAATAAATTATCATAGCATATGCAGGAGGACCTTTCCTTGATTCTTCACAATGTGAATGATGAATATCTTATACACATTAGTAATATCAAACATTCTAAAGAGGTATGGATATAATTAGAATCCATGCATGAAGGTACATGTTTGACTAAGATTATTAAACTTGTTTTAGAATTGCTTATGACTCCTATGAAAGGAGATGAAAAAGTAGTTAATTTCTTCACCAATATTAAAAATATTAAAACATAATTAGATGGATATAATTATGACTTAATTGGTAAAAAAATAATCTACTTTATTGTTCAGTTGAATATACATGAAAGATTTAAGAATTTTATTTCTATCTTAAATTCTAAATATCAAAATGAGGATGAATTACCAGACTTAAATACTTTGATTTCTCTTCTAATACAGGAAGAGCAAGTGATGATGAACTTTGAATCTAAGGAGAATGCCTCTCAAGAACTTCTTTCTCAGAATTCGAAGTTCAAACCTCACAAGCCCTTCTCTGATAAGAAGTTTAGATCTAAATATTCATTTGTTGATAAGAAAAGTGTTTCTTCTGAACATTTGTGTGTAATATTTAATGGTAAATGTCACAAATGTGAAAAATTTGGGCATAAAAAGGAAGAGTGTAAATATAAGAAACCTATCCATAAAAATTAGAAACAGACTGTCTCATCTAAATATAATTTAAGGAAAAAGGATAGTTCTAATGATGCTCCTAAAACTATTGCATTATATGTTGCTTTATACTCTTCCTCTAATTCTGAATGGATTCTAGATTCAGGTGCTTCAAATCATATGAATGGTATTTCCAATTCTTTATTTGATGTTATGAAAATCAATGAATGTGTGTATCTTGGTGATAACTCATCTTTAGAAGAAATAGAGAAAGGAAAAGTAAAATTTGTAAATGGTATTTTGAATAATGTTTTATTTGTTCCTAAGCTTAAAAAGAATATTTTGTCATGTTCACAACTAACTCATGATGGTTTTTATATTCAAATTTTGAAGGATACTTGGTACATCAAGGATAGTAATGATAATATAATTGTTGAAGGAATTCAAAGAAATGGTCTATATATTTTTGATGATTTTTATTTTGCATCTTGTTTTGTATCTCAAAGTTTGAATAATTCAAAACTATGGCATGAAAGGTTAGGACATGTGAATTATTGAATCTTGTATGAAATGTCTAGAAATAATCTAGTGAAAGGTTTGTCTTTATTTCCTTCATCTCATGATGCTTGTGAAGGGTGTTTATGCTAGAAATAAAGCATTAAACCCTTTCACTTACATCCTGAGGAGAGTTCCTCTTCACCAATAGAACTTGTTCATAGTGATGTTAAAGGGCCTCTTGAAGTAGCTTTGTTAAATGGTTGTTTATATGCTGTGATTTTTATTGATTATTTCATGAGGATGATTTGGAAATATTTTAAAAAAATAAATTTGATGTACTTGGAAAATGTAAGGAATTTAAAGATTCTCATTGAAAATTCCTCAAATTATAAAATTAAGAGGATTAAAATAGATAATGGGGGTGAATATGTTAGCAATTCATTTGAAAAATTAAGTATTGAGAGAGAATCAAGTTCTCCCCATTCTCCCTAGTCTAATGGTGTTGAATAAAAGAAAAATAGGACTATTTTAGATATAGCTTGCACTATGATTTATTTTGTTGGTATTCCCAAATTTACGTGGGAAGAAGTAATAAACAAGACATTATACATCCTAATTAGGGTTCCTACAAAATCTATTCATCTTTCGACCCCCTTAGAAAAATGGTCAAATCAAAAACCTGATGTCTCTCATTTAAATTTTTTTATAGTACTACTTTAATTCATAGGATTAAAAAAATTGAAACAATACTTTGAAATGACTGATTTAGGTATCTTGTATCATTTTCTTGGCATGGTTATATTTCAAAATAAGCATTCTATTATTGATTCTCAAGCATAATATGCAAAAAATGTACTGAAAAAGTCTAATATGATTGATTGTGAACCAATTTCTACAACTATGGAAGTTGGACTAAAAATTGATCCTAAACATGCATGTTAAAAATTCAATCCTACTTTATATATGTAGTTAGTTGGTACTTTTATTTATCTAACTATAACTAGACTAGATATTTCTTATGCAGTAGGAATTACTTCTAAGTTTATGCAAGAACCTTATAAAGATCATTGGAATCTTGCAAAAATAATTCTTAGATATATTAAGGGTATAATCAATTATGGGTTGCATTATAATAAGAATGAAAATGCTAACTTGCATGAATTTTGTGATTTTGATCATGCTGGTGATGTATTAGATAGAAAATCTACTTCTGGTTATGTGTTTAAATTTGGTGTAGGTATCATTAGTCGGCGTAGCAAAAATAAACCAATTACTTCTATCTCTTCAACTGAAGCTGAGTATAGAAGTGTAATGGAAGATGAAAAATAGGCTATATGGCCAAAGAGGTTATTCAATGAGATAAAGATGATGGATAAAGGTAGTATTCCTTTATTCTGCGATAAATAGAGCACCATAGATCTTGCACATAATCTAGTATAACATCAGAGGATGAAGCACATTGAGATACATATACACTTCATCTGTGAGAAGATGCTAAGTGGTGAGATAGATCTCAAGTTAGGTGCCGACTGAAGAACAAGTTGTTGAAATCTTCACAAATCCCTTGAGAGTTACAAACTTGGATTGTCAAATTTTCCATTGAGGGGAGTGTGCATGAAAATTTCACATCCTAATCAAAATTTGTATTTGTAAAAATAAAAATGCATTGTAAGATACCTTCAAGAAAGTGTAAAAGACCTTCGAGAATGTGTAAAAATACATTTAGGTATGTGTATACCTCCTCAACTTCTTTTTATAAAGAAGTGTAGAAATACCTTAAAGGTGGTCTTCAGTAAACTCTTTAGTGCTATTGAGTTTACTGGTAAACATCTAGTGTAAGCATATTGTTAAAGAGGTCCTTGGTTATAAAAGGATCCTATATTCTTGGTTTCAAGTAACCTTTTACGAGAACTTGGTAGAATATGTAAAACTCAAAAATAATACTTAGCTACTAATCATTGGATGATATTTGGGATTCCAAAACCTTTTGTACCAAAATGTAACTTGAGTATGATGAAGGTGTTATAATTCCTTCAACCTATATGGTAGCCTAAAACATTTAAGGTTTAAGGATTTTAAATCTTGTAGTGTACCACAGGAAGGTAATCTATTGGCATATGTTATTCCACTTAACATTAGGGGAGAGTGTTAGAATGTAATGGTTACGAAAGATAGCCACTCCTTAATTAAATATGGGTCGAACATTATACTATATGTTAAATATTTAAATATAAGAAATATTTCTATTTCTATTAGTAAATATTTAAACCTAGAATATACTTTAGATTAAATATTTAATACTAAGAAATAGTTATATTTGTATTATTAAATATTCTCAACCTTTGTAAATGTGTCAACCGACATGGTTGAAAAGGTGAGTTAGGAGACATACCCGATCACCTCATTTAAATAGGACTTTGGGTCCTCATTTGATATATTGAAATATTTATATCAAAGGTTTTTACCCTTGTGATTAGGGTTATTAAAGGAGGAGGTGATTCTGGATGTAAAAGGGTTCTCTGTAATATAAGGTTACTTTTTTACTATCATTTTTACCTACGGTTTTCCACTATAAATCTTGTGTCTTATGTTATTTACTTTTTGTAAGTATTATTTTTTTATTTTCTATATAGTTAATTGATGTAATGTTTATTTAATTATTCATTGTAACATTACATAATATGTTAATATTTAACATGTAAGTTTATTAAATATGTATTTATTAGAATCCTCAAATTCTAACAAAGAGAGCTGATTTCAAGAAGAGATATCATGCAAGTAGACAACATCATGCTATGAGGTATGCTCATTCATTTTATGGATATTGTTTTTCATGTAATGAATTTTGTCATAAAGCCTCAAAATTTAGAAATCATGCTAAAGGTCATGGTAGACATTTTGATTTTTATCATTTGAGAAGTAAGGATGAGCTAATTTTCTACAATTGTCAAAAGTATGGGCATATAGCTAAGTTTTGCTATCAAATACCTCCAAAGAAAAGCAAGAATGTTTACAAGGTCAAATCAGATCCTAAAAATGTAAAGGAACAAGGATTAATAGCACAAACTTCCTTTCATTCTCAAAGTGAAGACTTGGAGTGGTATATTGACAAAGTGGGTGCTCAAGCCACATGATAGGAAATAAGAGTAAGTTCATCTCTCTGGAGGAAAATGCTTCAAGTACAATGAGGTTTGGAGACAATACCTCAACTAATATTATGGGAAAAGGTAAGATAAGTTTGTACAATGGAAAAACCATCACTGAAAATGTGTTGTATGTTGAGGGATTGAAGCACAATCTTTTGAGTGTCAGTCAAATGTGAAAATAGGGATATATTGTATTATTTCATGATAAGGAAAATGACATAAATAAATAAAAATCAAGTAATTTGGTTGGAAAGGAAAAAATAACTAAAATAAATATGTATGTTTAAAAGGAGGTAAACAAAGAAAAATGCTTCAATAGTAAGGTGGATGAATGTTTTCTTTGGCACAAAATACTAGGAAACCTCAATTTTTATAATCTTGTAAGAATTAAATCCATGGGAAATGTTAGGAATATTCCTAAGATAAAAATCAGATGATAAGATTTGTAAAGCATTCCTTCATGGGAAATAAACTAAAAGAAGTTTCAAATCAAAAGAATACTCCACTATCAAACCTCTAGAATTGATACACATTGATCTTGTAGGACCAACCAAAACTAAAAACATATAAGGAGATAGATATTTCATGTTGTTGATTGATTATTTCATAAGGATGAAATGGGTTTCCTTCCTCAAAGAAAATCCAGAGAAATTGGAAAGATTTAAAGAACTCAAAGCACTTTTGGAAAATGAAAAGAATGTTAAAATAAAGAGTTTATGGTTTGACAAAGGATAAGAGCTTTAGTTAGATGAATTTGATTATTTTGGTGAGAATCATATAATAAGAAGACAATTCTCATCTGTAAGGACACCTCAAAAAAATGGGGTAGTAGAAAGATAGAACATATCTAGTATAAGAAATGGATAGAACTATGCTTAATGAATCAAAATTGTTTGATGGATATTGAAGAGAAGAAGCTGGTACAATAATATATATTTTAAACAGATCTAAAACCATAATTAATGACAAGAAAACACTTTATGTACTTTAAAAAGGAATACCTAAAAGTTTGAATCACCTTAGATTATTTGGAAGTAAGTGCTACATCAAGATAGATGATGATAGTCTAGGTAAATTTGATTCAAGGTGTGATGAAGGTATATTTTTAGGCTACTCAACTATTAGTTCAACATATAGATGCTACAATAAGAGCCAAAAAATATATATTAGATTACTAATGTCACAATTGATGAATCCTATCCAAAGAAGGTCATAACTCATCCCAAAGAGACTCCACAAACTACTGCAAATCAGGATGATGAAGAAATTTCAGAAATTGAACATGAATAAGAAGATGATGAAGAAGAAGAGAGACTTGATACTAAGGCACCTTCAAGGAAGGTTAAAAGAGACCATCCTCCAAGTCAAATCATAGGAAACAAAGAAGAAGACATCCAAACAAGAAGAAGGCTAAAAATTGCTCAAAATTAAGAAAATATTTCTCTCTTATCCAAAATAGAACCAAATAATGTCATTGAGGCTAGTAAGGATCAAAATTGGGTAAAAGCAATGAATGAAGAGATGGACCAAATTGAAAATCATGAGACAAAGGAGCTTTTACCTATACCAAAGGATAAAAAACATTATTTGATCCAACTGGGTGTTCAGAAACACATTAAATGAAAAGATGAAGTTATTAGAAATAAGGCAAGGCTGGTATGTAAAGGATATGCTCAGGTGGAAGGAGTAGATTTTGATGAGACATTTTCTCTTATGGCTAGGATGGAAGCCATTAGGATTTTCTTAGCATATGTAGCACACAAAGGCTTCAAAGTATATCAAATGGATGTGAAATCAACATTTCTTAATGGGAACTTGAATGAGGAGGTTTACATTGAACAACCTGATGGTTTTTATCTTACTAAGGACATGGATTATGTGTGTAGGATAAAAAAGGAACTTTATCAACTTAAACAAGCATATAGGGCCTAGTATAAAGGTTAGAAAAGTACCTTATTGAGAAAGGATTCAGAAAAGGTGTAGCTGATAGAAACTTGTACATAAAAGAAGAAGAAGAAAACTTGTTGATTGTTGTTGTCTATGTAGATGATATCATATTTGGGAGAAATAATGAGAGCATGTCACATGGTTTTTAGAGGTAATGAAAAAGGATTTTGAAATGTCAATGTTAGGTGAACTCTCATTCTTCTTAGGGATGCAAATTCTTCAAGGAAAATAAGGAATCTTTATCTCACAAGAAAAGTACATCAAATAAATGCTCAAAAGATTTCAAATGTAATATTGTAATCCAATAAGCACTCATATGAGTGTAGGATGTAAAATTGGAAAGGAATATTACTCACTAAAGGTAAATTAGACCCTCTATAGATCCATGATAGGCAACCTTTTATGTTCAACAACATCTAGACATGATATCATGCAAGAAATTAGTTTGGTTGGAATATTTCAAGAATAACCAAGGGAATTTCATCTCCAAGAAGTCAAAATAATATTCAGGTTTCTCATGGGGACATTGGACTATGTTCTTTGGTATCCAAAATGCAATGAATTTCATATCAAATATTTCATAAATTTATATTGGGAAGGCAACATTGATGATAGGAAAACATAACTGATGGAGCCTTATTTGTAGGTAAGTGCCTTGTATCATGGTTGAGTAAAAATAATCTATTATACCTTTTTCAACTTGTGAGGATGAGTATGTTGTAGTAGCCATTTGTTGTACACAAGTGATGTGGATGAAGCAAACTCTTGAAGACTATAAAATTGAGAGTAAAGTTCATATTCATCTATAATTTGATAACGAGAGTGTTATAATTGTTTCAAAGAATCTAGTGCTGCATTCTAAGACAAAAACATACCCATCAAATATCACTTTTTGAGGGAAAAATTCAATGAGAAAAGAATAAGGCTTGAACATGTGTCTACAAAGGAAGAAGTAGTTGATATAATGACTAAACCTCTACCAAAAGAATATTTTAAATAGTTAAGGCATAAATTTGGGGTAAGATCAGCCCCTAGCAATCACTAAAGATCTCAGAATGAAAGGGGAAGCTCAAGTGCCAAAGTTTCTCCAAGAAGGCTCGGGTTGAGTCTAGATATAGGAGTTAGTTCTCTAACCCAAGGCACAAGTTAAAAAAATCATAAAGGTATTTGTATCAAAGGTAGAAAATTGAAGTTATTTGATGAATAAATACTTTCAGTTGTTTGAGAATTCTCAATAAAAAGAGAAACATCTTTCTAGGGGAGAATATCAAGGTAAGACCATGCTTTATCATGTTTTTCTTTCATGTTGTTATGTGTGTAAAAAAATTTCATATATTTCAAAGGGGAAGAGATTCGAAACAAGATTTCATTAGCTTGCATATCTAAAGATGTTGGTGCATCAAATTTCCATTAAAGTTTTGAGCTTATTTCCATCAATGAAAAAGGGGGAAATTGGTGAACCTTGTTGTATTAGTCGGCGTTGTCATTGATGCCACATGGAATTGAAGGAAAAGGAGTGAAATTTTATTAAGATAGGTTTCATTCATTAGTATGTAGTGGTATCAGGTTGGTTCATTAAGCTTTCATGGTGGTCTCAGAGTACTACATGCTTGAACAATAAGGTTGATGTCACCTAAGTGCTCACAAAGTCCCTTAAGCCGGATATATGAGAAAATATGAAATGAAGGTGGATTTATCCTATCTAGTCGATAATGGTTTATGAATAAGATAAGGTGGAGTTCTTGTTAGTTAGAGGACCATACACTAAGGACAATTTAGTAGATGAATAAATTCAAGAACTTAGAAAATTTGGAGAAAATTGTGAAAACATGCTTTTCTAGTGTATCGTGGACTTTTTGTGTACGGATGGAACCAGTTCCTTGGGAATTAATGTTCCCTACATGGGTCTTGGAGATATAGGTTAAATGGTTCAGTGTATTGTGGGCAAGGAGTGTGATGTGGAAATAAAGAGTTTGTCTAGAACAAGTTCTCTAGGAACAAAGGTTCCCCACGGGAGTGTTTGGTCCGAAATGGGAAGGAGTGTAGAGTTAGAAGTGTTTTGCAAACAAAATACAAGTCGGAGGAACTAAGTTCAAGACAAATGTTTCCTTGTGGTCGAAGTTCTTTGTACTTTGGTTTAAGTTGTGACAAAGGAGTTGGGTGAGTGGAAGAATCAAGTGTACTACGGAAGCAAGGAAATGCGGGTGGAACAAGGTTGTGGACAACGAAGCATTGGATGAAATGGTTCCTAGGAGGAGCTAGTTCCCCACATTAATGGATGGCCTAAAAAATAAAAGTGTATTACAGGTGAAGGATGAGTCGATAAAATAGAGAGCATATAGAACAAGTTCCATGTGAACTAAGGTTCCCTACAAGGAAGGATGACTCGAAAACAAAAAAAGTCCCAAGAAATGTGGAAAATGCATAGATAAATGGAATAAAAGGAACATTTCCTTAGTTTCCTATGTTCCTTGAATCCTCAATTTGTATAATTATCAAAAGAGTAAAATATAAAGGATTTAAAATATTAAAAAGGAGAATATAAACATTATTACGAACTGTACATGCAATTTTGGAACCTGTTGGTGTAAATCAACACACCACGGATGTTGATCAAACTTCTAGTTTGACATTTTGGACATCCAGTGTGATTGCACAACATTGAATCTTCTCCCCAAGTGTGGGACTTGTAAAAATGGGAAAAGAATCTCCAGGTTAGAGGCTAGTTCCTTAACTCCTCCGATCGGATGTGCTCTCGCAAGTTGCAGAGGTTTTGAATTCAAGATCCTACTCTAAATTCCAAGGGGACAGAGATAGAGAATGCAAAAACTGAAACTAATGCTAATAAGGTGATGCACCAAAGGAGTGGTGAGCATTTTTTACTTCTGCAGATTGACACAGATCATAGAAATGCAATAAAACTTCATGCACAAACTGATAAACTGTAATGAAAGGTCAGAAATGAATCAAACAACACAAACAGAGG
Organism: Taxus wallichiana var. yunnanensis; assembly: GCA_018340775.1. Lineage (NCBI taxonomy): Eukaryota > Viridiplantae > Streptophyta > Pinopsida > Cupressales > Taxaceae > Taxus > Taxus wallichiana. The sequence continues at coordinate 204,084,458 of CM031244.1, read as the reverse complement.
ATTAAAACTCATTCACAGAGCCTGCATTGTCTTTTCCACATCAAAAACACATGCATTACAACATCTGAGAGGTAAAAATAGGTTGCAGTCTTGGAAGAGGTCTGATTTTTCAACAAAATCACTTTCAAGGTGAAAGAGGGAGCCTGCAATACATGAAAAAAATGTTCCACCACAAAAATGAGCCAAATTTGGATTTTTACCATGCAAGAAACAACCCTAGGAGAGAGAAACATGGGAAAACATGGGAGAGCTTCAACCACTGACCAAAAATGTAATAAAACAGCATGGGCATCCTTACAGGTCCATTCCCTGAAATTTTCACCATGTTGGGAGAGAATGCGAGCCATTCTTCATTAAAAATGGTGGTTGAAACATCATTTCTATTCATTACCACATGCCCGAGGCATTTTTCAATTTTCTCTCTCCAAAATCCATCAAAATACAAAATTGACCTTATAATATTGTAGAGAATTTTACCAGCTTTCCATTGATATAAAGAACGTGAAAAATTGAGCTCTGGATCGAAAGTTATGGCCATTTGAAATTTTAGGGCAAAACAGGGCCAAAATGGATTGGCGGGTGAAAAATTTGAAATTTTCCACCTTTTGCATTTGGGAAAATTTCCCCAAAAATCCCCACGCTCCATCATTCTAGGTGCCACGTGGTATGATTCCATTGGCTACGGGCTCTTGATGCCTCATTTTCCATCGTTTTGACCATTGGACAAAATTTCCAAAAATCCTCGCCGGCCGATCCGAGGGCACGTGGTGTGATATATGATTCGCTGCGGGCCTTTCCCCTTTACTTTTCCGTCACTTTTGACCATATTTTTTGACTTAGAAACATGGGAAAACCCCGTTGATTGTGGGCTTTTCCTTTTCTTTTGATTTAACCTTTGGGAAAAAATCCCAATCTCCCCCCGTTCTCCACTGTTCCGACCCCCTAGGGACATGTGGCTCGTTTTGACTGGTTGGCGGTCCAATACTTCTCCTTTCCTCCCACCCAAACACTTTTCCAAAATTTTAAGTTTCTCTCCGAGGCCCGCCGGTCTAGAGATACATGGCATGAGGCCATTGGACATGGACTTTGCGGAGAAAACTTTGAGTTTGCGCCCTCGCAAAATATTTCGCCAAAATTTTAACTTTTATTCCACCCTCCGCCGGTCGGATGCGTTAGGACACATGGCATAAGGTGATTCGATGCGGGCCTAGCATCAAATTTTTTCCTTAGATCAACCCTTAGAAAAAAATTTCAATTTCTTCCCCTTGGACATGTGGCAGCATCTCATTCGTTGGCGGGCCTGTGGGGTGAAATATTCCTTTTGAAATTTTCCAATCACTTGGTAAAAATCCAAGTTTTCCTCGACCCCTGCCACTTCCTTGGACATGTGGCAACATATTATTGGATGCGGGCCTTTCAGGGAAAATTTCTCATAAAAACTCCATTGAGCCATAACTTCAAAAATACATGGAGTTAGGAGGAAAAGTTTACCATTCGGAAAGTTGAGGAAAAGCTCTCTCCAATGGTGCCATTTCCAAAAAGTTTTGAGTGCTTGAAAAGAAAAAAATATGACTAAGGCACAAGAGAGGGAAGAATGAAGGGATTTAGCCAAAAAAATGAGCAGGGGCTCATTTTGGATAACAATTTTGGTGACTCAGAGGGGTCATCTGCCTACTGGATGAAGTTACCAGTTGCCTGAAGCAATCCATTGGGCATGGAGTCATCAAATTCTCTGCTTGGTACCCCAACTGATTAGAACACTGCAAGGAGGAAGATGGAGGGTGGCACATCACCTGATTGGAGCAAGGCCTACAAAACACATTTCTTGGAACAACAAGCTTGTGCCAAAGCACTTAGGGAAAGCAAAGCTAATCTACAACAAAACAATGTGCACAAGCACTTAGAGGAATGAAAACCTAAGCTAATATGTACAAGGTGGAGAACTTCCTTCAGTAGCAATGCTTTAGATGGATTCCATTGACTGGAATCTGCAGTTCTTCACCATCCAATGAAGACAATTGGAAAGCATTGTTGTCCTTACACTTTGTGACCATGTATGGGCCACTCCAAATGGCATCAAATTTTGAATGCCTTCCCGGTTTTGCTCTGTCTGCATCCCATTTTAATACTAGATCTCCAACTTGGAAAGATCTATTCTTGGCCTTCCTATCAAAGGTATTCTTGATCAAAGCTTGATCCTTCTCCATTGCTTGGGATGCCTGATTTCTGATTTCTTGGAGCTCCATCAATTATGCATATCTAACCTCCATGGGATCAAACTCCAACAACTCCAACTATTTCATGAGTTCCAATGTTGGCAACTCAAGTGACATGGGCAAAATTTCCTCTCTTCCATAAACAATCTTGAATGGAGAATTACCTATAGATCTCTTGGGAGTTATCCTATCAGCCCATAAGGCTAATTTCAATTTGGTATGCCAAGACCTCTGATTTTCATCAAGAGTCCTCCTAATGATCCTTAACAAGTTCTTGTTTGTAGATTCAGCTTGGCCATTACCTTGAGGGTAATAATTTGATGAAGTGCTTAGGTAGATCCCATTCTTGACAGCCCATTCAGTTACCTTGGACCCAATGAAAGCTAATGCATTATCTGATATTATTATAGTAGGTATGCCAAATCTGGTTGCTATTCCCTCATAGAAATATAGGATGCTAGATTCATTTTCTTCCTTGAGTGCTACTGCTTCACTCCACTTGGTGAAGTAATCTGCTGTTAGAATCCATTTGTGTCCTTGGCTTGAATTTGGATTAATGAATCCAATGAAGTCCAAACCCCATTGCATGAATGGCTGGTTAACTAAAATTAGATGCAATGGAAGGGCAGCTAGTCTCTTTTTACCCGTGAAGAATGCACAATTCTTGAACCTTTTGATCCATGCATAACAATCATTGAAAATCTTGGGCCAATAATAGCAGCCCTCATGATCTTTAGAGTTGTCACTCTTGGTGCAAAATGACCAACAACTGATCCACCATGGATTTCTTCTAACACCCTATGAATTTGATTTGTACCAATGCATCTCAAAGCAGCAATCCATTCACATCCTTTCTAGAGAAAACACCGTCTACAAGGGCATATGGGACATCCTGTAATCTGAAGTGTCTTCTTTTGGCCTTGTTCATCTCTAGAGGGCATAGACCTGTGCTTAGGAAGTGCATTATATCTTGGGTCCAGTAAGGAGCAAGGACATCATCATTTTCCTTTTGAGTGCTTCCTTGCTCATGGCTGTCCGCAATGCCAAAAAAACCTCTTTCTCGTTACATGCTTCCTTTTGTTTGTTCAAAATCAGCTACTCACACAATCCTTTTCCTCTGACTAACTTGGTGAATTTGATCTCTATGTCATACTCCATGACACGAGTAATCCAACCTACTCTCTTTTCATTCAAGTCTTTGTTGAGGAGGAAGTCTTTAACTCCCACATGAGAAACCAACAATTGAACCTTGTTGTTTGAAACTAGATGCTTGAATTTCTTCAAGCTCCTGATTACTGCAAGAACATGCTTCTCAATGAAAGAATATCTCACCTCATAGTCCTCCAGGCTTTGGCTGAAGAAAGTAATTGGCTACTCATCATTGTCTTTGTTCTGTTGTACCAAAATTGCAGAAATAGTATCATCACCCCCAAATGCATAGAGGATGAAATCCTTGGAGAAATCCAAGTTAATGAGAGTTGGGGCTTGAGAGATGGCCTCTTTGATTGCTTCAAAACTTTCTTTGCCTTCTGCTGTCCATTTGAAAGCCATGCTTTTATTTAACGCCTTGGTGATAGGCTTGACTAGGGCTGCAAAGTTTGGGACAAACTTCTGAACAAAATTTATTCTCCCCAAGAAACTTTGAAGGGCCTTCTTGGGGCTTGGTAATGGTAGTGCTCTTATGGCTTCAACTCTTTTTGGATCAATTGCCAATCCTTCTTTGGAGACAATGTGACCAAGGATTTTTCCTTCATGGGCTAGGAAAATACACGTTTTAGGATTCAAGGATACTCCAAACCTTTTGCATCTTTGGAACACTTGTCTCAGATGAAAGAGATGGTCTACTACATTTTTCAAAAAAAGTGATATCATCAAGATATATGAGCACCATGTTGTTACTCAAATCCTTGAATGCCATGTCCATTGCTCTTTAGAAAGTAGCTCCAGCGTTGGACATCCCAAATGGCATTTTCCTGTATGCATAAGTTCCCCATTTGGTTGTAAAGGTTGTCTTGAACTGATCCTCTTCTTTCACCATAATCTGATTGTACCCTGAATAGCCATCAAGTAACGAAAACCTCTCAGAGCCAGTAACAACTTGTAAAATCTGATCCATAGAAGGAAGTGGATAATGATCCTTGAGAGATGCTCTATTCAAATCTTTGAAGTCAACACAAAATTTGATTTCCCCACTTTTCTTTCTAACTAGAACCAAGTTGGCCACCCAACTAGAATGCTTGATAGGGAATATGATTCTTGACTCTATCAACTTATTCAATTCTTTTCTCATGAGGGGCTCCATGCGTGGATTGACTGGCCTTTGCTTTTGCCTGATGGGTTTAGTACGGATCCAACTCAATGGTGTGTTGAGCTAACTTGGGATTGAAACCTTTCAAATCTTCATAGCTCCAAGCAAACACATCAGGGAATTCTTGACAAAGCTGTATGAACTCATACCTTTATTTCTCAGTTGTCACTTTACCAACTTGGAGTGATTTGCCTTCTTCCACCAAGATGGACACTGAATCTTCTCCCTTGACTTGGATGTTTGCTTTCTCCTTCCTTAACTAATCATTAGGATTTAAGATGGAATCCAAAGTAATAATTCCCTTTGGTAGTTTGTTGGTTCTCAGCTGTACCACTTGGTCACCATATTGCTGCTCCAACTTTTCATGATTTTTAGCTGAGAACTTAGCCTCTTCTTACAAGAAATGGATGATTTGCTGATAATTTTCAAAAACTTGCCAACTTACATTGTTGTGTCCTAAGGCACTTTGAAGGCCTTACAATCACATGGATGTTTGGTTGTACCTTGTCTTTTTGGATGCTTTCAACAATGTCAAAGGTTGCTCCAACTGCTGCAAGCTTTTCAGCAGCTTGGTTCTCTTTTCTAGGAATGGATTTGATGCCAAAGCCCTCAAAATATTCAATGAGGTCCCACACCCTATTTTTGTAACACCTGAGCAGATCATTCTTGGCAACATGCTGCCCCTTAACTTGGTTGACAATCAACTCACTATCACCAAATACTTGCAAGTTCTTTATTCCTCTCTTGATTGACCAATGCAATCCTTGTATCAAAGCTTCATATTCAATAGTGTTATTAGAGAATGCAAACTAAAATTTAAAAGCTAAGTAATACTTAAATCCTTGAGGTGAAAAAGAATATCTCCCCCTCCTGCACCTTGTCTACTCCTTGATCCATCAAAAAACAACTACCATACCTCATTGTCATCCTTGTGGTTTGGCTTGGTGATGCTAAGGATAGGCTGATTTTATTCATGCATGCAATAGACTCCTAGCTCAGATTCTTCTATTTCTTGATAAGGATCAACAACATGCACCTTGTTTTCCCATTCATCAAGAGTCACATCTAGGATACAACAACCTTGGTGTCAACTTCATCGTGCTTGGATAATCCTCTTGATCAAACACTGAACAATTGGTATTGATTTGGCTTGGAGTGTAGGGCTCAATGTGAAAGTTTGCAATAGGCTCACATCTAGTTGTGGATTTAGTTCCATATCTTGTTCTGAACAACATGTGTGACCAATCAACAAATAAATAACCTCCAATCTTGGTTGTGAAATCCCTTGACAAACATAGGGCAAAGAGTGGTGGAAGGTCTATTACCGAGACATCTTGCAAAACAACAACGTTGGGACATGCATGCAAAGTAAGACTCAAGTTCTTGATCACTCCAACTGTTGTTACTACTATCCCATCCAATTGCACTACCCCTTTGGATATGACTTCATATTGAATTCCCAATTGATCAACTATTTTCTTGGGCATTACTGAACTACTTGCCCCGGAATCAATCATGCAATTATGTACTAAATGGTTCCAATGATCAATGAAACATAGAATGGGGGGGCTTCAACATTTTACCTTCTTGTCCTCCATAATTCCCCTCAGGATGGGTAGAATTTGTGAGCACCTTCTCTTGCATTAGGACTTGTTGATTTGAAGTTGACCAGTCCTTCATGGTAGCTTGTAGTAAATCTCTTTGGCCTAGGATGGATAGTGATTCCCACATTGATATGTTTACATTTGTCTTCTTCATCTGATCAATGATGTTGAAAGGAGATGAAGCATCTCTCTGCTGTCCCTTGTCCTACACATTCATTGCTTTCACATGGGCAGAAACAACTGGCATCTTATTTGGCCTAGGAGCTATTTTAGGCAGTCCTTGCATGCTTGGAACTGCATTTTGTTTGCCAATAATTTGTGGAGTGATAGAAGATTGTGGATTACTTGGGGCCAATGGCTGATCTTCACCCAAATTTCTCCTTTTTGACCTTGTGTTGGCTACAACACCTTGGGTAATTATTTGATTCATGCCACAGAAATCTTTGCCTGCCATTTTACAAGTGTGGTATCATTTGGAGCTGATTGTTGTTGGAATGTTTCTTGTTGTTGGTTATTTCCTTGACTACCTTCACCCTCCACACTAGTTTTAGTCACCATTAACGCTTGATTTAAGGCACCATTGAAGCACATAGACTAGTTGTGAGGTTAATTACATGGGAAACACCAATCATACTCTTGAGCTATGTTGTTTTGCACTGGCACTATTGCTTTGGAGGCAGATGTAACATTGGGATTATAGGGCTGAAATGGTCTATTGGCAGGAGGTATTGTTTGATTTTGATTTGCAACTAGATTGGGTTGTCTTTGAGGCTGGTATGGCTGCCTGTTAGGCTGAGCTTGAGGCTGGAAAGAAGGTCTAAAACCTTGGGCTTGCTACCTCTTGAGTGTAGCCAACTCATTACCTAAATTTTGCAATTGCTTCATGACTTCTTAAAGTTCATTTGAAGCACTAGAGGATGAAGTAGAAGCTTCACTTGAATTCTAATTTCTAGGAGTGGGAATAGGAGTTAAAATAGGAACTTGACTAGTACTTGGGCTCTCTAGACTTGGAAAAAATGGCATTGGAGGCCTAGGAGCTAGCTTTGCCACTTGAATCAAATAATTTTCAGCTCTAATGGAAATGCTATAAAGCATGAGGATAGTTGTGCCTCCCATGGATTGAATCAACATATAAATATCAAAATTTAAAGCTTTAAGGTAATATAGAAAAGCACCTTCTATCGCTGGCCTTTACGCCATTGGAATTCTCTCCCAAGTCATTTGAAACCTGAAGTTGAAGTTAGTCACCGTTGCTCATTGGGGGCTCTCTTGATAGTGGTGGGTTGTTCCAAAAGGGACAAGTTATTTCCCTTTTCTCCAAACTCCTCATGGAGGGCTATATATAGTTGGTTCCAATTTTGAATAGAACCCGAGGCAAGACTCCCGAACCATTGCAAATCTTTCCCTTTGAATGAAGATGTCGGTAGTTTGACAAAGAACTTGCATCTCATTAATCTCATGGATTACACAAATGTTAGCAATATTCTTAACATGATCACCAGGAGTGGTTTGATTCTCTCCAGTAAAGTATGGAATGTTTTTCAATGCTGCAACTGGGATTGGATTTTGTGCATTGAGAGCAAGTGGGCTGCTACCAAAGTGAAATTGACATAGGGGTTGTTTTGTGCCATTCTGATTGGCCTTAGAACCCTTGTTGATTGAATGAAAGGCCTACCAGGTGGAGGAGTTGATAGAGTTTTGTTTGGTGGAGATGGAGACCTTTGAATTCTCCTCCCTCTTTTCCTTCTTCTTGGAGATAACTACAGATACTCAAACAACACCTCTTCTTCTCCAACTCTTGACCTTGTGGTGATTCTTCTCATGAGTTTTCAGGTCTGCACTACTAAAACCAGCTGATTCTTCTTCCTTGGAGTCACCAGATGTGCAATTTAGGGCTCTTTTAAGAAAGAAACTTACAACAAATGCACATCAATTTGTTGCAATGAAGATGAATACCTCTAAGGTCCCACTGGGCATGCCAAAACTGTTGGTGCAAATTAGCAGCACCCCTGGATGTTGATCAGACTTCTAGTTTGACATTTTGGACATCTAGTGTGATTACACAACATTGAATCTTCTCCCCAAGTGTGGGACTTGTAAAAATGGGAAAAGAATCTCCAGGTTAGAGGCTGGTTCCTTAACTCCTCTGATCAGGTGTGTTACTTGCAAGTTGCAGAGGTTTTGAATTCAAGATCCTACTCTAAATTCCAAGGGGACAGAGATAGAGAATGCAAAAACTGAAACTAATGCTAATAAGGTGATGCACCAAAGGAGTGGTGAGCATTTCTTACTTCTGAAGATTAACATAGATCATATAAATCTAACAAAACTTCATGTACAAACTGATAAACTGTAATGAAAGGTTAGAAATGAATCAAACAACACAAACAGAGGATTAAAACTCATTCACAGATCCTGCATTGTCATTTCCACATCAAAAACACATGCATTACAACATCTGAGAGTAAAAAACAAGTTGCAATCTTGGATGAGGTCTGATTTTTCCACAAGATCACTTTCAAGGTGAAAGAGGGAGCCTACAATACATGAAAAAATGTTCCACCACAAAAATGAGCCAAATCTGGATTTTTACCATGCAAGAAACGACCCAGGAGAGAGAAATGTGGGAAAACGTGGGAGAGCTTCAACCACCGACCAAAAATGCAATAAAAATCATGGGCATCCTTACAGGTCCATTCCCTGACATTTTTCAAAATGCTGGGAGAGAATGCGAGCCATCCTTCATTAAAAATGGTGGTTGAAACGTCATTTCTGTTCATTACAACGTGATCGAGGAGTTTTTCAATTTTCTCTCTCCAAAATCCATCAAAATACAAAATTGAATTTGTAATCTTGTAGATAATTTCACCATATTTCCATTGATATAAAGAACATGAAAAACTGATCTCTGGATCGAAAGTTATGGCCATTTGAAATTTTAGGGCAAAATAGGGCCAAAAAGGATTGGCGGGCGAAAAATTTGAAATTTTCCACTTTTTCATTTGGAAAAATTTTGCCCAAAAATCCCCTCACTCCACTGCTCGGGTGCCACATGGCACGATTCCATTAGTTGTGGGCTCTTGATGCCTCATTTTCCATCGTTTTGACCATTGGACAAAATTTCCAAAAATCCTTGCCAGTTGATGATCCGAGGACACGTGGCATGATATGATTCAACTGCGGGCCTTTCCCTTAACTTTTCCATCACTTTTGACCATATTTTTGACTCAGACACATGGAAAAACCCCATTGGTTGCGGGATTTTCCTTTTCTTTTAATTTAAACTTTGGGAAAAATCCCAATCTCCCCGCGCTCATTGCTCCGACCCCAGGGGACATGTGGCTCGTTTTGAATGGTTGGAGGGTTGACGGTCCAATATTTCTCCTTTCCTCCCACCCAAACACTTCACCAAAATTTTAAGTTTCTCTCCACGGCCCGCCGGTCTGGAGACACGTGGCATGGGGCCATTGGACGCAGACTTTGTGGGAAAACTTTGACTTTACGCCCTCGCAAAATATTTCACCAAAATTTTAACTTTTACTCTGCCCTCTGCACGGTCCGATGCCTTAGGACACATGGCATAAGGTGATTTGATGTGGGCCTAGCATCAATTTTTTTCCTTAGATCAACCCTTAGAAAAAAATTTCAATTTCTTCCCCTTGGACATGTGGCAAGCATCTCATTCGTCGGCGAGCTGCTGGGCGAAATATTCCTTTTGAAATTTGCCAATCACTTGGTAAAAATCCAAGTTTTCCTCCGACCCCCACCACTTCCTTGGACACGTGGCACCATATTACTGGCTGCGGGCCTTTCAAGGGAAAATTTCCCACAAAAACTCCACCGAGCCATAACTTCCAAAATACATGGAGTTAGGAGGAAAACTTTACCTTTCTCGGAAAGTGAGAAAAAATCTATCCAATGGTGTCATTTCCAAAAATTTTGAGTGCCTGAAAAACAAAAATTATGACTGAGGCACAAGAGAGGGAAGAATGAAGGGAGTTAGCCACAAAAATGAGCAGGGGCTCATTTTGGATAACCAAACCCTAGTTCCCGTGTATCCTCCAGGACCCACATGGGCATATCTTTCACCCAAAGTTATCCAAATTCAACAAGATTGGACATTTTAGAAAGGGTGTTTCATTTTATTTACCATGAAATATAAATATATATATAACTTTTATTATATAAATAAGAAATATAGAACACAAATAATCTCTTTTGTATGTATGAATGGTGAGTCAGTTTAAAATTATCTGTAAGTGAAAGGTCAAGGGTCATATCAAGAAGTCATGTATTCTTATTTAAGCTCATTGATCCAAAATGGTTTTTACCCATGGGTATCATTTTAAAAAAAATAGATTCTTTAATATTATGAATTTAAAATTGATCAAGAGTGTTTATCGACTCACTTTTGGGTATTTTGAAACACCAATTTTTCCAATTTCTCTTAACAATCAATTTTTATCTTCTTATCAACTAATGTGATTCAATAGGATCATTATAAAACCATTATAAATTGATCACAATTTGATTATTTAGTTTATTCTATTTTATTTACAATCCAAAATTTCTTCGTGCACACTGTTGTGGTTAATAGATTCAATTTTAGCTTTAATCCAATTTTCTAGTTAATTTCCTTTCTTATTCAAATGATCATTCCTTATAGTAAATTTAAATATAATCAAAAGTAGAAAAATAAACTGAAATAAATCCACAAGATTGATAACAAAATTCACCCAATTGGGATACGTCTCCGGATTAACTTAATCATGAATCAATCTATTAATTAACACTTGAAGTACAATTTTTACCTTTCAAAGTGAATAATAGATCAATTTAACTTGCTTAAAGAGATTATTTTGATTCTGAAACTTTGAAAAATGTTAGAAACTCGTTCCTGAATCAATCTTTGGCTCTATGGTATCTCCACAATGTAATCTCCATGCAATTTTGTTAGAAAACAAATATACCTAGAAAATATAGCACTCTATGAAGAAATAATGACATCACTGGAATTGTCTCAGAATTTAGAACAATTTTCCTTTTACACCAAGACTTGATTTTTCCTCTAAGTGCCTCGAATTCACTATTTTCTGAAAACTACTATATTCGACCTATACACAGTCTCTACAATCAACCTTGTTTAAATGTCAACAAGCTGCTTTTAACCCTTCCCGATATAATTTGGCATAATGGTGAGTTGATCTCATCCAGAGTTATTTGGGTCAACTCCCTCCATCTCCTCCTTTGGAGGTTTATTTACACTATGTGGGGAGTAGTTCCACATTTTCCAGGTGAGATATTGGGTGGTGTTTAAAAATACAACACCCATTCTATATGCATGTGGTTGTAGCCACGCATGCAAAGTTTTTCCTACCACATGAATATGGCCTTGGTTAAATGGTTTGATTGGCCAATGGTTCAGTTGAGTTATGTAGTGCTACATTATGGGAATTTGGTGTTGGCCCACAACATTTATGTGTTTATGCTGGCCAAGTTGTGATAGGCCATGTAGTGGTGATTTGGATGTGTTGTTTATCCTAATGGATGAGCTGAATAGTATGGATTTAGGCCCAAGTATGTGGGTGAGATGATCACTCTAATAGGCTCATTGTAGATAGAGCTACGTATAGGCCAAGATGACGTGAATAAGACCCGATCTAACCACTAAGTTATATGGAGATCCCATGGGAGTTGACCACCCCACCAAGATGCATAGAGGTAATTTGAAATTTGGATCAATAGCTTGTGTAAGCTAGTTTAATACAATACAATGCATAATTCAAATAGGTAGTATAAATAACACATACATCCTAGAGTGACAATATAAGGCATATATATATATATATATATATATATATATAATTGAGGTAACATTAATAGTAAAAAATGGCGAAAAGATACCCCTCCTTAAAAAAATTATGTCAAACATGCCTAAAGGCCCCCTACCCTAGCAAATAATGGGGCTCACTCATCCGTTTACGAGTGATGAACACCGACATTTGAAACACAATTTTATATTTTGCCAATTTTTTCACTTCTACCACATGTCAACCCTAGATTGGCGACTTGGCCAAGTTTGAAAATTTTTCCGACCATCTTTAACATGGGACAAATTTTTCATCCAAACTCTATTTTTGAGTTTAATATATTTTCTGAAATATCTCGATATGGTCTATCATTTAGTCATGGTTTAGGGAAGTTTGGGGAACATCTACACTTCATAATTTCCTTCGGATCACTCCTCCTAACTGGGAAGGATTTTTGTCCATAAAAAGTTGTTTTCCACCCAAAAATATTACTAACTCATCCTATATTTCACAATCACATATAGGAACCAAAAGTAGCATTATGGGTTAAAATAATGCAAATCATTGATTAGTTAGTCATAAAAAATTGATCAGAAAATAACACCAATTGAATAGTAGAAAGAAAGTTTCCAAGAGATACTCTACGACCCTATCAACTTCTCGCAAATAGCTATGCACTATCAAATCCCACTATAATGCCATCAAAGAAATCAATCATATAATCATACCTATTCAACAACAACAATCAAGTGTTCAACTGATACTCTATGTATGGCCAATAAATTCCACCAAAATAGATCAATATCCACGATACTAAAATTCCAGTGCTCATTGTTCAAAATAGCAAATATCATGATATAAAATGTTTAGACCACACATGCCAAAAATATCTATAGTAGAAAATGAATCACATGAATCTAAAAATGTAATATATATCCCAACATCTAACCTATAAAAAGGATAGAATCAAATTGTATGCATACACATAATGGTGAAGTTATTATTGCTAAAAAGATCACCGACACATCTACAATAGTTTGTCATGATAAATGTAAAATGTAATTATGACCAAACACATGCCAATAAATATCTTAAATAGTATTATCAAATGAATATATTAGGCATGAATCTGGACAAAATGTAATATATATGCAACATCTAAGGGATTATTATATAAAATTATTAGAAAAATTTATAAATATGAATCGTATAATTCAGAATCTAGTTTCTAAAATACTAATTTTTGTAAAAAATGGACAAGTTTAGCTATATTAAACACTTAAAATTATATGACTTAGAAAATTTTTTTTTTGAAAAAACTTATAAGATTGTAGTCCGTTTGCCGCATTTTGGATGACCAAATCTTGTTATTTTTTTTTCCTTTGGTGAAATGTTAGATGTAGTTGTCTATCTTGGGATGGATTTTATTTTGTATTTTTTTAGCAATTTTTTTTTTTTATGATTTTTTCCGTGAAAGTGGTATGAAAATATTTAGAAAATGGAGCGCTTTCCGTTTGCCCGCCATAACTATATCAAAAAATATTGAAATCAATTTTTTTTTTTAACGTGTATAGAATTTGTCCACGCTTGGGATGGTATAAGTTTTATCATATTTTGATAAGTGAAACAAAAGTTACAGTCTTAAACGTAGACATGAACATTCACGGGAAAAAATGTCTTAAAGACCTATTGTTAGTAAAAAATTATAAAATGATATTTATCTTATTCTATTCACTTTAAAAACAATATTTCTACAAAGCTAAGAGTCTCCCCTACACGATGGCACCATTTTTGTGAAATGTTTTCAGTTTTTAGCATGGTTCAAGTCTTTGGAAGAGTAGATTTGAGGTTTTTTGACCTTTTACACTTCATAATGACCTTCCATAGCTTTGGTTGGGGAAAAACAAAGATTTTCCGAGGCTTAGGTTTGGCAGATAGATCCGTGATCGTGGTTTTTTAACAATACCGTGAGCGTGCTTTATAAACTGTGAGCGTGGTTTATAAAGCGTGGTTTATAAAGCACACTCGCGGTTCATAAATCATATTTACACACATCCCAATGTCCAAATTACCATGTGATTTTTACTCTTTGACCTTACCGTATGAATTACTACATGAAATTCTATCTTTTTCTGCACGTTTTTCTTATCACCGGAAGCAAAACATCATGGGAGACAAAAAACGAAGTCAAAAAAGGAAGTCATTAAGTAAAAAAACACCAAACGAATTAGAGGCCAACAAAATTCAAAATGTTGAGTGAATGCGGAAACTTCGTGAATCTAGAAGAGGTTCATCTTCAATCCCAACTATTGTAAGCAATGAAGAACTAGGTAATGTTTCTACTGTCAATGTTGAAGTTGAATTAAATACTCATGATGAAGAAGTTTTTACTGTCAATGTTGAAGAAGAATTAAATACTCATGATGTAGCAAATGTTGAAATTGAAGGAGACAATGAAAATGTGAATAAGGAAATTCATGTTGAAACTGTAGACAAGCAAAATTTGACAAAAACACCTCCTAGGATTTTACGTAAGAAACCTAATTTTTTTATTGAAATTGATGAAAACATTTTGAAACCAATGTCTGACAAACTTTCTGAATGAAAATTAGAAGAAAAGCCATTGAAATTTGGGATAATCATTTTGAAATTTTAAATGATTCCCAAAGATGTTAGTTGTTGGTTAGTTTGATGAAATTGATTAAAATGAGACCTACATTAAACACCTTAGGATTGACAACATCTAATATACGTGGTCAAACCTCTACAATTGTTGAAAACCTTCATGATGCATATCACACTGTTGGTGTCAAGAGACGCACTAGGGATAGTAATATTGTGTGTCGTGTACTTGCTACTAGTGTTGTAAGTGAATCAATAAAAAACAACGTTTGATTACGCAAACAAGTCGAATGTTGCAAGTTAATCGAAAAACTCTAATGAAAGCAATTGAAAGACGTAATATCCTTCAATCACTCAATAATGTCGATTTTTGGGCATTTTTTGCTAGAGCACCGCGTAAGGACAAAAATAATTTTGATGCTATAAGAGAAGTTGTTATTAAATTTTGGCATGATAACACTAGAGTTTCACCTAATACAAGAGATGTTATAAAATGGAGAGTTGGTTCTACTAATCGTGAACCACATCCAAAGCATTTCTTAGATATGACTCAAACTCAATTTTTTCATAAGTTTGAACAAGAGAATCTAGAAATTAAAATTAGTCAACATTTTTTTGAAATGTTGAAACCATTCTATGTGAAAATCAACCATGCTCGCACCACTTATTGTAGGCAACATGTTGAATTTGTGATGCATTATGCTAAATTTTTACGTATTCGTTCTAATTTTCATTCTGAAACTATGTTATCTAAATGTGGTGTTGAAGTTCCATTAATATCTTCTAGGGATTTCATTCCTACTATATTTTGTGAAAAAGAAGTTGGACAATTTTTTTATAGTCAGGATTGTTTAGATGGAAGTTGTAGTACATGCGGTGGATTACCTAAATTGGAAAGTTACATCCATGAGAAAATTGAAGGTACAATAGAACATAATTTAGTTGAATTTGATAAATATAAATCAGTTGCATACAGTTGAAAGATGGAAAAGAGTCGAAACGGTGTGAGCTAGTTACAGAACAAATGCCCATTTTTCAATTTATGAGAAAATTTAAGGATGAAATTGTTTATGAGTATGCGAGCATACACATAGAGCTCGATGGTTGGATGAACAATTCAAGCTATGCAAAGACACATTTCCTATGGTACTATTGTTTTAGTGGTCGATTTTTGTAGAGAATTACACATTGCAACCACAAATGGAGGTTCAATCGCAATATTACAACTCAGTACAAGTTGCCATTTTTGTGCATATAGCATTTCTACATTCTCTTGACAGTACAGAGAATGATCAAATTTTTTTAAGAGAGTACCACTTTTATATCAGTGATGATCGTACTCATTCTACTGAATTTGTGCAAGGGTGTTTCAGTTATTTTATGGAAACTTGTCTGATAGGGACATCCACTTCAAACAACATTATATATGGTCAGATAATTACACGTCTCAGTTTAAGAATGCACGAATATTTTATTGGATGAGTAGAATGCATGTCAAGATGGGTGTGCAACATATTTGGAGTTTCACTGAGGTTGGACATGGAAAAGGAGAGCATGACAGTGCAGGGGCATGTGTGAAAAGAGCTCTTACAAGAGAAGAGTTGAAGTACAAAGATGGTGCTAAATTAAAAGATGTAAAGAGCATAGTGGAATGGTGTACTAACAACATGGCCCGAGGTTCTCAAGAAAATTCCACAGTTCATAGATATTTTTGGTTGATAGAGGAACAACATATTGCTAACTATGAGGATTGTATGACACTCATTGGGTCCAAAGTGATATGCACTCATTTTGTAGCTCAGACACTACTTTATGGGCCGTATGGACAAGAAATTTGACATGTTTTTGTGCATCTTGTATCGAATTTGTCACTGCTGAGTGTGATTCACAAGAATGGGTGGAAGGATGGATTTGTAGGCCTCTAACTCCGCTTCCTAGTTATCAACCTCCACAAGCATTACAACTTGTTTCTGCAGATGAAGTTACAACATCCAAGGACTTTGACGAAATTTCAATTTTGGTGCGACAAGGTATTTATGGTTATTTATTTAATTTTTGTATTGAGTTATGTCCATTGAAATTTTAATATGTAATTTAAATTTGAGTTGTTCAACCTTGGTTATTTTTTTGTAGGACATGTGTTTGCAGTAATTGTGACAGAAGACAATGAAGAAGGAACAGACTATTTCTTATGTCGTTGCATCGAGGAAAGAAAGAAGTTGACTTCTCCTATTATAGATGGCGAAGAGATTGAGTATCCTATAGGGTCAGTGGTAGTTACTGGAACTTGGCTTCGACGGTATCCATTAAAAAACTCCTCTATTTGGGTGTTTGAAGACTTTGAGACACATAGGAAAATACTCTTATATTCACATCTAGTTCTAGCGACAAATATTCAGTTGTATAGATATCGAGGAAGGCCTAATAACAAGATTCTTTGGAAGGTTCGAGAGTCAGATCATGAAGCAATCTTGTCTGCTATTCAGAGTAGATCCGATCCTGATGGTTCATTGGAATGAATTTACAATGCTCATGTCTGGTATATATTTAATTTCTTTTCAATATATATATATATATATATATATATATATATATATATATATATAATTTTAGTTTAAAGATCTAGATTTAAGTTTGAATATATTTTATTTTAAATTTGTGTATTTTGTGTACATGTATATAGATAGTATATGGTTTTGATTTGAAACTTAAATTTCTTTGACTAACAATTTTATGTTTAGGTTAGTGGTGCTTAAAAGCTTCCACCTTCACGTGGTTGGCCATTGTTAGTAGAGAATTTTAAATTCTGAAGCTAAGAGAAGCTTTCATTGTTTGAAAAAGTTGTAAATTTTGAAAAAGTTCAAATTTTGAAAAAGTTGTAATTTTGAAAATATTGTAAATTTTGAAAATGTTGTAAATTTTGAAAAAAAGTTGTAAATTTTGAAAATGAGAAGTTGAAAATTTTAAGGAAAAAGTTGTAGAGGGTTGAAAATGTTGTAAATTTTGAAATGACCTCCTCTAGGTGCCACATGAGTTCGAGTAGCCAGTCACCTGTCAAGTTGAATGATATTTGGTGGTCTCGTGGCTCTTAAGGGACTATGCCCAAATGAGAAGAAAAAACAAGAGAAGCTATTGCAAAACCCTTTCACACACCGAAACACACCTCTCTCTAGTGTTCACCTGGCCACCCGCGACGTTTCAACATATTTCGGTTTGGTGTCATGACCCATCGCTTGCAAAATATAGCGCACAAAACAACCTTACACTCGGCTCCAACCGCACTATTCGCACATGACCCACATTTGCAAAATTTGCAAAACACAGGACAACTACACTATTGAGAACACCGAAATGAGCACCGAAAGGAGAAAAAATGAGAGAGGCTATTTTAGAGGGTCCCTACGCCGAGGTTTTGGATCAGATGAGGCCTCTCTAGGTGCCACATGAGTCCAGAGTAGTCACCATTGAAGTTGAACGATATTTTGGTCTCATGGCTCTTAAGGGACTACGCCCGAATGAAGTAGCCCGGAAGCAACTTATCCCCATTTTTTACATTAATGACAAAGGCATACATTTAACAACATGTTCTTCATCTTTCTCCTCCTGATAGGATCACCTCTTCATTAGAAACATCAACCAAATGTCTTAAATAAGCTCAAAATCTTGAAATTTCACTCAAAAACTGATTTTAGCCTCTTTTCAAGCATAGAGACACTAAGCTCCCCTAGGAATAACATATGCATGATCTAAACATGTTGAAAATCATTGATATTTATCATCATCATAACTTTTCTTTGAGTAAGAGCACCATCATTCACCTTGTAGGTATGCAAAAAAATTCATTCCTCACAAAAGCTTTTTTTTCACCTTCAAGAATCCACTATACCAGACCTACATACCTAAAACAATCATCTCTATAGAAAAATGATCCTTCTTACCTTCATCTTTGGGCCAACTCTACTTGTTAGGCACCAAAACTTGATTTAGTCACATGTTTGTAGCCTTCATGTATTGGGAAGAAATAATGCATTCATGACTCATACCTTACTTGTTCTTGGAGAATACACTCATCATAGACCTCAAAAGCCTTTAAATAAACAATGTCCCCCTGAGTGTTTTGTATCATACACATCATCATATAGCTCTATAATCTCCTTTTCATATCATTATAAACTGATTATCATAAAATCATCAACCTTCCTCAAATCTAGCTTCATCTTGTCGAAAAAATGCCTTTCTAAAGACACGAAATCACCTAGAGTACCTTCAAGAATCTATCATATATGTACTCCTGTCAAGATTAGGCATTGAGCATTTTTTTCAAGCACTTTAAGTAACACCTACAGGCATGTAGGTTACAAAATTAGAGAAAATTTGAAAATTTCAAGTCATGTAGCACAATGGACACTAGACAGATACTTGTATTTTGAATGTACACATTTCACCTGTGAAATATTCTTTACGTGAAATACGACATAAGAAAATTATATGTATATACTGATTCAAGAAACCTCAAGTCATAGACCAAACTAGCTACCTGCCTCACTAGCTTATTCAAGTATAATCATCACAAGAACAATTCTTGGAGCATATTACCAATTTAAGAGTATACTCACCATATTCTTTAAAATAACGCATGCTCTACCTCTTGAAAACATTTTCCATAAGTTATCAGATAATCCCTATAGATCTATTGGTTTGAATATTGCACAAGTGAATGATGCGATATGTGAATTGTTCCAAGACAAAACAATGCAAGCATCCAAGATTGTAAATTATGAAAATACAATCTAGATATAATTAACTGTTTCAGTTTTACAAGATCTAGCATCTTTATACCATTGCCATTCTAGAGTGAAATCGTCGATCGATTTGGGTACAAAAACTATTATAATCACATCACTTGTATTATAATGAAGAGTGAGAATCAATAGGTACTATAGTGGTTCCAATATAAATATGGCCAACATATATCATGATCTAAAAAATTCCCTGTCCTTAGGGTACCATGGCATGATGTCATCATGTCATCAAGATCCACAGTATATTAAAGTCCACTGCATGGTATATGTCATGGACCTTATAATGGATTCAAGGATGCAAAATCAACGCACAAAGAAGGTTCCAGAACCTATTCCCATTCCTTATTTTAAATTGAACTTGAACATGGCCTTGGAATCAGGCCCCATAATGATCCACCTTATGAGATAGACACAACCTATTCAAAAAATGAGGATGGCTCATCTCATTTTGACAACGTGATGCATATTCCCAATGGAGGTCCTATACGAGGATCTTTACTCAAGTAACATATTTCCTAATTGAGTTCTTTTTACCTTGTCATATAATTAGATACTCCATCCAATTGAAAATTTACCCTACTATATCCTGAACCGATAGATTGGAATAAAAAATTTCACATGCCAATTTATTTCTTTGATCCAAGTGCAAGAAAAACAAACATAAGTCTCATAGTGAAATCCTCTTTGAGTCATTAGTAAACAAACAAGACAAAGAACATATAGAAAAATTGGTATACCCATTCAAAGATGATGATTAACCACGTTACACTGCTTGTTAAAGAACTGAAAAAGTCATAAATATGATTTAACCAACACACATGGATATATATATAAGAATCAAACAAAGTGTGCTCCAGATGCACGTCTCTGAAAATATATATGTACATAAGTTCATAATGTATGTGTACATCTCGAACTAAGCACGTGTCATAATGTACATATGGGACCACATGCGGTCGCAAAAGGCTATATATATACAATGGACTGTGAATCTACTCATGACCACATATGTACATCCAGGTGGACTATAAATCTACTCATGAAACATCTTCCTCTCTTCCCTGCTAGAAGTAGCACGTCCACGACCTGGGGATGTAGTGGAGGGAGATGCCACTATGGATTTCATCCGTGTGGTCCTAGGTGTCTCTAAGCATGCCTGCAACCTAACCTGCACATTCATAAACAACAAGTTTTTAACACCCAAAATTTTAAAATACATTCAAAATTTAGAAACTTGTACAATTTAGTTAAAATGCATGTGAAATCTTACCGCAATGTCATGATCCCTATCAATTTGTTGTTGACGTGTCGTCAGGGACAACAATAGACTCACGAGGGGTAAGCTACATACAAATAATTAATTTTCAAATTAAATATTTCACATATATACCTACAAAATTTGATATTGTAGATTTAAGTTTAATAAGAAATAATGAACCTCCAAAATTTAACAAATTTAAAAATTGTGTACCTCAGTTAGTGGATCTGCAGATGCTATGGCAGTATCTACAGCAGCCTCCACAGTCTGCATATATGGAGGAGTCTCTCTAGCAGTCATAAGCTATACAAAAAACATGTACAAATCAATATTAAAATCTACATGACAGAGGTCCAAAGCATGTAATCCATGCGTGAACTTCCAGTAATTAGAAACAAAGTGTAAAGAGATTTACTAACCTGCGTAAAACTCATGTGAGGCATGCCAGTAGCCTCAGTTCCCTGAGCAGATGATGACCCACTAGGCTCCTATGTATAAAAGAGAAAAATATTAATACATGTACAACATACACGTGAAACAAATTATAATAATAATCTAGTGCAATTAAATGATTTATTAAAAATGTAAGTTTGTACAACTTGAAACTTACGTTTGAAACACGCCAACCTGTAGTAATATTAGCAGCATGTCGATGCTCGACGCCGGATGTTTCCTTCACCGGCTCTTGCTATTTAAAATAAAATAAAAAATTAGTTTTTTACATGTATGTACATGACGTACAATCAAATAATATATATATATATATATATATATATATATATATATATATATATATATATCTCAAACATGTGAATTAAACTATTGATATATATATATATATATATATTTAAATTTATTTGAAATTTACCTGTGAAAGACCAATATCAGTGGCTCTAGTTCCAAAAACATTCCCCAGCATCTCATCTATAGAAAATAAATCTTGTGAACCAGCAAATGATGTCTTGCCTACAGTACATACGGCACCACATGATCCACAATGGTGTGGTGCACTAGAATTGGTGCCTCCACCAACATCACCAGATGCAATCTGGGTGCTATGCTAGGTGAGAGTGTCAGTGAGCTCCCTCAATGCATGCAATGTATCAATCTCCACAACCTCCTTCACTGTAGGAGGGATAACTGAAGGCAGTGGGGGTTTTGGGGCATGGGGGATCCTAGGTTGACCTACGCGTGCACCAGGTCTGCTCTGTGCAGAGCCACCTCCTCGACCAAAAAAGTTAGAAAAGTCAAAATAATTTGGGACCTCATTGAGCACAAACTCACAATATAATTTCTTCAAAAAATAAAGAGGAACCTCATTGTTGTTGCATGGTGGATAATCAAAAACCATCCACCATCGGTCCCAAAAATTGTTTTTGATTCTATCATCATGGCACCAATGGATTGGGAACCATTTACAAGTAACTGCAGGGGGCATTGGTTCTAGGGTGGTAAATAATGCACAAATGAGGTCTTTTCCAATTTTTTTGTCTTTGACGGCCGCATGGGATAGTTTATCCGCATACCACCACCTACAGTCACTTCTAAAGGTGTTCCATCTATGTATTTGGTTGGTTGCAGACTCGACTTCGCCAATCAATGTTTGTAATGTATTGGCTAAAGTCATGTGGGATGGATTTGTAGCATGATTTTGTCTTATAGTTTGAATTAGGTTCTCAATGACAATTTTATTTTCTTGGATTCTTCCAATGATATTATCTTGCATTCCTGCTGGCTCAGTGGGGACAGAAGGAGCCACAGGAGGCGGATCTATGTTTGGAGGAGGGTTTTGAGGAATGTTCGGAGGGTTTTGAGGAATGTTCGGTGGGTTTTGAGGAATGTTTTGATGGTTTACACGATTTCAAGCTTGCCGACCAACTGATAAAACAAGAAAATTGTATACATAAACAAACATTTCAAAAAACCCATGAAAATGCAAAAAAAAACCTAAAATGCAAAAAAATGATTACAATCGGGGACTTACCTCCTCGTCTTGGCGGCATGGTTGAATCTATCGCTATCCAAAAGTCGATGAGCAATTTTGAGATGGTATTGAAAGCATGAGTGAAAAATGTTTAGGAAAATTCGTTGGTTTGAAATGAAAAATGAGGAAAATAATGAGTCGTGGGACTATTAAATTTTGTCTCAGAGTTCCACGATCGCAGATTTATAATCGCACGGCTAAGCTCGGTTTTAGGTTCAGTAATTACCGAACCCTGAATTCAGAACCACGATCACGGTTCCTTTATTTCAGGTTTTTAGCAAATGAAAATATGGGATTTTTTTCCTTTTAAAATTCATTAGAATACCACAAAAAGCTTTGAAAATAATGCATGTTATTCATCATTTACAGCTATGCAAATATAAATCTATCCAAATCACACGAGTTTTCAATTTCCATATCAAAGTAAAATGGACTCATATGTGGATTATCTGTGGATAGATCCAAGGTTGATTCATTTTTAACTGGTGGATTAACAAGTTTTTTTACCTTGTATACCAAATTTTAATTATCATACCTCGGATGGATTCTTGGGTGAATTTTCCAGCAATTTTCAACCGTGTGTCCACTCATACAAAAATGAGTGCAATAGTTCCTCCTTTTCTCCTTCTTCTATGATGAGGAAATATTTTTACCAATTTTTTTCTTGAAAGCTACGAGATTGGTTTTTCACATTAAGCTCATCAGGAAACCACTTCTACAAGAAATATTTTCTCTTCCAACAAAAGGAAACAAAATGATTACTTAGTCCACAAAAAGTGCATGGAAAAGCATTCATCATTTTCTGTATATTAAAACCATATTGCTTAAATTGAAATAGTGGATCCTTGGAATTTTTACAATGTTTCCCAGGCTTATGATTATGATAAGAAATAGGAGGTGGAATCTCAATACCTCTTTTCTATTGTTCTAGTGGGGTATACATTTTGTTTTGGAAGCTCATCTTCCTTCATTGTGTTTAGAGGATTCTCCAATATCTAGTCCCACACTAGGGAAACCCAAACCTGCATAACGAGGACAATCCTCAACCTATAATGGGTTAGATATGCCTTTTTTTCTTACCTTTTCCATTCCCATTAAATCCCATTTTATTTAATAATTTAGATCCAATGCATTTAGTGTACTTTTTAAAACCACAAAAACATCATTACCTCGAATCTTAAGTTGAATGGGAAGAAGAATCTGGTGGTGACATAATTACAGTGCATTCATCAGTCATTATTTTTTCATCTAAAGTTGAGGGTACTAATATACAACCTTACTAAGAGCTCATCCTTGGTTTGCAATTTTGATTTCAATCGATCATTCTCTTATTTTAAGGAGTAATACATTGATCTCAGGAGAGGGTTATCTTCATGGATTTGGTGATTGCAAGCCTCACTATCATTGAGCTAAATTTACTGTTTAGACATCTTTCTCATAATTCACCTGTACTAGTGTATATCTCCACATATTTCCATGCCATCAACCTCTATCAACTTTCAATTACCTTTAATTTGACAAATTCCTTGTTTTGGAAACCTTAACCTCTAGTTTTAATATTAGCTCGATTAAAAAGTTTTGATCTTTCAAGAAATATAATCCCTTATCAACACCATATCCTTCTTCATTATCATGAATAAAGATAAATTTATCTATATCTCTCCACACCTAACTACCAATATTTCAGTAGGATTCCTTCCTCTAAGTTGACCTAGTGTATGGATTGTACTTTCCTTTATATATGTGACCCTAGCACACACTATAGTCCCTTTAAGTCTATCCCCTTGTGTCTTTGGCACATGTGTGTTTCTTATGTATTTCCTTTATAACCTTATAAAATGGATGGTTTATGAGTGTAATATAGTGAGACACATCTTTAGCCCACATATAAATGCCATATAAAGTGCGTGACAAAGAGAAATGGTGATAAACACTAGGATCAAGAAAACATGTAGAGAGGATTATAAGGAGTGTCGATCAAATTAAAATGAAATGATATTAACGATGTTATTTGGATGAGATTTAATGATGCAACTCAATACAATATTATAGAAGACCATATTCCTTAAGAAGGGGCTTGATTTTTCAAAATTAACCTAGGTGTATGATGCAACAACATCTTGGTTCATTGAAAATATTATCTCAACAAAAATATTTGAAAAATTAGATTCAATTTTTGTTTATATTTTATTATGCATTTTATATTGTTTATGGGTAAAAAGTGAAGAAGTATGTTGTTAGCAAGACATGGAGTGAAATGTTGTATTTATTGGAGTTTGTATGTCTATTGTGAAATATTTCCATAGTGCATACTTACTTTGTGTAATGTAATGTCTATAGTACAACTTTCCTAATGTGTAATTATTTTATTCAATCCTTTATACAAAATATGTAAACATATTCAATTTTACAACCCTAGATTAGTTTTGGAAGCATATGTGGATAGCCATTTAATATTATGAAAGATGCAAAGTAATACGAACCTAATTTAGAAGCCATGGAGTATTACATAAGCTACAAAGTACTATCTCGGAGCTATGAAACACTACAAGGTTGTTTGAATATGTTAATCATGGATAATTAAACACATAAAGACTCAATTTTTATAGAGGATGACTAGTTTTGAATTGGGTATATTAATAATTCCTTTAGGAATTTGATTTTGAATATTTTAATTTCAAAAGTCTTATAGTGTGCATTTGATGGATATATAAATAAATACTAGATGATAAAAATAGATTTTAACTTAGTTGAGTAAATGATATCAAGTATTTTAATTTAAAATTAGGATGTGGATATGAGATTAAGGCTCAACAGATAATGATATTAGTAAGTGAATGATTGAAAATATTATAACCATATGATCTAAGGGATGCATATGATGTTGGTGATCGATCTAAGTGTTGTATTCTTATGATTATAAGAATAAATTCTTGTTTCATTTTAAGTGTTGAAATATGCATTCATTAACCTTCTCGTTTGTGTGTAATATATATTATATTTGGTTTTTTACCCATTTATTATGTTACTTAAATTGTGTTCACTTATGATATATTATTTTCACTCATTCCTAGTATTTCCATTGTTGTTGTCATCTTGGAACTTTATCATATCTACATTATGTCTCAAACCTCTATTCCCCATTACTTCACACCCTTGACTATGGAATTCTCCCACAAAGTTGATGGGATTGACCATGGTCAATTGTGTAAGTATTTTTATTTCTTATGACTCGGGAGGATCAACCATGATCAATCCCGTAAGGCATATTTCATGTGTACTACTATCTATACTAATCTTTTAGTTTCAATTTAGTATGAAATTATCACATCTCATTACAAAATGGAAATGTGCATACATATTCACATTTACTTGTTACACTTGAGGTTTTGAAGCTTCCGATTTTGTATTTCACCATCATTGAGAGATATGAATGGATATATTATTCTTTTTCTTCCCCTTTCTCCACCCATAGAGACCATCTATCAATGTTTTTTCTCTAGGTAGGATCAACGCATCAATGGTCATACCACATGTAAGTATATGTAACTCTTATTTATCTTTTATTTCATATTTATCATGAATATTGTTGATTATTCATTGCTTTATATTAGAGTAGATGAATGTTTACTTCAGTATATTAATTTTCCCTATTTATGTAAATCCCCACAACTTCATCCACTTACTAACCTATCTATTTTATGAATCCTAGTAGGATACCTCTCTTTACTTTAGATATAGGCCTTGGAAACCTATAACTATCTTAGGGTTAGGGTATTATCCTCTAGAATTTAGACCCTTGCACTCCTCTATAACCTTTGATATCTACATATTGTTTTCAAGCCTATGTTTTATCCCCAATAGTAGAAAATAAGTATGGGTCTATCTTATCCCTTCATATAGGTAATACATATCTTTGAATTTGATCACTCTCCTAATGATCTCAAGCATGTAAAACACTATAGGTTTAATAGAAATTGGTGATTATGCTAAAATGTAAAATAATAGCCTAATCTAATGCAAGTTTGTAATAAATAAATGAATGCTAAAATACTGAAATAATACCTAAGAAATAAAGCAATGAAAATATGAAACCCTAATGTGCAAAGAGGGTTAGAAGAGCCTTAGCTGATTCATAGAGGTTTTTGGATTGTGTTATAGTGGAGACCAGATGAACAAATATGGAGGAATGTCACACAAAATCCTTAAAAAATGTAGATCTATCATATTTGTCTAGACTTGGGTACTTGGAGAAGGATAGGGTCAAACATGGGTGCCTAGTCTCGCGTACATGCTCAAAAAAACCTCTTCGAGGTGTCACAAGAATTTCACAATTTTTCACCTTTTGTCAGGTATATGTCACTAAATTATTCTGAAATTCTCTATATATACAAAATGAATGATTCACCTACAATACCCCAAAAAATGCATCAAAACCTAAAAAGAAATATGAAAATGAAGAGGTCAGATTGTCCTCGATTTCCAAAATGATGGAATTATCACCGAGTGTTGCACTACATCCTAGACACAATGCATTTATCTATGTGTGTGTAGAATCGTGCCCTAGTTTTCTCTTATGTTAGTCGCACATGAAGTAGAGATAAATTAGCTAGATGTAGAATGTAATAAATTTGTGCATGGAAATAATAGAATCCCCTCCTATGAAGTTTGATGTAGAAGAACCAACCTTTGACCTTTGTGATGGAGCTAAATGGATGAAAATAGAGCTATAGATTCCTTTGATGAATGCAACCTTAGGTGGAGATAGTAGACGCTTAGTGCTTGGTCCCTTATTATGATCACATAAATTTATATTTATATGATTCCTTAGCTTGAATTTAATAATTAACCCTGAAAAGGCCAACTACAAAAATATAAGATGCTCAAAAAAACTAAAAAGGACCCAAAAAGTATGACAACAAAGACAAAGAGGACAAGGGTTTCTAGAGGGGATGGTGGCACTGGCACTAGCATCCTTGTTGGGCGTTAGTGTAAAAAAGACAAATTATGAAAGGTAAAAGGAAACCGAGAAAGTAAGAGTGCAAGACTGAAAGTAGAAGCATAAAGCAAAGAAATGTGGTTAAACACATGGGTTAGTTAGTAATTTTCTTACTTAGGAACCGTATGAATAGTAGTATTCAATTGAGAATAGATAATGACTCAAAGTGTATGATTTTGTGTCTAAATTTTCCCCCACCTTATGTTGGTGAGAATAATTCTATGTAACATAAAGTAGATAGATATGTGTACCTGATATCCATGTCGATTGATGTAAAAAGTGTGTCGAGGGACTAGAAAAAGTATGTAGTGATAAAAGGATTGAGCGTGGAGAATAAAGATTCCAAAAATGTAAAAAGGTGATGAAAATGAACCTAGGGAAAAAACACGTGTAAATGCTGATGTGTGTGTGATGTACCTGTTATTGATGTCAATGTGTGTGATGTTGTTGACTATTTTCTTCCCATATAGATGGACCTACAAAAGAGAAGATGATCAAGTAGTCAAATACGCATGTATATGTATAAAAATCATGTAAGGAAGTATGTAAAAGAAAATGCTGAAAATTTGAAAAAGGAACATGTGCACCTAATCTGCGATGAGAAAAGAGTGTAAAAGAATCATGTCAATGAAGTGTAATTTTTTGGGTGATCTCATGCCACTTTCTGAAGAATTAGAGGGAGAAAACTCGATTTATTCTCCAACCTTTAACCACTTCCTGAAACTATATAGATCTTTGTACTATCTATTTTTTTGGGTGATCTAATGCCATAATGTAGTAGTGTAGAGAGGAAGGTATTTTGTTAGCCTCTAACCTTTAACTACTCGTGGAATAAAACACCACTATATATGATGTGTACTAACACATGTGTTAAGGACAACCTACCTTGTAAAAGGTGTTGTGTATGAGTTTTATAGATCTGTGTTGAACCCTATCGTTGTCTATCAACCCATGGTTATAGGCACTCTAGTAAAGGCATCACTATACGAAAGACCCAAGTTTGATTATGAGCCTTGAATTGTACTATAATGGTACTATATTATGTTGTGTATTATATGTAGACCGTTTTATGGGGGTAATTCATTGAAATGATGTCCCCTCTTTGGGGGCGAGATGAAATATTGTTGTTGGAGTATGTAGCCCAAAAGAGGACCGACATCTGAAATTTTTCTCTACCAGGGAAGGGTATGTTCTTGGTAGAAACAAAGGCACGTGCAAACAATTGGACAAGTAAATAATTGTTAGTACAAGAAAACATGCATGTAGAATATGAAGTGTAAACTAGTGAGATAATGTGTAAGAAGATAATATAAAAACCCAAGAAGAAAATGTAGACCACAAAAATGGGAAAACACTCATGGTGTCATAAGAAAATCAAGGCCATAATGGCCTCAAGAAATCAAAGAACAAGAAAAACATAGGGTAAAGCCCATAAACAATGACAAGCAAAGGAAAATAATGTAACAGAAAACCATGGAAGAAAATATCACTACATAAAAAAATGTTGCACATGAAGCAACCACTAGCACGTCAGAAAGATATAAAGTATCTCAAATCATGTATAATCTGATATAATAGTGTGTTATGAAATAAAATGAAATAATAACACCTATATTGTACGAAAGTGGATGCCCCCAGGAGCCATTGTGGGACTAGTATGAGGTATTGTGCCAAGCATCCATGCTACATGTAATGGTCTTGTATAATCTATGATCACAAAAATAAAGCAAGTGAACGTGCATGTGTGTATGATAAATATAATGAAACAAAATATATCTATATAACATGTGTAATAAAGTTAACATGTACGAGTAAATGTAAGAAAGAGTAAATTTAACCAAGATATACGATATGTTGTGGATGGATGGGATTGAATTTAGAGTGAATGATAAGAACCATGTGCCTCCCGAGTGAATATAATTGTATGCAAAGTGAGGTTCATTTGTTTATGCCCCCTCAAAAGTCAAGAATGAACCGTAAACGAGAGTTCGTCATCGGGAAATGGTCAAACTATATGTTATATGTAGTGTGATGTGATGAATGTGTAATGATGATATGTGACATAGAGATGAGGTGTGAGAATGTGTGATGATTTAGCCTAAAGCATATATCATAACAAGATAACGAGAAGAAGTGATGATTTATCCTAAAGTGTATATCACTAAAAGGATGCTAAAAGAAGTGATGATGTAGCCTATGGTATATCAAAAATGGAGGCTAGAAAAAGTGATGATGTAGCCTATAGTGTATATCACTAATGTAGGAATGTCACATGATAGAAAAGATTGAATGGTTGAATGTGTGAGTGTGATGAGGTCCATTTGATTTGTATACCCTCAACAATCTAGTATGGATCATGAGACTAGAGTGTGTCATCAGGTAGTGAGTAGAATGTATATAGGTAGATGAGTAAAATGTATAGTAGGTATGGGGATGAGAAATCCTCATGTGTAGTGTGTATAACATAGGTGGTATAATGTGTAATGTAAGATGCGTGGATGATATAAGATGTGTAGATGCATGTAATATGTAAGATATAAGATGTAGGATGTATGTATGTAAGATGTGTGAAGATACATGATGTGTAGTGTCTATTGTGTAGTGTGTGAGGTTCATGTGTATAGGATGCCCTCAACAGTCAAGTGTGAACCAAATCACAAGAGTACGTCATTGGGTAATGGTTGGTGTAGTAAAGTGTATGTTAATATGCGTGTATTATATGTAGAAGAGGTGATGAGAGGATGTTGTTCGATGTTAGGAGGGAAGATATATGTGATGCCCCTAAGTGTGTGTGATGAAGAACCTAATCATGTAATTTCATCTAGAAGATCATCGTTGTCATGGTCAAAGAAAAATGAACAAGCACTAGAGACTTGGTAAGAAATAGTATTGGGTTAATTACATAATGAGCCATTGAGGTGTAAGTTGTGCATGCCCATAGTATATTTCTCATTTGTGAAGGTGGTAATTAAGACACCCATGTGCATACAAGTGAGTGAGGTTTTGTGTATGGCCAAGAAAGGAACTATTGGAAATGAACACACTACCAAAGGGAATAGGAAATGAGATATCAATTTAATAAGAGTCTAGAGTGCCTCTAATTTAATCAATCCAAGGCTATTCTAATATAAGTGGCAAAGAGAAAGGGCCTTATGCAAGAAATTATATAATATGAAATACATGTAGGCCATAATCTACAGTAATAAGGATGAACCCATGATAAAGGTGAGAAGAGTGCGGTGGAGGATAAATATCCTCAAAAGAAAATCCTTTTTGAGTCAATCCATCATGTGTACATATAGTTTTGTTACCATTAGGATTGAATGGAATATGTTCGAATAAGAATAATTTATAAAAATCATACATGTGAAAGGAGGTCAGGTAGATGTCAATTGTTTATGAGAAGGCACAAAAGGTGGTATGATGTCCGATGTCGAACATGCCCCTAATAAAAAATCATAGTAGTGGTAGAAGTAGGGAGAGGCTTAGATTTATTTGGCATGAAATCTATCATGAAAATAACACCTTCAAGTGGTGGTAAATGTGGTAGCTCATATATAGGTTGTGGGTCATCAGTAGTGTCAACTCTTAGAATAGAAAGTGTAGTATTTAGATAATGGTCACAATATTTATATGGATGATAGTCATGAAGAATAGTATGCTCGACACCCTCATGTAAAAATTTGACACAATGATGCATGGTAGAGGAAACAACTTGCATGGCATGGAACCATGGCCTACCAAGTAAATAGTTATATGAAACCAGAAATTCAATGAAAAAGAAGACTTTGTTAAGAGTTTTGGACCTACAATGATAGGTAAAACAATGTGACTCATACATGGACAAATAAAGACATCATAAGCACAAAAAGGGATACATGATGTACTAACATTAATAATAATGATGACCGATCTTTTCCATGAATGACATGGGACATAGATTGAGCTCAAATCCATTATCTATTAAAGTATGCTTGATACCCATATTGTAAATGTGAATCATGATATGTAAGGGTGGATCATTATCGAAAATAAAAAGATTAGCATGAGGATTAGATGGAAAAACAATATGTTGAGAAAATGCATCAACGAAATACTTAATAAGGATTCTAGATGAATAGAAATAGGAATGTGAGTGGTAGCAAAGCGATGTTGGACTCTATCAATTAAATTAGGATTGGCAAGAATGAATTCATTAATTGAGATACTCACAATGATAAAGTAATAAGGATCCTAATAACATGTAGATCGAGTTGGGTTAACCAAAATTATTGTGCTAAAATGTAAAAGAGTAGCCTAATCTAATGTAATTTTGCAGTAAATAAATGAATGCTAAAATATTGAAATAATACCCAAGCAATTAAACAATGAAAATATGAAACCCTAATATGCAAAGAGGGTTAGAAGAGCCTTAGTTGATTCACAGAGGTTGTTTTATTGTGTCTCAGTGGAGACCAACTGAATAGAGATGGAGGACTGTTGCATAGAAGCCTAAAATAATGTAGATCTAGAAGATTTGTTAGATTGGGGCACTTGGAGAAGGATAGGGGCACCGTGGGCACCCTGGTTTACGTAGATTCTAAAAAAACATCCTCTGAGGTGTTGTAAGAGGTTCACACTTATTTTCCTTTTGTCTCATGTATGTCACTAATTATTTTGAATGTCTTTATAAATCCATAATGAATGAATCACCTGTAAAACCACAAACAAAGCATCAAACCCTAAAAATAAAGATGAAAATGAAGGGGTCATATTTTCCTTAGCTACCAAAATGATGGACTTATCACTAAGTGTTGCACTACATCTTAGACCCAATGTAGTTCTTTTTGTGTTTGTTATTGTGCTCTAGGTTTCTCTTAAGCCAGTTCCACATGAAGTAGTGAGTAAGTAGCTAGATGTATAATGTAATAAATGTGTGCATGGAAACAAAAGACTTCCCTCCTATGAAGTGTGATGCAGATGAACCAACATTTTTCCTTTGTGATGGAGATAAATGAATGAAAATTGAGCTATAGATTTCTTTTATAGATGCAACCTTAGGTGAAGATAATATATCCTTAGTGCTTGGTCCCTTATTATTATCACATAAATTTATATTTATATGATTCCTTCACGTGAATTTTGTAATTAAGCTCAAAACGATTACTATCAAAAATATAAGATGCTCAAACATCTAAAAATGACCCAAAAAGAGTGATAAAAGTTCAAAGAGGACAAGGGCACTCGAGGGGATGGAGGCACTTGGCCCTGGCATCCTAGCTGCGTGCTTAGTGTCTAGAATGAAAAACACGGAAAGCTAAATATACGTGACTAAGCAAGTAAGAGTGCAAGACTGAAAGTAGAAGCATAAAGAAAAGAAAGGTGGCCAAAGACATGGGTTAATTATTAATTTTCTTACTTAGGAACCATATGAATAGTAGTATGCAATTGAGACTAGATAATGACTCAAAGTGCATGATTTTGTGTCTAAAATTGGTACATGAAGGGTTTTTTTGATAGGGTTCCTCATCAATTTTATACACTAAGGAACAATCGAAGAAATCTATCAAAGAATTTTAAAGCTGTGGATGAATAAGAAAGTCGCAAAATCTTGTGAAAATAATGAAAGATTATGAAGCCATGGAAGAATAAGAAGGCCATGAAAGACTACCAAAGCAAAAAAATTACATGAATATTATGTTATCCCCAATAACTCCCTAGTTATTTGGATAACATATATTTCTATTTTGTCTCGAAGTTCTATATAACAGGTTGTGTGCACTTTAATTATTATTTTAGCACGTTTCCTTGGCTCTCGTTCCTTACACGCTCTTGCATGCTCCTTTTTGTGCTTCATGTATTTTCCTTCTCCTTTCTTATAATTTTGTTCCATTTTCCTATACGCACACTCTTGGTGCACTCGCATTGCTCCCAATAGTTCATGCACCCTTCGCACGTACCTTAGACACTCGCTTCCCAAATTGGCTAAGTACTAGCATCCTCACGTTCCTCCTTCCTTTCTAATACACATTACCTTGTAATGATTACACCTATTCCATAAGATCCTCCTTCAGGTATTCCTTCCATTCTTTCCACATGCATTAATTTTGTGTGCCTCCTTTTTTCTTCTTCCACACTTCTTTTCTTCACGTCTTTGTCACACTTTCTTCTATGTCAGTTCCTATGCCACGTACAATGTTAGACATTGAATGTATCACGTGTAACCTATCAAAGTGTGACAATAGGGAACCAAACCTTTGTAACCAAATAAGGTGTTACATGTGGCAGAAAATGACAAAATAGTTAATGACGTGGGTTACACTCCAAACTAGTTAAGTTCAAAGGTCGGCGGGATTAGGTAGATGAGAAGCTGGGAAACATCATTCATGCAATTAATGTAAGATCTAATTGCTCCAACCACTAGATTTGATACTGAGATCTTTCCCCTTTCTTCTCTGAACAACGAACAGACATGGAGAAGCACATTTGATAGATTTTTAGGTAGATTCATAGGAATTTATCGCTGGTTGTTGGTGGTTGAGTTTTAAAATTGGATCTTCCCTCCTTCTCCTCCTTTTCTCTCATCTATTCATATATGAATGAAAGAGAATTTCTCATTGTAAAGGGTTAGATAATTTCAAGTATATAAATACATTGCCTTGCATTTTGAGTAAAAACCTTTAGATATGGTCTTTGCATTTTGAAATCAGCATCGAGATGCCATTCAGAATTTGTTCATTTCTATAAATAATAGAAGCATTAATTTTTGGATATCTTCTACCTTATCTTGTTTATATTCTTCTTTCTATCCTTTCCCTCATGTTGTGTGTTTTCTATTATTTCTCACATCTCTTACATCTCCTTTTCTAATTGTATTTCATGAAAATGATTGTGTAGCTATGTTCTAGCTTGTGCCACACATGTCGGCCTTCCTCTTTGCATGATCCTTCATTTTCACTCAGAAATGATCGTGTTCAACCTCATTTATTTATGGTGTTATTGTATCCCTTAGTTTTAGTTTTCCTTTTTGCATATCCTTTTATCCCTAGTCCCTTGGCATGTTTTAGCTTAAGATTTCCCTTCCATCATTAGGAGTAGTAGTAATAATAATATTAGAAATAGGTAGAGGAACCCTCCTTCTCCAAAGGTCTCTCTTAAGTGCGCAATGTCCCAAAACTTGGAGACGGTCCCATTATTGAATAAATGACTTAGTTCTTCCATATTTAAGACACAGTGCAAGTTTGAGATCCAACAGTTTTTGGCATGTCCAGTGGGACTAGCTTTGAAAGATTAAATTTGATCATTGATAAGTTTTGATGTGTGACATAGTGATTACAGCCTTTGGAGGCTTGTGTTAACACATGGAAAATCTTAACACCGAAATTCACTATTTTAGCAGCCCGAGCACCTTTTTATGAGAAAAATGCATACTTGGATAGAATGCAACATCAAAAGGAGCTTTTAAGTACCTCTAGATATCTCCAAGAAGTACACGTAGTAGAAATATTGTGCACACATCTCTATCTCCAACACGTTGCATATGTTCCACTCCTCACAATGCACTGCACCCTACCATGGTACTACAACCACCACCTCCTCCAAGAAAATTTTCTATCTTCACTAGTGGAAGCCCTCTCAATCTCAATGCACAACATGACATGCCAATAGCCATGCTTAAGATCATTCCATACTTAAATGGAAAAAATCAAGTCACCCCTATTGAACACATCTAGGATGTATCCAATGTGTTATCTATATATATATGATCATACATGATGATGTAGTAGTCAGTATTATCACGGATTATTTTAAAGGAAAAGTGCTTGATGGCACGTGGCATGAGACCGCATCCATTACCACCTAGGATGAGCTTGGAACAACTCTATGTAATTATTTTGAAGACAAGTCAGATCACCTATCACTGGTGGAGAAAATGACTACAACAAAGAGAGCACCCAATGAGCAGATGACTGATTTCAACATCAAATTCAAGAAGACTTAAGATAGAATCCCTCAAGTGGTAAGGCCTATAACTTAGCATGTTTTCCTATATTACCTAAGGGATTTGAATAATGACATTTTAATCATGATTCAATCCATGGGAGGTATAACTCTACCTGCTACTTATACCATTGCAATAAGGGTAGAGAATAGTCTCATCTAGGTAGGAAAACTAGCCCCTAGAATACCTACGTCCTTATTCCCAGAGATGTCTCTAGCACCCCAACCTTTTGTTCCTCACGTTCTAGTACAAAGCACGTAACACACCGCATCCACATCATATTCTCCCACACATCAGAAGGAAGATGAAGAAATAAAGGCCCTAATTAGGAATTTTTCTAATAAAGTTATATATTTAGAGAAACAAAAGGTGCAAGACTTTAAAAATAATACTAATCAGGGGCATAACCAAAATAATCAGCCCTAGTAGAATCAATATGGAAATCAAAGATATGGGTAGAACCATAAAAATGACAAATGACATGCTAATGTGCACATCCCCTATAAGTTATTCCTCATGTGCAGCCTATTCCAAAGGTTCCAAAGCACAAGCCAAGCACTTATCTCGTCAAGAACAACATGGTGCAAGAGTTGGAATGTTGATTCCCTTATAACATGCTTCATAGTCAGTATCATTGTGCTAATGTTACACGTGAATAGGCCTACATGATTCATGATTCTTCCAACTGTGAACCTTCCACAAGCACAAGAGAACCTGAGAATCAAGAAAATATAGAATCCCCTTCAATGGCCAACATTATATTCTTTGGCGTCGAGGAATTTTATGCAATTAATCAAGATCCAAATGACACAAACATACTATACACGTAGGTTGCTAACAACACAAGATACAAGAAGAGAATTCTCAAGTTTGATGAGAAAGTCTCAATCCCCACAACACGGATCGATCCTCGAAGAAAAGATATGTAAAAAGAGCATCCAAAAGTAAATGCACACAAGTTCCTACGCTGAAGATCCACACAAAACTCTTCATAAAGTGGTGTGTGCCCCTCCTTTGGTAGGTCAAGATATTGCACAAGCTAAGGCACTTGCCTCTATGCCTTAAAAACAAGAAAGGATGTTGTTATGCCCTAAATACATAAGTTAATAGGCCTCCCATTCAACATTATGGACCAGATGAAGAAAAAAATATGAATGTCATAATGTGGGATGCCCTAGCCATTCCATCTCAACATGACTTATTATATGAAGCTCTAATACAACTTATGCGCACCGATCTAGCTATCTAAAAACCACTGCTATCTGTCAATATTTTTCAATTAGAGTAAAAAAAAGTAAGGTTATCAAAACCACACCCTTTTATATTTGCACAATTTTATGATTCACTCAGTGTGCTAGTACTTCTATCATGCCTAAGAAATTTTTTGATGTCCTAGGTATTAAGTACAACCCCTTGTCTAAAGGATTCTGTAATTTGATGGTTCAATTTTCACACTGGGAGTCATCAACGATCTTGCGTTAACCCTTCATGCATGTCCAAGCATCACAATAACTCAAGATGTGTCGATCATTGACTTACCTAATTTATTTTTCTTATGTTTTTAAGGGATTTCACAACAAAAGTGGGTGGTTACTTGGTCTTCTAATTGGTCCCATATGTTACTAAAGACAAGGTATGGTACCTTTTTACCATACAAACTGAGCCAATATATTCCTATCATGTAGATTCATATGACCCATCCCCTCTCTAAGCCAATTTCCTAATAAAAAAATAACAAGTTTCAATTTCTTAAGAGCGTCTTGTTCCCCTTCTTGTACCTGATTTAGTACTAGATGAGTGGGCGAAACGCATCATAAATTTGAACCATATAATGAAGAACTTGAATCTTTTAAGACCAAGCTTATTAGTTATTACATCCTTGAAGAAGAAGTCATACTACTGCATGCATGAAGAAAAATGAAGAAAATTTTGGTTTATGGAAGTTATACTTTGATGGATCTAGAAGAAAAAATGATGTGAGCACAGGTGTTGTTCTCATTTCCCATAAGGATTATAAATTATTCTATGCGCATTGTGTTGTAGTTTTCATGCTTCAAAAATTTAGTAGAATATGAACCTTTGGTGCATGGTCTTCCCATTGTTGATAAGAGGAATATTAAGGCATTGTAAATAATTGGGGACACAAAATTGGTCATCCACCAGGTCACAAACAAGTACACCACAAGTTATAAGCTCCTTAAATATTATACACATATATTTTGGAACTCCTTGATAGATTTTATGCTCTAAATTTTTAGGTGGTTCCAAGGAAGATGAAAAAATATGTTGATCAAATGGTCGCACTTGGTTCGTAGTTTTCTCTCACTTGAGGATTTTGTCAAGGGAAACACACAACATGTTAAAATGGTAATCAAAGAATCCATTCTAGATAAAAACACAAATTGGTAAGTTTTTGATAGTGACGTGAAGATTTTCTATTTCATTCTAAATGAAGTTGAGTTCTCTTCAAGTATGTAAGATGCCTTGTATGACAACTATGACGACTAAGTGATCCAAATTAAAGAAAATAAATTTCTTAAAGGGTTTATCACCTTATAGAAACATTTTAGCCTTGATGATGAGTTCAAGGGTGAAGATAATTATATGTGTACGGTGTAAGATGAATTCTTTCTAGTCACTATTGAGTGTGGCAAGGAGTTAGTTCTCGTAAAGGCTTGTACACATGATGAAAAGAAAGCCTTCATCTCTTTGTGCCAAAAATATATTGATATTTTCTCATGGGAGTATGAAGAAATAAAATTATTTGATCTGATTTTTGCTCAAAAATCTATTGACCTTGATCCTAATATCAAGCCCACCAGACAAAATCAATGGCCATTCAATCAAAAGATAGAGCCCTTATGAAGAAAGAGTTGTCCAAACTCATTGAGGTGAATATTATTTTCCCCATCAAATACTCTACCCGGGTTATGACTCTTGTTCTAGTGTGTAAGAAGAACTTTGTTAAATCAGGATTTGCATTGATTTCAGATATTTAAATAAGGCATCCTTAAAGGATCATTATCCTTTACCTTCTATGGAACATATTTTACTAATTGTGGCTAGTTTGTAGATATTTTCTATGATGGATGGGTATTCTAGTTTCAATCAA
Source organism: Taxus wallichiana var. yunnanensis (assembly GCA_018340775.1). NCBI lineage: Eukaryota > Viridiplantae > Streptophyta > Pinopsida > Cupressales > Taxaceae > Taxus > Taxus wallichiana. The sequence goes on along the minus strand of CM031244.1, from coordinate 204,045,762 downwards.
ATCATGGTCAAAGAAGAGGATCAATTCAAAAAAATGTTTATAACCAAGTGAGGAACATGCACATATCAAAATATCCCCTTTGGTCTATCAAACACAAGCACAACATTTCAAAGTACACCATGGATATTGCCTTCAAAGCGTATATAAAAGATTTCATCCTGGTTTACCTTGATGATATAAAAATATTCTCAAAGAAAAGCACATATCGCATGGCGCACTTGGAGAAAGTATTTGAGAGATGTAAAATTTTGGGGTATCTCTTAACCCTAAGAAGTGTAATTTTTCGTGGCACAAGGAAAGATGTTGGGTCATGTGGTATTAAGGGATGGCATTGTTATTGATCATGAGTACATGTTTTCCATTGTTGCTCTTTCCCGCCTGCGCATAAGAAATCCTTACAATCCTTCTTAGACAAAATCAATTTTTTAGGAGATTCATTCCCAACTTTACAGGACTGGTTCAGCTTATAACCCTCATGATCAAGAAGAAAACAACCTTCAAGTGGACGGTAGAAGGAAAATATACCTTTAACAAGATCAAACAAGAGATTACTTATATATGAACACTCATTAATATGGATTATTCAAAGGATTTCATCCTTTATTCTTATGGCATTGAAGCGAGTGTTTCTATTGTCTTGAAATAGGAAAATGAACAAGGAATGGAGAAACTAGTAGTTTTCTTCAATAAAAAACTGAAGTATTATGAACTAAAATATAGTCACATGGAGAAATAGGTCTATTCATTCATGTATACACTTAAGAATTTCAAAATTATGCTCACCAAAAACTACATCAAGGTGTTAGTTTCACACTCAAGTGTTAGAGAATTCATCATGGGAGTATAAATCAGTGAGAATATTGGAAGATGGGTGACAAAAATCATGGAATATGATGTGACTATTAAAGCCATGAATCTGGTTAGAGGTATCACACTCTGTAAATAGACTATCGAGGATGCACAGAATGAACTTGAGACTTCATTATTTTTAGATGAAGATGTCCCATGCACAAAACTTGAATAAGATCTAAATCATAGTGTACATAGTTGGATGAAGGACATGATCACATTCATTTCTAAGGGCATATATCCTCCTAGTTTGAACAAATAAAAGAGGAGGCATTTGAGGCTAAAATCAATTCCATATGTTCCTATAGATGGAATTCTCTTCAAAAAAATCTTGATGGTGTGTTATTGAGGTGTATTGATGGCGTGAAAATTGAAAAAGTGTTAATAGAATTTCATAATGGATTCTCTGGTGGACACTTCTCTACCAAGACTACAACAATGAAAATTACAATGGCAGGACTCTTTTTTCCTACCCTGTTCGCGAACGTGCATAAGTGGGTCATGAAATGAAAAGAATGTGCTTTCTTTGTAGGAAAGAATAAATTAGTAGCACTTCCCCTCTAACCAATCCAAGAAGATAATCCTTTTGTGCAATGGGGTCTTGACTTCATAGGCATGATCAATCCTCCTTTGAGCACTAAACATAAATGGGTGTTGATAGCCACAAAATACTTCACTAGATGTACGAGAAGATGTCACATTCAAGGAATTAGCCAAATCAATCATCCTTTATGTTCTCAAAGGTATTATAATAAGTTTTGGCATCCCTCACACAATTATTTCAGATAATGTAAAATCTTTCCTTAGTACTAAATCATTGATTGGGCTCTTAGTCTTGGTATATACTTGAATACCTCGTCCAACTATTACCCTTTGGGAAATGGCTTAGTAGAGTAAAAAAATAAGATCATAATAAGAATCATGAAGAAGATGATGAATATCAACTAAAGAAAGTGGCATACAAAGGTATTGTGCACGCTTCGGGAAGACATAATGACAATGAAAAATGGAATAGGAAATTCACCTTATAAGCTTGTCTATGGAAATGAGGCCACACTTCCTTTTATACTTGAGTTGAATTTGTTACCACTCGCCCATCAACTAGAATTTAAAGGCACAAAATAGAGAAAAATCTGAATGGCAGATTTGGTTGAACTTGAAGAATCAAGGAATTCTACCATAATCAAGCTAGAACAACATAAATAATCAACAAATAAGTGGTTTGAAAGAAAGGCTAGGCCTCAAGATTTCAATTCGGTGACTTAGTATTAAAATGGAATGTTGAAAGAGCTAAACCATGGCGTTATTAGAAGTTTGATGAAGTTTGGAGTGGATGATACATCATCAATTCATGCACAGAGGATAAATCCTTTGAGTTGTCTCTCCTTAATGGAGACACGCTACTAATTCCAATCAATGGGATCTATCTCAAACCCTTCCATTAAGATTGTTGCATCATTTTTTATATAATATAGTAGTTTCAATTCCTTCAAGCGTGCTTCCGTGTGCATTGTCTTGTTTGTACATAGTTATTTCTTTCCACGTGCTTCTTGTGCATGCTATTTTATTTCTTCAAGAAGGGCAGTAACCTTCAAATAGTTTTCAATAGTCTTACAAAGATTAAGAACAGATTTCGAGGCATGCTTTAAGTTACCTAGGGGTAGTTATTCAAAGTTATAGATCAAATATTCATATACACGCTGAATCCATACCCAATGGATGCTCCAGCTACGATCTCCTACATCTAGCAGAAGATGGCCCCAAAATTCACCAACATATTATCCCCAATAAATCCCCTAGTTATTTGGATAAAATTTATTTCCATTCGGGTGTAAGGTTCTATATTGTAGGTTGCGCACACTTCAATAGTTCTTTTGGAACATTTCCTTGGCTTTTGTTCATCACGTGCCCTTGCATGATCCTTTCCCGCACTTCCCATATTTTACTTCTCCTTTCTTCTAACGTTATTCTATTTTACTTCATGCCCACTCTTGCCACACTCACCTTCCTCCCAATAGTTCATGCACCCTTTACATGCACCTCGGACTTGCTTCCCAAATTTTCTAAGTTCCTAGCATCCACACGTTCCCCTTCCTTACTACCACACAATACCTTGTAATAATTGCACATCTTCTATCCATTCCTCCCTCGTGTAATCCTTCTTTTCTTCTAGCACAAATTAATTTTGCACAATTCTTTCTTCTTTTGTGCTTCCTTCCTTTGCGCATTGTTTTTCCTTCTTTTGTGACAGTTCATGTGCTGCGTAGACTATTAGACATTGAGTGTATCACACACAACCTATCAAAGCACACCAAAAGGGAACCAAATCCTTCCAACCAAATAAGTGTGACACATCGTAGAAAATGATAAAATAGTTGATGACGTGGGTTACGATCCATATCACTCAAGTTCAAAGTTTGGATGGATTAGGTAGGTGAGAATCGGGAAACATATTTCATGCCATTAAGGTAGGATCTGATTGCTCCAACCACTAGTTCTGATTTAGATCTCACCCCTTTTCTTCCCTACATGCCAAATAGATATGGGAAAGTGCATTTGATAGATTTGTAGGTGGATTTTCAAGCATTTATATCAAGTTACTGGTGGTTGAGTTTTTAAATCATACATTCCCTCCTTCTCCTCCTCTCTCATCCATTCATCTATAAATGTAAGATCATTTCTCATTGTAAAATTTTGAATACTTTTAGTCTATAAAGGAATTTCCTTGCATTTTGAGTTACAAACCTTTAGATATGGTATTTACATGTGGATATTGGCCTCATATGCCATTGTAATAGATCTGTGCATTTCTAGAAATAATAGAAGAATTATTTTATGGATCTCTTCTACCTTAGCTTGTTTCTTTTCTTCTTTTTTACTTTCACTCATGTTGTGTGTTTTTGTGCTTTCTCACATCCCTTACATCTCCTTTTCTAATTGTGTTTCATGAAAATGAATGTGCAACTATGTTTTGGCATGTGATACACATGTCTAGCCTTCCTCTTTCCATTCTCCCTCCTTTTCACTAAAAATTAATCATGTTCAACCCCCTTTCTCTCTAGTGATATCTCCTCCCTTATTTTTAGTTTTTCCTTTTCACATAGCCTTATATCCCTAGTCCCTTGGAATGTTTTAGGTTAGGATTTCCCTTCTAGCATTAGGAGTAGTAGTAGTAGTATTATAAATAGGGGTAAGTGCATGAAGTTGGTGGACAATTTCGTGGACATAAAAACCTGAAATTCAGAACTACGATCGCGGTTCTTGAATTTCAGGTTTGGAAATAACTAAATCTAAAACCACGATCGTGGTTTAGAAACATGAGCGCATAAACCGTGATCATGGAACTCGAGACAAAAAAAAATAGTCCCAAGATTCCTCATTTCCCCATTTTTCATTTCAAATCGTGATTTCTCCTAGACTTTTTCATTGGAGCTTTGAATACCACCTCAAAATTTCTCATCGACTTCGGATCATGATAGATTCAACCATGCCACAAGATGAGGAGGTAAGCTCTCAATTTTAATCATTGTTTTTGCATTTTAGGTTTTGTTTGCATTTTAGGTTTTTTTTTGCATTTTCATGTGTTTTTTGAAATGTTTGTTTATGTATACCATTTTCTTGTTTTGTCAGTTGGTTGGCAAGCTCAAAATCATGCAAACCATCAAAACATTCCTCAAAACCCTCCGAACATTCCTTAAAACCCTCCTCCAAACATAGATCCACCTCCTGTGGCTCCTTTTGTCCCCACTGAACCAACAAGAACACAAGATAATATCATTGGAAGAATCCGAGAAAATAAAATATTCATTAAGAACCTTATTCAGAATATAAGAAAAATCATGCCACAAATCCATCCCGCATGACTTTAGCCAACACATTGTAAACATTGATTGGCGAAGTCGACTCCGCAACCAACCAAATACATAGATGGAATACCTTTAGAGGTGATTATAGGTGGTGGTATGTAGATAAATTATCCCATGCGGTTGTAAAATAAAAAAATGGAAAATACCTCATTTGTGCATTATTTACTGACTCGAGAACCAATGCCCCTGCAGTTACTTGAAAACAGTTCCCAATCCATTGGTGCCATGATGACCAAATCAAAAACAATTTTTAGGACCAATGGTGGATGGTTTTTTATTAGCCACCATGCAACAACAATGAGGTTCCTCTTTATTTTTTCAAGAAATTATATTGCGAGTTCGTGCTTAATGAGGTCCCGAATTATTTTGACTTTTCTTACTTTTTTGGTTGAGGAGGTGGCTCTGCATAGAGTAGACCTAGTACACGCGTAGGTTAACCAAGGATCCCCCATACCCCAAAACACCCACTGCCTTCAGTTATCCCTCCTATAGTGAAGGAGGTTGTGGAGATTGACACACTGCATGCATTGAGGGAGCTCACTGACACTCTGACCCAACATAGTGACCAGATTGCATCTGGTGATGTTGGTGGAGGTGCCAGTTCTAGCGCACCACACCACTGTGGATCATGTGGTGTTGTATGCACTGCGGGCGAGACATCATTTGCTAGTTCACATGATTTCTTTTCTATAGATGAGATGCTAGGGGATGTTTTTGGAACTGGTGCCACTGATATTGGTCTTTCACAGGTAAATTTCAAATAAATATAAATATAAATATATATATATATATATATAATAGTTTAATTCAAATGTTTAATATTTTAATATATATGTATTTGATTGTACGTCATGTACATACATGTAAAAAACTGATTTTTTATTTTATTTTAAATAGCAAGAGCTAGTGAAGGAAACATCCAGGTGTCGACATGCTAGCTACTGCAATTGGGCATGTTTCAAACGTAAGTTTCAAGTTGTACAAACTTACATTTTTAATTTCATTTGATTGCACTAGATTATTATTATAATGTTTCACGTGTATGTTGTACATATTAATATGTTTTTCTTTTATACACAGGAGCCTAGCGGGTCATCATCTACTCTGGGAACTAAGGCTACTGGCATGCCTCACATGAGTTTTACACAGGTTAGTTTCTCTTTACACTTTGTTTCTAATTATGGAAGTTCACGTGGATTACATGCTTTGGACCTTTGTTATGTGGTGCACAGTCATGTAGATTTTAATATTGATTTGTACATGTTTTTGTATAACTTATGACTGCCAAAGAGACTCCTCCATATATGCAGACTATGGAGGCTACTGTAGATACTGCCATAACATCTGCAAATCCACTAACTAAGGTACAATTTTTCAAATTTGTTAAATTTTGGAGGTTCATTATTTCTTATTACTTAAATCTACAATATCAAATTTTGTATGTATGTGAAATATTTAATTTGAAAATTAATTATTTGTATGTAGCTTACCCCTCATGAGTCTATTATTGTCCCTATGATGCATCAATGAAAAATTGATAGGGATCATGACATTGTGGTAAGATTTCACATGCATTTTAACTAAATTGTACAAGTTTCTAAATTTTGAATGTATTTTAAAATTTTGGGTGTTAAAAACTTGTTGTTTATGAATGTGTAGGTTAGGTTGCAGACCTGCTTAGAGACACCTAGGACCACATAGATGAAATCCATAGTGGCATCTCTCTCCACTACATCCCCAGGTCATGGACGTGCTACTTCTAGCAGGATGAAGAGAGGGAAGATGTTTCATGAGTAGATTCATAGTCCACCTGGATGTACACACACACACACACACACACACACACACACACACACATATATGGGCCATCTGGTCCTAGTGAACATGTTTCTTCATATAGTCCATTGTATATATATATCCTTTTACGACCACATGTGGTCCTATATACATTATGACACACTTAGTTTGAGATGTACACATGTTATGAACTTACATATTTTTAGAGACGTGTGTCTAGAGCACACTTTGTTTGATTCTTATATATCCATGTGTGTTGGTTTTCATAACGATATTACTTATATATGTTTGATTCGATTTCATTGCATGTATGATATCCTTCTATGTATGTTTTCAAAACTATTTATTAGTTCTAGATATGTATGTTTGATTTAAAATTAAAAAAAACTACATGTCTATTCCATTAAGAAAATGCTAGGTGAACTACAAAAGGGCAATACATAATTACTTTTTTTCTTTTAAAGCTAACACTCATTTGTTGCATATCAACTAATGCGAACATTGATAGAAATAAGCGAGGTAGAGTTCATCTTGAACTATATGAATATAATGTTACTTATGGTGCAACATTGCATGGTACAATTGTTAAGAAATTAAGGGAAGCATTTACATTGTTTTAGAGAAATTAAGGGAATCAATAGATGTACACACCTTATCTCTTTATAATTTGGTGTTATATGCCAATCAACTAAGAAGTTAAACATTCAATTTGATTATCGTTTAAAGTAGATTCACTTCTCTCTTTCATTTTCATTGTTTGTCTCTTTCTTCTTGGACTTACCATCCTCTCTTTCCTTTTATTTGCTTGTATGTATTCAAGACTTCTTTCTTTCTCCTTCTTATTTTTCCATTGTTCACTCTTTTTTCTCTTGACTTGTCTCTTGTTGCTTTGAATATCCTGTCATAAATATCTCCTCAAGCCTTTGTATTTCCTCATGTACAAAAAGTATTCACTCTCTCCTTCACTTTCTTCATTTATTGATCACAACCATTACATGCTTGCCTCAAACTGAAATTTGACCTTTTCTCACCGCTTTCCTCTTGTTTCCCATTTCATATTGAATGAGTACCTATTTATTATCTAAGCATTTCATTTTGCACTTCCTTTCTCCTTCATTATTCTTCTCGTCGTGCTATGTTCTCCATTATGAGAATTCTTTTCTCTTCTTCATGTTTCTCGTGCATGGAAACTATTTTCCTCTTATTCCTTCATAGGCTCTCACTTATTTGTTTCCTTCACTTCTTTTAGCATGCTTCATAAGTGACTTGATTGGCCACTTCACTCTCCTTCTAAAATTCCATCCAAATATGCAAACAAGCTACTTGCCTTAGCATTTTATTGATAATCTTATTCATATGTTAACATTCTCACCATACTATTAGAAAAATGAATAAATGTATTTCATTCCTTTAACATGACTTACCTTTACTCACCACTTTTCACTAGTTCTTGCTTCACTAGCAATTATGGCTCATTTAATTTCAACTCCATTTAGTATTCTTGACCTATATTCAAATACTTAATCCACTATTAGAATAACAAGGGAATGCTTTATTCTTGTGAATCTTCAAAGCATGATAATTAGGGTATTAGATACCCATTAAGGGATGAAAAGTATGTAAAAAGTTTCAAGGTAGCCAAGAGCATGACCATATTACAATGCAAACATAATGAGCATGTAAGCACATAGCTAGGGCAGCAGAGGATGGAGAGAGATCACCAAAACAACATAGCTCAAGAGAGAAAAGAAAGGACAGTGATGAAGCACCTAAGAGGATAGAGGCAAGTCCAAAGAGAACAAGAGAGATGGAAGGTAAACAAGTGACATTGAATGTTTTGAGTCCTAGGAAATGAACGGAGGCGAGGAGTGAGAAGTCATGACTCAAGGTGTCATGGCACAAAAACAACTACACCGAAACATCTAGGTGGCTAGGTGAATGCTAGAGGAGGTGATTTTTTGGTATGTGACAATGTCGTTTCTTCCGGCTACTTCGTTCGGGCGTAGTCCCTTAAGAGCCATGAGACCAAAATATCATTCAACTTCGACAGGTGACTACTCGAACTCCGTGGCACCTAGAGATGTCTTGTCTTATCCGACACCTCAGCATAGGGACCCTCTACAATATTCTCTCTTTGTTTTTTCCTTCTTAGATCGGTGCTCTCACTACCCTATATTTTACAACATGCAAAATAGTGCAGTTTGAGCCAGTGTAAGGTTGTCAAATGCTATATTTTGCAAATGGTGGATCATGGCACCAAACCGAATGCATCAACACATCTGGGTGGCCAGGTGAATGCTAGAGGAGGTGGTTTTTTAGTGCACAACAAGGTCATTGCTTCCGGCTACTTTGTTCGGGCGTAGTCCCTTAAGAGCCCTAAGACCAAAATATCATTCAACTTCGACGGGTGACTACTTAGACTCCATGGCACCTAGAGATGTCTCATTTGATCTAACACCTGGCGTAGGGACCCTCTACAATAGCCTCTCTCAGTTTTTTTCCTTCCAAATCGATTGGTGCTCTCGCTGCCCTATTGTTGTAAACGCGTGAAAAATGCAGTTTAAGCGAGCTGTAAGGTTGTCAAACGCTATATTTTGCAAACGGTGGGTCGTGCACCAAACCAAATGCACCAAAATTTCTAGGTGGCTAGGTTGAACACTAGAGGAGGTTGTTTTTTTGGTGTGTGACAAGGTCGTTGCTTCCGGCTACTTGTTCGAGCATAGTCCCTTAAGAGCCCTGAGACCAAAATATCATTCAACTTCGATGGGTGACTACTCGAACTCCATGGCACCTAGAGATGTCTCATCGATCCAAAACCTAGTGCATAGGGACCCTCTATAATAGCCCTCTCTTAGTTTTTTTCCCAAATTCGTGCTCTCGCTACCCTATTGTTTGTAAAACACGCGAAATAGTGTAGTTTGAGCCAATGTAAGGTTGTCAAATGCTATATTTTGCAAACGGTGGGTTATGGCACCAAACCGAATGTGCCAACACATCTAGGTGGCTAGGTGAATGCTAGAGGAGGTGGTGTTTTGTGCGTGACAAGGTCGTTGCTTCCGGGCTACTTCATTCGGGCATAGTCCCTTAAGAGCCTTGAGACAAAAATATCGTTCAACTTTGACGGTGACTACTCAGACTCCGTGGCACCTAGAGACATCTCATCTAATCTAACACCTCAACATAGGGACCCTCTACAATAGCCTCTCTCGGTTTTTTCCTTCCCAGATCGGTGCTCTCGCTGCCCTATTGTTTGCAAATGTATAAAATAGTGCAGTTTGAGCAAGTGTAAGGTTGTCAAATGCTATATTTTGTAAATGGTGGGTCATGAAACCAAACCGAATACACTAACTTGTCCAAGTGGATAGGTGAATGCTAGAGGAGGTGTTTTTTTGGTGCGCGACAAGGTCGTTACTTCCGGCTACTTGCTAGGCGTAGTCCCTTAAGAGCCCTGAGACCAAAATATCATTCAACTCGATCAGGTGACTACTTGGACTCCGTGGCACCTAGAGATGTCTCATCTAATCTGACACCTTAGCATAGGAAACCTATACAATAGCCTCTCTTAGTTTTTACCTTCCCAGATTGATGCTCTCGCTGCCCTATTGTTTGCAAATGCGTGAAATAGTGTAGTTTGAGCCAATGTAAGGCTGTCAAATGCTATATTTTGCAAATAGTGGGTCGTGGCACCAAACCAAATCTGTTGATATGTCTAGTTTCAGGTGAATGCTAGAGGAGGTGTTGTTTTTGTGTGACAAGGTTGTTACTTCCAGCTACTTGTTCGGGCATAGTCCCTTAAGAGCCCTGAGACCAAAATATCGTTCAACTTCGACGAGTGACTACTCGGACTCCATGGCACCTAGAGATGTCTTATCTAATCTAAAACCTTAGTGTAGGGACCCTCTACAATAGCTCTCTCTTAGTTTTTTTTTTCCTTCCAGATCGGTGTGCTCTCGCTGCCCTATTGTTTGTAAACGCGTGAAATAGTGCAGTTTGAGCCAAAGTGTAAGGTTGTCAAACACTATATTTTGCAAATGGTGGGTCATGGAAATGAAACCGAATGTACCAAACATTTGGGTGGCTAGGTGAATGCTATAGGAGGTGTTTTTTTGTGTGTGACAAGGTCATTGCTTCCGGCTACTTGCTCGGCGTAGTCCCTTAAGAGCCCTGAGACCAAAATATCATTCAACTTCGACGGGTGACTACTCAGACTCCATGGCACCTAGAGACATCTTATCTGATCCAAAACCTCAGTGTAGGGACCCTCTACAATAGTCCTCTCTTGGTTTTTTCCTTCCCAAATCGGTGCTCTTGCTGCCCTATTGTTTGTAAACGCGTGTGAAATAGTGCAGTTTGAGCCAGTGTAAGGTTGTCAAACACTATATTTTACAAACGGTGGGTCGTGGCACCAAACCGAATGTGCCGACACATCCGGGTGGCTAGGTGAATGCTAGAGGAGGTGTTTTTTCGGTGCATGTTAAGGTTATTGCTTCCGGGCTACTTCGTTTGGGCGTAGTCCCTTAAGAGCCCTGAGACCAAAATATCGTTCAACTTGGACGGGTGACTACTTAGACTCGTGGCACCTAGAGACATCTCGTCTGATCCAAAACCTCAGCATAGGGACCCTATATAATAGCCTCTCTTAGTTTTTTCCTTCCCATATCGGTGCTCTCGATGCCCTATTGTTTGCAAATGGTGAAATAGTGCAGTTTGAGCCAATGTAAGGTTGTTAAACGCTATATTTTTCAAACGGTGGGTCATCGCACCGAACCAATGTGCTTGACACATCTAGGTGGCTAGGTGAATTCTAGATGAGGTGTTGTTTGGTGTGCATTAAGGTCATTTCTTCTGGGCTACTTTGTTCGGGCGTAGTCCCTTAAGAGCCTTGAGACCAAAATATCGTTCAACTTCGACGGGTGACTACTCGGACTCCGTGGCACCTAGAGACATCTCATCTGATCCAAAACCTGGCATAGGGACCCTATACAATATAATCTCTTGGTTTTTTCCTTCCCATATTCATGCTCTTGGTGCCCTATTGTTTGCAAACACGTAAAATAGTGTAGTTTGAGCCAGTGTAAGGTTATCAAATGCTATATTTTACAAACGGTGGGTCATGGCACCAAACCAACTATGCCAAAATGTCTAGGTGGCTAGGTGAATGCTAGAGGAGGTAGTTTTTGGTGCACAACAAGGTCATTGCTTCGGCTACTTCGTTTGGGCGTAGTCCCTTAAGAGCCCTAAGACCAAAATATCGTTCAACTTCGACGGGTGACTACTCAGACTCTATGGCACCTAGAGACATCTTGTCTGATCTAAAACCTCAGCATAGGACCCTCTACAATATGCCTCTCTCATTTTTTTCCTTCCCAGATCGGTGCTCTCACTGCCCTATTGTTTGCAAACGTGTGAAATAGTGTAGTTTGAGCTAGTGTAAGGTTGTCAAATGCTATATTTTGTAAACGGTGGGTCATGGCACCGAACCAAATGTGCCGACATATCTAGGTGGCTAGGTGAATACTAGAGGAGGTGGTGTTTTGGTGCGCGACAAGGTCGTTGCTTTCCGAGCTACTTCGTTTGGGTGTAGTCCCTTAAGAGCCCTAAGACCAAAATATCGTTCAACTTTGACGGGTGACTACTCGACTCTGTGGCACCTAGAGACATCTTGTCTAATCCGAAACCTCAATGTAGAGACCCTCTACAATAGCTTCTCTCTCGGTTTTTTTCCTTCCTAGATCGGTGCTCTCGCTGCCCTATTGTTTGCAAACGCGTGAAATAGTGCAGTTTGAGCCAGTGTAAGGTTGTCAAACGCTATATTTTGCAAACGGTGGGTCGTGGCACCAAACTAATTATGCACATGCATAGGTATGGTCTTGTAAACACTTGGGGAGGATTCATTTTGGTTCTCTAAGCACCAAGTGCTTCTGGGCTACCTCCTCCGGAGCCAAGAACCCCCTCCACGGGTACATAAATTGTTGTTAATTGCTTCTCTTTTCTTGTAAAACAATGAAAGCTTCTCTTAGCTTCAAGAATTTAAAATTCTCTACTAACAATGCCAACCACGTGAAGGTGGAAGCTTTTTCTGGCACCACTAACCTGAACATAAAAGTGTTAGTCAAAGAAATTTAAGTTTCAAATCAAAACCATACTAGATATATACAAAATACACAAATTTAAAATAAAATATATGAACTTAAATCTATCTAACTAACAAATTTATATATATCAAAGAAATTATATATACCAGACATGAGCATTGTAAATTCATTCCAATGAACCATCAAGATCGGATCTACTCTGAATAGCGGACAAGATTGCTTCATGATCTGACTCTCGAACCTTCCAAAGAATCTTGTTATTAGGCCTTCCTCGATATCTATACAACTGAATATTTGTCGCTAGAACTAGATGTGAATATAAGAGTATTTTCTTGTGTGTCTCAAAGTCTTCAAACACCCAAACAAAGGATTTTTAATGGATACCATTGAAGCCAAGTTCCAGTAACTACCACTGACCCTGTAGGATACTCAATATCTTCGCCATCTATAATAGGAGAAGTCAACTTATTTATTTCCTCGATGCAACGACATAAGAAATAGTTTGTTCCTTCTTCATTGTCTTTGTTGTCACAATAATTGCAAACACATGTCCTACAAAAACAAAGGTTGAATAACTCAAATTTAAATTACATATTAAAATTTCAATGGACATAACTCAATACAAAAATTAAATAAATAACCATAAATACCTTGTCACACCAAAATCAAAATTTCATCAAAGTCCTTGGATGTTGCAACTTCATCTACAGAAACAAGTTGTAATGCTTGTGGAGGTTGATAACTAGAAGTGGAGTTAGAGGCCTATAAATCCATCCATCCACCCATTCTTGTGAATCACACTTAGTAGTGACAAATTCGATACAAGATGCACAAAAACATGTCAAATTTCTTGTCCATATGGCCCACAAAGTAGCATCTAAGCTACAAAATGAGTGCATATCACTGGACCCAGTGAGTGTCATACAATCCTCATAGTTAGCAATTTGTTGTTCCTCTATCAACCAAAAATATCTATGAACTGTGGAATTTTCTTGAGAACCTCGAGCCATGTTGTCAATACACCATTCCACTATGCTCTTTACATATTTTAATTTAGCACCATCTTTGTACTTCAACTCTTCTCTTGCAAGAGCTCTTTTCACACATGCCCCTACACCGTCATGCTCTCCTTTTCCATGTCCAAGCCTCAATGAAACTCCAAATATGTTACACACCCATCTTGACGTGCATTCTTCTCATCCAATAAAACATTTGTGCATTCTTAAACTAAGACGTGCAATTATCTAACCATATATAATGTTGTTTGAAGTGGATGTCCCTATCAGACAAGTTTCCATAAAATAACTGGAAACACCCTTGCACAAATTCAATAGAATGAGTACGATCATCACTGATATAAAAGTGGTACTCTCTTAAAAAATTTGATCATTCTCTGTACTGTCAGGAGAATGTAGAAATGCTATATGCACAAAAATGGCAACTTGTACTGAGTTGTAATATTGCGATTGAACCTCCATTTGTGGTTGCAATGTGTAATTCTCTACAAAATCGACCACTGAAACAATAGTACCAATAAGAAATGTGTCCTTTCATATCTTGAACTATTCATCCAACCATCGAGCTCTATGTGTATGCCTAACATACTCATAAACAATTTCATCCTTAAATTTTCTCAAAAATTGGAAAACAGGCATTTGTTCTGTAACTAGCTCACACCATTTAGACTCTTTTCCATCTTTCAATTGGTATGCAACTAATTTATATTTATCAAACTCAACTAAATTATGTCCTATTGTACCTTCAATTTTCTCATGGATGCAACTTTCCAATTTAGGTAATCCGCCACATGTACTACAACTTCCATCTAAACAATCCTGACTATAAAAAAATTGTCCAACTTTTTTTTCACAAAATATAGTAGGAATGAAATCCCTGGAAGATATTGGTGGAACTTGAACACCACATTCTAATAACATAGTTTTAGAATGAAAATAGAATGAATACGTAAAAATTTAGCATAATGCATCGTAAATTCAACATGTTGCCTACAACAACAAGTGGTGCGAGCATGGTTGATTTTCACATAGAATGGTTTCAACATTTCAAAAAATGTTGACTAATTTTAATTTCTAGATTCTCTTGTTCAAACTTACGAAAAAATTGAGTTTGAGTCATATCTAAGAAATGCTTTGGATGTGGTTCACGATTAGTAGAACCAACTCTCTATTTTATAACATCTCTTGTATTAGGTGAAACTCTAGTGTTATCATGCCAAAATTGAATAACAACTTCTCTTATAGCATCAGAATTATTTTTGTCCTTACGCGGTGCTCTAGCAGAAAATGCCCAAAAATCGGCATTTTGAGTGATCAAGGATATTATGTCTTTCAATTGCTTTCATTAGAGTTTTTGATTAACTTGCAACATTCGACTTGTTTGCATAATCAAATGTTGTTTTTTATTGATTCACTTACAACACTAGTAGCAAGTACACGATGCACAATATTACTATCCCTAGTGCGTCTCTTGACACCAACAAAGTGTGATATGCATCATGAAGGTTTTCAAAAATTGTAGAGGTTTGACCATGTATATTAGATGTTGTCAATCCTAAGGTGTTTAATGTAGGTCTCATTTTAATCAATTTCATCAAACTAACTAACAATTGACATCTTTGGGAATCATTTAAAATTTCAAAATGATTATCCCAAATTTCAGTGGCTTTTCTTCTGATTTGTCATTCAGAAAGTTTGTCAGACATTGGTTTCAAAATGTTTTCATCAATTTCAATAAAAAAATTAGGTTTCTTACATAAAATCCTAGGAGGTGTTTTTGTCAAATTTTTCCTGTCTACAGTTTCAACATGAATTTCCTTATTCACATTTTCATTGTCTCCTTCAATTTCAACATTTGCTACATCATGAGTATTTAATTATTCTTCAACATTGACAGTAAAAACATCTTCATCACGAGTATTTAATTCAACTTCAACATTGACAGTAGAAACATTACCTGGTTCTTCATTTCTTACAATAGTTGGGGTTGAAGATGAACCTCTTCTTGATTCACGAAGATTCCACATTCGCTCAACATTTTGAATTTTGTTGGCCTCTAATTCATTTGGTGTTTTTTACTTAATGACTTCCTTTTTGACTTCATTTCTTGTCTCCCATGATGTTTTACTTCTAGTGATAATAAAAACGTGTAAAAAAGATAGAATTTCACAATAATTCATACGGTAAGGTCAGAGAGTAAAAATCACATGGTAATTCAGACATTGGGATGTGTGTAAATATGATTTATGAACCACGAGCGTGCTTTATAAACCGCGATCGTAGTTTCTAAAGCACGCTTGTGGTTTGTGTTAAAAAACCATGATCGCGCTTTATAAACCACAATCGTGGATCTATCTGCCAAACCTAAGCCTCAGGAAATCTTTTTTTTTCCCAACCAAAGCTATGGAAGGTCATTATGAAGTGTAAAAGGTCAAAAACCTCAAATTTCACTCTTCCAAAGACTTGAACCATGCTAAAAAACTGAAAACATTTCACAAAAATGGTGCCATTGCGTAGGGGAGATTGTTAGCTTCGTAGAAATATTGATTTTAAAGTGAATAGAATAAGATAAATATCATTTTATAATTTTTTATTAACAATAGGTTTTTAAGACATATTTTCCCGTGAATGTTCATGTCTATGTTTAAGACTATAACTTTTTTTTTGCTTATCAAAATGTGATAAAACTTATACCATCCCAAGTGTGGACAAATTCTATACACGTTAAAAAAAATTATTTCGATATTTTTTTATATAGTTATGGTGGGCAAATGGAAAGCGCTCCGTTTTCTAAATATTTTCAGACCACTTTCATGGAAAAAATCATTAAAAAAAATATTGCTCAAAAAAATACAAAATAAAATCCATCCCAAGATAAACAACTACATCTAACTTTTCACCAAATGAAAAAAATAACAAGATTTCGTCATCCAAATCGTGGGCAAACGGACTACAATCTTATAAGTTTTTTTCAAAAAAAAAACCAAGTCATATAATTTTAAGTGTTTAATATAGCTAAACTTGTCCATTTTTTTAAAAAATAGTATTTTAGAAACTAGATTCCAGATGCTACGATTCATATTTATATATATTTTTCTAATTTTGAATGCATGTATTGCTAATAATCCCTACAAGTTGAGATTTCGCTATTTTTTACAATATGACGTCCACGGATGACCCCATTTTTGTCCATCAACTTCTTGCACTTACCCATAGGTAGATGAACCAGCCTTATCTACGGAGGTCTGTTTCATGTGCACGAGGTCCCAAAACTTGGGAGACAGTCCCATTATAGACTTAACGACTTAGTTCTTCCGTATTTGAGACACGAGTGTAATTTTGAGCTCCAACATCGCATTATAAAGAAACAACTTCAGAAATTGGATTGAATACAGATGAAATAATATAGACTCACAACCAAAGGAAGTGACCTTTGGATAATTTTATAGGAGGATACTTATTGTATTTTAATGCAATAGTTTGAGATATATATATATATATATATAGATATATATATATATATACATATATATACATATATATACATATATGTATATATATATATATATATATAATTAGATACATAGATATAGAAAGAGAATAAAATAAATAGAAAAATATAAATATATGATTTAGTATACTAAGAAAGTGTGAGAGCAAGATATACAATGGATTTATAATTGACTTCATGAATAAATAAAGTGGAGATGTTTGTGAAATGTCTTATGTATGTTCTTGTTATTAAATAACATTTGTACTTGTTATAATCTAAACCATATCCCTGATATATCCCCTGAAAAAAGGTGAACTACTTATCCCTCATATTCACATCAAGGATTAAGGTCAAAATTTTGGTGTATGATCCTAGGTTCCCTTTTGTTAAGCAGATGTGTAGAAAATAGAACCACAAATTATTGTACACCCGCATTAACCGAGATTGAAGATTGGTGGTAGATTTAGATAAATATATTCATTTAAAAATAAATAAAGAGACTTAGAGTATTATATAAATAAACTTAATTGGACCTCTTTGGAGATTCTCGAGAGGATTTTGGTATCAATTCCCACACTTATTGTCCCTAGTTATTATTAGTATAAAAAATAATAGAATGGACAGTAACTACGATTATGAGAAACCAGTTAAGTGGACTTTAGAGAAGTTAGATATACTTAAAGACCTTGAAAATTTGTGGATAAGAGTAATTGAGTATTGGTTTGAATATCTACTAGATTATTTTATTATCGCTTGGGAGATTCAAGGTTGGACTAGATTTTAACACAAGAAGGCTGAAGTTTTAAGTGGATCCATGGAAGGTTTATTAAGAAATATCCTTTGCTAATCCTCATTTTACTCATAGAAAAATGATTAATTAAAAGTGCACAATAGCTTCTTAATGGGAAAGGTATTATGGGATGAAGGACGAGAAGGTGGGAAATCCAAAAGATGTAACTATTATAATTTAATGGGGTGATGGTTGGGTTAGAAGAAATAGTGGGAAATGAAGAATAAGAAAATGAAAAAACTTACGTATCAGGTAAAAAAGATTAGGATAATTAATAATTAAAATAATGTAGGATATAAAAATTATGAGGAGATAAAAAGAAAGAGTTAGACTAGCGCGGAAAATAATGAATTAAAAAGAAGGAAAAAAATGAATAACAAGAGAAGGAATAACAAAGAAATTGAATAAAAGGAAGGAAATGAGTGTTAGAGATCAGCAATCCACACAAAATAATGAACCCACTTCAAGTGGAAGACACTAGATGGCTACCCTAAAAGGGTGGTAGACATGTAATTCCCTTAGTAAGACTAACAAATATCAGTTACCCCATAGATAGAAGGTACCATAGAACAATTTCCATTAGACAAGTAAACTACAAAACTAGTTATCACAACTAGTATGACTAATGAGAAAATTTGAAGAAATAGTAGACAAAATAGAATCATATACTAGAAGGATTTTAGGAATATAAGAATGGGAAAAATAAAAATCAGAAGCCACATTAATGATCAAAAAAAAGTTGAGGAAGAAGAAGACTTTACTAAAATGAAGGAAAGTATATTTAAGGAGTTAGAAGAAAATGAGAACATGAAAGAAGAAACAAGGAAAATAATAGTTATGTGTGATGAACAAGATGTAGAATATTTAGAAAAGAAAAACAAGAAAATAAGAATTGAGGAAGGATACATAGATTTAGAATAAAATTATAGATTAAGAGATGTTAAAGGTAGGAAGTTATTTGTGGAAGAAGATAGTTACAAAGATACACCAATAAACTATTTTTCCCCCAACCATCAAAAAAACCCGAAGGAAATGACCTCCTTGGATTGTTTTCCATCCCATGTGCCTCTTTAAACACCAATTGGAAAACTACAAGAATGAGAAAGTTTGGAGGAAAGATACAAAAATTACAAAAAGAGAGTAAGAACCCAAGATATTGTAAGAGAATTAAAATATTTATAAGGAGAAATCTATTTTTATATAGAACTAACAAGGTTCAAAGGAAGAAAAGGATCATATCAAAATGTATCTAACAAAAAGAAGGACAAAACAATGAAATTCCAATAACTAGTTCAAACCTCAACAACTACACAATCTATTAAAATTATATCCTAAAAGATTAAGTTGCCACTATTTGCAAAAGATAACAAGTATGTGGAGGAATATCTATGTATTTTGTATTCATTCTAGAAAAGAAACAACATTACCAAAAATAAAAACTAAGTTATATGAATTCATTGGGAAACTAACATATTGTACTTTGAGGTAGTATATAAATACAAACCCCAATATAATAAGGATTGAGATATGATAGAAAGTGACTTTAAGGTGGATTTTCACTATCCGTAAGAATCAATTGAAAGCATATGTAAGATTAGAGACTTGATACAAAAGGAAGGAAAAATAGCAGAGAAAATTGATTATAGATTCAATAATATATCTAGAATGTTAGAATAACCTATAAAAATAAATATATAATTGAATGGTTCATCTCAGGGTTGTTACCCTACTTGAGATATTCGTTAGATGTGAAAACATTGACAACCTTTGCAAATTCTTTAGAAATGGAAACAAGATTGGAATCTCAACCTTGGAGAAGGAAAATGAAAATTTAATATAAAAAAACTTATAAAAAGTACAATTGAAATTATGAAGGCATAAATTACAAAGAAAATACATAGAAAAGAAGAGGTAAGAACTAATTCACCTCCTAGACCAACTACATGACCATAAATTTGGTGTATACTATGTTTCACAAAATTCCATAACATACTAGAGTTCCCTTATTTAGAAAAAGATAAGTGGGTAGTGGTAATAAGACAACATTCATATGAAGAAACTTCCTCGAGTGACACACATGTGTTTGAGAGAATCTAGTGTGGAATATGCATACTTTGGGATCAATATACAAGACATTTCCCCCTAATAGAAGTGGTCCCACACATAAATCATTTGATGTATTATATAACATGTGACTCTTTTAACAACTACAACCACACTTCTCCTATGGTGGTGTTAGTGCAAATTCACAACACCCCCAAAATGACCCATGGATCTGCTTTTCTAAGGCAAGTCATTTGGTGTGAATGCACAACATTGAGTTTTCTCCAAGGTGTGGGACCTTGCAAGGTGAGAAAACTCTCAGATTGAAGCTGGTTCTTACTCCTCTGTTTAGGTGTATGCATGCAATTCTTGTAGAGGTTCTGATTCAAAATTCCTACTCTAAAACTACCAAGGAGACAAGGTTGAGAGAAAACAAGGAAATGGAAACAAAACTAAGCAAAAAAATAGAGAGGTGATACACCAAAGGAGTGTTGAACTCCTTGCTTTGAAAAATAGACACAGATCATGAGGATGCAGCAACAAAACATGCACAAATTACTAGAATGTAATGAAGGATCAGAAGACAATAATAACTTGCATGAGAGGATTGAAAATTGATCACAAAACATACATTATCATGCCCAAATTTGATACAATATGTTGCAATAGAAAAGAGGAAAAAAATGTGTTACAATATCCATGGGAGGTCTAAAACTCCTTCAAATCCACCTGCTAAGGGGAAAAGAAGAGCTTGCAGAAGCAAGAACATCCAACATTACAAAATGAGCCAAAACTGACTTTTTAACCATGAAGCAGAATGGAAGAAAGGAGAAAACATGGGAAAATATGATTTTCCACTCTAACCACCGACAAGATTCATTAAAATGGTAAGGGCACCTCTAAAAATCCACTTCCCAATGCATTCGAGCCCGCAGGACAAGAAATTTCCCATACCTCATTAAATCTGGTAGATGAAAATCTGATTTTTTGTCTTTTCCAGTGCAGGGACATTTTTCTAAAATTATCCTACAAATATCGATCAAAAATCAAAATTGAACCCTCCATCATGTAGATAATTTCACTACCTTTCCATTGATATAAAGAATGTGAAAATATGAGCTCGGGATGAAAATAAATGGCCCTCTGAAGATTTAGGAAAAAATGGCAAAAACAAATTCAAAATTTGGTCGGCGGGGTCAAACTTTAAAATTTTCCTTTTGATTTCACTTTGGGAAAAATTCCCAAGATTTCCTGACGCACTCCACCGCTCCACTACCACATGTCAGCCTTCTAGTTACTTGGTGGGGGCATGCTTCAAATTTTTCGTTTGCACCTCTGTCGGTTTGGCAAAAACTAAATTTTCTTCCGCACCTCGATTCCCGTCATTGTCATGGACACGTGGCACCTTCACATTTCTCGGTGGGCCTTATAACTTTTCTCCATCCTCCTCCATGGGCCTGTGGGCTGATTTTTTTCCTTTTGCACCTCCGCCATGACTCCTTAGCAAATTTTCTAACTTACCTCCACCGGCCTGACCTCTGCCGCCACGTGGCATTATTTCATTGTCCGTGGGTCTATTAAGGGAAAATTTCCCCAAAAAACTCTGCCGAGCCATAACTTTCAAAATATTTGGAGTTAGGAGGAAAATTTTACCTTTTTAGAAAGGTGAGAAAATTCTCTATCTGATGGAGCCATTTCCAGAAAATTTTGAGTCCCTAAAGCATGCAAAAATTTCATTTTAAGTACCAGAAAAGGAAATGGAGGAGGAGTTAGCCAAAAATAAGCATGGGCTTATTTTGGATAACACTTTTGGTGACTCAGAGGGGTCATCTACCTGCTAGATGAAGTGATTAGCTGCCTTGAAGCATCCATTGGGCATGGAGTCATGAGTAGTAGCCTACAAATTGATCTGAACTTTGAAAACTTCCCTCTGAGCCACTTTGAAGCCCACTGAACTTGGATTTGACCTTCACCAAAATGCCACTGAAATGGACTGTGTAGGAGAAAAACCAGCACCACAAAACTATGTACAAATTGAAAATCATACACACCCCAAGTGGGATATGTAGAGTGTGCACAAGAACTTCTTCTGGTGAAAGAAAACCTACCTACACTACTCTAACTGGAAGCAAAAGTGAGCTAAACAAACCCTGCAACTGGCAGGGAGAAATAGCTTCCCTTCCTCAAAAATGGCAGCCATGCAACTGATTTGACACTGAACATGGCTGGTTGGATGAGTGAAAAACTAACCATAAGCCGAGTCCTCCACCCAAATCATCAAGGTATCAACATTAATGGAAAATACCTCCTCAAGCTAACCTGCATTGGACTCTTGGAGGTATTGATGGTGATCCTTGGTACTCTAATGCTCATCCTCATGCCTTGAAGTAGGCATGACTAGTTTTGGTTTCTCCTTTGGCTTTAATGAAGCCAAGTACCTAATTGGGCATGGTCTGATCCTTTGGATGTGCCCATAGATCTTAATTTCAACTCCAAGAATGGAGCCTTCTTGTAAACCTTCCTGAATGAATGGCATGGAAGAAGTGGTGAAAATATCTTGCTCTTCCCCTTCCTTTTCCCATGAAGAACATAGAAGATTTAAATCTTTCAATCTTAGTTCCAATGAGCTGTCACAAAACACAGGCTGCTATTTTTCAATGTTCTCCTTTGTGGCAGCAGGATCTTGATGTTGAAGAATGAATGGTGGAGAAGAGAATGTTGTAATTTCAGTTGGCTCCTCCTCAAGACATTCCTCTAAGTCTGATAAATAATCAAACTCTTCGTTGTCCCATTGCAACAAAGCTTTTCCCTCTTGCATGGTGACCTCCAAATCTGCATTTTCTTCACCATGTGCAACTTCATTTTCAAACATGAAACTTGTCAATTCAAACTCATCCAAAAATCAGATTTTTGGAGAGATGAAGTGGGAGAGAAACATGGAATTTCTTGTGCCTTTGCTCACAATTTGAACCTGTTTTATTCACCTCCATAATGGCTTCATTGATCAAATCAGCCCCTTCAAACGAAAGAAAAAATGTATCAATAATGCTTCCTTCTTCTATTGTTGCAAAACTGACTTGATCTCATCCATTTTCTCCTCTTCAATGGGATTTGGAGCTGGTTTTTCTTCCTCCATAATGACTGATTTTGTAGTGCAAATTGGATCAACATTTTCTTTGGGCAAAGTGCCAACATGGACACCCAACTCATCACCAACAAACTGTTGTTTTTCTTGCTTCACTACTGCTATAAAATCAGCCTTGTTTACCACTTGTTCCCCAACTCCAACTTCCTCTTTTGGCTTCACCATCAAGGGGATTTTTGCTATCCCAAATTTGGCAGCCCAACTCTTCAAGTTTTCTATTATTTCTTCTCTGTTGGGCTCTTCTTCTTGCTGTTCTCCTTGACTGGATTTCTGATTTTCATCTTCCCAACATGTATTTGGGAATGCAAGAGGATGGATGGGTTGTGACTCAACTAGTTTTTCAATTATTTGTGGTGGTGGAGGAGGTAGAACTTCTTGTTTCTTTGGAGGGAATGGCTGTTTGGAAGGGAAAAGAGTAGAGAAATTGAGGTGGGATGGGAGACTAGGAGATGGAGAAATGGAATCAACTTTTGGGACAACAGATGGAGAGTTTAAAACTTGACACTGCTGAGATAAAATAGATTGGGAAAGAGGAAAAGAAAAGGCATGAGATGGTGTGCTTACCCGTTGACAAGGTTGTTAAATACTCCTCTCATACACCTCTATTCCTTCAGTCCACTTTGCAAGCAATGGCAATGTTGCAACAATGAAGTCAAGTTTCTCTTGAGGGCTGTAATGCCTTGGAAAAGGTCCCACCCATGGACAAGGTGCTCTGTAACCAATTCCAAATGCTTTCATTTGTGCTTGAGCCCTGGATTGCACCATGTTTACCTCCATCTTTTGGATCTTCTCCAACAAATCTACATTTTCTTCTTGACTGCCCTCACAATCTGCATACCCTTGTGCTTGACATGCTTCATAGCCAAACTGATTTTGGCATTGCTCATATGGATATGCATATTGGTTTTGAATATGATCAAAATGCTGATCTGGAGGATTTGAGAAACATGTTGGAGGTGGGAAACATTGTTGCTATTGTAAATGTGAATCCCATGATGGAAATGAAGTCATGATTGCAAAACTTCATGGGATGAAAGAAGATGGAAGAGATGGCAGGAAGAATGGATGAAAAATGAATGAAAATGAATGAAAAGGAAGGTCTACAACTTCAGAGATGGGTTGTTTACCAGATGGAGTTGCCAGATGTGATTTTGAATATGCCTCCAAAGGCTGAATCTTTAACAGGAACACACCAACCTGTCAAAAATAAAGTGAATACCTCTAAGGTCCCACCAGGCATGCCAAAACTGTTAGTGAAAATTCACAGCACCCCCAAAATGACCCATGGATCTGCTTTTCTAAGGCAAGTCATTTGGTGTGAATGCACAACATTGAGTTTTCTCTAAGGTGTGGGACCTTGCAAGGTGAGAAAACTCTCCAGATTGAAGCTAGTTCTTACTCCTCTATTTAGGTGTATGCATGCAATTCTTGTAGAGGTTTTGATTCAAAATTCCTACTCTAAAACTACAAAGGAGCCATGGTTGAGAGAAAACAAGGAAATAGAAACAAAACTAAGAAAAAAAATAGAGAGGTGATACACCAAATGAGTGTTAAACTCCTTACTTTGCAAAATAGACACAGATCATGAGGATGCAGCAATAAAACATACACAAATTACCATAATGCAATGAAGGATCAAAATACAATAATAACTACATGATAGGATTGAAAATTGATCACAAAACATACATTATCATGCCTAAATTTGATACAATATGTTGCAATAGAAAAGAGGAAAAAACATGTTACAATATCCATGGGAGTTCTAAAAATCCTTCAAATCCACCTGCTAAGGGAAAAGAAGATCTTGTAGAAGCAATAACATCTAACATTACAAAATGAGCCAAAACTAGCTTTTAACCATGAAGCAAAATGGAAGAAAGGAGAAAATGTGGGAAAATCTGATTTTCTAGTCTAACCACTGACAAGATTCATTAAAATGGCAAGGGAACCTCTACAAATCCACTTCCCAATGCATTCAAGCCCGCAAGACAAGAAATTTCCCATACCTCATTAAATATGGTAGATGAAAATCTGATTTTTATCTTTTCCAATGCCAGGATGTTTTTCCCATTTTCTCCTACAAATCTCCATCAAAAATAAAAATTGAACCCCCATCATGTAGATAATTTCACCTTCTTTCCATTAATATAAATAACATAAAAATATGATCTCATGATCAAAAGATATGGCCCTCTGAAGATTTAGGGAAAAAATGGCAAAAATAGAGTCAAAATTTGGTCGGCGGGGTCAAACTTTAAAATTTTCCCTTTTGATTTCACATTGGGAAAAATTCCCAAGATTTCCCCATGCTCCAATACTCTGCTGCTGCCATGTGTCGGCTTTTGGTTTCTTAGTAGGGGTGTGCTTCAAATTTTTCCTTTATGCCCTCTGCAATTTTGGCAAATTTCACCAAAACCATCCGCGCTCTCGATCCTCGCCATCGATGGACACATGTCACTTTACGGAAGGTGACATGTGTCCATTAGTGGTGGAGGTTAGAGGGGTGGAAGGTTTTGGAAAAAAATTCCAAAATTGCAAAAGGCACAAAGGAAAATGTTGAAGCGCATCCCTGCAGAGTGACCAAAAGCTGACACATGGCAGCGGAGCGGTAGAGCACGGGGAAAATTTTGGAATTTTTCCCAATAAAAAATCAAAGGGGAAAAGCAAGGTTTGAGCTTGCATTTCCATAAGCGAATGGGAAAATGTCACATGGTAGCAGAGAGCGGCGGGGTGTGGAGAATTTTTGGGAAATTTTCCCAAATTCAAAAAAGGGGAAAATTTTCAAGTTTCTGCCTGCTAAATTGATTTTTGCCCCAGTTTTTCCCTAAATATTCAAAGGGGCATATATTTCACACCAGATCTCATATTTACATGATTTTTGTATCATTGCAAATATATTGAAGTCCTCTACACTATGGAGTCTTAAATTTTTCTTTTTGGTGGATTTTGGTGGGAGAAAAATGGAAAAATGCCTTTGACATGAGAAAAAGAGAAGAATCGACATTCAACCACTAGTTTTTAATGAAGTATGGCTTCCATTCTTCTCTAGCATGGTCAAAAATATTGGGGAATGAACTTTTAAGGGTACCCATTCCATTTTGATGAATCTTGTCGGTGGTTGAACCTTCATTTCAACTTTCCTGTGTCTCTCCTTCCTGGACTCTATTTTTCATCGATATATGTCAATTTTTGGCTCATTTGTAAAGGTTGGATGTTATTGCTTCTGCAAGCTCTTATTTTCCCTTAGTAGGTGGATTTGAAGGAGTTTTAGACCTCCCATGGATATTGTAACATGTTTTTACCTCTTTGCTATTGCAACGTATTGTATCAAATTTGGGCATGATAATGTATGTTTTGTGATCAATTTTCAATCCTCTCATGTAGTTATTATTGTCTTTTAATCCTTCATTGAATTCTGGTAATTTGTGCATGTTTTGTTGCTGCATCCTCATGATCTATGTCTATTTTTCAAAGCAAGGAGTTCAGACACTCCTTTGGTGTATCACCTCTCTATTTTTTTGCTTAGTTTTGTTTCCATTTCCTTGTTTTCTCTCAACCCTGTCTCCTTGGTAGTTTTAAAGTAGGAATTTTGAATTAGAACCTCTGTAATAATTCTATGCATACACCTAAATAGAGAGGGTAAGAACTATCTTCAACTGGAGAGTTTTCTCACCTTGTAAGGTTCCACAACTGGAGAAAACTCAATGTTGTGCATTCACACCAAATGACTTGCCTTAGAAAAGAAGATCCATGGGTCATTTTAGGGGTGATGTGAATTTTCACTAATAGGTGGATTCCATAGATGAATTGAAATATTATAATTCCCGAAGGGTAATGGTTTCTAAAATCTACTACCTACACCACCAACACAACCTATCCCCAACATACTAGTATAGAAACCTTCCATTTTCTAATTACTAACAATAAATGCCCCACCACAATACCAAGGTTATCAAGGTAGTCCATCACAATAAAAATAAGGGTATCAAAAAGTATAACCCCAACTACAAAAGTTATGGTGGGGGTATAGAGGTGGATATAGAGGAGGCTACCGAGGAAATTATAGGGGACAATATAATAACTATCAAGGAGGAAGGGGATATCAAGGCTACTAAGGTAGGGGATATCAGGGTTACCAAGGTGAAGAATATCAAAATATTCCTAGGTATAGACCATAGAAAATAAGGACAATTAAATGCTACAAATGCATAAAATATGGGCATGTAGCAAGGAATTTCACCGAACTTGAACCTTGGGGGTTCTATCATGAAAGGGGAACACATGATTCATTTAGTTTTCCTAAGAAAAAAGTTATAAAGAAATGGAGGTAAAAATCAGAAGCATTACGGAAATATTCTCAAAATAATGTTTATCATTTGACTAGGATAGTGAGGGATGAAGAAATATTAGATGAATCGAATAAGAGGTAATGAGAAATCATATAGCTCGAGAAAACTAAATTAGACAAAAATAAGGCAAATATAAAGATATCAAAAACTACCAAAAGAGGAAGAGAAAGAAAATGACTCAAAATGAAAAAGAGGAGACACTATGCCAAACTACATTAACCACAAAAATCAGCCATAAGAAAGAACAAAATAAGGGCACAAGAAAGATTTCAGTCATCTCCCAAACAAGACACCTCTAGTGAAGAAGAATGAAACTCTAAATTTTTTTATCTTTGGAGTTGCATAAAATAAACAAGTCATCAAGAAAACCCAAAACTATGAAGTAACAAAACAATGTTTTTGGGGAAGAGGAAATGAATGCTCTTAAGGAGATAGCAATATTAACCATTCTCTAGGATTAAGTAGAAAAATTAATAAATATTTGTAAATATTTGAATAAACAAGAACATAACTTCAATATTAACTAGATAACAACCACACAAAAAAAAGACAATTTATTTTGCACACAAAGAACATGGCATAAATCCACACTATACTTGGATATTGAGATCCAATACAAAAATTAC
Source organism: Taxus wallichiana var. yunnanensis (assembly GCA_018340775.1). NCBI lineage: Eukaryota > Viridiplantae > Streptophyta > Pinopsida > Cupressales > Taxaceae > Taxus > Taxus wallichiana. The sequence continues at coordinate 204,017,690 of CM031244.1, read as the reverse complement.
AAAAAAATATATATATATATATATATATATATATATATATATATATATATATGTATGTATGTATGTATGTATGTATGTATGTATGTATGTATGTATGTATGTATGTATGTATGTATGTATGTATGTATGTATGTATGTATGTATGTATGTATGTGTGTATGTATATCAATTTCATATGAATTTTTATATCGAATAAATATTTATAATACATACCAAGCTAAAAATCGGGAAGATGAAATAAACCTAAAGAAAGTCTTTTTCATAAAATCCATCTCGTATCTATTTTTCTAGTAGGGAATCCACTTATTAGGTCAATATTAAGATCATCTTTGTTGCTCATTATATTAGTGAATCCTCTTCTTTCAGTAAGTGAAGTCCAAATGGAAAGTGCCCTTTCATAAGGAAATGTGTCCATAGAACAACGCGAAACATATATCTAGATTTTTATCCAATCTATTTATAAGTTTTGATTTAACAAAATATACTTCCCTAAAGACCCATTCATCTCTGATTGATCTGAAAATCATCATCTAAAAATATCATATAATCAAAAATATTCACTAATATTTTCTTGCAAGACATTGTTGGGATACATTTTTTTCCTAGCCTTGTGATAGCTCCATTTTTCATTGGTTCATTTAGATACCAATATTGATCAATCATTGTAATTCCAAAATGTGTTGACTGAGATGTCAATAATTTTTTTACAAAATTACTTTAATTTCAACTCCATTTATCTATACAGACTTGTTGAAATGCTTAATCAGAGAACTCATATATTTGAGAAATAAATTACTTACTAATTCTTCACTATGACCATAAACAATGTTCTAAAATATGGGATTCACTACTCCCATGGCTTCAAGCAGGTCATCCATTTTAAAATGATCTCAAATTTTTGTGGATAATATTTGTGAAATATTTCTCAATTTCATCTATGTATCAAAAATAATAGTGTCATATAAAACATGCATGTTACATGAACTTCTTCAATTTCTACTCCTATCAAATCAACTCTTTTTTGAAAAGTATGTAGTGGTATCTCCTTCTCATTAATGATGATACAAAGATAATCCTTAATATTGAATTTCAAATAGCAATTAGGATCCTTAATATTTGTTAAAATCAATTTTTTAAATACAAGCCCTTTAAAATTGCCTTGGGACATGTATAAAATATCTAAAGTTTGACATACATATTTTCTCAACCGTATGAAATCAACAATATATATGGATCTCTCTTGAGTGTATTTAATAAAAAATTTATTTTGTTCAACATGGGGAGAATACCACATAATGTAAGTAATGTTTCCAAATATGTTAAATGGTACAACAAATCTTTTTCCTTGTTAACTTCTCTACGATATTTATACATAAAACATGCCAATGATGAATATTCTTCAAAAAATCTGCATACAAGTTCATACATAGAAATCCACCTTATATCAACATCCTTTAGAATCTCTTACCATCACTCACTATAATTGAAAATGTTTGGAAATCTAATTTTTTTTTTTGTTGTTATATATATATGCATGCAAGTCACGGATATGCTCTTCCACTTTCGCAACACTTTCAAATGTGCTAACTATTTTGTATTGAAGATTCATTCTATGAGCCATGAAAAGAATTGGAATTGAATATAGGGCAATAATAGTTTGTATTTGAATGAAAAGATAATTTATTTCTCCCCTGAATTACTGATGCATCATCTATATCAACACACACTAATTTAGTAGTGATAGTATAATCATCCATCCTAACTATATCCCTCAAACTTGAAATAACCAACTTGTAAAGGTTCTCAACATTGTAATTTTCTATCATTTTATGGATTGTTAATAAATGAGGTTTCCTTAAATGGTTCTCAAAAGTATAAACATGAATGCAAACCCATGATGTGTTGTCAACTGTTGTGACCTCATCAATAGACAGTGAGATAAACCATGCATTTTTTAATTTTTCTTTAAAACCTCCTTCTCAATCATCGTTAGAAATGTTTCCATTTCCTAATAACTATTGTCCGACTAATGTGATTTTATATTAGGGAATCCATTATGTTGAAATAAAATATAACAATCTAGAAATTCATAAATAGGTCTACCATTTTTCAGAATGTGGTAAATAATTGAGAACTGTATATTTTTGGCACATAGATTAGACTGAATAAATTTTCCTAATTGAGTTGAAGTTGTTCCTCATTTCTTAACAATATTTTGTATCCATTTATGTTCATTTTCATAATCAGCTGCATATCTTGCATGCATGCATTCTTTTCATTTTTTTCATATGTGTGTTCATTTTATTTTACCATATTTTTTCTTAAGCTCGATACATATATTTTACCGAATGTTTCTCGATTGAGTCAAACATGTGTTGCATGTTGTGTTCATTTCCATGTTTCCAACTAAAAATTATACATTTACATTCTATTGGAGTATCATTACCTTTTTTTTCTCTATGAGTTTGATGAATGGATACTTATTTACACATTTGAGATTAAAATACCTTCTAATATTCCATCTAATACTATTTCTTCACACAAATTTTTGTGTTGTATTATCAACTAGAATAGGTGTTTGATCACGATGTGTAGAAATATATTATGTTTGTTGGATATCATCATTAGGAATTTCATCTATTATTTTACTTTTCATATAATTGACAGTAGAATTTCTAGTTGAAGTTAGTATTTCGTGATAGGAAATGTCTTCTACTTATTGCATATCATAATTATGAATTCCATCCAATGTAGGCACGTAATAAATATTGTCCTCAAGTGGAGGCATGCCATCATCAATAATATTTTGAGGTGGTGATAAGTTATTATGATTAATTATTTCATGTGGAATATCACTATCAGTGGGTTTTGCATAAAAAGGGTTTTTGAAATTTGTATTATTAAGTATATTATTGCAATTTGTAATTTGAAAATAAATAAGAAGGATTAATTATTTAGTTAATACATAAAACCTATATTTAATATGGATGTCATTTATATCTATATAGAGAATTTTTTTGGATGGCTAAAATAAGATAAAATATTCACTTTTTGATGATTGACCCAATACCTTTTGATTATCAACTAAGGGAATTGAATCTCTATCTAATTTTGGAACTAAACCTAGATGAAGTCCCGATGGTCATCTAGATTATCAACAATCATATGTATTGCTTGGGAAGACATATAGACTATACAAGGATGTGTATAGACTATATGGGTGCGTGTTTTGGCTTTGTGGTTAGGAATTTTGACACTTTGTTGGGAATCTAATGTTTTTGGTGTCCGGACTATGTAGGGTTATATGGGCTATGTAGTTAGGCATCTAAACTATGTGGTAACATGTATGGACTATGTGTTCGATCATCAACATCTTTTATGCAAGTGATTGATGGTAGATGCTCATATTTTTATTAATATCTATTGGTGAATGAACCTAGTTTGTGTTTTGAGGAAATAATGATACACATTCAAAGTATGAAATTTATTTTAAACTCTAGGTGATTAGACCTAAAGAAGTAACTTACATCCCAAAATATTAGGTGAAACAATGTTATGTATGCCTCCTCCAAATCACCAAATGAAAATTTCAAAAATCTAAATTATATTTGTGAATTAGAGAAAAAATTCCACTAACATTTTTCTTGGCCAAACCCTATAACCCCAACTATTAACATGGGGCATATTCACACTCATGTGAAAAACCTCATAATACATACACTTAATTGAAGGATTATATGGAAAAAAATCAACTAAGTTAATGATTGAATCATGATTCATTTCATCATCCACAGTGGACACTAACTCATTTAAAAATAACATGCCCAACATCTACATGTCGACCTCATGCATATCAATCTTGAAATTTTTTAATATACTGGAAAATCATTTCCATCTCTAGGTGCATGAAAAAATTGAGTTTCCACAAAGTCTTTAACAATCTCTATGTAATACATGATAATTTTTCTATAAGACTAGTGGTGCAAATCAACTTACAAAAATTAATATGTTGTACATTGAATCACATTCATTTAATTATCAAACTAGGGAGCGTAGACTTGAAATATTATCAGTGTTGTATGCATAGTTACAATGATTTAAGAGGTTGGAAAGGAAATAATTGTTACAAAATATTTCTGAAATCAAAATAAAACTCAAACTATAAAATGAACTACTGCTAAATACTATTATTACCAAAAAATTGTAGATTCAGAAAGTAGATTTTTCCTAAGTAAACATGCATGAAATAAAACAATGGAGGGGATGTAGCAAACCTCAAGTGGGCCCTAACTTGGGTGCTAATCCCTTCCTAACTCTATAACTAAAAACTAAATGAAAAAATTCAGATCTTTATTGATTTTTAGGAAACATTACATCTAGGAACAAAATATCAAAGTGATCTCTTTCTCTAATTCCAAATCTGACTCTATAACTTAATATCTTAACTAACTAACTCGTTACAAGGCACCAACCATTTCCTTTATATCCTATCATTTACAACATGTGGGAGGAAGAATAATACAACAAGGATTCTTCAACACAACAAGTGAGAGATTTAACACATGTTTGAAATACACAAGTGTTTGACTAACAATCAATTCTTCATGAAACACATAACAAGTGTTAATCTAACAATCAATTATTTATCAATGACCAAATCAAAGATTGATTTATTTCCTATTTTTCCACGTTCTTGTTGTAACTAATTCTCCAATGGAACATAAGGACTTGAGTTCCATAACTCCATGTTTCAAAAGATCTTCATAAATGTAGGTTATTTGTTGTGAATGATTTTCTTATGTTACAGATGAGTTGTTATGGACAAGTTCTTTAGATATGGACTAGATTCTTTAGATAGGTTCCTTTCTTGCATATAGAAAATTACTTATAACCAAGAGTGGTCCAGTGGCATAAACACATATAATCATCCAAACAATTTATTGGAATAACAAGAATAAATGCACACATAATGTCACACAATAAAGACTATTAGATATAACTATATTAAGTAATAATTAATCCAAAATTTAATGGTTGTGATGAGGATGTTCATAAATTTTCTTTGGAATACATGGACATGGCTATAATAGTCTTATCAAAATACAAAATATGAGTTTTTATGAAAGTAATTTATACAACTCATCACACCCTAGGCTTAAATGCTTGAATTTCCTCATTCAAGAGCTTCATATCTTCTCTGTTGGAAACTGCATTCTTTCCTGAAATCTATGGGTGTGTCTATTCCTTCTTCTTCTAATAATAAATACCCACCATTCCTCATGAATCTATCCTAGACTCATTCTTGCACCCTCTGATTGATCGGTAAATTTTTATGTCAAGGTGGAATTAGGAAATGAAATATTGGAGGATGATAAGTTATAGGAAACCACTCATCCTCACATTCATTTGCTATTTCAATATACTTATTCACCCTATGGAAATTTGGAAGTATATTTGGATATGAGTGCATTTATTTCCTTTGGAGTGTAGGTGATAACTCTACCCATATGGTTTTACATGCCATCACAATCTGAATTCCATTTTCCCTGATCATGTTCTTGACTTTCGTGTGTGCTTCTATTCTCATTTATAACACTTTTTTGATTTCATCCACTTCCATATAATTTTCATATTGTTGTGCAATTTCTTCTGTTATTGTTTCCTCATCTTGATATACAGTGGTGTAACCTTCTCTAAATTTCTATATTCCTCCATTTTCTTAGCCCTTTCCAACTCATTTGAAAAATAAGAATATAGTTCCTTAACCTATACATCCCCAATATATAGAATTGGGATCCAATATCTATCATATAGAAGGGCATAATTTTGAAAATATAGCTCACATAAAAAATTCTGGAGTTCATGTGTACTATTCGATACAGAGTAAAGAATTTCCTAGCTGATCTAATATCATATAGCATATCATAATTGATGTAAATAAACTTGTGGTGCAACATATTTTCTTTTAGATATACTGCATAGACACTTGATGGGGGTTTGCAACTCAACATTTCAAGTGCTACCTACACTATTTCCTCTTGTTTTTGTTTCTTCCTCTTAATCTCTTTGTCTTTGTCTTTCATTTCTTTCTTATGTTTAGAGATGTGGTCGTACTTCTCCTTGTCCCATTTATTTTGAAGTTTGTTAATGGAGGTATCCAATTGCAGCATCAGATAGTGAATATTTGGCCCTATATTCTATGCTCCCTTGTGATTTTATGAATTACAATTCAGGGCTACATTGGTTCTACACTTGATGCTTGTAAAATTTTATTTTTTTCTTGTTCAACAACCTTCTCAATGAATGGTTCATTGATATCATCTTCATGTAATTTCTCTTGTTCACCTCCTCCTTCCACTGCATCTTCCAATTATCTCAATTCATGATTATCTAATTCATGAACCTTGATAATTCTTCTTTCCTTCTACTTGGTTGTTCATGGAATTCAAGTTCTTGAATTATTGTGAGATCAATAGCTCTATTCTCAGTTTCTAATGGTTCAGGCTAGGAATTTTCTTTTATGGCTTCCAAATCACTATCCACTATGATGGGTTTAGAATTTCTAGAATTGGAGGTTTTTTTCCTCTTTTTCCTAACCCTATGGGAGCACCTAGTTTGTGTTGGAGAAGAATTATTAAGTTTCCTCTTGGTTTTAGAAGCTGAGGGTTTATTTTTTTTTGTAGTAGACTGAGTAGATTTTATTTGGGTTTTGGAAGTGGAGGTTTCAAGGGAGGATAATTCTAATAAGGTTTCAATAATAAGGATTCTCTCTGGTGAAATAAGTATAGGTTTTTCTTCAAAGTGGAAGCAATACTTTCAGATTTTGGGGTTCTCGAGGTTATTAAGAGGATGGTGCAACCTATGACATATGTGTAAAAGAAATCTCAGTACTCTTTATCCTTTTTCCCCTATTTCCCAACAATGTTTCAATATTTCTTACCCTCACAAAGTCATCCTATGATATTTGGGGGTGATCCCTCTGCAAAGTTTGTTTGACCACTAGGGTTACTAGACAATGGTGTGATAGTGCTTCCCTACCCCTCTGCACTTCCTTGCTCATTTTCTTAAGCATCTCATGTAATAAATTTGGAAAATTTACTTGATGATTGTTCTTCAAATGATTTAACAATTTGAAATGTATTGTGTTTAACCTTGAATATCTCCCTTCACAAGTAAATTACTGAATAAAAAAATTGGTATCTTATGCCTATAAGGGTTTGAGAGATGTTCTAAATGTACCTTGGAAGTTTGAGATGAACTCCTCATTATTGTCTGAAAATTCTCTCCTTACCACTTTTGAGTTGGATTTGTATGGAAATGGATCTCCTTGAGCTAGTAAACTAGTGACCCCTTCCAAAATTTCATCACTTACCTTGATGGTTAATCATTTTTATTTTTTCCTCTCCATCATTCAAGGTATTTAAAAATTCTACTACAATTTCCTCATCAAAACCTTGAAACTTGTTGATATATTCCATCCAGCCATGATCCTCAAAGTACTATACAATTTTAGGATGATTTAGAAGTTAAAAATGCATAGAAGGTTCATGTCTGATCAAGTCACCTCCCATGGTGGATACATAGCTTCTCCTAGGTGTAATACATAACAACAAAATTTTCCTTTGAAATAACTTTACATGAATAAATTGTGTTTCTAGATTTTCATCAATTTGATTTTTCTTACCAAGGGGAAAAGAAATACGTTTATGGGTGATTAATCATTAATGGATGTGACAACATTGAGCATATGAAGTAAAATTATGTGACATGTTGGCTTATGTGGAGGGCCTAGGTGGACACATCATAACTAAAAGGGTGGCGGTCTTTATGACTTGGAATAACTCATAATTAAATAAAATTAATCTAATCATACTTTATTAAATTAGTTAAATTAATAAAGCATGCTTTATTTAACTAGAGTCTTAGCTACATGCAAGTACCCTTCGATGTTAAGAACATGGACTTAACTTGTGTTGACTGCTCCTTATTGTAACATATGTTTCCTATAGAGGGAACTCCAATTGGTTGGGATTCCAATCATTCTTTATATGTCAACCACTTTGTGTATGATTCCTTAATGTTCATTATGTAATCATGAGTTCTACCAAATGCTACAAAAACATGGTTTTATTTCTTGTGGCTATAAGTTGAACCTTTGGTCATTGCATTCTATCCTTGTGATGGAAATCATGCCTTCCTATAATCACCTGTCAATAATATATGTAAAACAAAAACTTATAAAAAGATGGGTTAGCATAGTGATGATGATCACCTAGAAAGGTAGATATTAACACTTTTATTTGTCCTTGGAATATTAAGAAAGATGAATGATCCAAGACAACTGAAATCTCATCAATTCTCTGCAACCCCAGAAGGTGAGCCAACATGATCAACCTCTGAGGTTAATTATGATGTTTCTTTCTCCATTATTCTTCGAAATCCTTTGAACAATTTCATAAATGAGCCTTTGCTAAGTGTATTTTTATACAATCTTAACCTGTGGCCATTCACCAACATCTTGAAAGTTATAGGATCAATAGTAGTAATATTCATATATCCATTAGGGAATATTTTCTATATTTCATAGCCTAGCCACCTTGTTCTAAGATTCCCTATGTGATCCTTGTATTTTGAGTCAAACAAAAGTGCCCAGTCACCTTCCTAGAACTGTCTTGTTTTGATATACCGGTCATGCCATTTGATTCTTTGTTTTTGCACTACCTCTATGTTATGAAATTCTTGCTTCCTCAATTCATCTAACTCATTGAGTTGGATAATTATCTATCTCTAAGATTATGATAAATATATTATTAGCTAAAGTTTTTCCTCAACTTTTTATGCTTAAATTCTATGGAAAAAATAATTCTTTCCATATAATAGTTCAAATGGTGTGAATCTAGTTGTGGTCTTCCATGTTGTATTGAATTCCCAAACTACTTCTAGAAGCCTATCTTCCCATTATCTTCTATGGAGTGTTATAGTATTTGTCAATATGGCCTCTATCTCTCTATTTGTAACCTCTACTTGGACATTAGACTGGGGATGGTATGGTGTAGACTTCCTATGCCTGATTTCATATTCACTAACCAAATCAACAATCACATCAACAAGTAAAATGTGTACCTTGTTCATTACAATCTCCTTTGGATTCCATGTCTAGTATAGGAATTTAGCTACCTTTTAAATTTTCTAATTGTGAAATGATTTTACCTTTATCCACTTGGTTAGGTAATATGTGCAAAACAATAAATAGTCTTTCTACTAATATGGAGGATCTATAGGGCCAAAAAAATCTAAGCCGCACTTATCAAAAGGTTACATAACCAATTGAGTTTGCAATGGCATCTCATCAGACTTAGTGGGCTTGCACATTCTATGGAAATTTTCACATCTCTTAGTGTATAGTGTTACATCCTTATGTAACATTGGCTAAAAGTAGTCACTAGTCAACACCTTTTGTGTTGTTCTCTTTTCAACAAAATCCCCTCTATAAGTTTCATTGTGGCGAGATATGAGGACATCAAATATCTCCTCATCATTTATACACCTTCTCATTACTTTATATTTACCTATGTAAAAGAGAAATCTATCTATCAAAGAAAAGGGAAAACCCTTTTCAACTAAATACATTTTCTCAAAAGATGAAAATATGGTGTTTTACTTGAGACCAAGTAGTTGGCTATGTCTCTGTGTACAATCTTGTAGAAATTGTAAATAGGTGCTCATCTCTAAATGAATCATCAACTACTTTCTCTTCATTTTTGTCTCCATCCTTGAGAGTAAATCTACCACCACATTATCTTTTCCAGGCTTGTCCACTATGGTGACATCAAATTCTTGCAAGAGGAGCAACCACCTTATGATTATGCTGCTTACTATTAGTTTGTTTACTAGATACTTAATTACATCATGATTAGTGTGAATAAACACCATATATCCTATGATATAATGTCTAAATGTTGTTATGTAATATATTATTGCCATTGTATAGTTCAATTTTGCATGTTGTAAATTCTTGTTGACATAGTATATTACATAATTCAAGCTACCATCTTTTTAACCTAGGATAACTCTAATAAAATGATTTGATGCATCTATGTGAATGTGAAAAGGAAGGTTTTAGTTAGGTCCTCTCAACACAGGAGTAGTACTTAGCATCTCTTTCAAAGTATGAAAATCACTTTCACAAAGTGTTTAGTCCATACAAAATCATCATCCTTTCCTAATAATACCAAAAGTGGCATTGAATTTTTTTCTGAAATATTTTATAAACCTTTCGTAATATACAACATGGCCTAAAAATATTCCAAAATATTTTTGTTTCCTCGTGTGGGGGTAATCTGACTATGACAGACATTTTTTTTGGATCTACTTGAATTCCTGTTAAGGAAAACTAGTGCCCAAACATTATACCTTATAACATCATCATATAACACTTCTCATTGCTCAAGGAAAAATTGTGATCCTTGCATCTTCTTAAGACCTTATCCAAATTTTACATACCTCCTCAAAAGTACTTCCATGAACAATGAAGTCATCCATATAGACTTTTATGCATTCATTTGTCAAATCAAAGAATATATTCAAGAATACCCACAAGAATGTGGAAGGTATATTACATAGGACAAATGGGATAACTAAATAGGAAAATGTCCCCCATGGACATGTGAATGTAGTCTTATCTTGGTCCTCTAGTGCAATATGGATTTGATTGTAACCATTGTATCCATCAAGAAATGAGAAGTAATTTTTACCAGCTAGGGTATCAAGTAATTGATGAATAGGTAAATAGAAAGTGGTATTTCTTTTTGCTAAATACAATTCTTTGTAATCCACATAGATTATCCATTCCCCATTCTTATTTTTTATAATTACTAGAGGTGATACCTAGTGGCTGTCTGATATGGGGTATATGAATCCAACATCTAACAACTTTTGTAGTTCACCCTTCACAATTTCTCTTACTATTTCGTTCATCCGCCTCTGTGGATTCCTCGATTAGTTTACAATATTCTTTAATATAAATTCTATGTGTACAATCCCTAGGATGAATCCCACACATATTACTGAAATCCGAAGAAAATGTTTTTAATGTTCTTGAAGAAGAGTAATAAATAATTTCTCTTGTTGTATATTTAACATATTGTTTACATTTAGTGGCCTCCGGGTTTTATTTATACCTTCTTGGAGAGGTCCAACATTGAAAAAATGTTTCTACTAACAAAATTTAATATGTAGTCATGAGGAATAAGTTTGAGAAAATACAATTCTCACTGTAATACTCATGGTGCTATGTTTTGGTAAGACTTGATTCAAAGGACAACTCAAGGACCTCAATTTGTTATCAACTTCTTTATTCCTTCCATAACTATTATGCATAATATTATAGAGCAATATATTCCTCCGATCTTCAATAGTGTAATAATTTTCCAACATCATCAGATGTTTTACTAAGCATTGATCAATTTATGGTTCTTAAACCCAAACCATTTGATCTTCATAATTCAATGGTTGGGAAGGAGGATATCTTATAAGTTTGTTGGTATCATTTCCATTTGAGATGATGATGTTTCTATACATGTACCCTATAAATGCATTAGTAGTGGCCCTCCATGGCCTTCCTACTATAAGAGGGTGACCTCCTAGAATTGCCTTTGGTTTTAGGACAATAAAATCAGCATGGTATTCCCGATAGTCTACCACTTGAACAATGTCCTCAAGGAATCCTTCATGCTTTACTATAGATATATCTACTAGTTGTAATATTGTATTTGTTGGCCTAAATCATTCCATCTTTAGGTCATCCATGAAGTTCATGGTCATGACATTGATTACTACCACTAATTCAATTAAATTATTTTTAATTGTAATCCCATTGATAGGAACATTCACCAAAGGACTACTTGGATCTATGTACTTACGTAACACGAGTTTCCAATTATGATGTCAGCCAACTATCCAATGACTTATATAGTAGATGGATATTTTTTCTTCTTCATGGATTCTTTATACACGATCCTTGATGGCTTGAATGAATGGAATCTTTAAAAAAATGTCCTTTGATGAGAGGCGTCAATCCTCACCATTAATAATGTCAATATGAGTTGGTGTCTAAAGGTTGTATGCATTAAGATAAGAAAATATTAGAAATCAACTCCTTTAAATACAAACCAAACTTGCATAAAATAAATCACACTTGTGGAAATTAAAAGGAACACTTGCAAAAATTAAGTTTACATGAAAGAAACACACTTGCATGAATTGAAAGGCACACTTGCAGAAATAAAGTTTGCATGAAAGAAACAAAATTGCATGAATTGAAAGGCACACTTGCATAAATTGAAATTGGTGAATTAGAAATAAACATAATTAAATAAAACACCTGCATGTTCACAATAAACTAAATTTTCACAATATAAGGATAAAAATAATACAACAAAATGAATTACAGACAAATAAATAAACATAAACATAAATACACAGATTCATCTTCCTTGGAATATGATTTAAATCATACTTCTGAGATCTTAAAACTATAGAATATTTGAGAGGAAAGAACAGATCTTTATTTCTTAGGAGAAAAGCATTACATATCTAAGTGTGGAAGGTTCCATTTATAATTCATGCATTCAACCAACTCCTTATTTTAGGAAATAAAATTTGATCTTATCTTTATTCCAATCCTAACAACTAAGATCTCCATCTCCACAAAATATGGAGAGAGATATATTATTGAGGTCAAATCTTATCTTACTTATTTTAGGAAGATTTGCTCCCAAATATTCTCCTTGCTTTTCGGTAACAAGAATCATAATGATTTTATTCTTCTACATTATTGGAAGGAGGATTTTTCTCAAAATATGATTTTGACCAAATACCTTTCTCGGATTTTCCATTTGACTTTGTTGTTTTTGACTGTGGAACTTTTGATGCTTGTCTAATATGCTTTTTCCTTGGACTATAGTTCACTAAAAGTTAGATTTATATTCATTGGTAAAACTTGTTGTAAATCTAAATGAGGTTTTTGTTAAACACATTTCTATGAACAAAACCTCTCTCATATTTTCCATTTGACTTTTCTGTTTCTGTTTATGGAACTTTTAGCGCTCATTTGATACACTTTTCCTCATACTGTAGCTCACTAAAAGTTAGATCACTACTTATTGGTAATACCTGTAGTAAATATGAATGAGATTTTTGTTAAAAACATTTTTATGAACAAAAACCTCTCTCATATTTTCCATTGGATTCTCTGATCTTTCAAAATTCCTCAAAAATTGTCAAAATCTACTTAGTTCTAGAACTAAGCCATAGTTCCAGAACTAACTTTGCAAGTTTAGGAACTAATCTTGCAAGTTTCGAAACTAAGCTGCAAGTTCTAGAACTAAGCTGTGAGTTCTAGAACTAATCCCGTGAGTTCGGAGTGAACTTAAAATAACTATAACTTTTGCATACGATCTCGGATTGAGATGATTTTTTTGAACTTGCATAAATTTTTGAGAGGAATGTGAATATGAAATAAGATTTGAGTTTAGATATACCATCCATGATCAATTCCATTTTTCTCAATAATATCATTATCTTTCCTTTATGGCCTGCATACATAAGACATTACATCTTTTCCCAAATAATCAATAGGATTAGTCAACAAAATATATAACAAAATATTTCTAAAGAATGAACAAGATATATATCCTATATTCTATCTTAAGCAAACTATAAGTTCCTAGATTACTTTTAAATCCACTTTCAAAGGTAACTTGGAAGGAAAAAATAATGGTAATTTATGGCCAATTTATGGCCTCATCATCCTTCAACTAATTAAAAAAATCATAATTAGAATCTGGTTTGAGGTCATACTGTCTCTCTTGTAACATTTTTGTAAATGGGGGTCCATGGACTTGCATCTTAATTTTTATGGAATTCTATTCATGTTTTTATGGATCATCTGCAGTGCGTCTTCTATATTTGATGTTGATTACCTTGCAGTCACTATGGTTCATCTATTATCTATGTGAATAAAGGTTTACTTTGTCGCACAAGTGTTATTCTTGAGCATAGGTGGATATTGTTGACATCAACTAAATAAGAAGAGTATTCGGTTAATTTAGAATTATAGACTAGCTCAGAATCTTTATTATTGGGGTTAGTTTTTGCTTGAGCTGAAAATTGAGTAGCTTTTGGTTGAGAGATAGATTGGGTGTTTGGCATCAAGTCTTGTTGTTGTTGTAGATAGGGAGGTTTAATGTAGGGTTAGTGGTAGTTAGGAGGTTTATTTCTCCATTACTTACCTCCTATCTAACATTACTTCCATGAATAAGGGGGTGTTTCCATTGTTGGTCTAAGAACTGAGGTTTCCATGGTTTTTGATATTGGCTAGGGTAAGGAGCCCATCCTTGCTGAGTATTATCCCAAGGTGGGGGTTGCATATTGTTATATGAACTACTAGCCCAATTTTAAAAATATGGCATAGGATCTTGTGACATACCTCCTTATCTTGGAGTCCATGGATTCCTTTGGGAAACATAGAAAACTTTCCCATCCTCCATTTCTATCATTCGAACTCGGTGCAACCTCCTTTACTTTTGTAATGTCACCAAGACTCTTGCATGTGTAATTAGCTTTATTTCTTCTACAAGAATATAAGAAATATGGAAGTGTTACCTCTGCATCATCTCTCGGTCTTATTTTCATGAAGAATATCAAGATGGGTGGCCACTTCATTAAATATTTCTTTTTCATGTTTTTAAACATGTTTACAATATCTAATTTAGATATTTCCCTAATTCCTTTGGAAATTACTCCACCCTTTGATCTAACACTTCTTATTATTTTCATGGTTTCTCTAGAATAGTTCCTGTAGGCTTCACAAATCTCCTCAAAAGTGGCTTTGGAGATGTCTCCATCTCCTATTAAGTATGAATCATCCATATATTCCTCACTGATTCCTTTTACGAAAAGTAATTTGAGAGACTTGGGAGTTAACTTTGTGTGTCTAGAATGTATAACACAAAATAGGAATATCTCCAGGAAATCTTTAGTGGATCATCTTTCTTCTGTGTCATCTTGAAGAGTTCATCTTCTCCTCTTCTAATTGGCCTACACTAGTCTTGGTATTTGAGAAGAAACTTGTCTTTCATTTGCTTCAGTGTAGTAACATCTCTTCCTAGGCCCATAAACCATCTCAAGGCTACATCCTCCGAGTGTAAAGAAGGAATAAATTAAGCTTGTGTGCATCGCTTGTGTATGAATAACTCTTTCATAAGACATAAAACTCAAACAATAAAGTGTTTGGGTCTTCATTCATAGATCCATGAAAATTAGGAAGATTTGATGGAGATATGTTATTCATTCAAGCATCCCGATTGTTATTGGAGATAGGAAACTCAAATGTGTTTGGTTCTCATTCTTCCATGTTTTGATTCACCTCCTATGCCATGTTTGGATGTTCAAGAACTACCTCAGAAATATCACTCATAAGGGATTTTTCTATCAACAAAACATATAGTAAGAGGACGTTTCTTCTTTAGAATCAGAATTTATTAATGCTATTTTAGGATTCAAAGAGGAATCTACCATGCACATCTCTACGATAGTGCTTACATTAACTAACTCAACTCAATCAACATTCATTAGTGGGAGTTTTGAAGGTGTAATTTCTACAACCTAGTACATTAGAAGAAATTTACAAATGCAAAACCACACAAACTCCTATAACTTGGAAATATCCTGGAAATGATGCCAAAAATAGTGGTGTAAATCAACTTGTAGTAATTAATATGTTGTACATTAAATCACATTCATTTAATTATCAAACTAGGGAGTGTATACTTGAAATACTTATATGTTGTATGTTATATGTACATTTACAATGATTTAAGAGGTTGGAAAGGAAATAAATATCACACAACAATGTTAAAAGTAAAATCAAAATCAAAATAGAAAATGAACTACTGCTAAATACTATAACTAACACAAAGTTTCAGATTCAGAAAGTATATTATTTTTAAGTAAACATGCATGAAATAAAATAATGGAGGGGATGTATCAGACCTCAAATGGGCCCTAAATTGGGTGTTAATCCCTTCCTAACTCTGTAACTAAAAACTAAATAATAGAGTTCAAATCTAGATTGATTTTCAGAAATGTTACATCTAGGAACAAAAGATCAAAGTGATCTCTTTCTCTAATTCCAAATATGAATTTATAACTTGAATTCTTGATTAACTAACTCATTACAAAAAACCAACCATTTATGTTAAATCATGTCATTTAAAACATGTGGGAGGAAGAATAATACCACAAGGATTCTTTAATAGAACAAGTGAGAGATTCGACACATGTTTGAAATACACAAGTGTTTGAATAACAATAAGTTATTCATGAAATATATAACAAGTGTTAATATAACAATCAATTATTTATCGATGACCAAATCAAGTATTGGTTTATTTCCTAGTTTTCTATGTTCTTGTTGTAACTACTACTCCAATGGTGTGTAAGGCCTTGATTTCCATAACTCTATGTTTCAAAAGATCTTCATAAATGAAAGTTATTTGTTTGAATGATTTTCTTATGATGCGGATGAATTCAGTAGACAAGTTATTTGGATGTGGATGAGTTGCTACAGATAGGTTCCTTCCCTACATATGGAATATTACTTATAGCCAAGAGTGGCATAAAAACATATAATCATCCAAACAATTTATTCTAATAACAAGAATAAATTCAAAAATAATATCACAAAATAAAGACAATTAGATATAATTATATTAATTAATCATTATGCCAGTTGTTCATGGTTGTGATGGTGATATTCGACAATGTTATTTGGAAATACATGGAAATGGCTATAAAAATATAAAATATGAGTTGTTATGAAATAAATTTATACAACTCATCAAGGACTAGTTGGCCTTCTCGAGTTGGAACCTATCTTTAATAATTATTATGGAATTTCCTTCCATAATAAACTTGGTGATATTAATATTTCTATCCCTCGAAATTCCCAAAATTCTATCATATCCTCTACATAATTATTATAATTAATACTAAGAGGACTGGCATAGTTAAGAATAATAAGACCCTCATTATCTCGTATGATCCCTCCACTCCCCACTCTACCGAGTTTCCTTTGTAGCACCATCATGTTTAGTTTTCCCCATCTTGATTGTAGTTTTTCCCACCTCAAAGCATTTATAACCTTATTGATTACTTGAGTTAACTCCTTAAATTCAAGGTTCCATTTGATAAATTGGGAAATTTCCTTAGATATGTGAGGGCTTGTTATCCTTCTCTTTTGAGATAAAAATATTCTCCCGAACTACCAAAAATATGTATTTAGCCACACTTTGGGAAATTTTTCCTACTTCTAAAAATTTTAGTTTTCCTCTCCCACTAGAACACCTAATGAGATATGAGGAGGCCCAAGTTTCCAAAGTTTTTAAAGGTGATTGCAAATTAAGGAACACTCCCATTACCACAAAATTTCCCTTAAAGAGTTTGGAAAACCAAGTGCAAATCAAAGAGATAAAGAATGTAATTCATAATTATAAGAATAAAGGGGCATTTAAGAAAAATGTGCTTCATAGTATCATTATCAACTTTGCATAACACACACTAATTTGGACTTATAAAGCTTATTTTATTGAAATTTTTAACCATAAATATTTTTTTTTGGATAGTAAGCCAAAAACACATTAATTTTGGAATGGTAATTTTGTTTTTAGTCCCCTAGTTGAAATTTTAGAAGCATACATCTCTTAGAGACAACCTATCTTAACATTATAATCTCCCTTTTAGTATGGCCCCACACCATATAATCTTATTTAGGGAATGGAGAAATATGGAAAGAATAAAAGATAGGTTAAAATCATCAAGGGCCTTCTTGACTTCTAAAAGATGACAGTGAAGTTTCTTCCATGAGCACCACATCTCACCTCTATCCTAGTAGTCACAAACATGATCCTAGAAGTGGATAGTTATGTCATCTCTAAGGATCCATCTATAACCTTTAGAAAGGGTATCCTAGGAATTCCTCATTCCTTTCGATATTATCAAACCTCTAGGCATATCATATTTAAATAAGAAGTCTTCTTTATAATCTGGTTCCCTAAAATATTTATCTTTGATAACTTATTCCAAAACGTGTCTTCTTTCAAAAATATCCATCTAACTTAGCCATAAGATATTTTTTCATCTCCGAGATAACTTTTTAACCTCGAGGCCACCAAATGATTTGGGTTGAGTGAATTCTTCCCATGCCGAAAGGCCATTTTGTAGGAAGATTTTGACCCAAACCAAATTAAAATATTCTATATCTTTTAATGTATTCCTTAACCTTACTAAAGATCTTAAAGAGGGACATAATGTAGATTGGAATAATTTAGATGGAACTATCTAGAAGTTGGAACTTTTTGGGTTGGATGAGAAGGGATCCTTTCAAACCTATAAGTTTTTGTTAAAATAAGTCAAACAATTTATTCCAATAAACTTAATAAATATTTCCCACACACATACACATACCCAAACACTTATTAGGAAAGAAAAATTTGACATTCTAGAAGATTGAAAATTCTCTAGTTTCTAGGATCATGAATGTTAAGGAAAAATAGTGAACTTTAGGTTGATGAGACCCTTTAATTATCGTTTTAATTGTATCATATATTATATATTTATATACCCTCTGCACTTATTTATGTCGGTTATCCCTGTTAGACATATCCACCGAATTTAAACTTTATGACACTTATATTAATTAATATAACTATTACTAAGTTACTCTATTTCATGGAGTTTGAATGTTCATGTTAATATCTTGATATAAGTAAATGATTAATAGTGTTTTTATGAATTCCATACTTGTTTGCAAGAAGTTGTTATAGGTTTCCACCAACATGTAGCTAAAGAAATTTTGTCACAATGTAAATGGAATCATCCGTAGCAACTCGATATGTAGAAATTGGGACTCGTCCATAGCAAAACACCTATAGCCAAAGGAGATAACACACATAAATAAAGACCATGATTTTGGGAAGCTTGATCAATGTGGATACTTCACTTATGTTTACGCATATGAATAAAGAAGCAGTTATGACAACAAGAAGTAGATCGAATGCCAATACCGATTATGCTCTATAACTACAACTATGGAACTAGTTGATTTAACTTGATAACTGATTGTTAGAATGAACAGTTAGTTATGTTGTTGTATTAGAACACCTTTTCTTAGTTATTATTACATACATAATAATCTACGGATTTATTGGTAGTGATCTTTTACTTAATAAAAATGTAACTTTTATTTTGAATGAGTCTCTTCATGTCTCTGTTGAATATAAAGAGAGTGGTGAGACTGTAGTAAATATCAATACATAGTTAAGGAATTTAGGTAAGTTTCATTCCGAATCTTCATGTTGATGAATAAAATCTAAGTTCTATCACTTTTTTATAGACACAGGCCTTAGGAAGGGTTAACACCTAAGGTAGGTCCCACTTATGGTTTGTTAAACCCCTTTTCCTTTTTGTTTTCTATTTTAGTTCCTTGCATGCATATATTAGAATTGCAGTAGTTCATTCCTTCACTTGTGTTATACTTTTATTTTCTTATTACTTAGTTGTAGCATTTCCTTTCATTTGTATCTTAGTTTATTTCCAGTATTGTATTTTCCTATTTATCTAAAAACAATATTTTAGTTTATACCTCTTAAGCACATGTAACTGTGTATACATTAATGGTAGAGTTGAAATTTTACATCCCTAGGTATGATGAATAAATGACTATGGATTAGTGAACAACATATTGATTGCTGCGAGTTAATTTGCACCACCATTTTTGGTGTTGTTGCTAGGGACACTACAAATTTATTGGGGTTTTATGAGTGCTTTTTCACTTCTTATAAGCAGTCTAGGTTTTAATGAATTTACCTCAAATTGACCCCTAGCTAATTATTGATCAATGAGTTTAGTAGTTGATGCATGCTCTCTGCCCAAGGCATGCCCATGGTATATTTTTTACGTAATCCACAAGTAGCATGAATATATTCATTTACCTCTAAAGATGATGATGATTATGAAGAATAAACCTCGTACTAGGTTTTATTTTTTAAGACAATCCTCCAAGTGAAATTTTTGTAGCTGCAAGTAGACCGAATGCTCGAAATGGGGAAACCACTTTCAATTTCCCCATCATTTACAACAATGCAACTACTAAAATGAAGAATATTGGTCCATTAGCCTTGAAAATTTTCCATAGAGCTATGTTAGAAGATCCAGACACCTTTCTATTTCATTTTGATGTTTTTCATGCGGGACCTATGATTATACCACTTGATGCACATAAATTGAAATTATTTCATGCAACAATCAAAGATGCAGATTTAAGGTTATTCATGGTATTGAGAAGAAATGTTGTTACTACATGGGCACAAATGAAGGAGAAGTTCGTTAATAAGTACAAATAATATTATACACAAAGTAGCTGGAGAGGAGTGATGAAATCTATAGAATGCCACACAATTGATATACCACATGACTCCCTCAAATTTATCTTTTGAAGGGACTTAGTGAGCGGGAAATGGATGCTCTTGATAGGATTAGGGGATATTTCAGAGGATGCTTTTGTTAAAATTTGTGAATCTGTAAAAATATTCAAGAGCTACCATGATGAGGGTAAGAAATGTAAGATCAAGAGGTGGATTATTTACCAAAAAAATGGGGGATATCTCTAAGTTATAGATTGTTAACATGTTAAAAAACATGAAGCAAAATATTGTCAATGATATGGACAACTAACTAGATGTTCTACATGCTAAAAAGAATAAATAAGATGCGAGACGCAAGGCTAAAAGAGTACTATCATGCATGCGTAAGAAGGAAATTAAGCTATAGATCCAGAGAATTGGACAACATTTCTCAAGAGAGGGAGGCTTCACCTGATTTCAAAATGTTGGAGATAAAAGATGGGAAATTTTTCTATGTTTCTCAAAGAAAACCATAGCCACTAAGGTAAGGAGGTATGACAGAAAACCCTATGCATTAATTTCAAAATTGGTCTAATAATTCATATATGTAGCCCCGACCTTGGGATAACCCTCAAGGATGGGATCCATATCCTAACCAATACCAAAAATAGTGGCAACCTACATACAGAGGCCAACCAAAAAAATGACAATAGCCTCCCCAATCATGACAACAACCCTAAAGGAGACAACAATGGAATAACATACCTCTTAATTACCAACAAGCTTATCGAAAACCTCCTTATTAGTAGTAGAAACAAGCTCGATGCCTAACCAAAAGCTACATAACTACCTTCTCAACCAATGACTAATTCTAACAATAAATCTATCGATTTAGCTAATTCAACTAAGCCAACTCAACACCTTACCTATTCTCTTGATATCAACAATATCCATCTTCACTTAGGAAGAGAACTTCCTCTACAATCTGGTCCTACCATTACTAAAATTGTGAAGAAAAATAGTTCTGCATGATGACCCAAAACAAGGGAGAAGATGTTACAGGTTGATCTGCAACAACCCGCAACAAATTCCTGCAAGTGTAACACATAAGATAATGAGCCGCCATTCCCGTAAAGGTTATAAGAAAATAATACTAACCTCGCAGTACAATCTAATTCTAAATTTTTCAATCATCTCAAAGATATTTGTGTCAAATATATCAGTGATACAAGATTTTAAAGATGTGCACATCTAGAATAAACTAGTTAAGGACCTATGCATTAATAAGCCAGGTAGAAAGAGGAAAGACCCATATACTATACAGGTCATTGGATAACTAGCTGATATTGTGCTTGGGAAGTTCTCGCCTAAGTATAGTGATAGAGACATTCCTTTAGTAAATGTCACAATCAATGGTACAATGATAAAAAACACACTTTGATTGACTTGGGGGCAGTAATAAATGTAATAACAAAATAAATCATGGATGATTTGAAATTAGAAGGATTAATACCAACAACCACATTATTGCATCTTATAGATGGATCAATAGTTAATCTTGAAGGAGTTTTGGAGGATGTGGTAGTAGTGGTAGACTCCTGGGAGTACCCTGCTTATTCATTGTTCTCCATCCAAAAGCATGTTTATGAGGATATTCTATAATCCTAGGAAGACTGTGGTTAACAAATGATAATGTATTCATTAGATGCAAATCTGGTAATATGATCATATATAATAGAAGTGGCACCAAAAAGATTATGATCTACCCCCCTACACAACCATTCAACGAAGAAGATAAAACCATTTGGGTGGAAGAACCAGAAGAAGACTAGAGATCAATTTATCAGCTCATGATGCTGGAGAAGTCATGCATAATAGAAGGAAAGGAGGAGGATGTTGTTATTTCTAATGTTTTGTAGAATAATTATGGTAAAAATGAAGAAAAGGATGGCTAATTACAATATATAAGTTGTCTTGAAAATAAAATCTTATCGTAGTTGAATACTATGAATGTTATAGGTAACAATTGTATCCTACACTAGCTTCTTCCACATAATTGTATCTTAAATTATGTAAGTAGCAACATATGCTCCATGAATGAAATTTATAAGTAAGTGGATATTGCAGGAAAGAAAGCCACTCAATGTGAAAAAAACATTGAGCATGTAATAAAAACAATTGTTAATTTCTCTTCTCAAGAAGCATATGACAACATTTACATGGGACTATGGAGACATGCACGAGATCCATCGTTAAATTTGTACTCATAATATATGCATCGAGGACAATTAAAATCCAATAAGACAACCACATAGGAGAATGAACCCAATAATAAGGGATATAGTGAAAGAAGAACTAAAGAAATTATTAGATGCTAGATTCATATATCCAATTTAAAATAGTCAATGGGTGTCACCACTTTTTATTGTACCTAAAAACAATGGAAAAATAGAGAATATGCGTAGACTATAGGGAGAAAAATGCAAAAACAAAGAAGGGTCATTTTCCACTCCCTTTTATTGATCAGGTACTCAAAACTCTTGCTAGAAAAAGTATTTTTCTTTTCTAGACGGTTATATTGGCTACTACAAAATTCAGATTGCACTAGAGGATCAACACAAGAGCACATTCACATACCCATGGGGAACTTTTGCATACTTTGTTCTTCCCTTTGGTCTGTGCAATGCACCTGCCACATTTTAGAGAGCAGTTCTTAGCATCTTCTTAGATCTAACCAATGACTTCATGGAGGTATACATGGATGATTTTACTATCCATGGAAACACTTTTGATAAAGCAATGAAGAACTTAGATAAAGTTCTCAAGAGATTCAATGAGCATAACTTGTATTTGAGAAAATAAAAGCGTTATATGATAATGTCTAGAGGGATAATGTTAGGTCATATCTTTCATCATGGAATCTAGGTAGATCTAGAAAATATCAATGATTATAAACCTGCCAACACCTAAAAATCATAAGGATGTAAGGAGCTTCTTGGGCCATGCTGGGTATTATAGGATATTTATTCAATATTTTAGCATAATTGAGCACCATTATTTTTTTGTTGGGAAATGATGTTACATTTGTATGGACAGAGAAATGTGAAGTTGCATTCCAAACTTTGAAGCAAATGCTAACTTCTGCACCTATTTTAAGAGGACTAGATTGGAGTTTTCCATTTCATATACACATTGATGCCTCAGATCATGCCATTGGAGTTATTTTAGGATAGAAATATGGGATACTCAATTATGTAATCTATTATGTTAGTAAGAACCTGCAACATGCTGAACTTAACTATACGGTCACTGAGAAATTTTTTTGGTAGTTGTATACACCATCAACAAGTTCAAGCACTATATCATGGGTTATCCCATATTTATCCACACATACCATACTATCATTAAATATTTTATCAACAAACTAGTTGTAAGTAGCAGGATAATCAGATGGTTACTACTCTTACAAGAGTTTGATGTAACAATTGTGGATAAGCATAGGAAAGACAATGTTGTAGTAGATTTTCTCTCAAGAATGGAGAATAATAATGAGGAAGCAGTAGTGGATGACTCTTTTCCAAATGAGCACTTGTTTTCCATTTCCACTAAGACACCCTGGTATGCTAATATAGCCAACTATTTGGTTTTAGGTAAGACACCTCCACACTATCTATATTCTGAAAAGAAATATATTGTTGAGAAAAGTGTGAATTTATTTGTGATAACTAGTTTCCTATTCCACACGGGGAGAATAATGTTATGATAATATTTTAAGAATGATGAGGAAATTTATGATGTACTCAAATCCTACCATAGTGATCCATGTGGAGGACACTTTGACACAAAAAAAGAATAGCACAAAAAGTATTAACAGGGTACTATTGGCCTACACTAAACAAGGATACAACCTTGTATGCAAGAATATATGATAAGTGTCAAAGAATGGGAAAGCCTACCAAATCAAATGAAATGTCATTACAACCTCAGGTAGTATTACAGCCATTTCAAAAATAGGGATTATACTTTATTGGTCCCATAGATCATAAGTTTTAGAAAAAATATTACATTCTTGTGTGCACAGACTACCTCACCAAATGGATAGAAGTGAAAGCATTACAAAATCAGAAGAGTGAAAAATTTACAAAATTCCTATATGACCACATCTTTACAAGGTATGGAGTGCCAAGAGAGATTGTCACAGATCAAGGTACCCACTTCACTACTAAAGTTATTGCTGATTTAGCTACAAAATATGAAATCAGGCATATGAAGTCTACACATTATCATCCACAATCCAATGGCCAAGCTAAAGTAACAAATAGAGAAATTGAGGCCATCTTGATAAAGACTATTGCGTTGCATAGAAGGGATTGGTCAGAAATACTTTCATAGGTAGTTTTAGCATTCAACACAATATGGAAAACAATTGGATTCACACCATTTGAGCTACTATGAGGTAATATTATTGTTCTCCCTATTGATTTTGAGCATAAGACATTAAAAAATTCATTAGAATTGGGCAAAGATTTGTCGAAGCTCGGAGGAAAAAGATTCTTCAACTCAATGAGTTAGATGAAATGAGGCAGGATATTCATAATACATAACTAGTAAAAAAAAAGGATCAAGTGGCATGATAGGTTCATCAAAATAAGGAAATTTCAAGAAAGTTATTGGGCACTTCTATTTGACTCTATTTACAATAACCATATGGGAAACCTTAAGACGATTTGAAGCTCACCACCATTGATCCTGTGAGATTCAAAATACTGGTAAATATTCATATATTGAGGTTGTATAAAAATCTAACTAATAAGAACACCTTCATCCAATATTTTAGAGGAGGCCAAAGCAGGATGGAAATGAGATCATCAGAATTGAGGAAAAAACTTGATCCTGCTAGTTCATATTTTGAAATTTTAGAAGAATGAGATATTAAGAGGCCTTGCTATATCTAACTTATTAGATACCCCAGGGAGGAATAAAATTTATGTGATAAACCTTCATGGTGATCATCACCACTCACTAACACATTTTATTTTATTTACATTTCTACTTTGCAAGATTTAGATTATTTATGGCAAGGAGTGCATAATCTCTGATGAAAGGAGGTGGTGCAAAGAATAAAACATCCACTTACAACAACATGTAGCCAAATCCATATTTTAATTAAATTTTTGATAGAACCTCACTATATGAAGAATCAAGGACCCAACTGAATGAGCAAAAAGAGATGAAGATAGTTAGCACTAGAAAATTCAATCTCCCTCTCTGGGAATTAATTGAATTCATTATGCAACTTTCTCTATATAACAACACTTGCAGTAATAAAGCCTACAAAAACACTACTTATATCCACATGGTACCTCAACATGCAGCCTCATACATGCATCCATGGGCGTGAAATCTAACAAGGAACATGTCATAATCATTCGACGTACATCTTGAGTTAAGTGCACTCAATTTCCTTTAATAAAGTAGCTCTAGAATAATTATATTTAATTAATATATGTGCCAAGTTGTCAATAAAATTTACTAACCATAATTTTCCACCACCTCCTATAATGTGACATGTCTCCCACATCACCCCATGATATCACAAAACCTCACTTCACATGTAGATATCTTTTAATTCAAATTAATGCCCACTTTTCAAGTTGCATGCAAAATTGGTCACAAATTTTGAAAAGAAAACAATTGATTTATTCCATTCATATGGATTTTGCATAACCAATTCCAAATGAATGACCTCTTGCTTCACAAAGCTTGTGGAATTTTCATAACTTAACAATGGGTGGAGACTTGATAAGAAACAAACCTACTAGACCATTCACAACTTCAAAATCAACCACAAATTCTACAGTACTTTCATGATAGTGGTTAGATGGATTACATCAATAAATTCCAAGGTTTCAATGAGTCTATGGTCATAGAATTCACCACCACCTTCAGGGACGAGATGAAAACAATAAAGGGTTTGAAAGTTAAGGTTGATGATGAAATATTAGTTGTAGTCACTACACTACCAGAGGAAGGAAAAATGTTTCTGCAAAATCCAATCCAAAGGAATCTCATGTAGAGTTTGTAGATGAGGATGAGAAATTTTGATAGATAGAAAAGGTACTCTATGAACTTCTTTAAAACCCTTTTAGGAGAATGTGTTAAACTATATCATAAAATATTTTACTTCTGAGGGTCAGCTTTCATAGTTAAATACTATCTATTTTAAACTGCTCAATCATTTAAAGAATGGTAGAAATGTGAATGTTCTAAATTTATTGCATGAGAGTTTGAAGAAGATGAGTAGGGAATAAAAAAGGGGAAGGTCTTCCTTGTCTCATCATTTTCTTTTCACTTTAATTGTGAAACATGCATTGGTAACTAAACATCCTATAATAAATTAGGGATACTCTTCTATAATAAAGCATATTAATGATCTATTAGGAAGGGTAAGAAAAAGAGAAGAAGCTTAGCTATTTCTTCTATGCCTCCACCTAAACCCTTAGCTTCAGCCTCCATTTAGTCAGAAACCCATACTCCTATAGAAACCCCCATTCCTTCATAAGATTCCATACCTGAAGAAACACTCATCCATGACAAACTTCCATCTCCAAAACAAGGTCCTAGGACAATCTCTCCTTACATGGTTTTGGTTTCTCAAAAATATTTAAATATATCAACACCAGATTCCTTCTCCTCTAAAGTTAAATGAAAATCTTCAACTAAAGTCTTTGAGCCATCTAGGAGGTCAAACAAGCTTAATACTAAAAAGACCAAAACCTCAAGGCCTAGTAGAAACATTCAAATTTTTCTAGACAGTGATGAAGAAGGACTAGAAAATAAGGAGGAAGATATTCCAATAGAAGTTGAGTAAGAAGTTCATATAGACACATATGCAGACATAGTCATGGAGGAATAGACCAAGGAAGTGGAAAAGAAAAAGGAGGAAGAGTTAGGTGAAAAACTTGCTCATGAGATCCCTACTTAACTAATTGAGGTTTAAACATAGGTAGTTCATTTTGGTAAAATTCACATGCATCATGAATAAGAAGTGTTAGTTGAGGAAATTGAAGATGTAATCAATATTCATAATAGCCCCGATGAAATAGAGGTTGTTCATGCACAACATGAAACGTATGCAATGACTAAGAAAAGTGAGGAAGTAACCACTATGTATGTAGATAATGAATAATAACTTGGAGAAGTGTTAACAAAACCCATACATGAAACACATATCAATGCCATTGATATTGAAGAAAGGTTTCCACTTGATAGAAAATAAACAATTGAAACCATTTTCAAAACCTTTGAAACAAAATCTATTGATGAATACATTGAGTTAATGCACATAGAAAATCCTCCAGTTATCACAAATATAGGTAATGTAATCTCAAAACTTATGTCTCCACCAATGCCACCACCCAACTTATAGCCATATGTTTTCATACAAGAAGTTTTTAGAGAGCCTCTTAGGCTAGTATGTAGAGATATGGAAACCCAAACCACTTTAGACTATTGGGTGTAGAAGTTTGAGAATTATTTTAACAAGCTACAAAGAAGGTGGGAAAGGGAGAAGGAAGAGTTACTCTTCCAACATCAATAGGATCTGGAGGAAAATATAGACAACTAAGGGCCAAGGAAAATGAAATTGCAAGGCTTAAAAAGAAACAAGAAGCTATAGTTCAGGTAACAAATGAAATATTCAAATGTAGACCACCATCAAATATTTATGTTGTCTTCTTAAAGGAAAAATGTTGCAATTGAAATACACTTGTATCAACAATGACATACCATTTGATATCAGTGGAGCTAGGCCTTTCTTTAGAATATATCTGAAAATGCCCCATGAGATCTAGTTACTTCTTTGTGAACTGTATATGTATAATTATGCTTTAGAGTATGACAGACTGGATCCCTATTCTCTACATTGGGGATGTAAAAATTCAAGCACTGTGTTCTTACTTCAATAATGAGTTATACAAGGAGAAAAAATGGTGGAGTATAGAAAATTGTGCAAATAACAACCACCAATGATCGGAGCAGGCGAGGCAATACATAAGAAATTATTGAAGAGTATCACAAGTTTATGAAAGAGAAGAAAATAAAATAGAGGGTATATAGGATGAGAGAAGAATCGCATTATGAGGCAAGAGATTACATTAGGTTTAATGGTTTAGAAATAGTACAAGAATGTATAATAATATTGGAAGAAATTTTAATAGAGTTGAGGAGAAAATAAGTGAATTCCTATCCAAAAATTATCCCAAATTTCCAAAGAATCAATGCACATATTAAGGTAATAACGGGATGTGGAAATTTTTTTCCTATTGAATATTATCCATCAATTTTTCAGGTATCTATCCTCATTGGTCTGGGAACAAAGAACTAAATGAGGAAGCGTAGGAAAGCATAATGGAAAAGTTCAAAAGGAATGCAAGATATTTATTTAACAAATAAGAATGCATCTCACTCCCTGTGGATATCAAGGAAATATACAGTATAATAAAAGATGATTCCAAGAAACTCGAGAATACTTAAATGAGGACATTCAAGAAGTTAGATCCAAGGGTGTGATGAGAGCCTTTAAGTTTTGTTTTAATTCTCTCATATGTTGTATATTTTTATACCTTTGCACTTGTTTATCCTATTTATCATATCAGACATTTCCATCTAAACTTAAACTTATGGCACTTATATTAATTAATATAACTATTACTAAGTTACTTTATTTCATGGATTTTTAATGTGCATGTTAATCTCTTGATACAATGAAATGATTAATAGTTATTTTTCTGAATGTCATACTTTTTTGCAAGAAGTTGTTATATGTTGTCACTAATATGCAGCCGAAGAAAATTTGTCACAATGTAAATGGAATCATTCAAAGCAACCGATATGCATCAATTGGGACTCATTCACAACAAAGCACCTCCAACTAAAGGATATCATGCACATAAACTAAGACCGTGATTGTGGAAATATTGATCAACATGGATACTTATCCTTTATTTGTGCATATGATTAAAGAAGCGATTATGACAACAAGAAGTAGATATCACACTAATACCTAATTATGATCTACAACTATAACTATTTAAGTAGTTGATTTTACATGATAATTGATTGTTGGAATGAATAGTTAGTTATGTTTTTGTATTAGAACACCTTTTCTTAGTTCGATTACATGCATAAGAATCTACATATTTCTTGGTAGTGATATTTTACTTAATCAAAATGTAATTGTTAGTTTGAAGGAGTCTCTTCACATCTCTGTTGAATATAAAGAGAGTGACGAGACTATAGTAGATATCGATCCATAGTTAAGGAATTGTTGTAAGTTTCATTCTAAATCTTCATGTTGATGAATAAAATCTAAGTTCTATCATTTTGTTGTAGACACAAGCCTTAGGAAGGGTTAACACCCAAGGCAAGGCCCACTTTTGGTTTTCTAAACCCCTTTCCTTTTTGTTTGTTGTTTTAGTTCCTTGCATGCATAGATTAGAATTGCAGCAGTTCATTCCTTCACTTATGTTATGCTTTTATCTGGCTTATTACTTAGTTATAGCATTTCCTTTCATCTGCAACATAGTTTATTTCCAACATTATATTTTCCAATTTTTGTGATAGAAATATTTTAGTTTATACCTCTTAAGCACTTGTAACTATGTATACAACACTAGAAGAGTTGAAATTTTACGTCCCTAGGTCTGATGAATAAATGACTGTGGATTAGTGAACAACATATTAATTGTTGCGAGTTAATTTTCACCACCATTAGTGAATCCAATATTTATTCTCAAGACCTCTTCATAATCTTGGGGTAAGGTTTTGATAGAATGTGATTCCACGAATAAAGCTTCCTTATCACAAAATTATCATCCACAAACTTTTGATGATTTATGTTTATAATTCTTGAGGAGACACTCAATCCATTGATTTTTATATCCTCCCTAGATTTATCCCACATTCTACTAAGAACCTTTGAAACTATGATGAATATATATGGGGATAAAGGATCCCCTTGTCTCAATCCCTTATTTGAGGAGGAATAACTATTGGGGGTGTAATTAATGATAAAAAATAACATGGGTGTAGAAATACATTTTGTAATGAGTGTAATAAACTTATTGTAGAAACCCAACCATTCCAAGATTGTAAGCAAAAACAACAAGAGATTATATCACAAGTCTTACTCATATTAAGTTTTAAAAAACATGTCTTCCTGGATAGATTTTTTCATGGAATGGATGGTTTCATAAATAGAGATAATTTTGTCTTGAATTTACCTACCTTCCAGAAAGACACCCTATTACTAAAAAAATTAGCTTAATTAAAAGTCCTTGTATGTAAATCATGATGATTATTAAAGGAATCTTGTAGAATGTGTTCCAAAGGATAATAGGCTTAAGATATTGAATATTGGTAGAAATATTTTTGATCTCCTAAGGATAGTACCTTCCTAAAATAATTATTTGATGGTAGCCACCACATCATTCTTTATAATATCCTAAAAAACTTGGAAGAAAAACAGGGGGAACCTATCCATACTAGGAATCTTACCTCCTTCTATAGAAAATACGTAAATCTCACGTCCTCCTATGTAGGAATATCATCAAAGAATTTATTCTCTTCTTGGGAAATAATGGAGTTAATCAAGTTTAGGACCTCCACCTCTTTATGGCCTCTCTAGGCCAGATCATCACTAAGGAGGTTAATGAAGAAATTTAAATTTTTCCTTAATTTTCACCTTTTTCTCTATATTGGAGCCATCAAATATTTTTATTTTCAAAATCATGCTTCTATTCCCATGGATAGTGGAAGTAAGGTACAAATTTTTTTGTTCTAGTCCCCTTCTTTAAACCACTTAACTCTAGACATTTTCCTCAAATAATTTTATTCCTTGGCTTTTAGATAGTTGAAATCTGTGAGAATATTCTTTTCCTTTCCCTAAACCATGAAGTACCAACCATTTTACTATATAGACTCCTCAATTTTCCAAAAATCATCAGCAATAGAGTTCTTCTACACAAAAGTATCATGAAAAAATGTTTTGTTCTAAATTTTAATGTGTTTCTTTATGCTTTTAATCTTATGTACCACCTTAAATATCATAGATCCTCTTAAATCCTTACTCCACTAATCCTTTATACAATTTAATAGCTTTGGATGGTTGAGACAAATTTTCTCAAAATGGAAAGGCTTCCCTTATTTTGACCACCTAATTAGAAGAGTAATTGGTTATGGTTTAAACCATCGTCAAGAGAGTCTTAAATTTTCCTTTTAGATGAAAAATCAAATCTAACATGATCAAGAACCTATCTATTATGACCATAACAAGTTTTTTTAAATATTGGCAAATAGTTTTTTGAAAGGGACTATACCCTTGAATACAAAAGAAGGCCTGAAAGCCGGAATAAGAGTGAGAAACTGAGCTGATGGAACAAAGTCCAAGTATTACAATGAAGTTCTACGTAGCCCAGAAACAGCTACACAAATGAGACATAACAGCAAAACAACAGCAAAAAAACAGTAAGCCGACTGCCAAGAAACAGCAAAAATAACAACTAAAAGCAGCAGAAGCATCCAGGACTACTTCTTGGCAGCTTTATCGATACTGATCTTGACTCTTTTCCAGGCATGAAACATACCCAATGCAGTCATGTGGGCAGCATCCGTCTTATCGAGCTCCTCGATGGTTCTTTTGCTCTCTTTTTCATTGCCCCAAAGTGCAGCCGGGACACCGCTGAGGTTGGAAACACTTTTGGCATGACCCTCGATGAACTCCTCGATGGCCCTAAAGGCGGAAATGTTGTAATCATGTCTAGTCTTAGCCTTCCCTAGGCGGGAGTCTAAGGAGGTCAGCTTCTTGTATATGTCTTCAATCTGACTGTTATCAATGCTCCCTTCCCCCTCCATGCTTTTCTTACCTTTTTTCTTAGCTAGGTTTTTGACCTCATCCTTCAGCAAATTTATCTCAGCCTCTAAGGCCTCCAGCCTCTTGGAAGAGCTATCCATCTGTACTTCCTGGGGAGTGGCACTACTAATGTTCAGCAGGTCACGTGCAATGACCATAACAAGTTAATATCCCCCATTATATGATTTTAGGTTAATTTTGTTCCTCTTAGCTCCACATCCATGAAGTATTCCTCCAAAAATAATGAAGCTACCTCTTCCATACTTTCTAGGTATACTATTTCAACACCCATCATTTCTCATATATTGAGATGAATATTAAATTCCCCACTCACCATCCATTTCATATCTAGTATATTTTTCCTAAAATTCTATGATCTTATCATATGTTCATTCTTCCTTGAATAGAGTTCAAAGTATAAATATTTGAGGACACCCGAGAAACATTATTCTTTGGATTTTTAAAGATAACACTGATGATGATGGTAAGATAAAAAAACTCTCCATCTAGGATTTGATGATTATAAAATTTGGAAATCCCTTAAGAGGATCCATGGGAATTTTAGCCTACACACTCCTTTTACAAATATTCTTTGTATCCTCCACCAATCTATCTAAATTCATTTTTGTTTCTTCGAGAAACACTTGAGATTGTGATTTTTCCTAAATTTCCTTACTATTATTTATTATTTGACACTATTAATCCTCTTACATTCAAATATAATATCTTCATTTCTTGAAATTTATATTTTATAGAATTTTAGAATGTATAAACTCTTACTTTGTACATCTAAATTTGATTTCCATCAACGAATCCTTTTCCATGAATTTATCCATTTTATTGTATGGTAGGTCTCTCTAACTCTATTGTTGTGCCCAATTCCACATTTATTTGAGAGCTTCTAGTTCCTTTGGATCCCATTGGATGGGATTTTCCATTAGAAGTACTTCCTCCTTTAATGAGCACATCACCATTTCATGATATGAGTCCTCTCTATGTCAATCCTCACCCAACTTTAAATCACCATCTTCAAGTACTCCCAAAGGTTCATTTTCCTTATCTTCACCAATCTTAACATGATTATAGAGGCCTTGTGGTTGATTTAGAGTGCATTTAACTTTTTTTTTTATGACCTTATTTATTGATTATAGCCTCTTCTACCTAGTTTTTACATATCATTTGTTCTAATTATGTTTATTTTTTCATTTCTTCCCTTTCCATCTTTAGGACATTTATATTCTTATTAGGATAAGTCTCCAATATTTCCACCTATTTGAATTCATAACACTTAAAATCATCATCTATAGAGACTTATCCTTTAGTTTTAACGTCTTCTATTAGATTTAGTTGGTCAGAATTTTCAATCGTGGATTGGTCCTTTCACTATTCTTTTGGAATCTAGGAATACTTCTCTTTTTCCCCCTCATAATTTTTGTAGCTTCATCACCCATTTGGTTTCAATGATTCTATGGTCACATAATTCACCATCACCTTTAGGGACAAGCAGATAACAAAAAAAGGTCTGCAAGTTAAGGTTGATGATGAAATATTGGCTGCAGTCACTAGACTACTAGTGGAAGGTGAAATGTTTCCTACAAAAGCCAATCTAGAGGAAGCTCATGTAGAGTTTTCAAATAAGGATGAAAAATTTGTGACAGATAGACAAGGTACTCTACGAACTTATTTAAAACCCTTTTGGGTAGATGTGTCAAACTATATCATAAAATATTTTACCTGTGAGGGTCGATATTCATGGTTAAATACTATCCATTTTAAACTTCTCAATCATTTAAAGAATGGAAGAAATGTGAATGTTCCAAATTTCTTACATGAGAGTTTGAAGAAGATGAGTAGGGAATCACAAAGGGGAAGGTCTTCCTTGTCTCATCATTGTCTTATCACTTTAATTGTGAAACATGCATTGGAAACTGAACATCCTACAATAAATTAGGGATACTTTTCTAGAAAAAATATTAATGATCTATTGGGGAAGGGTAAGAAAAAGAGAAGAAGCTCAGCTAGTTCTTCTATGCCTCCACCTGAACCCTTAGCTTCAACCTCCATTCAATTAGAAACCCATACTCTTGTAAAAACCTCAATTCCTTCAAAAGCTTCCAAACCTGAAGAAATATCCGTCCATGACAAAATTCCATCTCTAAAAAAAGTTCTTAGGACAATCTCTCCTGACAGGTTTCTATTTGTTGAAGCATTGTTAAATATATCAACACTAGAGTCCTCCTCCAAAATTAAATGGAAAGCGTCAACTAAAGTCTCTGATCCATCTAGGAGGTTAAACATGTTTAATACTAAAAATACCAAAACCTCAAGGCCTAGTAGAAACATTCAATTTTTTTGGACAATGATGAAGAAGGGATAGAAAAGGAGGAAGTTATTCCAATGGAAGTTAAGAAGGATGTTCATATAGAAATTGTTTTAGATATAGTCATGAAGGAACATGCCAATGAAGTGGAAAAGAGAAAGGAGGAATATTTAGGTGAAAAAAATTCTCATGAGATCCCTACCGAACAACCGAGATTCAAACAAAGTGGTCTTTCATGTTCGGGAAACCCACATACATCATGAAGAAGAATTTTTAGTTGAGGAAATTGAAGATGTAATCAATGTTCATCAGAGCCTTGATGGAAAAAGGTTGTTCATCCACAACACAAAGAAGATGTAATGACCAAGGAAAGTGAGGAAGTAACCACTTTGTGCACTGTAGATAATGAAGAACACTCGAGGAAGTGTTAGAAGAACCAATACATGAAATACATACCAATGCCATGGATATTGAAGAAAGTTTTCGACTTTATATAGAAGAAACAATTTCAACCATTGTTTAAACCTTTGAAACAGAACTTGTTGATGAATCTATTGAGCTAATGCACATAGACAATCCTCCAGTTTCCCCAGATATAGCTCATGTAATCTCAGAACCTATGTCTCCACCAATTCCACCACCCAACCTGCAGCCACAAGTTTTCATACAAGAAGTTTTTAGAGAACCTCCTAGGCCAGTATGTAGAGATATGGCAACCCAAACCACTTCAGACTATTAGGTGTAGAAGTTTGAGAATTATTTTAACAAGCTACAAAGAAGGTGGGAAAGGGAGAAGGAAGAGTTAATATTCCAACATCAACAAGATCTAGAGGAAAAAGATAGACAACTAAGGGCCAATGACAATTAGATTTTAAGGATTAAATAGAAACAAGAAGCTAGAGTTTAGGTAACAAATGATTTATTAAAATGTCAACCACCATCAAATATTTATGTTTTCTTCTTAAAGGAATAAATGATAAAACTGAAATACACTTTTATCAATGATGACATACCATTTCATAGTAGTGGAGCCAAGCCTTTCTTTAGAATATACTTGAAAATGCCCCATGAGATCTAGTTATTTATTTGTGAATTGTATATGTATAATTATTCTTGTAAGTATGAAGAGACTGGATCCCTATTCTCTACATTGGGGATGTACAAATTCGGCACTGTGTTCTTACTTCAACAATGAGATATATAGGGAGAAAAAAATGGGGAGTATAGAAAATTATGTAAATAATAACCATTGATGATCATAGCATATGCATGTAATACAAGGGCATTGATTGAAGAGTATGGTAAGTTTATTAAAGAGAGAAAAATAAAAATAAGGTATACATGATTAGAGAAGAATCCCATGATGAGGAAAAATATTACATTAGGTTCAATGGTGTAGAAATAGTACAGGCATGCAGAAGAAGATGGGAAGAAATATCACCAGAGACGAGGAGAAAAGAAATGCATTCCTATCCAAACATTATCCCAACTTTCCAGAGAATCAACGCATATATTGAGGTAGCAAGGGGATGTAGAAAAACTTGGCTCCCTATTGGATATTATCCACCAATTTTCCACTATCCAATACCTCATTGGTATGGGAATAAAGAACTGAATGAGGAACTGCAGGAAAGGGTAATGGAAATTTTTAGAAGGAATGTGGGATATTTTTTTACCGAACTAGGAGACATCTCACTCCTAGTGGATTTCAAGTGACTATATACTATAATACAAGATGATTCATAGAAACTAGAGAATACTTGAATGAGGACATTCAAGGAATTAGGTCTAGGGGTGTGATGAGACCTTTTAATTATTGTTTTAATTTTCTCATCTGTTGTATATTTTTATACCCTTGCATTTGTTTATCCAATTTATCCTGTCAAACATTTCCACCTGAACTTAAACTTATGACACTTATATTAATTAATATAAATATTACTAAGTTACTCTATTTCATGAATTTTGAATGTGCATATTAATCTCTTAATACAATGAAATGATTAATTTTGTTTTGTCTAAATGCCATACTTGTTTGCGGGGAAGTCTGTTATATATTTCCACTAACATGTATCAAAATAAACTCTATCACAATGTAAAGGGACTCATATGCAACAACTAACATATAACAATTGGGACATTTTCACGAGAAAATCACATGCAACCAAAGGAGAGAATGCACATAAAAAAATACCATGATTTTGGGAAACTTGATCAACATATATTCTTCACCTATGTTTGTGCATAAGAATAAAGTGTAATGCCTCCATTTTTAAAAATAAATAAATTAAAAAAATAAAAATAAAATAAAAGAACTAAAATTTATTTTACCCGTGTTTGTGGGGGCTGATTAGGGCAAAAACCCTTTCCACATTTTGAAAATGCAAGCCTGTAATGTGTTGGGTGGCTGGTTTGGGGTGCAAGGGTCTACACATAAGAATGAGTTTGTTGAAACGACCTTGAAAACCTTCAAGCAAATGCTTCGACTCACGTAAATCCAGACTCCACAACCGTTTAGCATCTCCCAGGCCACGCCACACACCCCTGCATGGGAAAAATGAGCATTGGAGAGAGGGATTCAGAGCCTTTCACGTGTAAACCAGGTGTAGGG
Organism: Taxus wallichiana var. yunnanensis; assembly: GCA_018340775.1. Classification (NCBI taxonomy): domain Eukaryota; kingdom Viridiplantae; phylum Streptophyta; class Pinopsida; order Cupressales; family Taxaceae; genus Taxus; species Taxus wallichiana. The sequence goes on along the minus strand of CM031244.1, from coordinate 203,980,386 downwards.
CCACATTTGGTTTGCCACGTTACCAACACACTTCTGACCGGTGCTAAAATGTGAGCTCTGGGACAGCGTATGGACAACCATCAGGTCATTTTTCCAAAGGTTGTAGTTACAATGCCCCTACTAGATGTTTTCCCAACCATTTTTTCTTCCAATGTATCCTCCAGCCTGTTGCAAAATGGATTTGGGGAAATGCATGAGAGCTATTTGCTGGAATGCCACAATGGCAGGATATGCACAAATGAATTCATTGAAAAGGCCTTGGACACTTCCAAGAAAATTTTTTAGTGCCCAGTTTGGCACGTATGCAAAATGTGAAGGCATACAAAACCAGGTGAACTGTTTGACAAAATACCTAAAAGATATGTGGCCTCCTGGGCTACAATGATAGCAGGATAAACAAAAAAATGGGTCTGTTAAGAAGGCATTGAACTGTTTGATAAAATTCCTCAAAGAAATGTTGTCTCATGGAATGCCATGATGGCAGCATATGCACAAGATGGATGTGAAAAAAAGGCTGTGATTTTCTTTGAGAATGCCTCGGGAGATGTGGTCTTATGGAACATACCCTGACCATGTAAGCTTCATTTTTGTTTACTTAGCTTTTAGCCAGGCAGGATTCAGTGCATGAGGGTTGTAAATACTTCATTGGCATGAGTGCCTCTTGTAGAATCATGCCGAAAATTAATCATTATGTTGCTGGTTTTGATGAGCACATGAGAATGTGCAAAATGTGGAGGCATGCTTAAGGCATGTGAAGTGTTTGACTAAACACCTTCAAAAATCTTGGTCTAATGGTTGCAAGATTTGAGGCTATGCACAAAAGGAGGAAGATCTCATCCTATCCAAACAACAACAATAAGAAACCCTTTGATCATGCTCAACAAGTGGTGGGTCGAATCCAGAAGACATGTATGTTAAATGGTGGAGTTGGGGACGCTCGTGGTCTAGTTGATGAAGTGCCAAGCAAGAGACTGAACCCAAACATGCGGCTTCGAATGACTTCATTCTCTAGCCATGGTCCTTCTTCCCTTTCCTCTCATAATTCTCATGTTTTAGTTCTCTTTTGCAACTAAATAGAATTTTAAATTATTAGGATTCTTAAATGCGGTTAAGTGTCTCTTCATCTCATTGTAAAACAATTAAAGTGTCATGTCACAACTCTCGAAGCCATTATAACTCACCTAATTTAAACCATGAACTATCACCCTCACTTCGAGATGATTTAGAAAAATCTTACCCTTCTTAATCACTCCAATATTGTTGTATCGACCAAACAATTTGACTCTCCATTGATTAAGTTGACCTTCTCCTGCTTAAAATAGTTAAATTTTGTAATTTTTGGAGACTCACTAAGTACCCTTCGCAACTCTAGAAACGAGATGTGAAGTTTCATTCATGTACCTTGGTATACGAGGAGTCACCTTGATTTTTGGTTTGACCTAAAATGATCATATGACATCCTTTTGACGCCCTTATAGGAGCCCTGTTACACCGGTTTACAACAGTAGAGAGCTGTTAAAACTAGAAAGTTGGCTTTCATTTTGGACCACCATTTGAAAACCGGAAGGAGAAACCACGTCCCGTCTTCACAAACCTCTAGCGTTTATACTAGACAAATGCATGGAACATTCAGTGTAGGAAAGAGAACTTTTGGGATAGTTTGGTGAAGCCATTTTGTAGGCCTCCGGTCACAGTTTGATGAGGTCAAACTGGACCAATTTCGTCTTGTCGCTCCAGAAAACTTGACGCCGTTTGAAAATGGTTTACTAGTTCTCAGTCCCGTCGACTCTGATGAATTCTCCTTATATAGGGGAATGAGTAGGAGATGTCTCATTGCATGCTCCTCCATCGAACATTCATTTTGGACGCATTTTTAGGGCCCTCGAGCTAACTTTTGTCAGTTTACAACTGGGTGAACTACGACCAGTGGCCCCAGAAAACTAGCCGCCAAACGCAAACTGTGCACTCTTTTTCAATTCCGTCAGTTGCTATGAATTCCTAGTATATCTGGGGACACTTAGAAATTTAATCATGATGTGCTTTCTCATTGGAAGATAACCTTTGGAATCAGTTTCTTAGCCTCCGAGCCCATTTTGTACGTTTTGTAGCTAGTGAGAAAATGTAAAAGTAGAAAGTCGGGACCTCGTAAGGTAGCCAAATCACCCACGAACACATTTAAAAACACTTAAATAACTGTTTAAAACACTATAATGAAACTTTTTATGTGTATTAGAACTTTTAGCAAAATGATGTTTTCTCTCTCTTCCCTTCTCTTTCTTTCTCTGGGTTACAAAATGAAGAAAATGAAATGCAATGAATACATGTTCCTAGACCTTTTTATTTTGATTGCAAATTGTAATTATTGTTATATGTAAATGGGAAACTGAAATATGATACTTATGATTGTTTAGGGTGGATTCCATGCTAGCGATTTATTCACTGATATCATGCTCACATGGGTTTTGCAGGATGGAAGAATGATGACGAAAAAGGTGATGTGTAATTTAATTATTATTATTGAAATTCTTATAGGTCATTGTAAAATGAATAACTGTGTAATGTAGTCTTTTGTTACCAAAAATTTATAATTGAGATTTGTTAACTTGCATGATATGCTAGTTTTAGGGATACTTAGGAAATGTGCATCTAATCACCGGTTCATTATGTTTCTTAGTTGTGTATAAAAAAAAAAAAAAAAAGGGGTTGATTTATACTTAGTAAATTGAAAATTGAAGTTAATACATTGTAGTACCTTCTCAGTATTTAATAAATGATTAAATTAATTATTGGGTTACCTTCTTACATTGCAAACACAATAAAGAGTTTTAATGGGAACACTCATCCCTTAATAAAATATTCATGCATACTTGCCTGCATGTGTGACCCTTTGTACCATATAAGAAATTTAAGACCGTAGAACGAACTTAAGCTTTGCACTTGATGGAACACTCTAGGTTAGGTAAATAAAACCCCTATTTGGAGTTTATCGTCATAGTCTTTTTATCTAGCGACATTGTCGTGAACCCATATTTTAGGAATGACATGGTTCAACCTACCCAAAGTATGTGGTTTCCTTCTAGTTAGGGTAACCGCGAGAAGAATGTCCTCTCTTCAGGTCCGACACTAAGCTGAGTGGTGAAGACCGCCTTGGAAGTCTCCTTATGAGTCTTTGTTAGAAGGAATGACTAAGCGGTGTAACCTTCCCATCTGTGGAGTAGGTAGAGATATTACTCCCTTGTACCCTATTGGATTTCCGGGCCTTACGAAATTAGATCTAGAAATTAACTTCATCAGTGAATAAAATCCCTGTTGGATCCAAGCGACCTAAATGAAGATCGTGATATAGTTGTTCTATGTCTTGCATTCTCGTTAGTGAACCCTTTTGTCCCTCGTAGATAAATGTCTTGTCTTGGGCTTGTGAAAATTTAGTGCCTTGATCTTTCATGAAAGGATTATAGGGTAAATAAATTTTTAACCTTAATCACACCTATAATAGAGATTGAAGCCCTGGGTGAAACTAGAATTAAGCTTAACCATGTGCTTCTTTAATATGTCAGACAAGTGCTTTCGTATTTCTTTTGTTTTGAGACAATGCTAATAACGAGACCATAGCGCGATGTAAGAGCATATCATATAAGATGAGAACGAGATTGGAGATTAGGATTGAGGTCACTCTTGGAGTCCTTTAAACTTAATTAAACATAATCATGTGTTGCAAAAAATATGTATTGCCTTGGTGCGACCAAACTTCGAGGAAACAAAAATAAATATAAATAGGAGTCAATAAGTTATTGAACCTTATTAATTTTGGTAGTGAAATAACTATTCCGTGATCGAAGGATGTTCTTGGGAAAAAGCTATCTCGAATCTATGTCTTCCTTAATCCCAAGATCTCATCTGGACATCACGTTAGAGTCTCTTGTGTAGCAAGAGTAAATTTTATACACTAAATAAAAGTTTGAGAAGCAAAATCTTAACATAAGAATGAGAGAATTAAAATCTTGTAGGCATTTTGAAATATGGAGAATACTTATGTAAGTTATGAAGATTTTTCATAAGGGTAAAGAGCAAATTAAATGGTTGAACAATAAGTGAACTGTGAAACGAATTTTCAGAACATGTAGGTGGAAAAAGGGAGAAAATAATGCTTACCTAATAATGATCTTGGAAAGTTAGCCGTAACTAAAATACATTTAAGGAAATGATGTGTTGTGGGTTCGCCGTTCCTGAAGCCATGTTCTTGTGGTTGAGTCTTTACTAGTAACCTTCCATTGGGAAAAGTGTAGCGTCAGCATGCCTACGTCATTCGTTTGTCTATGTGAGTCGAAGATTTTTGTGATTTTCGTATGCGAGTCAAGTTCTGTACTTGAATCCCATGTTGTGTTGTGTGTAGTGAGTAATGTAAGTTAAAAAAATAAAAATTATCCTGGTATTTTACTATTTTATTTGTGAGTGTATATTGTGGGCACCACATAAAGAAGCATTGATGACAACAATAAGTAGATCTCACACTAATACTTGATTATACCTTGCAAATACAACTATATAAATAGTTGATATAACTTGATTACTGATTGTTAGAATGAACATTTAGTTTTGTTGTTGTATTAGAACACCTTTTCTCGGTCTTGATTACATTCATAAGAATCTCTGATTTCTTGGTAGTGATATTTTCCTTAATCAAGATATAACAGTTAGTTTTAATGAGTCTCTTCATGTCTTTATTGAATATGAAGAGAGTAGCAGCAGGATCTGTAGTAAATATCGATCCATAATTAAATAATTGTTGTAAGTTTCATTCTAAATATTCATACTGATGAATAAAATATGAGTTCTAACGCTTTTTTTGTAGAAATAATCCTTAGGAATGATTAGCACCCAATGCAAGGACTACTTGTGGTTTAATAGACCCCCTTTTCTTTTTGTTTAATGTTTTAGTTCCTTGCATGCATATATTAGAATTGAATAATTTTATTCCTTCACTTATGTTATGATTTTATCTACTTATTACTTAGATGTAGCATTTCCTTTCATCTACAACTTAGTTTATTTCTATCATTATATTTTCCAATTTTTGTGACAACAATATTTTATTTTATACCTCTTAAGCACCTATAACAATTTGTACAACACTGAAAGAGTTGAAATTTTACTTCCTAGGTTTGATGAATAAATGAATATGGATTAGTGAAAAACATATTAATTACTACGAGTTAATTTACACCTTTGTTTATTAATCCAATATTTTTCTTAAGACCTCTTCATAATCTTGGGGTAAGATTTTGAAAGAATGGACTTCCACCACCAAAGCTTCCCTATCAAAAAAGTATCATCCAAAATTTTTTGATGAGTTATGTTTCGATTCTTGAGGAGACACTCAATCCATTGATTTTCATATCCTCCACATTCTACTAAGAATCTCTGAAACTATGGTGAAGATATATGGGGATAAAAGATACCTTTATCTCGAGTACCATCTTAGAGGAGAAATAACTAGTGGCGGTATAAATTACCATGAAAAGAACATGGGTGTAGAAATACATTCCATAATGAGTGTAATAAAATTATTGCAAAAACCCAACCATTCCAATATCTTATGCAAAAAACCCCAAGAAATTCTATAACAAGTGTTACTCATATTAATTTTTAAAAACATGCCTTCCTAGCCGATTTTCCATGTAATGGATGGTTTCATAGATAGAGATAATTTTTTGGAATTTATCTACCTTCCAAAAATGCATCATGCTACTCAAAAATTAACTTAGGAAAAAGTTCTTAGATACAAAATGTGAGGATTATTAAAGGAATCGTAGTCATGTCCACGAGATTTCTGTATGATCAATGCCATGGTCCGGAAAACCGGGTCGGGCCCCCACCCCATATCTAGATAGTTGGCAGTCATGCCCTATCTTGTAGAATGTGTCACAAAGGATAATAGGCTTAAGAGATTGAATTTTGGTAAAACAAAAATTGATCTCACTAAGGATTCTACCTTCCTAAAATAATTATTTGATGGTAGCCACCACATCATTCTTAATAATATCCAAAAAATATTTGAAGAAAAATGGGGGGAACCTATCCATACTATGAGCCTTACCTCCTTTTATAGAAAATACTTGTAAATCTCACTTCCTCATTCGTAGGAATATCATCCAAGAATTTGTTCTCTTCTTGTGAAATAATGGAGTTAAATAAGTTTAGGACCTCCACTTCTTTATGTCCTCTCTGGGCTAAGGCTACATCATCACTAAGGAGGTTAATGAAGAATTTTAATTTTTTCCTCTTAATTTCCACCTTTTCCTCAATATTGGAGTCATCAAATATTTTGAGTTCCAAAATCATGATCCTATTCCTATGGATAGTGGAAGTAAGGTACAAAAATAGGTGCTCTGGTCCCCTTTTTTAAGCCACTTAACTCTAATTTTTTTCCTCAAATAATTTTCTTCCTTGGCTTTGAGAGAGTGGAATTATGTGATAATATTATTTTCCTTTACCTAAACATTAAAGTACCAACCATTTAACTATATAGACTCATCAAGTTTCCACAAATCATCAACAATAGAGTTCTTCTACATAAAAATATTACCAAAAACCATTTTGTTCCAAATTTTAATGTGATTATTTATGGTCTTAATCTTATGTACCCCTTAAATATCATGGATCCTCTTAAATCCTTACTCCACTAATCCTTTATACATGATTATATCTACGGATGGTTGAGACAAATCTTCTCAAAATGGAAAGGATTCCCTTATTATAATCACATCCTCTAACTAGAAGAGTAAATGGTTATGGTTCAAACCAATCCTGAAGATAGTCTTAAGGTTTCCATTTAGATGAAACATAAAATCTAACATGACTAAGAACCTATCTAGCATGACCATAACAAGCCGATCTCCCCATTATATTTGTCAAGGTGAATTTAGTTCCTCTTAGCTCCACATCCACTAAGTTTTCCTCCAAAAATAATCAAGCTAACTCTTCAATACTTTCCAAGTAGACTATAACCACACCCATCATTTCTCCTATATTGAAATGAGTATTAAATTACCCAATGACCATCAATTTCATATCTAGTTGATTTTTTTGAAAATTTTATGATCTTCCCACAGGTTCATTCTTCCTTGAATATAGTTCGGAGTATAAATATTGGAGGAAACTTGAGAAATATTATTCTTTGTATTTTTAAAGAGAACAACCCGATGATGATGGGAAGATACAAAAAATATCTATCTAGGATTTGATGATTCTAAACGGTGGCAATCCCCACAAAGGATCCATGGGAATTTGAGCCTACACACTCCTTTTTCCAAATCTTGTTTGTATCCTACACCAATATATATATAAATTCATTTTTCACTTCTAGATTGTGATTTTTCCTAAACTTCCTTAATATTTTTTATTTTTTTGTATAATTAATCCTCTTACATTCCAAGATATTATCTTCATTTCTTGAACTTTGTATTTTTATAATTTTAGAGATGCATAAACTGTTACCCTTGAACATCTAAAATTTGATTTACATAAACAAATCCTTTTCCATGAATTTATCCATTTTAATTTATGGAAGGTCTCCTAACAGTATTTATGCCCAATTTCACCTTTGTTTGAGCAACTAGTTCCCTTTGTAGACCATGGGATGGGATTTTCCATTAGAAGTAATTCTTCCTTTAATGATCACATCACCATTTCATGATCTGAGTCCTCTCTATGCCAATCCTCACCCAACTATAAATCACCATCTTCACTACTCCCCAAATGTTCATTTTCCTTATATTCATCAAGCTTAACATTATTATAGAGGCCTTGTGGTTGATTTAGATTGTAATCAACATTTTTTTGATGACCTTCTTGATCAATTCTAACCTCTTCTACCTAATTTTTGCATAACATTTGTTCTAATTGTGTTTCTTTTATCATTTCTTCCCTTTCCATCTTTAGGACATTTATATTCTTCTTAGGATAAGTCTCAATATCTCCACCTCTTTTACTTCATAAAACTTAAAACCCTCATCTATAAAGACTTCTCCTTTAGTTTTGAGGTCTTATATTAGATTTAGTTCTTCAAAATTTTCCATCGTGGATTGGTCCTTTGACTATCCTATTGGAATCTAGGAATACTTCTCTTTTCCTCCCCATATTTATTTTTATATTCATGACCCATTTGGTTACATTTTAATCATATTGGGGAAGTTCTTTCATATTGTATCTTCTGATTCCATTCCCTAGCTTTGAGGGGTAAGAAATACTATCAAATTTTAAAGACAAAGTAAAAACATGATTAAATATTACTTGAAATTTATCTCTTAGTTACAAATTAAACTCATTACTAAATGCATCTTAATATACTATGATAGTATAAGATTCCTTTGGTTTAAGTGCTTGGGAAATTCATTCCATGCCTTGATAAATATGATATTAATATCTAGAGTTATCTCACATTCCCACTCAAAATATTACAAAAAAATTGTATATGAGAGGAGTAATCGGTATTATCATAATACTACTTAATCAAGATGTTGGTGATTTTTTTGGACCCTTTGAATAATTCATTCTCTCCCTATGTGTTCCTTGAATTCTTGACTATTTTCATGAATTAATTTTGTATGATTTAGTTGTTCTGAAGCATTCCCATATCCTAAAGATTTGTATTTTGTTATCTGTAAATGTCTCATGTCGTTTTGAACTAATATCTTGACATTTTACATTTTTTTGGAAAGTATTTGTGATTTAAGGTTTTCTAAGGAAGTAGATGAGATCATGGTGGTTCTAATGATCTGTTTAAACCTTTGTGAAAGGATTCTTTCCTTTTTAAATTTTCCTTATGTAAATTTACAAGTTTTCATTTGGTACACATGTACAAACTTCAAATCCTTCCTCGTCGCTTGATCAGATAGAGTATTTGGATTATTTTCACACATGAGGCCTTATAAAAAAGTTTATAACCTATGAAACATTACAAGATGTAATTCGATACCCAGAGCCCAGCAGAAGGAGTATGCTTTGGATCTTGCAAGTGGTGGGTGGTTATACTTTCAGCCTTACACTTTGTAAGTCCGCATATTATGAAAACATGTAAGATGCGTCTTGGGGCTCGAGACCTGACAAAAGACACATGACATCCTGTTACTACACTTTGGGATGGGGTATCTCATATATTTTTTCACATTATATTTTGGCATTTGATAGAAAAATGCAAAGTTATTTCAAGGTTTGACACATGATAGAGGACACATGACATATTATCATTAAATCTTGAGATTAGGCATCTCATGAAGCTTTGCACTTTACATTTTTGTAGTTGATGTGAAAATGGAAATTAGGTCCTGAGGTCCAAAAATGATAAAGGATGCATGACATCTTGTCATTATATCTTGATATCGGGAATCCTACGAAGCTTTACACTTTACATTTTTGTAATTACTACAAAAATTCAATCTTCTTCATCCTCAATCCTTGCTAAATTTACATACCTAAAAAACCCATATTTAAAAATTGAATTATAAATTAATGGTTGTGATTGTGAGAGAGAATTTAAAGATTCCACCAATAATGGGATTCATGAGAGAAACTATGTGTTAAATAAATTTGGCTAAGTACCTCATTCTAACATCAAAATTCAAAGAAATCAAGTACTTCTCCATCCATAAGAAGCAAGACAAGGCCATAAAATTTGAGAACGAGTTGTGGTGGTTAATATTAATGAAGAATTGGTGTTTTTGTGTAATTTTTAGTTCTCAATTGGATGTTTTAGATACATATGAATCGGAAAGTTCTAAGGCTTGATACTTTTGTATTCTCATTATTCTAGGGGTTTTAAGTTGTCACATCTCACAACTTCATTCTATTTTGTCACAAGATTAATTCATGATATGTCAAGTGAGTTATGAGGGCATGGGGATAGTAAGTGTTACTTAATTGGTGTTGCAAATAAATGTGCGTATGTATACCATGAAAATAATATACATACTTATGTGTAGTTGTAAACCCAATCGCATAACAATGCTTATTGCAAAACATTAGTAGAATACTCAACATTTATAACTTTTTTTTCTTGTTTGGTTGTATCAGCTTACTTTACCTTACTATGTGTGATGATTATGATGCATTGGTATTTTGTTTGAGTGTTGTACTTGTTATTGATATTTTATTTCATCTTGATTTCTTGAAATAATGATTTTTTGAATAGGGTAAATATGTACATAGTTGTAATGTATTATTTCAGTAATTATAAATAATGATGATGTATTAAATGATACTAACCTTCATTTGATATTATGTGGGATTAGAACGTAAAGAACTATTATGGTATATAACAATGGATAGGTAAAGTTCATAATCGTCAAGTTAAAAATTATCGGGTTGACTTAGTTTTCTGTTTAAAAGTAGTGTAAATATATTACTTATAAAATTCATAATTGGAAAAGTATCGCAAGGTAAGAATATATAAATTTTATTGGTATTCGATTATTTACATGGCTTATTTTAAAATTGTTGTAAATCATTTAAACCATAGTTACGATAATGATTAATTGATGATCAAATTAATCACCATACATTGTATTGAAACTTGTCAGTTTAGTGTTGTCTTAGACCAATCATGGCTTCATGCTAAGTGATTGTTACTGTGATGGATTATGCTGGTATAAAACCTTAATGAAAATTAAAAAGGTTTGTTAATTGTCTTAAAAACCATTAATTATGCCATGATTGATTAAGGTTGTTAAATTGTATAAGACCATGGTGTTAGGCATTTTATGGTTTAAAATGAAATGATCATTGACCATAATCCTTTGACATGAGGTAATTAAATGATTGAAGGTTAACTTGTTTGACATTTTATTAATGGGTTAGTAGTATGGTATTCAAACATACTACCATTGACTTATAATTGCTCTTGAGTGGTAATATGGACTAAAACCATACTCAAATTGCATTTGATTATTAATTATTTAATTGGTCGATTAAACCAACCCATGTAAAAGACTAAGGTCTAGATTTTTTTATTATCTTTGACCACTCGTAAACTCCACTAAGCTATTTTGGAGGGAATTAGATGGTGGTGGATGTTTTTGATCTAACCAATATGTGGCACTTGTAAGTGTAATGGGCATTTAATGTTCTCGAGAAACTTGATAATCTTCCGGAGGAAGCTACCTTTCATGTATTTTGGGAATTCATTTTTATTGTTTTAATTAATATCTTGAGCTCCTTATTTGGCCATCCGATCTCTTATTATTTCATCTTGTTCATGCTGTTAGGATAAGATATTTTTGTCGAGATATTTGAGGAAGAATTTAATGGCAGATTTCATATTATTAAAATACTATTTTACATGGTTTCTTGGGTTTCTATTTTTTATAAATCGGGTCATATTTACGGTGGGTTATTAGAGAAATATAGTGGGAAGATCTTGCTCAACATGTTGGAATTTTTCAAATAAAATATAGAAGGAAATAGTGATAAATTTTACAAGAATGTTATCTTTCTCAAGAATGGATTTTATTCTATTTTCTTGTTATTTGTTTTCAAAATACTTGAACACTGTTGGGTTTGTTTACTAGCAATTTTTTTGGTTTTCCACCATGGCATGGGCTGCAAATATTTGGTTATATATACATGCTTATTTCCCTTATCTAGGTTCTTGAATAAGTTAGCTATTGAATTGATTTCAGAAAATATTGGCCTTCGATCTCGTTTAGAGGTTTGTGATTATTTTATTTTAAACCCATGATTTCAAAATATGACATGGGTATTATTTATTCTATTTGATTCATACCAAGGTTAGATTCAATGATTTTTTCAATTCATTATTTATTTCAAACCTATATTGTTTTGGATTATAGGTAAATGAGGGTTAAGGGAACCCTACCGCATCAAAGAATCCATCAAAATAAAAAAACCAAGGCCAAGTGTATACCCATGTAATCCCACAAATAATAACAACTAAAGACATCACATCTCACAACCAAACTAACAACAGGATAAACAAACTAATAACAAGTAACAACACACCATAAGATTAGAAACATAATTTATTCATTCAATATCATCCAAATTATTCATTCTTTTAGTCCATTCCTTCACCAATCTAGCAATTTTCACTCTCCATTTTTCATAATCTGGCTCAATCATTTCCTTATTGGGAATGAATCTTGACTTCTCTAGCTAGTTTGCCTCTTACATTTCCTTAACTAGTTCCACCATCATTTTTAGATGCTCCACCATACTCTTCATATTCAACACATGCAAAATTTTAATTTGTAGCATGATTTCCTTCATGCCAATAATTTTCTTCTCAATGATCTCAAACCTATTATTATCTATTTCGATACACTCATTTACTCGAATAGTGGTAATTTTGTCAGTGTTTTTGTTCAACTCCATCTCTCTAGACACCATGATCAACAGGTAACTATTAATATTGTATCCATCGACATTTCTTGAACTCCTTTCTAAATGCACTAGTTGTAATCACACTATCTCAAGATGCAAACAAATATTTTGTGTATTTTTGAAAGCATTAAGATTAGTCACCGCATCCTCTCGATTGTGTATTTAGGATTCTTACTCCTCTTTCTTCTCTTAAACAAAAGGGGGGTTATCATTATCCATATTTAATTTATTATCCTCGATTCATGGTCCTTTTTCATGGTTAAAACTTAACTTTTGTCAATTTTCACTTCCATTTCTTCCTCCAAATTTATCATCTCCAAATTACTAGAAACTCTTTCAGATTTCCTTAGTTTTATTTACCTTGTTTCATTCATAGGTTCTTTTGTATTTGTCTCCCTTTCCTTACGAGTCCTAGGAATCTTGCATATTTTCTTATCCTCGGTTGTGAAAATAGGGATATGAATAAACTCCTCCACCAAATCTTTCAACATTAATTTCTCTTCCATTCTCATCATAGGGGCCTCAATTATAAACAAATCCTTAATCAAACCATGGTATACGGGAACTTGAAGGTTCCTTTCTTAACATTCTCAAGGATTTAACGAGATATCTAAATAGGAAATTAGGAAAACAAAATATCTATCTATGCCTAAAGTGGTTAAGCATGGGAAAGGGGTATGGATAAACCAATTTGAATCTACCTTCATGAAAAATGATGAGTTGTTTAAATCCCTTTCAAAAAAACTCATCTTATCTAATTTTTTAAACCATTTGAAGTCTTGTACTTCTATTCCCTATTATATTGCTAAGACATTTCATTATAACCTAAACTTATGGCATGAATATTAATTAATATAGTTATTACTAGTTAAATTTATTTTTTTCTGTTATAAGTATGCATTTATTATTTTGATTACAATAAGGTGTTTAAATGATGTTTTGTATGATGCCAACCTTGTTTGCAAGAAAATTGTTATATGCAGAAACTCACATGCAGCCAAAGGATCCATACACAATAACCCATCTGCAGCCAAAGGGAATCACCTATAGCTAAGGGATCGTCTATAGCAACTCGAATGTAGCCAAAAGAATTTTCTACAATAAAGTTTCCACAAATAAAGGAAGTCACACACGGTAAATAAGAGATGATCCTGAGAAGCTCGTGGAATGTGAACATAATACTAGAGTTTTCATGTGTCGATGGAAGAAACAATTAAAATTACAACATGAGAACTATGAGATGACTCAACTCCAACATCTAATTATGTGTTACAACTTAATAAGGAACTAACTAATTAAATTCATGATTTAGGAAATGATTGATTGAGCTTATCAGTTACTTATGTTATGTGATTGAAATCTAAACACATGATGGTTAATCTTGTTACATGCATCAAGTGTTCAAATTATTTGGTTGAGATATTTTACTTTATCTTTTTGAACTCTTAGTTAAAATTTGTTTCCTCACACTATTGATGTAATAAGATGTATAAAAATAAAAGGATTAATGTTGAAGAGGATTTGGTTAATGTATGTAGATCTAGATAGGTATTAGAGAGTACTAGATACACAAAATATAGAGGTTCCTTTGTATTCATATGTAATATTCATGCTAAATTAATTTAAAAATTGAGTTTTGTTCGAGTAACTTCTAAGAACAAGCCTTATGAGGGATTAAGACCCAAGGCAGGGCCCACTTATGGTTTGTTAACCCCATATGTAGTTTGTTTCTTTGTTTATTACATGAGTAGAATTAACAACAATTTATTTCTTTATCTACATTCTGAGTTTACATACTTTACCTTAGCCATATCATTTACTTTCATTCTGAATTTAGTTTATTTCCAAGAATTTTTATTTCTAGTATTATAGTGACAACAATTAATTTCCTTACCTCCTAAAATACTTGTAATTTGGTATATAGAACTGAAATTATTGAAATTTTACATCCCTTGGTTTTATAATTAAAAGAATGTAGATTAATGAACAAGATATTAATTCATGCAAGTTAATTTTCACCACCATTTTTGGTTTCATTTTTGGGAATACTTGCAAGTTATAATGTTTTGAGAGGTTTTTCATTTCTTAGAAGCAATTTTTGCTTTCATCCATTCACGTCCAACCAACCCCCCACTAATTTTCATTGATTGAGTTGAGTTAGTTGATGCATGCACCATCCAAGATATTCCCATGGTATATTTTTACCTAATCCACAAGTAGCACAAATCTCTTCATACAATTATGAGGATTCTGAAGAAGATATACTTTCCTCTATACAAGTTTTGTTGTTTGAAAATCCCTTTCCAAGTGAAATTTCAGAAGTTGCTCCTAACCAACAAAAAATGGCAGAAGAAGTAGACCAAAATGTTGAAAATGGGGCAACTACCTTTGAGTTTCCCATTACAAAAAATGATGAAGTTGTTCTTTATGAAGAATATTTCTACCTCAACCTTGCCTAACTTTTATGGATCTATGGATGAAGACCCATACACCTTTCTATTGGAGTTTGATGTTTTGTGAAGAAGTTATTATTATACCACGATACACATAAACTAAAGTTATTTCTGCTACACTCAAAGATTGAATCTTGAGATGGTTCATGGATTTAGGAAGGAATGTCGTCACTACTTGGGCATAGATGAAAGAGAAGTTTCTCATAAAGTAATAGTATTATTGTATACTAAGTAACAAAGGAGGTGATGAAATCTATAAGATGGCACAAAAGGAATATTAACCATTCAAATACTATCTAGAAATATTCTTTTTATGCATTCGAGAAGACAAGGCACACAAGACTACCCCCTGAATCTCTTAAATTATTATTTTTGAAGGGAATCAATGAGGAGTACATGTATGCTCTAGATCTCATAGGAGATGGATGCATTTCAAAACATACCTTTGAGGGTATTTGTTACATTCTTGTAGGAATTACTTGAGATCCAATATGAAGAGACTAAGACATGTATGATCAAGATGTGGATCAGTTACCAAAACCATTGGGGACATATGCAAGTCGAGAGATTCTCAAAATGTTCAAGAAAATGAAATAAGATATTTTCAATGACATGGCAACTCAATTATATACTTTGTATGCAAAGAAGAATAGAGAATAAGAAGATGCATCACTCACATATTTCTTCCATGCAAGCAAAAGAAATAAATTTGACTGCAGATGTAGAGGATTTTACAGCATTGCATCAAAAAGGGAGGCTTCACCTAAATTTAAGATGTTAGAGACATAAGATGGAAAAGTATTTTATGTTTCTCAAATAAAACCATGGCCGCCAAAGTAAGGAATTATGTCATAAGACACTATGCCATCATTTAAAAAAAATTCTAATAATACATATACACAACCCCACCTTGGGCTAATCTGCCACAAGGTTGGGCAACATATCTAGCCAATAACAAAAATAATGGAAAACTCAATTTATAAGCAAACAACAATGGAAAAAAACCCTCAATCATGAAAGTAGCCTTAGAGAGGAGGGAAGTCATGGAACAACCCACCTCCTAACTACCAACAACCTTACCAATAACATCCTTATCTACAATGGCAATATCTAATGCCAAATTGCCAACTTAGATCTCATCTAAAAGAAAATCATCTACTAACTTAGAGATATTTGTGTTGGGACGCCAAAATATTGTCTAAGTAAAAAAAAGGTGCATAGGCGCGTAAGTCCTAGTTGAAGAAGGGTACGTAGAACGGGGTTTAAGGAAGGGTTTAAGAAAACCCATGGCACGCACATGGACAGAGTTAAGGTTTCAGGACTTAGCCATAATGGGCATTTTGAGAAGGACACGAGAAAAGTGTGACTTGACTGCACATGCAGAGTGGATAAGATGCCAACCTGGAAATGTGATGCCCATGAAAGGAATATGCCCTGTGATAGAAGGTTCTAGAAGACATCATGACAGAAAGTGGAGAGCCCGGTCACGGAGGAGCATGCTCCCATGAAAGACCACATTTAGACATTTGGGCTGGAGGCGAGGCCACGAAGGATGAGTTGGCACGTTGGGATGCCTATATATGTGAGCACCCGTAGGAGAAAAATAATAATAGATAGATCGGATGGATGGAAGGAGAATATGGAAGCTATATAAGGAAGTAATGTATTAAGAGATGGGATAAAAAAATTCTTTGTATGGATGAAGGACATGATCCTTGCTTTGTGATGTATGACTTGATCGATCAAGATGTGGTAGTCTAATGGATCCATTGAATGTAATGAGGTTACAAATATGAATGAGTAGGAATGTAATTAATTCAATTCATATCTATATATGTTCATTTCTATTCATGGATTTTATGGAATAGATGTAAATCCTTATGTATTTTCCTTTCTATTGTAGTTCTATCTATTTTTTACGTAAGTACCCTCTTGTCGGAATGAATACATTTGTCTAGAGGCCATTCTGAGCCCTATGATGACTGTATGTATCATTTCCACCTTTATTCATTAAGTTCATGACATAGATGATGGTTTCCAACTTAACTCACATAAAAGAGAGACTCGGTTCTCATGCATACGTCAGGTGAGTGACTAGCATCCACTGGGTGATAGGATGACACGCATGGGATTTCTTTCCCTTGTGATGGGTGTAAAAATGACTACAATTTGTGTCAAAAATTCCTCTTATTCAAGAAATAAAGGATTTTCCCATTGAAATAATTTGGTTAAGGATTTATCCATTTAAAAACTAGGTGGAAAAATAAAGGATCCATCTACTATGTAATTTATTAGGCAGGTTGGTTGATATAATGCTTCATAATTTAGTTTTACCGAATATATATATATCTAGACAATCCTTTAGTAAATGTCACAATTAATGGAACAACAATAAAGAACACTTTGATTAACTTGGGGGAAGCCATTAACGTCATGAAAAGAAAATTATGGATGATCTAAAATTAGAAGGACTAAGGAAAACAACTACAGTCTTACAACTTGTAGATAAATCACGAGATAGACAAGGACATAGTTGTGGTGGTAGAATCTTGGGAATACCCTACTGAATTTATTGTTCTTCAACCAAAAGTAATCTTAGGAGGATATCCTATCATCCTAGGAAGGCCATGGTTGGCCACTATTGATGCATTCATAGGTTACAGGTCTGGAAACATGATTATTTTATATGGAAGTGGTATTAATAAGCTAATGCTTTATCCTCTGTCCAATCATTGAATGACGAAAATCAAACCATTTGGGTAGAAGTACCAAAAGTAGATCATAACTCTATGTAAAAACTATGATGTTGGAGAATTCATGTACCATTGAAGGATGAGAACAAGAGGTTTTTCTCTCTAATGTATTAAATAATAACTATGGAAGGAACGAAGAAGTGGATGATAGATTAAGGTGCTTAAACTGCCCCTTGAACTAAGTTCTACCACATCAAAGCACCAAGGAAATTCTAGGTAAGAATTGTGTCCTTCATCAACTTCTTCCTCATGATTTGTAGATATTGAATATTGTCGGCAAAAATATATGATCAAATTTTGATCTATCAAGCAAGTGGATATAACCTCGGAAGGCCACTAAACATGAAAGATGCTCAACATTTAGTAAGAGAAATTACTGATTGCTCTTCTACAAAAACACAAAGTAGCATTTTCATGGGATTATGGTGATATGCATGGGATTCATCCTAAGTTATACACTCATAAGATTTATATAAAAGTAAATTGTAATCCTATCGGAAACCACGAGAGAATAATGAACCCAACAATGAGAGACATTGTGAAAATAGAATTGAAGAAGTTACTAGATGTTGGATTTATACTTCCAATTTTAGATAGTTAATAGGTGTTACCTCTTTTCATTGTGATAAAGAAGAATGGAAAATGGAGGATTTGTATAGATTGTAGAGTGTTGAATGCACCAAAAATAAGGATCATTTTCACTCCCTTTCATTGATCGGGTATTTGACACTTTGGATGGTAAGAAATAATTTTTTTGATGGATATAGTGTCTATAATAAAATTTAAATTACACTAGAATACCAGGACAAAACAAATTATACATGTCCATGGGGAATGCATGCTTATGTCGTTCTTCCTTTTAGATTATGCAATGCACCTGCTACATTCTACAGACGGAAATATTGAGTATCTTTTATGACCTAGTAAATTATTGTATGGAGGTATAAATGGATGATTTCACATTCTATGGAACCATTTTTGAATAAACCATGCAAAATCGGGAAAAATGCTTGAAAAGATGTGTTAGGTTAATTAATTATGCATAGTATATATTAATTATTTAATTAATTATATTAATTAAATAATGTTGTTATATGGTTTTTAAACCATATTTGTCTTATTCCATAGTTATAAGATTATTTGTTGCATAGTTGCAACTTAATCATTTGTTTGTATTAATTTAATTGTTGCTTCCCGGATGTATTATGGAAGTTGTATTTTTTGTTGTACCTATGCAACCTCTCTTTTATCTACACATGATTATACAATACCTATAAGTATTGTAGTCCATCTATTGTAACTTGGTTGATTTCACATTAATATAATTCACAGGCTACTATCCCTATTTTGTGAAATTACATTTGGTACCAGAGTGAGAATCTGGACCTATGAATCAAAGAAGGTTAGAGAGAGGAAGCATACAGTTTTGGAGGATATTATGTACTCTAGGAGAGCCTGTTTTGCCTCAAAGCAACTTATGAAAATGTTATGCATCTCCACAACTTTCCGCCATTCTCGAGGTGTTTGTAAGGTAATTTTTTTCTTTGGTGCCTCTTGCACCAGGAAAAATTTGCTCCCTGGATGTAATTTTAAAATATATATATTTTTTTCCCAAGAGGGGTTTTATCTCTAATTTAGAGGAGCATTTTAGTCTCTGATATTTTTTTATCAGACCTCTCCATTTGGAGGACTATGCTAAAAATTGGAGATTATTTTGTATGGAGGATCAAGCTCCCACCGAGCTATTTGGGCTCTGAGTTATTGTTGACTGTTGCATTTGTAAAAGCTGAGTGAGATTCATTCCTTGCAAACCAAACCAACAGATCCCTCCAACCGAGGCAAGAGTACATAGAGGCAAGAGCAATCAATCAGCTGTCCATATTGTATCTCTGTCCACATCGGCCAAGTCCTACAGAAGTAAGAGCTCATCCACAAACCGAGCCATCCCTCATCGACCTGCACAAGGAAAATAAAAAAATGGTGGTAGCATATAAAAAAGGTGTGAAGGAAATCCTATATATTTGCAAAAACTATGGTTTTTTCAATTAAAAGGCATTACAGATCCACTCTTTGAGCAATAAATACCATAACTCACATATGCGATCACGTGGAAATCATCCAAGTCACATTTTTCAAAGGTTAGTGTTTTCTAGCGCAGTATAAATCTTTATTCCTTCATTTCTATATCAAGCACTCATAAAGAGCCTAGTTGGATAGAGGGAAAGTATTAGAAGTGGGAGGTGTGGGGTTCAAATCCCACCCCAAGAAGAATTTTGAATTTGGCAGAACCGCCAACTTTAGTAGAAAATTCAAATTTAGTTATAACTAACTAAATTTAGCGGGGAAATCCCAAATTTAGGGTAGTAAAAAAATTCCTCCATTCGGCTGCTTTTTCATTACGAACATTTTTGCTAAAGGAGGCCTATTGTAATTCCCGTTCACCTTTTTTCCTTTTCTCCTTCAATGATCGTGTTGTTAAGTGCGTAATGTCGTTGTGCTCATGTTGATCTTCTGTTGGTTTTTACCCGGTTCGACTACCTGTTAAGGGAGATCTCGTTCTCAAATTCTTTAGGTGGTTTTTTTGGTGTCTCATTGTTGTTAGGGCATGACCAACTAGAGGGATCACCCACGTAATAATAATTATTCTTTCCAATTGTCGATTCCCGCTACTAGTGTTTTGGTCAAAATATAGTTTTGGGTAGGCTTTAAATAATATACATGGTGTTGTTCCATGTTTTGGTATTGATTTGGACTATCCAGATCATCATCAGGTTTGGTCGTAAACCCTATCAAATCATTGTTAAGGATTTACTTTATGAGTCGTATGGCAATATCGTGACAAAATTAAAATAATAATAATAATAATAATAAAATAAATATAAAAAAATGAAACAAAAGAATTAAAATCAAAGGGCCGTGATATTCTCCTATGGGGCGAATTTAGGGCTCGGGCTCCATTAGGGATCGCATTTCATCTTTTTGGTTTTGTTGTTGGAGAGAATGCCACCGCCATGGGAAGAAGCTCCACCCCTATTTGGTGCACCACCAGGCATGAGGGAGGTCGTGCTTTCTTTATGGAGACTAGGGATTTCTTTATTGCACTATCAGTACAAATGGCGGGCATGGGTGTTTGGGTCGTGTTCATATGACATGGGTTTCCTCAGGAGACAGTCGCCTTTGCTTGGACATGCAACAAACAAGTCTCTAGCACAGCGATTTTACATCTACCAAAGTGCATTCTGACTGTACCACATCCTCCCAAGTTTTAAAAAATGGGAAAACCCTTGAATCTTGTGAGGAATTCTATCAGCACATAAAAGATAGGAATTTTGACAGATGTAGTAGTTGCTATGGCATTGGGGATGCTATTTCAGTGTTTGACCAAATGAAAGAACGAAACAACTTCTCTTGGAATGCATTTTTTTGGTAGTGTACGAAGTCATGGTTTCCTCAAGAGACAGTCACACTGTTTCACCTTGCAACAAACAAGTCTCTAGCCTGTACATATGTGGCAGCTTGGAGCAGGGTATAAACAAAAGAATCTGGTTTTTTTATAAGTGTTTTAGTTGTTATTCGTGAAAATGTGGAAGTGTTTTCAAGGCGCATAATCTGTTTGATAGAATGCCTCAAAGAAATGTTATTTCATGGAATGCCATGATGGCAGCGTATGCACAAAATGAATTTTTAAAAAGGTGGTTGGATTGTTTGAAAAAATGCCTCAAGAGATGTGGTCTTATGGAACATACCCTGACCATGTAAGCTTCATTTTGTTTAATTAGCATTTATCCATACAGGTTCAGTGCATGAGGGTTGTAAATACTTCGATGGCATGAGTGCCTCTTATAGAATCATGCCTAGAATTAATCATTATGTTTGCTTGGTGTTTGATGAGCACATGAGAATGTGCAAAAATGTGGAAGCATGTGAAATGTTTGACAACACTGAAAGGAATGTGGTTTATGGGCTGCAATGATTGTAGGATGTGTTAAAAAATGAGTTTGTTGAAAAGGCCTTGGAAACTTTTAAGCAAATGCAATTGGTACATGTAAATCCAGATTCCACAACCTTTGTTAGCATCCTCCCCGCATGTGTAAAAATAAGAGCTTTAGAATAGAGCATGGAAAACCATCAAGGCATAGAAAACAAGATGTTTTTGTTTGCAATGTAACTTCCCTGGTAGACGTGTATGCAAAATGGTGGAGTTGAGGATGCTCGTGAACTGGTTGACGAAGTGCCCAAGCAAGATGCTAAACCGAAGCTTGTGGCTTTGACCGACTTCATTCTCCAGGCATGGTTCTTCTTCCCTTACCT
Organism: Taxus wallichiana var. yunnanensis; assembly: GCA_018340775.1. Classification (NCBI taxonomy): domain Eukaryota; kingdom Viridiplantae; phylum Streptophyta; class Pinopsida; order Cupressales; family Taxaceae; genus Taxus; species Taxus wallichiana. Next base: position 203,958,473 of record CM031244.1, on the reverse strand, counting down.
CTCATAATTCTCATGTTTTAGTTCTCTTTTGCAACTAAATAGAATTTTAAATTATTAGGATTTTTAATACAGTTAAATGTCCCTTAACTCTTTGCAAAACAATAAAGTGTCGTGTCGCATGACTCTCGAAGTCATTATAACTTGTCTACTTTAAACCATGAACTATCACCCTCGCTTCAAGATGATCTAGAAAAATCTTACCGTTTGTGATCGCTCCAATATCATTTTATCAACCAGACAAATTTGACTCTCCATTGATTAAGTTGACCTTCTTCTTGCTTAAAATAGTTAAATTTTGCATTATTCAGAGACTCACTAAGTACCCTTTGTAACTCTAGAAACAAGATGTGAAGTTTAATTCGTGTACCTTGGTATGTGAGAATTCACCTTGATTTTTGGTTTGACCCAAAACAAACATATGGCATCCTTTTGACGCTCTTATAGGAGCTGTTAAATGGTTTACAACAAGTAGAAATTTGTTAAATCTAGAAAGTTGGCTTTCGTTTTGAACCGCCATTTGAAACACGGATGGAGAAATCACATCTCGTCTTCACAAAACTCTAGCATTTATACTAAAAAAATGCATGTAACATTCAATATAGGAAAGAGAACTTCTCGGGATAGTTTGGCGAAGCCATTTGTAGGCCTCACGGTCACGGTTGTGAGTCAAACTGGTCCATTTTCGTCGTCGCTCCAGAAAACTTGTCACCATTTGAAAATGGTTCTCTAGTTCTCGGTCTTGTTGACTACGATGAATTCTCCTTTTATAGGGGAGCTAGTAGGAGATGTCTCGTTGAGTGATCCTCTATCGAACATTCATTTTGGACTTTGTTTTCTAGGCCCTGAGCTAACTTTTGTCGACTTTACAACTAGGTGAACTACGACCAATGGCCCGGGAACTAACCACCAAACGCAAACCATTCACTCTTTTTCAATTACATTAGTTCTTATGAATTCTTGGTATACACAGGGACATGTATAAAGTTAATCTTGGAGTGCATGCTCATCGAGAAGATAACCTTTAGAAGTAGTTTCTTAGCCTCCGAGCCCGTTTTGAATGTTTTGTAGCTGGTGAGAAAATGTAAGAATAGAAAGCTGTGGGACCTCGTAGGGTTGCCAAATCACCCTGAAAATGTTTAAACACACGTAAATAACTACTTAAAAACTATAATGAAACTTTTTGTGTGTATTAGAACTTTTAACAAAATGATGTTTTCTCTCTCTTCCTTTCTCTGTCTCTCTCCTGGGTTACAAAGTGAAGTGAAATGAAATTCAATGAATACATGTTTCTAGACCTTTTTATTTCGATTGCAAATTGTAATTATTGTCAGATGTAAATGGGAAACTGGAAAATGATAATTATGATTGTTTAGGGTGGATGCCATGCCAGCGATTATCGTTGATATCATGCTCACGTGGGTTTTGCAGGATGGAAGAATGACGATGAAAAAAGTGATGTGTAATTTAATTATTATTATTGAAATTTTACGAGGTCATTGTAATTTGAATAACTATATAATGTAGTCTCTTGTTACTGAAAAGTTATATCTGAAGTTTTTAATATGTATGAGATGCTAGTTTTAGGGATATCTTAGGAAATGTGCATCTAATTCACCGGTTCTATTTGATTCTTAGTTGTGTATGGCAAAAGAAAGATTTGATATATATATATATAGTAAATGAAATTGAAGTTAATATATTGTAGTACTTTTTCAGCATTCAATAAATGATTAAATTAATTACTGGGTTATCTTCTTACCTTACAAATGTAATAAAGAGTCCTTTTTAATGGGAACACTCAACCTTAATAAAATATTCATGCGTAGCTTTCCTGCATGTGTGATTCCTTTTTACCATATAAGAACTTTAAAACTGTAGAACGACCTTAAACTTTACACTTGATGAGACCTACTAGGTTAGGTAAATAAAACCCCTAGTTGGATTTACCGTCATAGTCATTAGGTTTAGCGACATTGTCGTGAACCCATATTTTAGGAATGACATAGTCCAACTTTATCTTGAGTATGTGGTTTCCTTCTAGCTTTGGTAATCACAATAATAATGTCCTCTTTTCAGGTCCGACACCAGGCTGAGTGTTGAAGACCACCTTAGAAGTCACCTTATGAGTCCTTGTTCGAAGGAATGACTAAACGGTGCTACCTTGGTTTCTATCAAAATAACATCTTGGTATCTTCTTGAAGGTGGTTTAGTATAGATATGTCCACTTGCCTTAAAATCATATATAGTTGAGGCATAGATCATTAGGTGCATATTGGAATTAAACTAAACCCTAGTGGATTTTGTATGTTAACTTGTGGGTAGAAAACTATAATTTAACTCCTTGTATGTGAAATTGAGTTGAAAGATGTTGATTCTAGAGAACCTTAGAAATTGTAATCTTGTCCCTTAATCCCTTGTTATGTCATTTTATGGCATTAAGGAATAAAGAATATTGCTTATGTAGAATCGTGAAATGAAAAGATATGGGATCTTCGTGAACATAGATCACTTGTGTTCATGTGTATTTTATAACATTTCTAACCATGTTCTTCCTTAAGATGTTAGACAAGTGCTGTCGTAACTCTTTTTTTTAAGATGATGCTAAGAACGAGACCTTAGTGTGATATAAGAGCATATCATATAATGTTGCACACGAGATTGGAGATTAGGACTAAGGTCAATCTTGGAGTCCTTATAACTTAATTAAACTTTTTCATGCGTTGCAAAGAATATAAATTACCTTGGTGTGACCAAACGTCGAGAAAACAAAAGATATACATATAAAAATCAAATTTGGAATTCAACAAATTATTGAACTATAACAATAATGGTAGTGAAATAACTATTTTTGATCGATGGATGTTCGTGGGGAAAAACCTATTTCAATCTATGTCTTCCTTAATCCCAAGATTTCATCCGAGATCACGTTAGGTTCACTTGTGTAACAAGGTTAAATTCTAAACATTGAATAAGCGTTTTGGGAAGCATAATCTTAACATAAGAATGAGAGAGTTAGAATTTTGTATGAAATTTGAAATATGAAAAATACTTATGTAAGTTATGAAGATTGTCAGAAGGGTAAAGAGAAAAATTAATTGGTTGAACAATAAGTGAAATGTGAAACAAATTTTCAGAACATGTAGGTGGAAAAAGGGAGAAAATTATGCTTACATAATAATGTTATTAGATGTTTAACGTACTCTAGATGTAACCAGGGTAATGTTGTGTTGTGGGTTGTCAATCCTTAAGTCCCTTTTTATTGTGGTCATGTTATTTCTAGCATTCGTTCATTGGGGAAAGTGTGGCATCGATAGGTATATGGCGTTGTCATGTGTCTATGTGATTTGATGACTGATGTAAGTGTCGTATATGTTGTTGAGTTTTCTTACTTGGAGTCCTTGTGGCGTTTTGCAATGAGCAATGTATAGAAAAATAATAAAATAATAAAATTATCCTATTATTTTACTGTTGTATTTGTGTGCATAAAATGAGGGCACTCCACCTATCCGAAATTGTATTTTCAGCTATATTTTTGCAATTTTTTGGCGTAGTAGATCATATTGGGGTCAGAGGTCACGGGGCCCGCAAAACAATTTTTTTTTGCTTGCCATTCAATTTTTCCATATTTTTGAATGTAATTGCATGCAATATATTGTACTAATATACAGGTTTCCATAAGTCAACTACAAACTTTATAACTGATCAGAAACTGGTAGAATTGTAATAAAAACAACAAAAAAATTGGTTCTGTAACACTCACAAGATCCTAGATCTCATTCGCAACATTCGGTATATACGGTGCCTCTGGGAAGCACTTACGGGTAAAGCCGCCATGACTACTACTACACTTAATGCCTAATATAGCTATAACAATGTCATATGGGCATCATCCCTATAAATTGACGGGAGTAATAAGGTCACAATGCACAAACTATGAGTGATCCCATTAAATCGTCTGTGAATGATTGCATGACATAAATCCATACTGAGAAATTATCCAAGTATATAGAAAATTTATGCACACATATGAGGATATTTCTTTGAGCCGGTGTCAATAATCACATAGACCCCTTTCAGTATTGTCTTGGTACCATATATTGAATTCTTTCATGTACGTTAACGCCTCTTTCATGTACCGTTGGGTATATAGAAAGGGTGAGCTTCTTCCACATACCGCTGGGTATATCGGAAGGGCGCGTATATAGAAAGGTTTGGTATATTGGACTGATAGTATATAGATTGGGAGACCTTATACCTAGAGTGATAAGAGCCTAACCCTGTTAGTGATCTCTACAAAATGGGCACCAATGCCCCCAAATTTTTTCTTCAAAATTCACAATTAATCAAAGGAAACAACTATGCTACATGAAAGACAAAAATTAAGACGCATCTCAAGTTTGAAGATATCGACATGTTGTGAATGGTACTCTGACTAGATCAACTACTGATACAACACAACAATGACAGTTTGATAAAGCAGATTAGAAGGCCAAAATCATCATCTTGTTTGGAGTGTTTGATGATGTGTAACCCCACATTTGAGATGCCAAAATAGCCAAAGAAGCGTGGGATAAGTTGAGCACAGTATACGAGGCCAAGAACAAGAATGTTATACTAAATTTGCAAAGTCAGTTACACACATTGAAGATCAAGCAGAGTGAGAATATTGAAGATTTCTTAAGAAGAGTTGCAGAGTTAAGGGCTTCACTTCTAGCCCTAGGAGAAGTGGTCTCAGATTATGTGCTCATTCCCATTGTTCTGAGATCACTCCCCTCTTCTTACCACATTTTTGTTACAACACTAAACGTGTCAGATACAACCGTTAGTTTTGACAAATTGGTAAAATTATTGCAACAAGAGGAAGTCATAGATAATAAGGATGATGAAGAAGAGAAGAAACTTTCTTCACATCAAAAATGGAAAGGAAAAGGTAAAGGAAAACCTAATTCCTATCAAAAATCCCAAAATCAAAATCAATATCAAGGGGACAAACAACAAAAGAAGAAATGTTCAATCTATAAAAGAGGACATGACCTACAAGATTATTGGTATAATACTTACAAGAAAGTTTCATTAAGAAACTCTTGACCTCCGCAATAATCTCACAAGGGACATTCAAACTACAGTCAAGGTAAAAAAAAGGGGAACTAGAAAAGAAGACCCCATCAATAAGGAAATATTGTTGAGAAACAAGAACAATCAGACAATGAAGACTACTTGTTCACTACTTGATCAAGTGAACCATCCACATCATCTAGTGATGTTTAATATGTTGATTTCGGGGCCACTCAACACATGACCAGCCACAGAGACTGGTTTATTTCAATGAGGGACACACCATCGAAAAATCATGTTTCATTGGCGAGATGATTCTTCATATACAGTTCAGGGGATTGGGAACATTTCTCTAGCCCTTGGCTCACGCAACTGTAGACTATTAGATGTCTTATATGTCCCTAGGTTGACAAAGAATCTAATTTTAGTTAGTCAACTCCTTGATCACAATCTAAAAATTTACTTTGATATTCATTTCGGCAAGAAAACGTGTTTAATTTGAGATAAATCATGAGGCTTGAAAATATTTGCAAAAGCCTCTAATGTGGGATGCATGTTCCATCTTGATTTTGTCCAAAGAGATGATCAGGCACTTGTGGCTACGAACTCTACCTCAATACAATTATGGCATCGAGACTTGGTCATGTAAGTTTTAAGTATCTTGAGACAATTCTCGGACAATATGGTACATGGGATACCATCTCTTGAAGGATACGAGAAAAGTGTTCTCACCGCCTAATAGACAAACAAACAGAGTGTCATTCCAAAAGATTACATATCAAGCTCATGGTTAGATTGATTTGGTTCATCTTGATATTTGTAGTCCGATGCAACCAAGTCATTCGGATTTTGTATTTCATGTTATGTGTTGATGACTATTCAAGGAAAATGTGGATTTTTGTCTTCACAAGAAAAGTGAAGCTTTTGAAACTTTCAAGAAGTTCAAAGTAGTAGTTGAAAATTAAGGCGGTCGTCACATCGAAATCTCCACTCAGATTGACAAGGGAATTCACTAGTAATGAGTTTGAAGAATACCTACAAACTCATGGGATTAAATCAACAAATTCCTCCTCCCACACACCTTTGTAGCGAGAATGGTGTTGTTGAGAGAAGAAATCATACTATCATGGAAATGTTGCGATGCATGATCGATGATTTTGGACTTCGCAAAGACATGCAGGAAGAAGCAACAAAAATAATAGTGTATTTGTTAAACAGAGTGCCCATAATTGCTCTTGAAACACTATAGGAAGCATGGTCAAAATTAAAACCATCTATTACACACCTTAGAGTATTCAGGTGCAAAGCAAGCATGCACATACCCAAGTAGAATAGAAAGAAATTAGACATGAAGTCACAGAAAATTGTCTTCATTGGGTACAATGAAGAGACTCTTGGGTACAAATTAATGGATCCTAAGACTAGAAAATTCTACACCATCAGAGATGTTGAGTTTTTTAAGAAGAAGGAAGTAGAGACTCCTCCTCCAGACTCACCAGATGTAGATTTTTCAGCAATTGTAAAAATTAAAGCTGATGTTCCCTCAGAAGATGAAAGTGACGATGGGGATGATGGTGTTGATCAAATAGAACCATGAACCATGGGAATATTTTAGCATATGCCCAAGTGGTGTACTAGCACATTATGAGATGCAATAATGGATGCTCCACTTAATACATCCACCCTTGGACCACGGACTTACAGTAAATCAACGAGAAGAAGTTAACTTTTCTTTGATGAGTAGAGTTATTGAATCGATGAGCCCTCTACAATCCATGAAGCCCTACGGTAAAAATATTGGAAATATGCCATGGATTTTGAATATCAATCAGTGATGAAGAATAATAATCGGCAACTTGTCGATCTTCCACCAAGAAAGAAACCCATTGGATGTAGATGGATATTTAAAACAAAGTACAAAATAGATGGGACAGTGGACAAGTATAAAGCGAGACTAGTAGTAAAGGGGTATGCACAAAAATAAGGCATAGACTACGAGGATACATTTTACTCCCATAACTAAGATCAAAACAATCATAATGATTTTTTCTCTAGCTACACAGTTTGGTTGGAAAGTCCATCAAATGGATGTAAAAAGGCCTTCCTAAACGGATATTTACAAGAAGAAGTCTACATGACTCAACCTTTGAGGGATATGTCGTATCTAGTCAAGAAGAAAAGGTATACTGAGACTCAAGAAATCTCTATACGGCCTTAAGCAAGTACCCGGGCATGGTACATCAAGATTGATGAGCATCTTGTATAAGATGGATTTGTTAGAAATCCATACAACCCCAATCTATACCTAAAAAAGCAAGGGGGGAGATTGTGATTGTTGTTATCTATGTCAGCGATCTAGTTATCAATGGTAGTTTAGTGAAGATGATCGATGTAATGAAGAAATATCTTAATCGATCATTTGACATGACATATCTCGGGCTAATGCATTATTGTCTTGGATTGGAAGTATGATAGAAAGAGAATCACATATTTGTTTCTCAAATGAAATATACCAAGACAACACTTGAGAAATTCAGGATGATGGATTACACACCAATTTCTACACCTATGGAGAATAGATTGTAGTTATCTCATTCAGATCCATCTCCTGAGGTAAGTGCCACTCTCTATCGGTAGTTGATTAGGAGTCTCATTTACCTGACCTACACTAGACCAGATATCAACTTTGCAGTAAGCTATCTATCTAGGTTCATGTAGGAACCCAAATTTTGTCATTGGAAAGAAACAAGGCGCATCTTGAGATATCAAAGGATTAGTGGATCTTGGTCTAGAATACAAGAAGAACGACAACTTCTTCTTGTTTGGATATTCAAATTCTGATCATGCAGGAAATATTGATGATAGAAAACTCACTTTAGGATTTGTGTTCTTTATGGGATTTGGACCAATATCATGGGGAAGCAAGAAACAACACTTCATTTCTCACTCTTCCCTGATTTGAGTATTGTTTTGCAAGAGAAGCTATCTGTGAAGTGATTTGGCTACATCACATAATAGAAGGACTTAGAATACCACAGAACAAACCAACCACCATGTATGTTGACAATGAAGGTGTTCTCAAACTTGTTCACAATCTAGTGTTTCATGAAAGAAAAAAACACATTGAGGTACAAGTTCATTTCATATGCGAACATGTGTTGAAGCACAACATCTAGCTTCAATTTTGTCTAACATCTGAACAACGAGGCAGATATCTTCACAAAGTCACTTACATGTGACAAGTTCAAGTTGTTCAGAGAGTTCCTCTCCTCATCTCTTGAGACAATGCACAATTAAGGGGGATGTTAGGTTAATTAATTATACATAGTATATATTAATTATTTAATTAATTATATTAATTAAATAATATTGTTATACGATTTTTAAACCATATTTGTCTTATTCCATAGTTATAAGATTATTTGTTGCATAGTAGTAACAACTTAATCATTTGTTTTTATTAATTTAATTATTGCTTCCCGAATGTATTATGGAAGTTGTATTTTTGGTTGTACTTGTGGAACCTCTCTTTTGTCTACACATGATTGTACAATACCTATAAGTATTGTAGTCCATCTATTATAACCTGGTTGATTTTACATTAATACAATTCATAGGCTATTATCCCTGTTTTGTGAAATTACAAGATGTAAAGAGCACAACCTTTCCTTGAGTAATGAAAAATGCTATATGATGATGTCTGAAGTTATAGTCTTGGGGCACTATCTTTCTTCTAATGGAATTCAAGTTGATCCAAGTAAAGATATATGTCATCATAAATCTACCAACACCAAAGAAACAAAAGGATGTTAGGAGCTTCCTAGGCCATGTTGGTTATTATAGAATATTTATATAGGATTTTAGAAAGATTACAACACCATTGTTTGTACTACTAAGAAAGGATGCTACATTTTATTTGACTGAAAATTGTGAAACTACATTTCAAACCTTGAAGAAAATGTTGACTACTACCCATGTATTGAGAGGAATTGATTGGAACTTGTCATTCCACATTTATACTAATACATCTCACCATGCCATTAGAGTTTTTTTAGGATGAAGGAATGAGTTCTAAACTATGGAATTTATTATATTAGTAAGAACTTGCAGCATGTTGAACTTAAGTACGGTCACGAGAAAAAGAGTTTTTAGTAGTTGTGTATGATATCAATAAGCTCAAGCACTACATCATAGGTTATCCATTTTTCATTCACACCGACCATGCTACCATTAAATATTTGATCAATAAACCGGTGGTAAGCAACATGTTGATTAGATGGTTTCTCCTTCTACAAGATTTTGATGTCACAACATTAGATAAACTGGCAAGGACAACGTGCTAGCAAATTTCCTTTCAAGAATAGAGAATAACGATGAAGAATGGATAGTTGATGAATCTTTCCCATATGATAACCTATTTACTATCCCCAAAAAAAAATACCTTGGTATATACATTTAGCCAACTATCTAGGTTCAGGTAAAAGACCTCCACATTACTTATATTCTAAAAATAAATACATAGTTGAAAAGAGTGTGCATTTTTCTTGGATAGTTGGATTTCTAATTCATACAAGGAAAGACCATTTCATGATAAGATGAATAGATGATGAAAAAATATATGATGTCCTCAAAGTATGCCATAGTGAATCCTGTGGAGGACACTTTTCTATAAAAAGAACAACATAAAACATGTTGACAAGAGGTTATTATTAGCAAAAATTACATAAGGATGCAACACTATACCCTCGAGATGTGATAAATGCCAAATAATGGGTAATCCTACAAGATCATATGAGATGCCATTCCAGCCTCATTTATTCTTTTATCCATTTAAAAATGGGGTTTAGAATTAATTGGTCCTATAGATCCTAAATTTCCATAGAAGGAATGCATCTTGGTATGCATAAATTATTTAACTAAGTGGATAGAGTTTAGGGCATTTCCAAGTCAGAAGAGTGAGAAATCAGCCAATTTTATCTATGATCACATCTTCATATGGTATGGAGTGCCAAGAGAAATTGTTACTGATTAAGGTACACACTTTACTACTGATGTAATTTATGATATAGCTAAAGAGTATGAAATCAGGCATAGGAAGTCTACACTGTACCATCCCCAATCCAATGACATATAGAGGTGACAAATGTGGAGATAGAAGTTATCTTGACAAAACCATTGTACTCTATAGGACATATTGGTCGAGAAATAATTCTAGAGGAAGTATGGGTATTCAACACAATGTGGAAGATAATAATTAGCTTCACACCATTCAAGATTTAATATTGTAAGACTGTTGTCCACCCTATTGAATTTGAGCACAAGAAACTAAGGACTACACTTGAACTAGGCATAGATTTTTTTGAAGCTCAAAGGAAGAGGATTCTCTAACTCAATGAGTTGGATGAAATGAGAAGGTAAGTTATGCATAATATGGTGGTAATACATAAGAAAATGATAAAATGACATGACGGGTACATCAAGATAAGGAAATTTCAAGAAGGTGACTAGACACGCTTATTTGACTCAAAGTACAAGGACCACATGGGAAAAATCATGATAATGTGGCTAGGTCCATATGATATTGAGGAAATATTTTTGAATAGCTATGAAACTTATAGCCATAGATCCCTGTAAGGTTCAAGCTACTAGTAAATGACCATAGGTTGAGATTATATAAGAATCCAACCGACATGAGTACCTATATGCAGTATTTTAGAGGAGGACAAAACAAGATGGAAATAAGGACATTAGAGTTAAAATCAGAAGTTGAGCGTATTGGTTCATATTCGAAGTTTCATAGGACTTGAATATTTTATGGGATTTGATGTATATATATGCAAGATTGTATAGTCTCGACGAGAAGGATATAATGCAACAACATGTAGTAAATCTCTATTTTATAATTTTAGAAGAAATCATGATTGCATGAAGGATATAATGGATACCTACTCATGTGAATGATATCAAGAAAACTAGTACCATAACATGTCAGCATTCCCTCTCCGAGATTTATCTTATTTAATAAAGGGGCATCCAATACAAATGCCACACATGCTTAACACATCATAATAGTGTGTGCAACATCATAAAAACCAACATACAAAGAAACCACAAATCTAATCAAGTCTATGTAATCATCATTCTAAATATACCTTGAGATAAGTAAACTCCTAACAATTTATCAAAGTATGATTAACATGATTATTATTAATTATTGTTTATGCCACAATATCATATATTTAATTGAATTGATAAACCACTACCCTTTTATGCTATGAGGTTTCATTACACATCATCCCAAGCCATAATCCCACTTGACCTCATATTTTACTACAATCAAATCAATTAATTGCATTCCCTTTATTGTGTTGTGTGTATGTCGGTCTCAAATTTCAAATACAATATACTTAAAATAATCCCACACAATTCAGTTTTACATTATTTCTCCAAAATTGTGTGATTGCATTACCAAATCCAAGCAAGATGTATATTGAAAATGGGAGGAGAATTGATACACCATGAGCCAAAAGAGAATTCTCAACTCCTTATCCAACCACAAATTCTACAGTACTTTCATGACAATGAATAACTTTATTATGTAAATCAATTCCAAGGTTTTAATGAATTAATTGTCAAATAATTTTCTGCTACATTCAGAGATGGTGAAGCAAAGGTCAAGGGTTTATCATTAATAATTAGTGATGAAATTTTGGCCAAGGGGATTAGAATTCCCGCATAGGGTGAACCTTTCCCTGAGAAAGAAAATTGAAGCAACAGATTGGAATTTCTTGATGTAGATAATGTGTTTGTCAATGATTGCCAAGGTACTTACAAAAATTCTCTCAAACCTCTTTGGGATGAAATTGAATATTACATTATTAGTTATTTTACCTGCGAGGGGAGGTACTCTAGATTAAACATATTTCATTTTAAATTGCTCAATCATCTCAAGAACAACAGATATGTCAATGTGCCCAATTTCTTGAATGAAATTTTGAAAAATATGGGTAGGGAGGCACAACGAGGAAGGTATGCTCTTTCACATCACTACCTCATCACTCTGATAATCAAACACACCCTACAGAGGGAATACCTTGAGATAAGTTGGGGTGATTTTTCAAGAGCTAAACACATTGATGAATTACTAGGAAATAGAAGGAAGAGAAGAAGAAGTACTAGAAGTTCTTCCACACATACAGTTGAACCCTCAGCATCAACTTCCCAGCCTAAAGAAACTCTTGTTTCTAAGAATTTACCATCTTTTGAACCAAACCCTGAACCAATCTCACCTGAAATAATATTTATTGTTGAAACCCTCTTAGAAATATCTACACCCAAATCATCTACATCTAAAGGAAAAAGAAAATCTTCCAAGTCAACTCCTACACCATAGAGGCACTCTCATAGGCTAAATACCAAAAGACCAAATACCTCCAAGCCAATAAGGACCCAAACCATATCACTTGATAGTGATGTGGAAATTATAGAGGGAGAAATTGAGCCCACACCACTGGAAATAGTGAAAGGAGGTACTAATGCTGATTTTGTGAGCATCCATTCCCTGAAGATAAAATTGAGGGATAAGAAGGCCAAGCCCAGAATATAGAGATGGTGGGTTTCAAGAAGGGTCATGAAGAGAAAGGTGAAGACAAAATTGAGGGAGAAGTTGTGTGAGAATGACCAAAATATTACATGGAGGAACATGTAGATGAATTTCATGCTGATGTAAATCATAGAGATCATGAAGGGAAAGGAAGTTGAAAAGGAAATTGAGGAGACTATTGCTATAACCAAATGTCATGAGGAGAGGATGGAAGAGGAAACTAACCAAACAATTCAAGAATCACAAGTTCATGGAATAGAAATTGGTGAAGCTATGTCGTAGGTTGTTGAAGAATTTATTGAGCACCTTGTCCATGGAATAGAGGAAGAGCATATGTATGTGGAAACTGAGACAATACAGGAGCACATTCCTGTAGTTACTAATGAAATAATTGAGAAAGTGTTGGAGAAGAAACTACCATTAAAGCCACAAATTATCATTCGAGAAGTAATAAAAGAATTTGTTAAACCATATTGTGGGATATGGAAACACAAACAACTCTACTAGATTACTGGGTGTGTCAATTTGAAACCTATATTAATAGGTTAAAATAGAAGTATGAAAGAGAAAAGGAAGAACTCATCTTCCAAAGCCTGGTAAGAAATTGAGAAAAAGACAAGGAAATTGGAATGTTAAATAAGCGGGAAGAGATAATTAAGGTGGCCCATGAGATATTCAAACATATGTCTCCTTCTAATTTCTATGTTATATTCTTAAAGGAAAAAATATTTGCAACAAAAATTACTTGTCCACTTTCTTATACCATATTGGTATGGTAATCAGCCCTTGGAAGAAATAATACATGACGAAGTCATGAACAGATACATGATGAATGGAGTTTACTTCTTCACAAATTTGGAAGGGACAACTAATCCCTCATATTTCAGATGCTTATGTAGCACCATTCAAGAGGAACCTAAGAAATATGAAGTGCCTAAGAAACACGAAGATCCTAAGAAACCTAAATGAGTACATTCAAGAATTTACTTCTAGGGGTATTATGAGTTTTTAAATCCCTTTCTAAACAACTCATTTTCTATAATTTATTAAACCATTTGAATCCTTATACTTGTATTCGTCTGTTATACTATTAAGATGCTTCATTATAACTAGAACATATTACATGAATATTAATTAATATAGTTATTACTAGTTAACTTTATTTTATGGTATCATGAGTACGCATTTATTCTTTTGATTACAATAAGGTTTTTGAATGATGTTTTCTATTATTCCAACCTTGTTTGCAAGAAACTTGTTACATGTATCAAATAAAATGCAGCCAAAGGATCCGTATGCATAAACCAATCCATAGCCAAAGGGAATCATCTATAGCTAAGGGATCATTTGTAGTAACTCATATGTATCCAAAGGATGTGTCTCGCAATAAAGCATCCACAGCCAAAGGAAGTCAAACACATTAAAGAAGTTGTGAACTTGAGAAGCTCATGGAATGTAGACATAATACTAGAGTTTACATGTGTCGATGGAAGAAGAAATTACAATTACAACATGAGAACTAGGAGATGACTCAACTCCAACATTTAATTATGTGTTACAACTTAATAAGGAACTAACTGATTAAATTCATGATTTGGGAACTGATTGATTGAACTGATCAGTTACTTAATCTATGTGATTGATGTCTAAACACCTCTTGGTTGATCCTATTGTATACATCGAGTCTCTGCATTATTTTGTTGAGATTTTTACTTTATTTGTTTTAACTCCTAGTCAAACTCTGTTTGCTCACACTTTTTTATAATGAGATGTATAAAAATAAAAGGATTTATCTTGATGAGGAATCCATTAATGTATGTATATCTAGATAGAGATTAGAGAGTAGCAGATACACATAATACAGAGGTTGCTTTGTATGCAGATGTAATCTTCATTCCAAATTAATAAATAATTTGAGTTATGTTCAATAACTTCTAGGAACAAACGTTAAGATGGATTGACACCCAAGGTAGGGCCAAATTTTGGTTTGATAACTACCTCTCTAGTTTTTTATTTATTTATTACATGAGTAGAATTAGTAGCAATTCATTTCTTTATCTTCATTATGAGTTTACATGATTTACCTTAGCCATAACATTTACTTTCTATTTGAATTTAGTTTATTTCCAAGAATTTTTATTTTCAAGTATTATAGTGACATCAATTCATTTCCTTACCTCTGAAATACTAGTAACTATGCATATAGTACTAAAATTATTGAAAGTATACATCCCTTGGTTTTATAATTAAATAATTATATATTAATTAACAACATATTAATTATTGTAATTTAATTTTCACCACCAAGTAACTTAGTGCATATGAAGTAAATCAATATAATCATACATGGAGGGAAGAGATTCACGTTAAAACCCAACAAGGTGTTATTTTAGAGTTTCCTTACCCTCAAGGAAGTTATCAACCTCCATGATGTAGTCCTTATTTGGTTTTAAATTTATCCTTCCTTATAATGGGAGACCAGTAACATTATCTATAAGCTTCATTGTTATGGAGAAGGAGAATCCCCAAATGCAGATTATGCCATCATTCCATTTATCTGTGACCTATAAGCTCATCTTGTCAGCATACTCTCTAATTTTTGTAAAAAAATATAACATGATAACTTTCTCAATAAATTCCATCACACTTTTGTTTAATTCCATCAAGGCCTCTGGTTCCACCCTTACTAGGTCTCCTCTCACTCTCTAAGTTAGAGAAATTATTCCCTTATTCCTCACATCAAGGACCAAAAGAATATATTTCCAAACCCTAAACTCCACGCAAGTGATAAACACATGAAATATCCAATTTTCCAACAATAAACATTTGCATGTGATATTGAAAATATTAAACTACTTGAGATAGGTCACACACTCTAAATCTATGGGATAATTAACAACAAAATCCAACTCATGATCCCCCACATCACTCCCTTATTTCATGATGATTATCCCACCTGTAATATCAATTAAATACCTCTTGGATTCAATGTTTACCCTCTATTTAGATAATTATTAAACTTCATAAGAATATAAGTCATAAAAGGAGGAAATTAGGATCTAATATCAACATCTATTAAAGATATAATGTGATCTTCCATACCCATCATATTTTCCACAATATTAAGTTCCATAACATTCACTCCCTTGTTGGAAAATTTATCTCGCCACCATGTTCCCTTCACGATAAACATGTTGAAAGGTGATGGAATTAAAAAAGGAAGATGTTTCTTAGTTCCTTTTATAAAATATTCTATAGTAACTGACACAACATTTCTTCCATTCATGCATGATATAATGTTTTGTGAATCACCTTCCATAATTAGAAACCTGAAATCTCTTTCCATAACAATCTTAACACCCCAAAACATGGTAGTCACTTCTGCCACATGATTATTTTGACTACCAAGGATAACAAAGTAGGCCAAATCAAAATTTCCATTAGAATCATGGAGCATCCCCCACCCTCAGCTTTTCCTAGATTTCCTTTAGTTGCGTCATAAAATTTAAGTTTAAAAAAACCTTTCAAGGGATGATTCCATCTCACCCCTTCTCTAGGATTCCCATAAGGTGAATATTTTTGTTCATTATAATGTCTCGTCTTCTAGTAATATTAAACTCTATATATAATATCTCATCCTCTGTGTTTTAAAATAAAAAATTTATTCTTAACAACTTGAACACACCTCTTATTTATATGTTGAGAAGTCTCCTTTTTCCCTTTAAAAATCATTTTATTTCTCTCCTTCCACACTTCCCACCAAAAGTGACAAAGACTAAAGAGCCAAAGTTTTTTTAGGCCTTGACTAGAGAAAGGACACTACCATTATGACCATGAGTTCTTCACACTTTGAGGACTAACCCAATCAACCATAAATAAGGAGAGGAGAGAGATAATGATCACTGAAGAGTAAGGGCATCCTACAAAAATATGGTTAGTAGTCTCTAACTCTTTTTCACATAACACACATTGGTTTACCATGTGAAAACCTCTTTTTGTCAAATTATCAACTGTCAAAATCTTGTTTAGAAATGTTAACCAACAGAAAACATTAACTTTAGGAATGATATTTTGTTCCATACCTTCCCCCATATAATGTCCTTGGTAGGATCTTCCTCTTCAAAAAATTGAGAATATGCAGATTTAACTGAAAAGGTTCCTGTCTCCTCTTTATCCCAAATTATTCTATCTTGTTCACCCTGATTAAAGATGAGATGATTGCTTAAGAATTCATTAAGAGACTCCATTTTTGTGTAACTCCTTCCTCTCCACCCTTAGATTTTTCCAGCTTTTTAAATTACCCTCCTCTCGTAAGATAATTGCTAACCAAAGTACCATATTTCCTTCCTAATATCTGAGAGAGCATAGGAAATTTTTCTTCCATAGTTTTTTTTTATTAGAGGTAAAAGAGGGTTGAGGTGACCCTACGCCATACAAATATTACAACCTGATAACAATGAAGGCCAAGGGTCCAACCATTGAAGCCCATACATAGCTAAAAGAGCAATATTTCAAAACATCAAAAAGAAACTAAATAGATAACCCATGGAAGATTAACTAACAGCAAGGGTCTGAGTAACTAACAACATGAAAATTATGATGCAACTGAGTATTAACAATTAAGAAGAAAAAAAAATCTAGGAGATCAGACCCCTTCATCCTTCTTTTACCAGTTCCCCCATAGTACTCATGCATCCATTCCATTCTTTGACAAGGCTAGCTATAGTGGACTTCCAAGTACTTGTAGTTCGGTTCAACTATCTGTACTTTGGGGCCATTTCCTTCTTTTTCTTTCTCCTTAGATAATTCCATAGAATGGATCATCTCAACAAGGAGTTTAAGGTGATGAATGGTACTTTTAACATTGAGAATGTGAACATCTCTTATCTGAAGAATTATTTCCTTCATCTTTAGAATTTCACTTTCCATAGCTAGGATTATTTCATTAGCATTTTTTAATTGTTCACTCATAACAATAGAGGACAACTTCTTCACGTTTTCACTCAAATCCCTCAATTCCATAGACACCATACTGATCTTATGTCTATTAATGTTAGTGTCTAACCTGCAATTCTAAAATTCCCTCATAAAAACATTAGATTTGAGTGCACAGTCTTAAGCATTAAAGAGTTTATTTTGGGCAGTTTTGAGAGCATGTAAGCTTTCTATAGCCTCCTCTGAGTTCTTTGATCTCTTTCCCTCAAATGCTTCAGGATATTTCCCACTTTCCATCTCCTCACTGTGATCCCCTTCCAAGTCCTCTTCCTCCTTAATTTAACTGGACGTAGAATGAACATACTTACCTTCCTAATTCTCTTTTGACTCCAAAATAACTTCCACCTTCTCAGCCGAAGCTGAAACCTTCTCCTCCCTGTGTTGCTTCTTGAGGCTGAAATTTTCTAGGTGGGATCTAGTTATTTTGCCATGGGCCTAGCAGAAAAGCCTCACTACCAATAACCTCCTTAACATCTAGGCTTTCAGAATTCCATTCTAAAGAATCATTCTTTAGGATCATAGAGGCCCCCAATTTTTCATTTTTTCCAATGAGGGGAGTTCCCAGCCTGAGCATAGATTTAATGAGACCTTGATGCAATGACAAGGATAAAGTACCTTTCTCAACCTGAGATATAGATTTAGACAAAGAGGAGAACAAAAAATATGGGAAATTGTAGGGCTTGTTGTTTCTAACATGGTTCAACATGGGAAATTGGTACCCATAGATCACTTTGTAACGCCCTTCAAGAGTAATATAGGCCATAATTAATTGAGAAATTTCCCCATAAGGATGGGGAAAATTACCTCTAGCATAACCATTATGGAGAGAGATGGGAACACCCTTACCTTGCATGAAGCATTCAATCTCTAGGCTGTAGTCCAACTTAGGTTTGAAAATGCTCCTTCCTTCCATGGACAGACCAGAAACTTTAGCAATAAGCTTGGGGGAAATGGTGAAAGAGAAATTTCCAACCTAGACGTGGCCTTCCTTCCAGGTTTTGCCACAGCTTCACTCAACTTTTCATCATGCCCATAAAAATGCTAAAGAAATGTAACAATCCCGCCTTTTCGAGAAAAACCTCAGCCTCTTTTGACATCACCGGGACCTTTCTTGGTTCAGTACGTACTAAATCCCCTCCCATTCTACTAATTTTGTTCTTCTTTTTCTTCTAAGGGTTAACGTCTATACCAGACTTGAAGGTGAGATTCCACAACATGCAGATTCTTGTCTAGCCAATTTTTATTTCCAGAACAAGGTCTTGGTTCCATTTCTAATTTTCCATTTACATCCCTTCCCTAAAAGTTCCTTTTATGAGTTAATCACTTTCCATGACAAATCCATTAATGGATAGAGGGATAAATACCCACCTCTCATCGTGAACATCTTTTTAGTACTTTCTTCTAATGATATTTGTCCACACACCTTCTGTAATCAATCTCCAACCGATGTTAACATTGAGGGCCTTGTTCATTTTAACCCAATCTCTTAAACCAAATCCACATAATATCTTAGGCCTATAGATATTCTTCCAAGCCACAAGTGTTATCCGATCCATACTTTCAATGTCACTCCATAGGAACCACTTATTTATGCTTTGTAATTTATCCACCACCTTTAAGGGGAGTTAGAAAAGTGACATTACAGAGATTGGGAGGCTTCATAATGATATTTTTTAGCAAAGTGTTATTCTTTCGACATTAGAAATGAGGTTTTCTTTCCAACCGGCTATATTTCTTTCAAACCTATTTATTAGAAAGTTCCATTCATTGCTTTGGGGTTTTTTATCACCCAACAACATACCCAGGTAAAAAAGGGAGGGGTTTAGTTTCACATTCCAAGATTCTAGCTATTTTCCTTCCTCTATTTTCTAGCATGTTGAGGAAAAAATTAAACTCTTTCGGTAATTGATAAGATGACTCGAAACTTCCATGTATTCATCTAACAATAGTTTGAAAGAGTGGGCTTCTTATACTGAAGCTTCTCCCACTAAAATAATATCATCCATAAATTTTGGTGGTAGAAATTGTCACAATCCAAGGTTGTGTAGATTCCAACAATATTTCCATATGATGTGGATTCATCAAGTTTCCTACTCGGGTCTTCAGCCATTAAAATGAAAAGAAATGGAGATAATGGATCACCTTGTCTTAGACCCCGAGAGCTAGGAAAAATTGCAAGGCACACCATTAAGAAGAACTCATAAGTGAGATGAAGATAAGAAATCACTAACCATGTATTTGAAATAGTTTTCAAACCCAAATATTCCTAGCACCTTATCCAAAAAATCCCATGAAACCATGTCATAGGATTTTCCCATGTCTAATTTAATGATCATAGCTAGTTTTTTTCTTAGTTTGATTGAGTGAATCGTTTCTTAAATAGTAATGATTCCATCCTAAATTTTTCTTCCCATGATAAATCCTCTTTGTTGTTCCAAAATTAAGGATGGTAGAAGAAATTGGAGATGAAGTGCAAAGATATTCTTTGCATATTTTGTACAAGGTATTGCAAAGACTTATTGGGCGTAGTCTTTGAACTCCACCACTCTTCTAACCTTAGGAATAAGATAAAAAAATGTACAATTGACATCCTTTAGCATCTTTTTGTAATTGAAAAATCCATTAATCAATTTATAGACATATTTTTAATGATGTCCGAAGAGTGTTAAAAGAATAACACTACAAATCCATTTAGATTAGGAGCATATCTAGAATAAGAGGATTTACAATAAAATCTATCTCTTCATGAGAAGGGATCTTAGAAAGCATGATATTATCATCTAATGAGACAAGGGATGGGATACACCAATGAATTCTTCTTCCTTATCCAAATTTTCCATTTTCGATCTCGATAACAAGTTTTGAAATAAGAAACAACTTCTTCCTTTATCTCTTCATTATCCTCCAAGAGGGCTCCATTTGCACACATGATTTTCCCAATTCTATTGAAGATTATTCTTTTAAGAGTTGTAAGATGAAATAATTTAGTATTTTTGTCACCCTCTTTAATCCATGTTACTATGGAATTTTGATGCCAAAAGGTTTCCTACTTAGTTAGTAAACTACACTATTCTAAAAGTAACAACTTTTCCTTTTCCACTTCAGAGAACCCATTCCCGATTAAATTCTTTAGTCTTCTTTTGAAGGTCAAGCGCAGTTCTTTTTTCAATTCATTTTTCTTCTTGAAAATATTTCTGAAACTATTTTTGTTCCATTTTTAAAATTCATTTTAACAAAGGCCATTTTTTAAATAGTCTATAAAGAGATGTGCCCTAGACATTAAATATCCACCACTCTTTGACTAAGTTAGGTAAATATTCACTTTGGAGCCACATTTTTAAAAAGTGAAATGGTGTTTTCCTTCTTATAGCATCCTTCACCTCAATAAGATGGCATTATGGTCTGACCCAATCCTTGGTAGAGAAAAAGGAAGAAATCCTTTTTAAACCATTCTTCAGATGCTATAACCCTATCCAATATGACTTGAATATGTTAGTTACCCTATCTCCTATTTGACCAGGTGAATTTTTTTCCCCTTTAAATCCATATCAATTAAATTGAAATTCACTAAAAAATCATTTAGATCCCCCATACCTTTCGTATATTCCATTGATCCACCCATCTTATCCAAAGGAAAAAGAGGAGTGTTGCAATCTCTTAAAACCAACCAATTAGTATCAAAAATGATGTTCTTAAAGGCTAACATATTTTTCAATATTTTTGTTCTTTCTCTATGAAGGGTGGGAGCATAAATATTAGATATGACCCACATATTAAAAATTTCTATTTTTTCATCATCACATCTAGGTGATTTCCTCTCTATATCAAAAGAGTTACTTCTAAACATTTGGGGTTCAACAATATCTTTTAGAATCCACCATTTATATGGGTTATCTAGCACTCTCACATTCCACAATATGCAGTTCATTTCTTAAGAATAGATTAATTCTTTCTAAAGACCCTCTCGATTGAAGGAAGCCTACGTTCTGAGTCAATTTATCTTTCGGTGTTTCTCTTTCTAGATTATTTTTGATTCAATATTCCACTTTTATTTTTTTATGATCCTAATTTTATGGGGTTACAACCTCCCTTTCCTTCATATTTTTCCATTGAGGGTATTTCTCCTTTATTACTTAGAGAACTAAACTTTGAAAGTGTTCCTTTGGATGATTCTACTCGAAGGAGAGGTGAAGAAACAATACCCTCATACTTTATCTCTTCTTTTTCTATTTCAATGATTTATTTCACATTCATTAATTCTACCATTGTCAAATTGATCAATTCACCAATTATTTGTTACGCTTCCATGCCTTCGAGTCCTTAGGACATATTTTTCCCACAGAGACATGTGAATGAACCATCTCATAAACTATCTCTTCCACCCATGTTTCATTCATATCACTCTTTGCATTTCTTTTTTCCTCTAGAATCAGAGTCCTTTGATACTGACTTAAATATTTTGTTGCAAAATTAGGTAAATCATTTTAGGTGACAATCAGTCTAATTTCCTAGCTACACAGGATATTGTTTTTGATTACCAATCTTCAAATGTTGGACTGTAGAATCGGCATAGATAAATATTATTTCTTTTCTTATTACTATAGAAATAAAACCACCATCCTCCTTATTTAGACCAACCAAGGGGGAAGCAAATGTATCCTCTTTCCTTTCAATGATGCATAATGATCTAACTAATGAGTATTATTTTTAAGACTATTTTTGGATTCTCCATTCGGGTTTCATAATGCAATTTCATTTTACATCCTTCTCCTCATTATATATAACAACATAATAGGCCTATGAGATTTTAAACTTACAGTTTTGAATTAAATGGCCCCAACCACTACACTTATTGCATTTGGATGGACTACTTTCCAGTCTGATTTTTACGATCCCATGATCAATATCTTGATTTCAAGTTGATAATTTTAGGAATATTTTTCCAATTACATTGTAGCTATAAAACCTTTCACAAAAAAACCTTTTCATATTAATCATAGCATTATCAATAAGGACAAGGGATCCTAAATAATTCACAATACCTCTAATGATATCCTCATACCAAAATTCAAGGGGTAGGATAGGTAACCTAACCTAAATAGGAAATTGTTTCAAATTATCCTTTTGAGGATTGAAGTTTGGTTCCTACTTCCTCAAACACCACCATGATTTACTCTAGAACTAAGGTACCTATTCTAAAATCTTATAAAATATTCCTAGAGAACCAATTTGAAAAAAGAAATAGTTAGGAAAAGCACTAACCTCCAAGTGGCCCTTGGGATTCCATTTTTGTTTCACCCAAAGTCAAATAACATCTATGTCAGGCCTTCCTCTGACCAAATTTCCAACAAAAGCACTATCTAGAATCTTTGTATTGAAATTTAAAATGACGTCTGAAATTATAGGATATAAACTGAAGCATCTTCCGAAGCCTAAAGAAATAATTTTGGAGTCGTGAAGAAGATCCATTTTTCACAATTCCTAACCAAGAGATGGGACCCCTTCCACAGGACTGTCTCATTTTCTTGTAGGACTTTCTCCATTCGAGGTGGGCTGGCCCTATCTTTCCAAGGTGGGATCTCCTTGCAATCCTTTTCCCTCTCGGTCTCATTTGAAAATTCCTTTGCCTTTCCTATGCTCTCTCATTGGTCATCCATTTGTATTGGATAAATATTCTTCATGGGTATATGATAAATCCTTATGGTTTGTTTGTTTTTCTATAAAGAACCATATCATGCCAACATAGAAATTTTTGTCATTTATTTCAAAGGAAGACATTGTTAATGGAATAGAATCGGGTACAACTTGACCTCTTTTATTTCAATAATGTAGCTACATTGTTAAGATAAATCAATTTAAGTTTTTAGTTGTAGTGTGAACTTTGGTTTGGATAGGTATGACTTAACGGTTATAACCATGCATACGAATATTCCATCTAAAGATTTAATTTCTTATTCTTTTTGCCTTGTAAGGAGGTCATGACTTACTTAATGATATTTTCTAAGATTTTTTGACGTTGGGTCCAATAATATTCTTGTGTTGAAATATTTGAGCTTCTTAGTTGAATTAACAATGACCCAAAATTGTGTTCTCTAAACAAGAACTCTGTCTAAATAATAAAATTGAGAATGCTTACTCATAAAGTAAGAAGGTCATGTTTATCTTTCTAAATGATTGATTATTACTTCACTTGATTAAACCATTTTCTAGAATGAAGTAGTTTTGGTTATTATATATGTTGATAAAAATATATTACTTAATTTTTTGTTCTAGTGATGAGTATATTAATATTGTGATTATCATGAAAATGATTTTCTATGCAAGATGAAAAGGATATATAATTATTAACCTTTTGTGAATTAAACTTTTGATTGTGCAATGTATTAAGTTTGATGAAAAAGGATACAAATGTTTTTATAGATAATTGTGACATTAATTGTTTTTTCAATTAATTGGAGAAGGAAAAAGAAGACTACTTATTAGATTCAGTATTGTGCTTGAGTTTGATATTTGACAACATTGGTATTGATAAAATAACTGATTCTCCTTTCCGATTCTTTAAATGACAAACATGTTGAATTGTAATAAATGTATATTGGGTGCAAGTGCATTACTTAGTTTGTTCTTATAAAGAAAATTGTTTTCACCGATGTGACTTAAGTTGTAAATAAAGTTAACATGTTAGAGACTTAATGAACTTGTATATATTTTCAATATGATACAAACTTTTCTTACATTGCTAGATCACTTCATTATAGTTTACATGTTTACTTGATATAATACTTGTTTTATTTAAGTTGTAATTTAAATAAAACCGTAGATGTTTAATTATTTCGTAATGAAACAACTAGATAGAGAGTTGTTAATCCATGCCAGTTTGATGAATTGACCATGTATATTATTTATTTTTATCTTACAGATAACAAGATGGATTAGATATTACGAGGATTTAGTTGATTTTAATACATGCATGTTTGACATGCAATGATTTTACTTATCTAATTTCAGATATAGATTTGATGAATATCCATATTTGGATTATGTATTTCTTGATAAGTGAAATATGATTTTGCAGAGTTCTATATGGAATTTGGCTTATTTGTATTAACAAAAAAATTTGTAATACCTTATGAAATAATGATTTATCCTTAATTAGTTTCAATAAATAAATTTATTATTTGATTATCTCTTATGAGTTGTAATGATCATTTACGATGTTTTTAACCATGAAAATTGTACTTGATTAAATAATTATACTTTACAAAAGTTACTATTCTAAATTATTAAATGACAATCATTACAACTATATCAAAGACATCATCATTTAAATGTTTAATTAATGAGTTAAATGACTATAACTATTATGGACAACAATGCAGAGTTATGAAATAATGATATTTCCTTAACTTGATCGTAAAGTGATTAATTAAATAATTAATTCATTATGTAGTACAACTCTAATAAGTAAATTGATGGTAATTTTACCTTTATGACAATAAATTATTAAACAACATAATGATGTCAAAGTACAAAAGTACTATACCTTAAATAAGTTAGTATTATGAAATGTGAATGATACATTTTTATTATCATTAATATTAAACCTTGTTTAATTACTTAAAAGATTATATCTCTTTCTTAAGAGGTACTTAACAATAATGAATAATATGGTTGAATTATGATACATTATAAATGGGATTGGATCATTATCAAAGTATATTGACATGGATAAACTAAACCTAGTCTTAACAATGAAATTTGTAAAGCTACACTTTGAAATAAAGAAACTTTGTACATTAGTAATGATTAAGTTTCTATAGACCTTGTAATTAAAGGTGTAACTTGACCTAAACTCTTAAAAATGTGTTCTACCTTGTAATAAGATAATTGTATTATGAAAGCATGGACTCTAAGTCCCACCTATCTACGTGATTGAACTCTATCTGTACCATCTTATGATGGCTACAGGAAGGGTAATAATTAATTATTGATGGAATTCATTAAGTAATCATTATCTTTCCCATAGGTGTCCTAAGATGGAACTGATAGCGTACTCTCAAGATGAGAGGCAAGATCTAGATTCTAGGCCATCTTAATACAAGAACTTAAACATTTAATTTAACAAGACATGATCTAGATAATTGTGTAGAGATGACTATGTGGTGATGGGACAAGTTTTATTTGGCTTATGTGTGGTCATGAAACTAAGCATGTAAATCATATCTTGAAAAATTTTCCCTACATAGTATACTAGTGAATATATTGTCAGTTCACCGAGTTCTAATACAATACTATGATATGTCAAGTGAAACTCAGTTAATTGATTTTCAGGTAGAAACTTGGAATTGCATCAGTTCTCAAACCTAAATGAATAGGTTAACCAATTATATACAAGTCATGCACACTTAGAAAGAGTGATGATAAAGGGTATTGGGTGGATCTAATTGACCCTTATAACTTCACATGGTTATGATGTTATTAGATGGATTAAAAACTATATTTCTTGCTAGATTATTATTTTTTCATATAAAATTATTGAAGGCATGAAATGGGGTTAAGGGGTTTATTTTAAAAGGAAAAAAATTCCCTTACTTTAGATTTATGATAACATGGGTGTTACGAGTGGTGTTGAGTACATGTTCTCTTTCCTTCATATTGGTTATAAGTCCCCTATTCATCAAGTTTATGTCTTTTATTATGAGATCCACCATTAATACCGATTGGATAGTATACATGTCACCTCTTATATCACACATAATATAGATGAAGTAATTGAACAAAATTAGGGAATGTTGACCTAGATGATTTTTTCCAAAGGCTTCATGTTCCCAAATGAAGTGAATTAATGGCATCTATTAATGCAAGTGGAATTAATTTTTCCTCAACTTTTCATCCCTCCATTAAATTCACATAATTGGTATGGGCATGTACAAATAATTACAACCCAAAAACCATGGAGGTCCTTAGATCACATTGGTGTTAGATTTATTTCATTTACACCAGATATATTCTAATAAATACTATGGCTTCCTAGAAGAAAGGGGTGGTGGTCATCACTATTGAATCTTCTGAGAAGCTATGAAACACTCACCATGTTGTATTCCCTAATATTATGAATAATCAATGGTTATAAAATACTAGGGGTTCTTACACAAGGATTCCCAAAATCATTGACAAGGTCATAATTCATTGAGGAAGTTGAGGATCTCATCACCCTATTAAGTAGAATGATAGGCTTAATATCTACTTATTACTTCCAAGAGTGGATGTTTAGGTACATGTAAATTATTATTAGTTTCAAGGGGAGTATTTTTTGGGCTGAACTCATTAGAAAATCCATCCATGATCAGCTCATTAGAATGATTGTGCAAATCTCGAAAGAATCGTAACATATATTTTAATTCTACATGACATATTATCTTGTATATAATGTGGCATGTCATAAATCTCTTCTTGGTATCCCAAGGATGAAAGAATTATCAGGATTCAAATTCTATGATGTATTCCATCGGCTGAATTTAGAAAATAAAAGGGATGAATTCAGGAAAACTCATAATACTTTTTGTACAACCGTTATTTTATTATTTAGACAAAAATGGGAACAATATAAAATATCTTCTAATGCAAGGAAAGTGATCAATGATTTTGGTTGTTATTTTATAAAATTTAATTTCTTCACCTATATGAGAGAAAGTGGCTTCCAAGCCACTCCATTTATGTTTCCTAGTTACTTGGATGATAGGTGGTCACTTATTGAATTGAGTAGACAACTTGTTAAGGTACATAGGATGATTATGGGAATCAAAAACAAATATCGAGTTCCCAATTACTATTGGGAGGTATACATGCTCTACTATTGTTAAATAAAGGCTTTTGGATGCAAAATTGAATAGAATAGTCATGGAGAAGTTAATAGAAAGGAAAAACTATGATATAATATGTGTAATACATATATTCCTAGGGATATCATATGAGCATTGTAGTGCCCACATTTTACACAAACAATTACAACAAGTAAAATATCAGGATAATTTTTTTGACTTACATTACTCACTACACACAACACAGCAAGGGCTCCAAGTACAGAAACTTGACTCACATACAACATTCACATAATTCATCAACTCACATAGACACAAGAAAACAACATAGGCATGAGATGCCACACTTTTCCCAATAAATGGTTACTAGTAATGACCTAACTATATGAAAAATGACTTCAGGAATAGCGAAACCAAAACACAACATTTATTTAATTGTATTTTGGTTACGATTAACATTCCAAGAACATTATTGTGAAAGGATAAATTTCTCATTTGTCCACCCACGATTCTTAAGTAAATTCCACGGTTAAATTACCGTTTGACCCCTTTTAAGCTGACTTCTTATTCTTTACAAAAGTTTCCATAACTTGCATACTTTTTGACATAATTCAAACACATAAATTACTTAATTATCTTGTCCTTATGTTAAGAATATTCTTCTCGAACATATATACAATGTGTACCTTTTTACTCTTACAACTCAAGTGGATGTGACTTGGTGTCCATATAGTGATATTAGGTTTAACAGAGATTTAGATACAAGATAACTTTTTACAACAAAACATTCCTCGATCATGGTATAGTTATTTCCCTACCATCGTTATTCTAATTCAATGACTTGTGGAATTCCAATTTGATTTATATAAGTATTTTTTTTTCTCAAAGGTTGATCACACTAAGGCAATTCATATTCTTTGAAACAAAAGAATATATTTAATTGAGATATAAGGTCTCGAGAGTGGCATTATAATGAACCTCAATCTAATTTCAACTCTTATATACTTTATTTTCTACGTCATATTAGGATCTTATTTTTAGCATTGTCTTGTAAAAAGGAGCTACGAAGTGTTTGTCTAACCTCTTGAAGACATATAAGATTAGAAGAATTGAAGTTACACATGAACCTTAAGTTAACATTTAAATCAACTAAGGTTTAGATTAATTCGAACTTCACCTAAGGGTCTACCCCTCAACTATATATAAGTTTTAAGTGAGAGGACATATTTATGCTAAACCACCTTCAAGAAAGGACCAATGTGTTATGTTGAGAGAAACCAAGGTAACACATTTAGTTGAGCTGAGCTAAGGAGTTCACTAACAAGAGTTTAATACCTAGATCAACTAAGTCACAACCTCCATCTATGTAAATGCCCGGAACCAATAAGGATTTCATTCAATGAAGGAATTTACTTTTAAATCTATCTTCGGATGACAAGGTAGTTTGAGGCTACGAAGGAGGAGTTAGCTCTACACACTCCAAGAAAATTTTGACTGTGTCACTCCTATCAGACGGATTTATGACAATGTCACTAAACATACTGACTAAGATGATAAAACCATTCTTGGGCTCTGATTTATTCAAACTAGGAGGTTCCATCGAGTACAGAGTTTAATTTCATTCTACGGTTTTCAATGTCTTCTACGGTAAGGAGTATCACACATGAAAACAAGTTGTGCTCCGATATTGAAAAGGGGTAGAGTGTTTTTCTTAAATCTATTTATAACATTTACAAAGTATGAATGCACAAGATGACTCGTTAATCATTTATTGAACACTGAATATGCACTACAAGATATTACTGCAATTTCATTTACCTTATATAAATGTCAAACCTTTTTACCATGTGTACTATACATCAAATTGAACCTATGATTAAATGCACATTCCCTAGATTTCCTTGAAACTAACATCTTATACATAACACAAATTATCCAATATAACCTTCTGTAAAATGAGACTACATTATACATTTATTCATTTAACAATGAACAATATAAATTACAATGATAATTAATGCATTACACAACGCCTTTACGTCATCATTCTTTCATCCTGCAAAAAACCATGTGAGAAAGATATCAGCGATAAATTACTGGCATGGCATCCACCCTAATCTAACATAATTATCATTTTTCAATTTCCCATTTACATATGATAATAATTACAATTTTTAAATGAATTTAGAGGTTTAGAGACATGTATTCCTTACATTTCATTTCACTTCATTTTGTAACCTAGGAGAGAGAAAAAGAAGGGAAGAGAGAGAAAACACCATTTTGTCAAAAGTTCTATTTCACACAAGTTACACTATAGAGTTTTAAACAATTATTTACATGTGTCAAAAGTATCTACGGTGGTTTGGCAACCCGACGAGGGTCCCGCAGCTTCCTATTTTTACATTTTCTTACTAGCTACAAAAACGTTCAAAACGGGCTCGAGAGGCTAAGAAACTACTTCCAAAAGTTGTCTTCCGATGAGAACACACACCACGATTAAATTTCTACATGTCCACATATATACCAAGAATTCATAGCAACTGTCGAATTTTGGAAAAAGTGAACGGTTTACATTTGGCGGCTAGTTTTCGGGGCTACTGGTCGTAGTTGACCCAGTTGCAAATGAACAAAAGTTAGCTTGAGGGCTTAGAAAACCACGTCCAAAATTGATGTTTGATGAATGAGCGCACTACGAGGAACTTCCTACAAATTTCCCTATATAAGGAGAATTCAACAGAGTCGACAAAACTCAGAACTGGAAAATAGTCTTTGAATGGCGACAAGTTTTCTGAAGCCACCGGTCCTAATTGGTCCAATTTGACCTTGTCAAACTACGACCAGAGGCCTACAAAATGCCATTGTCAAACTATCCAGAAAAGTGTTTTTCCCTAAATTGAAAGTTCCATGTAATTGTCTAGTAAAAACATGAGAGGTTTACGAAGATGGATATTAATTTCTCTATCCAAGTTTCAAATGGTGGTTCAAAATGAAAGCCAACTTTCTAGATTTAACAACTTTCTACTGCTGTAAACCAGTGTAACAGGGCTCCTATGAGAGCATCAAAAAGGTCACATATGTTCATTCAGGGTAAATCCAAAGGTCAAGGTGAATCCTCACATACCAAGGTACATGAATGAAGCTTATCATCTCATTTTTAGAGTTACGAAGGGTACTTAATGAGTCTCCAAAAAATGTAAAAATTAACTATTTAAATCGGGAGACGGTCAACGTTATTACTGGGAAGTCAATTTTGTCTGGTCGATAAGCCAATATTATAGCAATATAGTTGGGTATGAAGTTTACTAAATCACCTCAGAATGAGGGTGGAAGTCCATGTTTTAATGTAAACGAGTTATTTTGACTTCATGAGTTACGACACGACATTTCATTGTTTTGCAACGAGTTGATATAAACAATTAACTGTATTATAATCCTAATATTTTAAAATTATATTAAGTTGCAAATGAGAAGTAAAGCATGCGAATTATGAGAGGTAAGAGGAGATGAACCATGCCTAACAATATTAGCGTTTGTAGCACACGAGGTTCTCCATGAGGGTTCGTTCGTATAAAACATGTCTTCATTGCTTTTCCATGCATTCCATCAAACAAAACGCGTACATTCACAATTCCTTCTTCAAATTTACTTGAAATATTTTCCTTTTTTAAAATCAAGTTGATTAATGATTTCATCCTTCTTTTTCTCTATCCCAACAAAGATCTTGATTGCGGGTGGGAGCAGTAGGAAAATAGGTACAAGGTTCCTCTTCCTTTCTTACAAACCCAGTTTACACATATTACACTTTGTCATTACAGTCCTTGAGACCACATTTTCAGGAATTTAGTCAAATATTCCACGTGTCAGGTGCATGCTTCCACATTTTCCATGATTATCTTCTAGAGCACTTCTAGCCACAACATCTAAGAAGTTTCCCATAACATACTCTTGTTGAACGGCTACACTGTTCACTCTCAACTTTTGACACAGGCTAAAAGGATGTTGGAAAAGGACATGTAGGCTTCTCCATGTGGAGAAATGGTGAAAGAGACAAATCTTGCCTTTGGTATTTTTACACGGGAAGGGTGAATATAGGAAAATGTAATTACTCGGATCAAAGATTTGTTTATTTCATAGGTGAACCAGTTTGACTCGGTTCATGAGGAACCCATGTATTTTGTGCACTACCATAAAAATAACCCATGACAATCTATCTCATTCTTTCATTTGGTCAAACACTACAAAATCATCAATGTCCCAAGAGATGCCCTTTCCCGAAAGTGCCACCGGGGAAAAGAAAACACAGAGAATATGGTTGGAAATGGCTTCCTCCCTATTGGACGACTTCAAACCTTGAGAAAGGTGCAGCTAACAACTGAGGTGCTGCAATCTAGGGAAAATACAATTGGAAGGCCCAAAAAAAGGGCATGTGTGGCTTTTTCTATGTATTCCCCTTGCCTTGGTTTTCAAAAACTGTCCCACACGCCTACCAGGGGAACAACAGACCAACAAACCACATTCTCTTTCAACGCACTCTGCTCCATGCCAACACAATCTACCACAGGCTGCAACCATGGCACTCCATGAGGTGACATCTAGTGAGGCATTTCTTTGAACAACCATAAATCGTGCTCATGCACATTTTTTTGAGGTATTCAATCAACAGCTCGCGTGCTGAGCATATGCTTCCACGCAGGTTCTAGAGCTCCCCTCATGCATCCTTCAACAACCTAGTGGAAAGTATGAAGGGTTCGAAGCTTCCCCTCCCTCCATGGCGGTGGCTGCTCCACCTCCTTTCAGACCAAAAGGATGAAAATAATCTAAGGAGCCCTAGCGGCGATTTTTCCCTAAACCGCCCTTTATACGGGCTTTTTAAAATTTAACTCTTTT
The DNA here is from genome assembly GCA_018340775.1 of Taxus wallichiana var. yunnanensis. Classification (NCBI taxonomy): domain Eukaryota; kingdom Viridiplantae; phylum Streptophyta; class Pinopsida; order Cupressales; family Taxaceae; genus Taxus; species Taxus wallichiana. Next base: position 203,926,112 of record CM031244.1, on the reverse strand, counting down.
ATTTTATTTATTTGTTTTAACTCCAAAAACATAAGGAACCTAAAACGTATCATCTCCCCTCCCTTTGAATTATATTTCTAATTTTTATTATTATTTTATTATTTTTATTTTATTTTAAAACCATTCTTCTCATTTCATGAGAAATCTCGTTACCCTTTATTTACTAACGTTGCTCTTGCCTAACAAGTGACTGAGAGGGATTTTCCCCAAATCTCTCTTCACAACATTCATAATGGTAGCAAACACAACTCAAGGCAAGGTGAGCTCGCACCACCAAGCTGACCACTCATGCATTAAGGTGTATGAATTTACCTCTTCTAGGATAATAACTACATCACATTGGTATGAGAACCACCCAACACGCCAAGTTAGGACAAGGTGAGTGAACTTACACAAGATTCGAGCCCTTGATCAACACAGGGTAAGGTAGCTCGAGTTTTTCCATATAAGGTTAGAAGAAACCATTACACCGATTTAATCAGACAATCTTGCAAAAATGTCTGAATAGGAGTTATAACCCACTTGAGGGCCTTCTTACAAGCTTTTCGACAAGACATGATAGAGTCGGGCACCACATCTCCCTCCCCTTATAAGAGCATTGTCCTCGATGTGACACAACACTAAGGGTAGAAAAAGGGATAAGCAATGAAGAAAGCTAATGACGACCAGTTCCGTCTAACGAAAATATCTATTTTAATAGAACGCGACCAAAGGAAGGTCAAGAAATTTTAACAATTTCTTAAAATCTTAATGTTCTGTGAAGATTGGTAGTTCAGTTTACCATATTACTTTGTTTATATTTTCTTTTATAGTATTTCGTATCTCAGGATTATAATATTCATTGTTTAGAAATTTTCAATTGTCTTATGTTTGTGGGTGCCCAATAGTAACTAACATCAAGATGTCACACAAAACTTAACACAACACATGCAACCCACGAGACATCTTGCTACCTACTTTCATGATTGTATCACATCACAAGGTCTTTTAATTCCTCCATGGAATGACAATAAGTAGTCCACATAACAAGGAATTTCCAACAATTACGTCCTAGACATAGATCTAGTACACACATATGACTGAAAAACATAATCATCATACTGATACAAAGGTAACTAGTATCACATGTCTCAAAACCATGACTGTTAACAACATAGTTCCAATCCAATATCCAATAGTCAATACAAATGGAAATGTCAATCCTCAACCATAACAATGTCTAACGAGACTCACAAGAGTACACATAACTCATTATACCAACTCCACACATCACAAAATATCAAGAAATAACTCCATATATCTCCTGAAGTATCATAAAACAACTCCATATACCTCCTAAACCATCACAAAATAACTCCATATACCTCCCAAACCATCACCAAATAACTCCATATACCTCCCAAGGAGAAATAATCATAGTGCCAAAACCAAGTCAGGTCACTCAACCATAGAGCCCCATCAAGAATATTAGGTCACTCCACCATAGAGTGCCATCAAGAATAACAGGTCACTTAACCATAGAGGCCTGTCTCCTTTCTCCTTTTGATGAGATCGGGTCTCCCTATGGCCCTGGGCACATAGAGCCCTGTCACCCAAAGCCCAAGTGACATAATAACTCATGGTTCAACAACCCGCTAGTTATCTATAACTCCTTGGGGCATACCCCCATACAATGAATTGGGCCCATAGGTTTAACCACTCCATGGTTAATCCCATGACCCTATTCCAACACATTACGACATTAGAACCAGCATAACAATCCATTCAAATGCCAAGTGGAAAAATCAAAAGCCTTGGGAAAGGCTATAAAATTTTAAACGTGAAAAGAAAGTTTAAATCTAAGAAAAACAAATGGCTAATTAGCCATGGTTAGTGAAAAATTTGAATGTTAATGCAACAATTGAATAAATGCCCAAAATATAAGAACATGTCAATCAAGAAAATGGCTAGTTCTAGCTAAAAGAGATAATGATCAATTTATGAATAAAAATACATATAGAGAAATAGCACATTACAATCACTATGTGGCCTCATACCACCACCAAAGGGGTACTCATCAAGTTCTTTGGCACTCGAAATCAAGCCTCAGCTCGTAAAAATATACATGTAACTAGAAATGAGTATATTAAATAATGTATCTATCATCATCTTTTCTGAATCATCCCTCCGAACTCCCACAAGGATCAACATAGTCAAAATTACATAGGATTGTCCAATGAACAATCCAATAAGAAAGATCAGGGAACTCTAGTTACATAAGTTGAGCCTAAGGTGGTGCGCACCCACAATATACTGAGAAAGATCAAAGTATACTAAATAGATAGAAGTGGGTTTTCAGTCTATATAAGACTCCACTTCCTCACTCGTACTCGACTCAAGATTATGAAAACCTGGTCCATGCCTCCTCTCTCCACACATACACTCTTAACAGTTTATCCCCTTAGGGTTGTCTAGTGTAAGGTTCACAACATACACATAAATACATCACTAACACAATGGTGATTCATGCACATTAACCATAACATCTTATGCATGGTATTTATATATAGGGTATAACACAATCACTACTTTCACGGGTTATGATACATCACATTACCACATCCTGCACCCGAGGTGCAATCACTATACACTAGGGATCATACTCACCATATCCCCTAAATCATGACATGAACCATCACATATTACATGAATTATACGTATGAGGAACACAATGTCTAACATTACAACATATAGTCAATTGCAATACAACACAACGATGCACACAACTAATCACAATACGGTGATGACATCACAATAAACTATGATTCACTTTACATAAATTTTGTCATGCAATACATCAATACACCTTCATATCACATAATGCCAAAATTCTCTAACACTCTGCAATCCACAATAACATTCCGTTCACACACAACAAGGCGGTACACCACACTCGAATTCCTCATTGGATCCATGAAATAGAGAGTGAATACTCTCATCATCAACACATCAACATGACAACAAATACACACTAAGTGACATGCACAACATGTGCGTTCACAATTTCACAATTACAACATAGTTCACATCACACATATATCACATTACTCTTCTAATATCCACATAGCTTTTTTACCAAAAACATTCCTCGATCATGGTATAGTTATTTCCCTACCATCGTTGTTCTAATTCAATGACTTGTGGAATTCCATTTTGATTTATATAAGTATTTTTTTTTTTTTGAAGGTTGATCACACCAAGGCAATTCATATTATTTGAAACAAAAGAATATATTTAATTGAGATATAAGGTCTCCGAGAGTGGCATTATTCGAACCTCAATCTCGTTTTTACTCTTATATACTTTATTTTCTACGTCACATTAGGATCTTATTTTTAGCATTGTCTTGTAAAAGGAGCTACGAAGTGTTTGTCTAACCTCTTGAAGACATATAAGATTAGAAGACTTGAAGCTACACACGAACCTTAAGTTAACATCCAAATCAACTGAGGTTTAGATTAATTCCAACTTCTCCTAAGGGTCTGCCCCTCGACTATATATGAGTTTTAAGCGAGAGGACATATTTATGCTAAACCACCTTCAAAAAAGGACTAAGTTATTATGTTGAGAGAAACCAAGGTAACACAAATAGTTGAGCCGAGCTAAGGAGTTCACTAGCAAGAGTTTAAGACCTAGAACAACTAAGTCACAACCTCCATCTATGTCATCTGGAACAAACAGGATTTCATTCGATGAAGGAATTTACTTTTAAATCTATCTTCAGATGATGAGGTAGTCCACTAGGATATGAAGGAGGAGTTATCTCTACACACTAAAAGAACAGTTTGACTGTGTCACTCCTATCAGACGGGTTTATGACAATGTCACTAAATATACTGACTAGACGATAAACCCATTCTTGGGATTTGATTTACTCATACTAGGAGGTTTCATCAAGTACAGAGTTTAATTTCATTCTACAATTTTCAATGTCTTCTACAAAGAAGGGAGTATCACACACGAAAACAAGTTGTGCTTCGATATTGAACAGGGTAGAGTGTTTCGATTAAATATCTTTATTACATTTACAAAGTATGAATGCACAAGATGAATCGTTAATCATTTATCGAACACCGAATATGCACTACAAGATATTACTACAATTTTATTTACCTTCTATAAATATCAAACCTTTTTACCATGTGTACTATGAAACAAATTAAACCTATGATTAAATGCACATTTCCTAGATGTCCTTGAAACTAGCATCATATACATAACAAAAAATTATCCAATATAACCTTCTCTCGTAACATGAGACTACATTATACATTTATTGATTTAACAATGAACTATATAAATTACAGTGATAATTAATCCATTACACAACACCTTTATGTCATCATTATTTCATCCTATAAAAACCACGTGAGCAAGATATCAGCAATAAATTGTAGCATGACATCCACCCTAATCTAACATAATTATCATTTTTCAGTTTCCCATTTACATATGATAATAATTACAATTTACAAATGAATTTAGAGGTTTAGAGACATGTATTCCTTACATTTCATTTCACTTCATTTTGTAACCTAGGAGAGAGAAAAAGAAGGGAAGAGAGAAAACACCATTTTGTTAAAAGTTCTATTTCACACAAGTTACACTATAGGGTTTTAAACAGTTATTTACATGTTTCAAAAGTATCTACGGTGGTTTGGCAACCCGACGAGGTTCCCGCAACTTCCTATTTTAACTTTTTCTTACTAGCTACAAAAACATTCAAAATGAGATCGGAGAGGCTAAGAAACCGCTTCCAAAAGTTTTCTTCCGATGATAAAAAAAAACCACGATTAAATTTATGTGTCCACATATATACCAAGAATTCATAGCAACTGTCAGAGCTTGGGAAAATTGAATGGTTTATGTTTTGCGGCTAGTTTTCGAGGCTACTAGTCGTAGTTGACCCGATTGCAAATGAACAAAAGTTAGCTCGATGGTTCAGAAAACCAAGTCCAAAATTGACGTTTGATGAATGAGTGTGCTACAAGGAACTTCCTACAAATTTCCCTATATAAGGAGAATTCAACAGGCGTCGACGAAACTCGGAGGCTGGAAAATAGTTTTCAAATGACGATAAGTTTTCAAGCCACTTTGGTCCTAATTGGTCTGTTTGACCTTGTCAAACCTGTAACCAAAGACCTACAAAATGCCATTGTCAAACTATCTTGAAAGGTGTTTTTACCTAAACTGAAAGTTCCATGCAATTATCTAGTAAAAACACGAGAGGTTTACGAAGAAAGATATTAATTTCTCTATCCAGGTTTTAAATGACGGTTCAAAACGAAGGCCAACTTTCTAGATTTAACAACTTTCTCTGTTGTAAACCGGTGTAACAGGCTCCTATGAGAGCATCAAAAAGGTCACATATGTTCATTCGGGGTCAATCCAAAGGTCAAGGTGACTCCTCGCATACCAAGGTACATGAATGAAGCTTATCATCTCGTTTTCAGAGTTACGAAGGGTACTTAATGAGTCTCTGAAAAATGCAAAAATTAACTATTTAAACCGAGAGACGATCAATGTTATTACTTAGAAGTCAATTTCATCTCGGTCGATAAGCCAATATTGTAGCAATATAGTTGGGTAGGAAGTTTACTAAATAACCTCATAATGAGGGTGGAAGTTCATGTTTTAATGCAAATGAGTTATTTTGACTACGTGAGTTACGACATGACATTTCATTTTTTTGCAATGAGTTGATATAAACAATTAACTATATTATAATCCTAATATTTTAAAATTCTATTAAGTTGCAAATGAGAACTAAAGCATGAGAATTATGAGAGGTAAGGGGAGATGAATCATGCCTGACAATATTAGCATCTGTAGCACAGAGGTTCTCCACGAGGGTTCGTTCATATAAAACATGACTTCATTGCTTTTCCAGGCATTCCGTCAAACAAAACATGTACATTCACAATTCCCCTCTTCACATTTACTTGAAAACTTTCTCTCTCTCTCTTTTTATAAATCAAGTTGATTAATGATGTCATCCTTCTTTTTCTCTATCCCAACACATCTTCGTTGCGGGTGGGAACAGGTAGGGAAAATAGGTACAAGGTTCCTCTACCTTTCTAACAAACCCATTTTGCACATATTACGCCATCATTACAGTCCCTGAGACCACATTTTCAGGAATTTAGTCAAACAGTCCATATGTCAGGCGCATGCTTCCACATTTTCCATGACTATCTGCCAGAGCACTTCCAGCCACAACATATGAGAAGTTTCCCATAACATACTCTTGTTAGACACCTACACTATGTTCCATCTCTCATCTTTTGACATAAGCTAAAAGGATGTTGGAAAAGGACATGTAGGCTACTCCATGTGGAGAAATGGTGAAAGAGACAAATCTTCCACTAGTATTTTGGCATAGGATGAGTGAATTTAGGAAAATGTAACTGATTAGGTCAAAGATCTTTTTATTGCATAGGTGAACCAAAGGTGTGGTTCATGAGGAACCCATGTATTCAATGCACTTGCCATAAAAATAATCCCTGAGAATCTGTCTCATTCTTTCATTTGGTCAAACACTACAAAAGCATCAATGTCCCAAGAGATGCCTTTTCCGAAAGCACCACGGGGAAAAGAAAACATAGAGAATATGGTTGGAAAAATTTTCCTCCCTGTTGGACAACTTCAAACCTTGAGAAAGGTGCAACTAACAACTGAGGTGATGTAATTTGGGAAAAACACAGTTGGAAGGCCCGATAAAAGGGCATGTGTGGCTTTTTCTATGTATTCCCCTTACCTTGGTTTTCAAAAACTATCCCACGCACCTACTAGGGGAACAATAGACAAACAAACCACATTCTCTTTCAACGCACTCTACTCTACGCCAACATAATTTTCCATAGGCTGTAACCATCACACTCCATGGGGTGACATCTAGGAAGGCATTTCTTTGAACAACCATAAAGTTCCCTCACACATTGTTTTGAGGTATTGATCAATGACTCACGTCTTTGAGTATATTCTTCCATGCGGGTTCTAGAGCTCCCCTCATGCATCCTTCACAGCTTGGTGGAAAGTATGAAGGATTCAAAGCTTCCCCTCCCTCCATGGTGGTGGCTGCTCTACCACATTTCAGACAAAAAGGATGAAAATAATCTAAGGAGTCCTAGCGCCAATTTTTCCTTAAAGCGCCCTTTGTATGGACTTTTTTTAAATTTAACTCTTTTATTTTATTTATTTGTTTTAACTCCTAAAAAACATAAGGAACCTAAAACATATCATCTCCCTCCCTTTGAATTATATTTCTAATTTCTATTATTATTATTATTATTATTATTATTTTTAAAACCATTCTTCTCATTTTATGAGAAATCCCATTACCCTTTATTTACTAACGTTGCTCTTGCCTAACAAGCAATTGAGAGGGATTTTCCCCAAATCTCTCTTCACAACATTTGTAATGGTAGCAAACACAACTCGAGGCAAGGTGAGCTCACACCACCAATGATCATGCATTAAGGTGTATGAATTTACCGCTTCTAAGATAATAACTACATCACATTGGTATGAGAACCACCCAACATGCCAAGTTAGGACAAGGTGAGCAAACTTGCACAAGATTCGAGCCCTTGATCAACACAGGGTAAGGTAGCTCATGAGTTTTTCCATATAAGGTTAGAAGAAACCATTACACCAATTTAATCAGACAATCTTGCAAAAATGTTTGAATAGGAGTTATAACCCACTTGAGGGCCTTCTTACAAGCTTTTCAACAAGACACGACAAAGCCGGGCACCACAAGCATTAGCCTCATTACAAGGATTAATGGATGAAGAGGAGGTTAGGATTTGAGACTTTTATAGGATAAATTTGACACAAATCATTAACTACAAGGTTAAATTTATTCCATAAGGCATTGTGGATGATGACCGGGTAGTAAACAAGTATTATGTTGCTAAAAATCAGCTCCAAAACCAATAGAACCAATTTATTGAAGTAATATAGAGTCCACACAACTACATGATAGAGTATCTCATTGTCATGAGGAAAACATTAGCTTAGCTTATGAAAAAGAAATAAACTTGTCACTTTAAAACACTATGGTGTTAAAGTAATGCAAGGCTTGAAGGATTCTCAAGGAGAATCTTCCATATTGGAAGGAAGTCGTATCTAGCATGGACGCTTTGAAATGTAAATAACCTCACGTATCATCCAAGAGGTGTACTTCTAGAATGATGGAGGAATGAAGTGTTGAAAAAGATAAAATGGGTACTTTAGTGTCTCATCGACCCAAAAGGTAGGATAAATTATGATAAGTACCTTGAAGGATTCACTCATCACTCAAGAAATTCCAATGCAATCTATTCCCCCACATACATCGAATTTCAGGACATCTATTTCACTTGTTGAAGGTCATGCGGGTAGATCCCTTTTTGCTCTGAAGTACCCTCAAGTAAAGGGAAAATAATGATGATACAATCTCTCCCATAAATATAATTTGGAATTGGATCAATAATGGGCCTCATGTAGGAGAAATAAGGTGATGATTACCCTATACTTAGGAATTTAATAAGAAAAAAATCTAAAGTTGAAACCACTATAATAGGAGGAATTGTAGGAGTAACTATCATTGAAAATATTACATCTCTTAAGGTACATGAAAATGAGGTGGAAATACCTAAGGTGGTTGATACCACTCCACCCATAGAAACATAGGGAACTCCTATTGCAGAATTAAATCATGATAAACCAACTATGGAGGTTGAAGTTGTGGACATTAGAGAGTAGAAGACAAAACATACTCTTGCCTTTGTGGATTTACTGCATGGCTATAGAAAGGAAAAAGGATTTGATATCCCTTTACTTGAAAACCAATAGAAATAAGTACGAGATTAAAATTGATGGGAAAGGTGGGGTTACCATGTTGACTTAACAAAATTTATTTGATGTGTTTTCAATTGAAGTAGGTAAAGTGGAGGTACCCTCAAAATAGGTAATTTTAACTAAAAGGGAATAATCACATATTGAAGTAAGCATTTTCAGGCATGAAGGGCGGGCTACTCCAAGTTATCCTCTTGAGAAAGAATTGGAATTAGTTGATATGGAATTAGAAACCCATAAATTTACCAAGTAATTAAAAGATAAATCTCAAGAAAAACATGAAGGGCTAGCTCATGAAGCAGCTCCACATGAGGATCCTAAGACTTATGATGAAAGCATCACGTAAATTAATGTAATTGTAGCATATTCGACCATGAGGATTAAGATAAATATGTGGAGGTTTCACAATCATAGGTTCTTATTCTTAATGTTACCCCTCTATCTCAAAATAAATTTTAGTTTCCCCAAGAACTTCTCAACACCTACCACAAACTCAGAGGGAAGGAAATACTCCAACTACAAGGTGGTTGGGAGTAGCCCTCCCAAATAGGTAAAATGTAAAGATTCAGTTGGAGGTTGTCAACCTTGAAAGTTTCATGTCATCAAGACAACTAAGGGCCCCTAAAAAGGCCAAGGTACTATTAAAAACTATTGTGGGTCCCCAAGGGGAAAGGTCCATAGAAATTGCAACTCCTAAGGGAGATATATTAAGAAGTGAGGTCATCACTCTTGATTACCAATTTATACAAATACCCTTGGGAAACCTAACACATCTCTCAAAGTAAAATACCCTCTGAATGCATCTCAAATCATAATTATTAAATTACCAAAAATGATTCAAAACAAATAGACTTACAATGTTATTCTCCTTTTGGAAAAATTGTCCTCTTGACTCTTGGGACAATGTATGCTTATTCAATATAGGTATGTAGACTTCTATTATAACCCACTATGTTCTTCGTAGTAATTTCAAGCCTATTAGTCATTTTTAAGGTGTACCACAAATTTCATCTCTTGAATCCTCATGTTCTTCTTTCAAAACTTATTTCCTTCTCTATAACCTACTAACTCTCAATTAGGCCTAGGAAGTCAATTCTTACTCATATATTCTTTTATAGAATCCCTTACCCTAATTTTTGGCTACTTATATTCATCTTTGTCAAGAAAATATCATTATTACACCATTGAAACTTCAAACTTACTTTTGCATTCCATTGAGTAGTTCCCTAAGATCATTTATACAAATTTCCAGAGCTAAATTCTAAATTTTGAGGTTTTTAATCCATCTTTTCTTTGGAAACCATAGTTATGTCTTATACAGGCCCGGGATGAAGAAAATTCAGTATAAGTTGAATAATATATCATGTCAAAGGATATAAACCATAATTTAGAATTATCATATCTATGTCATCATGATAATATTATCTCGTAAGCTTTGATATTCTCCCGAGCTTGGTGTAAACACCAAAATTGGGTCACACTCCCCTTGGTCCCTCATCAAATAACCAACTCAAACATACTCACCTAACCATGGCCCCTTCCACCCCACATCATTATTAATTTAATTAATTTAATTAAATTAATATATATCCTCATAATATTTATTATCTAATTATCTTAATTTCTACCCCACCACCTCACCTAGACACCTCATCCAACCACCTCACCCTAGAACTATTCTTGGCATGTTTCCATAACTAACAATAGCTAAGTCTTACTTGCCTTAATGAGCTAAGATTTGGTCTAACCCTAAAATCAATCCCTAAAATATCTCTAACCACATTCCTGCCCATTATAAATAAAGTTTCCATTGTAATCCACGAGAATAAACTAAGCTGGGCCCAAAAATTAGAAAGATCTATCCATTTTAGTAAACCTAGGGAATCCCACCTTAACCGATGTCGATCACCCCTAAACCAATGCAAGTCAATATGGAACCGTCGTTGGTTACCATATATTCACCTAAACAACCTTGTTTTTTGGTTGGCACATTATGAGAGTAAGAAGATGAGAAGAGAGATGCATGTAAGTAGAACCAGAGTTTTTTCATGCACCCAGACATCCATAGCCAAGACCAAGACAGATCCGAAGCATTGGCGAGTCATGGTAACATTCGAGAAATGTCACTAATGCACCAAGTTCCATTCCATCAACCGATCATCACCACTACCTAACCATTGGACCTGAAACATTGGTAAATGTTTTATAATTAATCATTTCCATTCCTATTCTGTTCATAGAGTTGTTATCACCTATGTTACAATTCTTTATTAACATTCCCATTCCTCCATATCCATCTTTTCGACAAAACCCAAAGACCTCACCCACCCATTTATCAGATTACCTAGCTTGGCCCTTCCACCTCTCTCGAGTTTTCTCAACATTCCCACAGAGACCTGCTTGCCAACCCTTATTTATCCTCATCCAACCTCACCCGGACTTTATAATAAATTTTTCGGTGAACTAATGTCACCCTACTCTCTGACACCGATTACCCATAACTATCGTCAATCTCCCTTAAACCGTCATCGATTATACCCAAGCGACATCGGTCTCGTGTGTTTTATACCCCTTGCCCAAGAATAGAGCCAAACAACCTTTTACTAAATAACCTAAACAACCTAGAACCTGACCCTGACTAGTTCCAATACCCTGACACCTACCAACCATTTAGATCTTACTATAGCCTAACATGTTATATTATATTTTCTCATTGTTATTGAATGAGATGCCTAAATCATATCGACTACGGTAGAACTTTACTTATTTCTCGCATTAATTTTTTTTTAACAATGGATTGACAACCATCTAGGAAGTATCACACTTCCTAGAACTAGCATACGCTAGGTAGTCCCTTTGTCATATATCATTTAACTTATCTTTGTGGTTTTGTTTTCTATTACAGGTAGTTCCTCCTAGCCAAAAATAATCTCTCACAATCAACACTAGATCAAGAAGTCAAAACGCTCACAACAACCATGTTGACAATCCCATTTAATAGGTATTCCTCCTTGGCCCTTACCCTTATTTGTTTCATCATTCAAAATGTAAAGAAAATGGTGAAACATTTTGGCATGCTTGGTGGGACCCATCAGGGGTTCTATTTCATTTTCTTCATTCCTAGGAAAAATTGTGTGTTTGTTTCCCTTCAAAAAGCTTACACATTAATCTTCTTCCTTAGTAATCTTCTCTTCTTTCTAATTGCTCTAAAGGATACATTTTCTTTTGGTGAATTTAAAAAGAACCATTCTTCTTGATTTTTGCATTTAGTGAAAGATCATACCCTCTACTATTCACCATTTGTGTCATCAAACATAATCTTTCGATTTGGGCTTAAAATTGGTTGCATTACATTCGATTTGCTGCATTTAGCTCACAATAAAATGAAGGAAACCTATATGCTAGAATTCATTCCCAACTGATGGTTGACACAAAGAATTATAGAAAGCACATTATCTCTCTCTTTTTGTCTTACCAAACTTGCACAATATTGAAATATACACATTTTTCTTAAACAACATCTTACACAGGAACACCTGTCGCGATCACACGATTAGATTGGCGGTACACCCCAACTCATTACCTCTATTGATTCATCATCTCAGAGGATGGCCCACCCCAACCATAACATACTTGAAACCTCTCCTTTTAGATATCCTTCTTCATAGGACACCTTCCTAACCAAAAAAATTGTTCTAAATACACACAGTCAGTTCTAAATAGCATAAGATGAACACACATAAAGAAAAATCACTCTTAGGATCATATTTTTCTTAGCATTATTCTTGCTTTGTGTTTTGAGGTGTGAGGACATGATTCCACATTTTTTTTTTTTTTTCTTGCACACTCCCCATCATAGTTGGAGTATTCCAACTTTATCTGAGTGTGCCAGGGTCCCATCTTCTCATTCTCAAATTCCTGAGTTTGATTCTCCACTTGATTAAAATCAAAAACCCATTTTTCTTCATTTCTATCTTAATTTCATATTAAGCTGGTGTCGGTCCAAGCAACCATCATCGTTTTCATCTAACCTTCATCAATTAAACCTAACTAGTGTTGTCTCATAACTTTCAATGTACTTTTTCTGATACAGTCTTCATTCATCATTTTGTTTTCATTTTTGGCCCTTTAGGCACTAACATATTTTATTGATACTTTATTCTACTCTGTTGATATTACCATCATACAGAAAACATCTCCTTGTACTGTCTATTAACCTTGTTTCATTTTTGAAACTGGGGATTTTCCGCAGTAACCGACATTAGTTCTTGTGACCAATGTTAGTTTTCCTACAATCGTCACAAGTAAAATTAGCTGTCGTCGGTGTTTGTATTTGGTTTTCTAAATCCAAATCTTGACCTAAAATCACTCTCATAGCCTCATTCTTTTCGTCCTAATACTTTTTGTGTCATCTATAGAATACGGTCTTACTAGGTCAACACTTGTGAACATGGTGTTGACTCGTAGCAGACTAACTCCCTCATATTCCACACTAGTTGTCAACCACTCCCACCTAGTCCCTCACCACCTTCCATCCTGTCACCCATGGATCCTACTCAACCTATCACCATTTCCACAAGTGATGGAGAATTTACATGACTCCTTGATTATAATCCCACAAAGTATTACAGTTCTACCTTTCCCACTCTTCCACCCAGGGCTCCTCACATCAGTTAATATATGGCATGCCTGTATCCATCTCTCCTACCCTTATTCCCACTTTTGCATCAGCCCCTAATAATGCGGAGTTACCTTCACCTGCTTCACCCCTAGTGGTTTCACAATTTGGACCCATACTCATTATGACCTTTGCATCTGTAGTATCAGTCACACCCATAGTATCTATTGTCCCCTCAGCAACTACCCATACCATAACCTCATCCACACCCATTGTCTCACAAATACCCATTTTAACACAACCACCCATGGTGTAAATGACCCCTACTCCATTCCATAATCTTGTCCTCTCCATCCCACAAACACTGCCCCCAATTGCTACTAGAGTCACTATGATCATCCCACCTACATACACATAATATCAACAACCCCCTATCTCGTTTGTCACCCATTCTGGATACATACCCTCTATGTCGGTCACATATTCTTAACCTCCCTATTCGAAATCATCATTTAATGGAATAGGGAGGTTAAGAATATTCAATACCAATCCCCTTATGCCACAAGAGGAGACCTTCCACCACAACCTACCAATGACCTCATCAAGTTAATGATGGAAAAGATGCAAAAACTAGAAGCATCGGTTTCTGGCTCATGCAATCGCCTCACCTATGATGAAATTTTTAATGAGCCTATTCACCCATCCATTCCTATTCGACCATACCCCGTACATTGGGAAATTGCAAAATTCAATCACTTCGATAGCAAAGAGGACCCACAACAATATTTGCGGTCCTTTAAACATGGGTGTTATCTCGATTTCCCATCATGAAGCTTTACTTATGAGGAATTTCCAAATGTCCCTAGCGGGACCTGCATTGGACTGGTATAGTGGGCTACCAAGACATTCCATCTACTCGTTCAATCAACTAGCCGGGCCTTCTTAGACAACTTCTTGATTAATATTGTCGAGAAGGTTACCATGACTAATCTTTATTCCACTCGATAGTACGATGACGAGTCTATCACTGAATTTTTCACTTGTTGAAATAGTTTAATTAATCATCTCACATTCTAGCTACCTTAGGACGAGCTTATAGATCTATTTACTCGGGATTTTGCTAGACACATCTCACCAACCATGTAGGTGCAAATTTTTTTCATTTTTGACGAGGCACTCACCATGGCATGGAAATTGGAAATTCGTGCTATCAAAGAAAAGAAGATTCAAGTTTGTAATAAGAACATTACGTTTAAATCAAATGATGCTTCATTATATTCGAAAACCCAAAACAACTATTCAAAACCCAAAGGATCTATCAATTCTATAATTCTCAAGGTGGCTCCCTCATCAATCAAAACAAACCAAACCCCCTTCTAATCTATCTCTTGTCCAAGCTTTCTAGTTCAGATGAGAACAACAAAAGTACAATTCCATTGGAAAATTTTATTCTTCTATTTTGGAAAAACTTGTTAAGGCTTGTTCCATTACCCTTCCACCTATAAAACCATGTATCTTGGTTTTGACCACTCGAGCACCCCATGCCTGCATGGTATAAGGAACATGAATTTTGTAACTATCATCATGTCAAAGGTCATAGTGACAATAACTACATCACCTTCAAGAATATCATCCAAGAAATGTTAGAAAATGGAGATCTAGTCTTGGATATCCCAAATGCACCCGCTAACCAAAACCTACATATCTTCAAGAAGCCATTCCCTAATCATGCCCCATCTTCCAACCAAGCTAGTGACACCTCAAATAATGATAGAAATGTTCATGAGGTCCATACTATTTTCGATGACATACCAGTTGCTTCCCAATTTCCTCATGTTCATTCCATAGATGAAATCTTAGCCTGAGCTCCCTTACCTACACCAGAACCTATTCATGTAATCCTCCACCCATAGAGGAACCCTCTTCATTTTCTCCTTCACCCATGGAAGTTCTATAATCAGCACACCACCTCGACCCCTCAAATTTCCGAGAAGTTTTCAATGACACCTCTCCTACTCGTAGGAGATACATGTCCACCATATACACCATCATAAGAAGAGTCCACCTCATATAGCCCATCCTCTCCTCTACCCATAGAAGATCTTATAGGAATAGCATTGCCTTTAGATGACCACTCACCATCGGACCTTCAAGATCCCATTGACCTACTTTCATCTCTCTTACCCATAGAGTCCGAGGCTAGCCATTTCCATGTATCTCAAACACATTTTATGGGAATTTCCACTTGATCCACATCGACCCCACTTACAACAACACCATTTCCATGCCTAGCCAATTAGCTGGAGTATGTCGATAGAGACTTACTTTGGGGATGCCTTCTACTTCCTATTTCAACACAAATATAGTTATCACTCGCTGACACCTCCACTATTTATCCAAAAGTGTTTCGAATGACCAAACCAAACACAACCACAAATATTTCAATACCTTCCATGTCACCACCCATGGCCCAGCTCATACCTATGCCCATAGCCCAACATACATCTACACCCAAACACCTAACCTTTCCTATATCGTCTCCCTTACCTAAACATATCACTACCTTAGGGATCATACCGACAACTAGCCTTACTCACCCACCCATCAAATTAGATTTAGAAATATCTTCCAAAAGCCGACACTAAACTTAACCCGACCCCTAAAAATAAGATCTAACCTCCTAGACCTCATACACCAACCTCATCTACCACACCATTCTCACCTTCACCCCTTTCGTCCATCCTAAGACCTCACCCCTCGACCATGGCCAAGAAATCACCATCCTTTGCTTAACCAAGAACGCAACAACCCATTTCCACATTTTAGACCTCTAATATACCCAAGTGACCCAAAAACTTCCGCCCTCACCCATAACCTTCTTACCACCCATACCTTGACTACCATCAATAACTTTTTCACTACCCATGAAACTTTCTTTCCTTTCACTCACATCTCTGCCTAACCCACACCACCTACCTCCACATCACCTCGTTATCCCCATGGGTAACCCGCAATCTTCAACCATCAGATTTTCCCTCCAAATATCATACACCTATATCACCTTTTCCCAAAAAGATGCAACCTAAAGCTAAAAATCTGCTACCCTCTAATAAGGTAGTTAAACCAACCAAACCTTCCATCGCTGGTTCTTCTACAATGTCCCTACCTAAGAAGATACAACCAACACCTAAGCGCACACCACACACCAAACTAGTAAACCAACCCACCCCCTCCTGTAAAGCCTCTTCCTCCATTAACATTTGTACCTGTACCCAAACCCACATTCACCTCCCATTTTGATCCACTAGCAGGGTCCTATGCTAAAATCTTAACCAATCTCCTTGAAACTTTTGTCATCACATTACCACCTCTTAGACCTTATGAACCACTCAAATCCAAACCAATTATGTTTGATGAAGCCAAAATTTGCACCTACCATCATGTGCCAGGACATAATGTAGTGAACTGTAAGACTTTAAAAACTTCCCTTGTCTAATTATGTCCTCCCAAAGAAAATTTTAATGATCACAATCTTCTTGATGAGGACCCCATTTCATCTTCACCAATTTCCATAGATATTCTCCCATTACCTACTCAGTGACCAAAATATCCACCCCCGTAACTCTTAGCTCCACCCCCGAGATTCGAGATTAACATGGTTCATATAAAAGAGTTGGCCAAACCACCACCAAAATTCCAATGCACCCTACTCATTTCACAAGGATCATATCCACCACTAGGGTTTTGTCCCTCATGCTTTGCTATACCTTCTATGACACACCCTCTTCATCCACCTCCCCTTAGATTAACATGATCAACATTGCCACTCGTGCTCAGAAAGACAAGGGAAAGGAAAAAGCAACTAGCCCATAAACCAACCCTATACCCAACATACCATCCACACCCATACCCAAAGTCATCATTCAATATCCTCGCATATACTATTTATGACGGGGTCACACATTGCACAATTCTAAAACAACTACACCAATCCCCCTCAAAATGTCTTTATATGACCTCGTCCAAACCTCTGAGTCACATCGTTAAGCCCTCATGGAGGTCCTTCAATCTATTGAGGTTTTACCAAATGAGCCCACACTCGTTGCCTCCATCATTACCCCTTACCACGTAGCCTCTCCTACTATATCTTCACCTTCCTCTACACCTCTGCATACTCACCAAGTGGCATAACTCAACTTTTCGGATGGATATATTTCTCCCTTCGGTCGATGACATCAACCCCACTCTTTCCATCTCCATCTTTATCAATAATATATGCATACAACATGTTATGATCAATGGTGGTGCTAACATTAATATCATCTCCTCCCATGCATACAACCAAATGCAAATAGCTACCAATTTCAAGCATGGTAACCTGTTATGATGCATTCCTTCAATGACACCATGCGTCTACCACAGGTACCGTTATTCGCCATGTCTGCGTGGGCCCCCACACTATCCCGAACTTTTCTATGTTCTAGAAGGAGAGTTTTGATATAACTTGTCACTCGGCCTACCTTGGATCCATGCCATGGGTTGTGTCCCTTCAACATTACATCAATGACTCAAATTTGAACATGAGGGGCATAATTACACCATCCCTACTGACCCATCACCTTTCAAAACCTGTAACATGATATATCAACCTAATGATTTGCTTGTACCGGTTAAGGAATCGCCACTATCACCGCTTCACCTTCACCCATGAGCCCATCCACCAAAATTGCCACTACTTACGCTACATGTAACCTTGTTATCCCCACTACAGCTATAGCCTCGACCAGCGACACACTTGTTTCCCCAACATCTAGTGAGCCATCTATACCCACTACCAACATACCAACTATTGGTCCCTTAGAAGGTGTTTTTAGCACCTCTCTTTGAGGTAATACCGCCTATACGATATTGACACCTTCCCCACCCCGCTTGACAGTATGGGAACCTATGCCAACACCCCGGTTATGACATCATCCGCATCGGAAAAGTTTTTCCTTATGGTCCTCCCCACCTTCGCACTAATCTAACTTATGGGGGACTTGATATGTCCACCTATAAAATCGAACCTCCATCCCAAACCCAACCATTTTCATCTGACCTACACTCCCTCACTAACTGCTGCTTTGCTTAAACTTTCCTCCACCGGTGCACGTGGAAATGATTTTGCTTTGGTTTTTATGAACAATGTTGCCATATTGTCATTTCATATACCTCTCGTAAACATAATGACCATAGTGGCATTGGTTTTGATGCTCCACCCTCCAAGAAGGTTCACGTTGACCTTATCTAGGATGAGAAATCTTCCCCCTCTCATTCACCCACATTACCATCTTCACCCATGGAGTCCATAGATCCTGAATCTATTCCTCCTAACTTTTTTTTTGTAAACACCATTTCCCTGGGACCGCTGACCTATCAACGCGATGGCAAGGCTCCCTCTTCTCTCCCATTCCTGTATCCTAACATGATCAATGATGATACGCCTTTAATTAACATCGTTCAATGTTAGGATGATGATTCCATCCTCACCTACCTTGGTGCAAAAGACTCTTATATTCATTTCTCATTACCCTCCGAGACGTAAACCATGTTGAGCAGAAATGACCAAAGTCAACATTAATACTTATGATGACCCGCACATTCTAAAGATCAGCCAATTCTTAGATGCTACTAAATAATAATCCTTCACCTCTTTCCTACAAGACCATAGCAATGCATTTACATGTTCCTATGCTGATATGCCTAGTATTGACCCAAAATCATGGTTCTGATTATCATAACCATTTCGATGCCAAACCCATCAAACAAAAGTCTGTGAAAAATGCATCCTTGCGTTGCTCTTCTAGTTGAAGAAGAGCTTAAACACATTCTCTTGGTTTCCTTCATTCTACCCATTGATTATATACCCAATGGATTTCTAACATCGTTCCTATCACAAAGGTGACACGGGGACTCCATATTTGCATGGATTTCCATCACCTCAACCTCACTTGTCCCAAAATGATTTCCCACTACGGGCATTGACCAACTAGCTGATCTCACCATTGGCCATGAAATGTTATCGCTCATGGATAGCTTCTTGAGCTACTGATCAAATATTATTAGCTCACGAGGATCAACACAATAATAGCTTCATCACCCCTTGGGGAGACTTTCTACTATCAATTCATGCCTTTTGGCCTCAAAAATGCTAGTGCTATATATCAATGAGCCATGATTTACATCTTCCATGACATCATGCATCACATATTAGAAGATTATGTGAATGATCTACTTGCCAAATCCAAGCATCAAACCAAACACTTGCCTATTCTTAAAGTCATCTTTGACCGCCTCATCAAGTATTATGTTCATCTTCAACCAAAGAAGTGCGTCTTTGTGGTACTTTTTGGAAAACTCCTAGGTTTCATCATTTCTTTGTATGGCATAGAAGTTGATCTTGATAAATTCAAGGCTATTCTTGAAATTTCGCCACCCACTAATCTCCATAAACTTCACAGCCTACAAGGAAAGTTACAATCAATTCATCATTTTATCTCGTAGCTTTCCAACCACTTCATCAACCTTTTCATCATCTTCTCAAGAAAGATGCTTCATTAAAATGGGATGTTGAATACCATAAAGCCTTCGAAGCCTTGAAATAATACCTCCTTTAACCTCCAGTGCTCATTCCTCCTAAGGATGACCATCCCTTCTACCTATATGTTTCCGCCATGCGACCATTCTCTAGGTTCCATGCTCGCTCATTGCGATGACCCCCACTAAGAGCAAGTAGTTTCTTACATAATTTGTACCCTTCTTGACTATGAAACTAGATATACCCATGCTAAAAAAATTTCCTAGCCTTAGTTTTCATCACCAAAAACTCCGTCATTACCTACTCAACCAGAAAACCTTTGTCATTACTAATACTAACCCATTACACTATATGTATGCCAAACCTTATCAACATCAACGTCTGCAAATTAGCTTATGATCCTAGCTGACCTTGACCTCGAATTCATCCATCAAAAGTTCATCAAGGGCCAAGATATCACCGACCAATTGGCCAACACACCTATTTATGGGAATCAACCCTCTAACTTCAACTTTCCAAATGAGTCTATAGCTACCCTTTCCCTGAATGAACCCACTTACCAAATGACACTCTTCTTTGATGGCTCCAAGTGTCAGCATGGGGGTGGGGCTAGTGTTATCCTCATTCCTCTTGATGGTGAACCTATGCCTTTGTCTTTCAAACTCAATTTTGATTGTACAAACAATATTGCTAAATATGAAGCACTCGTATTGGGTCTCTAGGTTGTTTATGCCTTAGATGTTAAGTCAATCAACATCTTTGGTGATTCTCGGTTGGTCACAAACCAAGTCAATGGTATATACCAGTTTCATAATGAGATACTTTGTTGATGCAAAATCACAGCACCCCTAGATGTTGATCACATTTCTAGTTTGATCACTCTAACATCCAGTGTGATTACACAACATTGAATCCTTTCTCCAAGCGTGGGACTTGTAAAGATGAGAAAGGATTCTCTAAAAGAAGGCTAGTTCATATTCCTCTGTTCGGATGCACATGAAAATGCAGAGGGTTTACTCAAAATCTAATCTAATGCGGGGAGACGGGGGTAAGAAGATGCATAAAAATAAACCTAAGCTAATAGAGGTGATGCACGAGAGGAATGAAGAACACCTATCTTGCCAATAAACACGAGACCATTCAAATGTGATGCAAGATCATGCACGAGATAACAAAACTTGTAGTGAAAGACTAGGAGGATGCAAATGAACACGAGAGAGGGCTAAGAATCATCCACGAGACATGCATTACTTGCTCCAAAGATTGATACAATTCACTACAAAATTCCAAGAGGAAGAGTCGCATTACGGTTTCAAATGGGAGGTTTGAACTCCACAAATTCACCTAATAAAGAGAAGAAGGGAGGAGCGAACAGGAATGTTCGACCCTTAGAAAGAAGCCCCTCCTTACAATATATAGGAAGAATGAGAGAGGGAAGAGAGAGGAAATCTAGATCTACCCCAACCACTTCTAGGTTGTATTTAACTCATCTTATTATGGCAGAAGTGGTGAATCTTGGCAAAATGGTGGGTATGCAGCGAGAAGCAATGGCTAATCTGTTGTATTAAAATTTGGTTGTTGAAACGTCACTTCTATCTATTATTACGTGCCAGAGGTGTTTCTCAATTTTATATCTCCAAACTGAACCAAAATTCAAGATTGACCCTGGAATCATGTAGAGAATTTTGCCATCTTTCCATTGATATAAAGAACGCAAAAATATGAGCTCTAGATCGAAAGATATGGCGATTTGAAGATTCGGGGCAAAAAATAGGCCAACACGGATATTTGAATTTTTCCCACACTCGCCACTTGGATGACACGTGTCGACTACGATTCATCCATGGGTTCATTCTTTCAGGCCTTTAAACTTGGACACATGGCACTATTTTATTGGCTCGGTCCTGAGGCGCACTTACCAACTTTTCAACCTTCGACACGTGGCACGTTACAGATTCGTTGGCGGCTCTTTCAGATTTTCACATCCCTCACGTCCCTCACGTACCTTTGGCCCGGCTATCCCAAAGCTGCCTAGGACAAATTCCTCCGAACCGCTTCCCTGATTTGGGCTGACTTGTCCCTCTTTGCAGCGAAGACATGTGGCAAGATTTGATTGGCTCTCGGCTCCTTCGGCTCTCCGCGTCCGCGCGTGCATTTTTGGCCCGAGATGTCCCAAACGAAAGTTCTCTATTTCAGCCAAACCAACCGGTTCGCGTCCTCCGCGTACTCTTGTCCCAAGCTGTCCCGGATCGCTTGGGAAAATTTTCTCGAACCGCTGAAATGGTGACTTGTGCCAAACCGATCGATCCGCGTCTTTCACGTAATTTTGGCCTAGATGTCCTTGGATCGAGAGAAACAAGACTTAGACAATTTTCTTCATTTTTTGGCTAGTTCGGCTTTTAGCGCCCTCGCATCCCGATGTCCCTACTATCCCAGGATCTTTGCGTAGACCACCTGGCGGCCTTTCGGTGATTCGCGCCCCGACGTCCCAATTGTCCCTAGTGCTCCCTTAGTCGATTTTCTCTATATTTCAGCCTCAAGCCTGGCTCTTTGCAACTTTTTCACATACTTTTAAAACGTTGGGTTTTCTTCTTGGACAGGAGGGTTAGAGAGAAACCCAGGGAACCCCAAAATAGGATTTCGGGCCTTGAATCATTCTACTTGCTCGGGACTGACAATCGATGCATTTTATCAAAATTACCTTGGGGTGAATTTTGGATAACAGTTTGGCGACTCAGCGGGGTCACCTGCCTGCTAGGTAGAAGATCAGTGGCCTTTTAACAATCCATTGGGCATGGAGTAATAACCTGAAACCAACTTGATCTTTGATCCCAATCTTGATCTGCAACTCATTCTTCGAGAGTGCTCTGAACTATAGAAATTCAACCTGAGAGCGACAAAACCTATGCCAAAGCACTTAGGGAAAAAGAAACCTAACTACAACAAGACAATGTGCATACGCACTTAGAGGAATTGAAATCTAGGCTAATATTTACAAGGGTAAACCTTTTCCTTTTTAGTAGCAATGTTTAAGATAGATTCCGTTAACTAGAATCGGGAGTTCTTCTCCATCCAATGCAGACAATTGGAAGGCATTACCACTTTTACATCTCGTAACCATGTAGGGGCCACTCCAAATGGCATCAAACTTGGAATGCCTTCCAGGTTTTGCCCGATCTACATCCCATTTCAGAACTAGGTCCCCCTCCTGGAAGGTCCTTGCTCCTGCCTTCTTGTCAAACCATCTTTTTCCTAAGATCTGATCCTTTTCAATCATCGAATTACATGTTTTCTTATTTCTTCCAATTCTCACAACTCTACGTACTGGCCTCCATTGGTTTGAACTCAGACAACTCCAACTACTTTATGAGCTCCAATGCTGGAAATTCTAATGATATAGGCAATACTGCCTCTTTCCCATAGACCAATTTGTAGGGAGAACTACTGTAGACCTCTTTGGTGTTATCCTGTCGGCCCATAATGCTGATTTTAGCTCGGTATGCCATGTCATTTGGTTTTCATCTAGAGTTCTTCTGATGATCCTTAGCAACTTTTTGTTCATGGACTCGACTGCTGTCCATTACCCCCGTGGGTAATAATTTGAAGAGGTGCTCAAATAGATTCCATTCTTGATGACCCATTCTGTAATCTTGGAACCTATGAATGATAATGCATTATACGATATGATAGTGGCGCACACCAAACTGGTCACTATTTCTTCATAAAAGTCTAGTATGTTAGACTCACTTGCCTCTTTGAGCACTACCGCCGGTTCACTTGGTGAAATAGTCCGTCATTGTGAGAATCCACTTGTGGCCTTGGCTTGAGTTTGGGTTGATGACCACGATGAAGTCAATCCCCATTACATAAATGGTTGGTCAACCAAAATTGGGTGCAACGGAAGTGCTTTGCTAGTCTTTCCTTTCCCGTGAAGAGTGCACATTTATTGCACTTTCTTATCCATGTATATGATCCTTTGAACTTTGTGGGCCAATAATACCCTGCTTTCATTATCTTGAGAATTTATTACTTGTGGGGCAAAATGTCCTTCGGAATCTCCATCGTGAAAATCTCGTAATACCCTCTTAATTTGACCTATCCCAATGCACCTCGGTAGAACTCCATTGATGTCTTTCTTAAACAAAACACCATCAACAAGCACATATGGAATGGCTTGTAATCTAAAGTATCTCCTCTTTACTTTGCTCATTTACGGTGGGCATAGGCACTGCTGTAGGAAGCGTATCATATTTACGAGTCCAACAGGAGTGGGCACATCATCATTTTCTGTTCTTGACCATCCTGTAGTACCAAGACATGCCTCTTTTCCATTACTCGCTTCAACTTGCCAACTCAAGCCTAGTTGTTCGCATAGTCCCTTCCCACGTACTAGTTTGGTGACCTTAATCTTGATGTCATATTCCATGACACGGGTTATCCATCTTGCACGTTTCTCATTTAGATCCTTGTTTAGAAGGAAGTCCTTGACTCCGCATGAGAGACCAATAATTGGATCTTGTTGTTTGAGACTAGGTGCTTGAATTTTTTTAAACTCCTGATCATTGCAAGTACATGCTTTTCAATGAAAGAGTACCTAGTTTCGTATTCCTCCAAGCCTTAACTGAAGAAAGCAACTGGTTGTTCTAATCCTTCTTTGTTTTGTTGTCCTAGGATTGCAGAAATTGTGTCTCCACCACCAAAGGCATATAGCATGAAACCCTTGGAGAAGTCTGGATTGACGAGAGTGGGAGCATGAGATATAGCCTCTTTTATTTCCTCAAAACTTGCCTTGCCTTCAGATGTCCACTTAAATGCCATGCTCTTTTTTACCATCAGCGTTATTGGCTTTAAGAGAGCTACAAAGTTTGGAACAAACCTGCGGACAAAATTTATCCTTCCCAAGAAGCTTTGAAGAGCCTTCTTATGACTTGGCAATGGCAACACTCGAATTGCTACAACTCTTTCTGGGTCAATCGTCAATCCCTCCTTTGAAGCAATATGGCCTAGAAGTTTCCCCTCATGAGCCAGGAATATAATTTTTTTGGGATTCAATGATACCCCAAATCTTCTACACCTCACGAAATACTACGCCTCAGATGAAAGAGGTGATCCACTGCATTTTTGGAGAATACAGTGATGTCATCAAGATATATCAGAACTATTTTATTGATCAACCCCTTGAATGCCATATCCATTTCCCTTTGGAAAGTGGCTCCAGCATTTGATAGGCCAAATGGCATCTTCTTGTAGGCATATGTGCCCCATTTGGTGGTGAAAGCCGTCTTGAACTGGTCATCTTCCTTCACCATTATCTGATTATAGCCTGAATATCCATCTAGCAATGAGAACCTTTCTGAACCAGCTACAACCTGCAATATTTGCTCCATGGAAGGGAGTGGGTAATGGTCCTTGAGAGAGGCTCTATTCAAGTCTCTGAAGTCAACACACAATCTGATCTCTCCACTCTTCTTTTCTCGATTTGGAACTAAGTTGGCAACCCAACTAGAATGCTTGATTGGGAATATGATTCTTGACTCAATCAGCTTGTCCAATTCTTTCCTCATGAGAGGCTCCATGTGTGGATTGGTGGTCTTTGTTTTACTGACGGGCTTAGTATTCGGATCAATTCAAAGGTATGCTAAGCTAAGTTGGGATTGAAACCTTTCAAGTCTTCTGACTCAAGCAAACACATCGGGAACCTTGCAATTTGTATGAACTCATACCTTTCTTGTTCAAATTGTCATCTTTCCAATTTACAATGGTTTGTTCTCTTCCACCAAGATGGATCTTGAATCCTCTCTCTTGAACTGAATGTTTGCTTTCTCCTTCCTAAACTGATCATTGGGATTAAAAATGGACTCCAAAGTGATAAGTCCTTTGGGAAGCTTGTTAGTTCTCAGCTGTACCACTTGGTCACTTTGTTAGTGCAAAATCACAGCACCCCTCGATGCAAATCAAGGTTCTAAATGATGTCTTAGGCATCCAGTGTGATTGCACAACATGGAAACCTCTCTCCAAGTGTGGGACTTGTGAAACTAAGAGAGGAATCTCCAGATTAGAGGCTGGTTCCTCAAACTCCTCTGATTTAGATCTATATTTGCACAACTACAGAGGTTCAGATCCTAATCCTACTCTAAATTGCAAGGAGACAGGGATAGAAATGCAAAATTGAAACTAACTAAAGATGGTGATGCACCAAAAGGAGTGGTGAATATTTTTGTCATGCAAATAGACACAAACCAAAGATTGCAACATAAAACATACACAGGCTGATAAGATATAATTTAGGATACGAAATGAAGCAAATAATACAAAAAAGGAGTGAAACCCATTCACAAAGCTTGCATTATCATCTCCAATGTCAAAACTACTGTATTACAACCTCAGAGAGGTAGAAAACCTGTTACAATATTTGAAGACGTCTTATTCTTGCAACAATCACTTGCTAGAGGTGAAAGAAGAAGTTTTTTTATGCCAAAATGTGTTCCCCCTTTTTGAAATGAGCCAAATCTAGCTTTTACATTGCATGGGTCGAACCCGGAGAGAGAAAATGTACAAAACATGGAAGCCCATCCCTCATTGACTGTAAATGCATTAAAACAGCATGGGGACCTTACAAACCTGATACCCTGTCATTTTTGACCAAATTGGAGGAGAATGTGACCCATTCTACATTAAATTTGGTCGTTGAAATGTCATTTACGGCCATAGACACGTGTCGAGCTGTTTCTTAACTTTTTTCTCTAGACTGAACCAAAATTCAAGATTGACCATGGAATCATGTAGAGAATTTTATAATCTTTCCAATGATATAAAGAATGTGCAAATCCAAGCTTTGGATTGAAAGATATGGCGATCTCGAAGATTTAGGGCACAAAAGCGACAAAAATGGGTTTTGAAATTTTGTCCGTGCTCGCCACTTGGGACGACACGTGTCGGGTCTTTGATTGGATGAGCAATTCTCTCTCCTTCCCTTACCCGTGGGTTTTCCTTGAAAGTTTTGAATTTTTGTAATTTTGGAAAATTTCCCATTTTTTCCCCGCGTCCCCGCCACTTGGGACACGTGGCATGATCTGGTTGGAGGACGGGGGGGTGTGGAGTCATCCTTTACCTTTTAGTTTTTGGCCAAAACTTTTGCCAAATTCTCTAATTCCTCCCCGAGCTCTACACTCCCCTTCTCCATTGGACACGTGTCCTATGTCTATTGGCTCGGGCCAACGCTCTAACTCACTCCCTTTAAAACTTGCATCGAACACTTAGCTGAGTCTGCATTTCGCTCCCGCGGTGTAGGGTTGCGGCTTTTCGCGTCCCTCATGTATTTTCGGCCCGGGCGTCCCAAACCGTCTGGGAAAAATTCCTCTCGATCTGCCGATTCGGGTTTCTGCCCCATTTGAGGTGAAGACACGTGGCGTGCTTTCATTGGCTCTCGGCTCTTCCGGCTTTCCGCGTCCCACACGTCCCTTTGTCCCAACTGTCCCAGACGAAAGTTCCCTGCACCGGCCAATCGGGTGGTTCGCGTCCTTCGCGTCCTCACGGCCCAGATGTCCCAGATTGTTCCACTCAAAGCAGAGTTAGTCAATTTTGTTTTTACCTTTGGCCGGTTCGCCCTTTCGCGTCCCACACGTCCCCATGGCCCGGATGTCCCAATTCTTTGCATGGACCGCTGGAGGCTTTTCGGCCGAGTTCGTGCCCCGACGTCCCAACTGTCCCAAGGGCCGCTGGACTAGGACTTAGCCAATTTTCATGATTTTTTCTACCCCAAGCTTGTTTTTTGCAACTTTTTCACCCTTTTTAGAACTTGCTCTTTTCTCCTTAGACAGGAGAGTTAGAAAAAGGCTGAGGGGACCCCAGAAACATGATTTTTTTCCTTGAATCAATCTATCTTGCTCGGGACCGAAGAATTTAATGCATGTTATCAAAATTACCCTGGGGGGTGAATTTTGGATAACAATTTGGTGACTCAGTGGGGTCATTTGCCTGCTAGATGAAGTTACCAGTTGCCTGAAGCATCCATTGGGCATGGAGTCATGAGATATTCTGTTTAGAACCCCTAACTGACTCAAAATGTGTAAGGAGGAAGATGGAATATCACTTGATGGGAGCAAGGGCTGCAAAACATCTCCATGGACAACAAGTTGTGCCAAAGCACTCAGGGAAAACAAAACTAACCTACAGTAAAACAATGTGCACAAGCACTTGGAGGAATGAAAATATAATCTAATATTTACAAGGTAGTGAATTTCCCTCTAGAAGCAACGCTTGAGATAGATTCCATTTACTGGAATCTGCAGTTCTTCGCCATCCAATGGGGCTAGTTGGAAAGCATTGCTGTTCTTGCACTTCGTGACCATGTATGGGCCACTCCAAATGGCATCAAATTTTGAATGCCTTCCCAGTTTTGCTCTATCCACATCCCATTTCAACACTAGATCTCCAACTTGGAAGGATCTATCCTTGGCCTTCCTATCAAATGTCTTCTTGATAAACGCTTGATCCTTTTCCATTGCTTGGGATGCACGATTTCGATCTTTTGCAGCTCCATCAACTCTGCATACCTCACCTCCATGGGCTCAAATTCAAGCAACTCCAGCTGCTTCATGAGTTCCAATGTTGGCAACTCAAGTGACATGGGCAAGATTGCTTCTCTTCCATAGACAAGTTTGAATGGAGAGTTACTGTGGATCTTTTGGGAGTTATCCTATCAGTCCATAAGGCTGATTTTAGTTTGATATGCCAAGACCTCGATTCTTTTCAAGAGTCCTCCTAATGATCCTCAACAAGTTCTTGTTTATAGACTCGGCTTGGTCATTACCTTGAGGGTAATAGTTTGATGAAGTGCTTAGGTAGATACCGTTCTTGACATCCCACTCGGTCACCTTGGATCCAATGAATGCTAACACATTATACGAGATTATTGTAGTAGGTACACCAAATCTAGTTGTTATCCCCTCATAAAGGTCTAAGATGCTAGACTCATTTGCCTCTTTGAGTGCTAATGCTTCGTCCATCTCGGTGAAGTAGTCCATGGCTGTCAAAATCCATTTGTGCCCTTGGCTTGAATTGGGATTAATGACTCAATGAAGTCTAAACCCCATTGCATGAATGGCTGGTCAAGCGAGATTGGATGCAATGGAAGGGCAGCAAGTCTCTCTTTTCCTGTGAAGAATGCACAATTCTTACACCTCTTGATCCATGCATAGCAATCACTGAAGATCTTAGGCCAATAATAACCAGCCTTCATGATTTTTAGAGCTGTCACTCTTGGTGTAAAATGGCCACCAGCTGGTTCACCATGGAACTCTTCCAACACCCTTTGAATCTAATTTGTGTTAATGCATCTTAGTATTACTCCATTCACATCTTTCTTGAACAAAACTCCATCAACAATGGCATACGGGACAGCCTGCAATCTGAAGTGTCTCCTTTGGGTTTTGTTCATCTCTGGAGGGCATAGGCCTGTGCCTAGGAAGTGTATAATGCCTTGGGTCTAGTAAGGAGTGGGGGTAGCATTGTCTTCTTCTTGATTGCCACTTGGCTCATGGTTGTCTTGGATTTGTCAAAACAATCTTTTCTTCATTGCATACTTCTTTTTTTCTTCCCAAAACCAGCTGCTCACACAATCCTTTCCCTCTTACCAGCTTGGTGATCTTGATCTCAATGTCATACTCCATGACACGGGTGATCCAACCTGCCCTTTTCTCATTCAAATCCTTGTTGAGGAGGAAGTCCTTGACTCCAGCATGTGAGACCAGCAACTGGACCTTGTTGTTTGAGACTAAATGCTTGAATTTCTTCAAGCTTCTGATTACTGCAAGTACATGCTTCTCAATAAAAGAGTACCTCACCTCATAGTCATCTAGGCTCTGGCTGAAGAAGGAAATTGGCTACTCATCATTATCCTTGTTCTGCTGTACCAAAATGGCAGAAATAGTGTCATTACCTCCAAATGCATAGAGGATGAAATCCTTGGAGAAGTCCGGGTTGATGAGAGTTGGTGCTTGGGAGATGGCTTCTTTGATTTCTTCAAAACTCTCCTTGCCTTCTGTTGTCCACTTGAAAGCCATGCTCTTCTTTAACATTTTGGTGATGGGCTTGACAAGGGCTGCAAAATCTGGGACAAACCTCCAAACAAAGTTTATCCTTCCCAAGAAAATCTGAAGGGCTTTCTTGTGGCTTGGCAATGGTAGTGCTCTTATGGCTTCAACCCTCTCTGGATCAATTGCTAATCCTTCTTTGGAGACAATATGGCCAAGGAGCTTTCCTTCATGTGTAAGAAAGATGCACTTCTTAGGATTCAAAGACACTCCAAATCTCCTGCACCTTGTGAAGAATTGCCTCAAATGAGAGAGGTGGTCTGCTGCATTTTTGGAAAAAATAGTGATATCATCAAGGTAAATCAGCACCACATTGTTAATCAAACCTTTGAATGCCATGTCCATTGCCCTTTGGAAGGTAGCACCAGTGTTGGACAGCCCAAATGGCATTTTCCTGTATGCAAAAGTTTCCCATTTGGTTGTGAAGGTTGTCTTGAACTGGTCCTCTTCCTTCACCATAATCTGATTGTAGCTTGAGTAGCCATCAAGTAGTGAAAACCTCTCGGAGCCAGCCACAACTTGCAAGATTTGCTCCATGGAAGGGAGTGGGTAATGGTCCTTGAGAGAGGCTCTATTCAAGTCTCTGAAGTCAACACACAATCTGATCTCTCCACTCTTCTTTCTAACTGGAACTAAGTTGGAAACCCAACCAGAATGCTTGATTGGGAATATGATCCTTGACTCAATCAGCTTGTCCAATTCTTTCCTCATGAGAGGAGAGGCTCCATGTGTGGATTGTGGTCTTTGTTTACTTTGTGGGCTTAGTATTTGGATCCAATTCAATGGTATCTTGAGCTAAGTTGGGATTGAAACCTTTCAAGTCTTCATAGCTTCAAGTAAACACGTTAGGGAACTCTTGGCATATTGTATGAACTCATACCTTTCTTGTTTAGTTTTCATCCTTCCAATTTGCAATGGTTTGTTCTCTTCTACCAAGATGGATCTGAATCCTCTCTCTTGACTTGAATGTTTTCTTTCTCCTTTATAAACTGATCATTGGGGTTAAAAATGGACTCTAAGTGATAAGTCCCTTGGGCAGCTTGTTAGTTCTCAGTGTACCACTTGGTCACCATACCGGTGTTCCAATTTTTCTTGATTCTTGGCTGAGAACTCAGCTTCTTCTTGCAAGAAATGGATGATTTGCTGGTCATTCTCAAACACTTGCTAACTAACATTGTTATCTGGCACTGAAGGCCTCACAATCACGTGGATGTTTGGCTATACCTTGTCTTGTTGAATGCTTTCCACAATGTCAAAGGCTGCCCCTCTTTGCTGCAATCACATCAATGAACTTGATTCTCTTTCCTAGGAATGGATTTGATGCCAAAACCCTCAAAATCTTCCATAAGGTCCCACACCTGTTCTTGTAGTACTTGAGTAGATCATTCTAGGTAGCATGCTGTCCTTTGACCTGATTTACAATAAATTCACTATCCCCAAAGACTTGCAAGTTCTTTATTTTCTTCTTGATTGCCCAATGCATCCCTTGCACCAAGGCTTCATATTCATTAGTGTTATTGGAGCATGTAAACTGAAATCTAAAAGTTGAATAGTACTTTACTCCTTGAGGTGAAACAAGCATAGCTCCACCTCCTGCACCTTGTCTACTCCTTGATCCTTCAAAAATAGCTGCCATACCTCATTGTCATCTTTGTGGTTTGACATGGTGATGCTAGGAATAGGCTGATTTTCTTCATGTATGCAATAGACCCCTAGCTCAGATTCTTCTATTTCTTGGTAAGGATCAAAAGCATGCACCTTGCTTGCCCATTCATCAAGAGTTAGATCTGGGATGCTTCCAACCTTAGTGTCAGCTTCATCAGTGCTTGGGTGATCTTCTTGATCAAATGCTAAGCAATTGACATTAATCTGACTTGGAGTGTAAGGCTCAATGTGGAAGTTTGCAATAGGTTCAGACCTAATTGTAGCCTTAGTTCCATACCTCATTCTGAATAGCATGTGTGACCAATCAGCAGAAAAATATCCCCCAATCTTGGCTGTGAAGTCCCTTGACAAGCATAGGGCAAAGAGTGGTGGAAGGTCTATAACTGATACATCTTGTAAAACAACAACATTTAGACATGCATGCAAGGTAAGACTCAAGTTTTTAATCACTCCAACTATTGCTATTGTTGTCCCATCTAGCTGCACTACCCCTTTGGATGTTGTTTCATACTGGAGCCCTAGCTGATCAGCTATTTGTTTAGGCATTATTGAGCTACTTGCCCGGAGTCTATCATGCAATTGTGCACTAGCTGATTTCCAATTATCAATGAAACATAGAAAGGAGGGACTTCAACATTTTACCTCTTTGTCCTCCATGATTTCCCTCAGTGTGCAGCATTTATAAGTACCTTCTCTTGCCTTTGGACCTATTGATTCGAAGTTGGTTAGTCCTTCATGGCAGCTTGCGAGTAAATCTCTTTGGCACGGGATGGATATGGATTCCACATTGATATATTGTCATTTGTCTTCTTCATCTAATCAATGATCTTGAATGGTGATGAAGGATCTCTTTGTTGTCCCTTGGTTTACACATTCACTCCTTGCATGTGGGAAGCAACAAATGGTATTTGAGTTAGTCTAGGAGCTGTTCTTGGCTGCCCTTGTGCATTTGAAATTGGAATTTGCTTGCCAATCATTTGTGGAGCCATGGAAGGTTGTGGATTGGTTGGGGATAATGGCTGTTCTTCACCCAAATTCATCCTTTTTGACCTTGTGTTGGCTGCAACACCTTGAGAAACTACCTAGTTCATGCCACAAAATCCTCTCGCTGCCAATTTACCAATGTGGTGTCATTTGGGGCTGATTGCTATTGGAATGTTTCTTGTTGTTGGTTGTTTCCTTGACTGCCCTCACCCTCCACACCAGTAGTTGTCACCATCAATGCTTGATTCAAAGCACCATTGAAGAAAATGGATTGGTTATGAGGCTCATTGCATGGAAAACACACCAGTCATACTCCGAGCAATGTTGTTTTGTGTTGGCACCAATGTCTTAGAGGCATATATGACATTTGGATTGTAGGGCTGAAATGATCTATTGGTAGGAGGCCTTGTTTGATTCATATTTGCAATTGGATTAGGTGGCCTTTGTGGTTGGTATGGCTGCCTATTAGGTTGAGCTTGGGGTTGATAAGAAGGTCTAAAACCTTGGGCCTATTGCCTTTTGAGAGTAACCAGCTCATTGCCTAGGTTTTGCAATTGTTTCATGACTTCTTGAAGCTCATTTGGGGCACTTGGAGATGAAGTGGAAGCTTCATTTGAACTCTGATTTCTAGGAGTGGGAGAAGGAGCCAAACTAGGTGCTTGATTGGTGTTTGGGCTCTCTAAACTTGGAAACAATGGCATGGGAGGTCTAGGGGCAAGTTTGCCAGCTTGGATCAAACAATTTTCAGTCCTAATGGCAATGCTATAAGCCATAGGGATAGTTATGCCTCCCATGGACTGATTCAACATAGAAATATCCAAATTTAGAGCTTTGAGATAGTAGAGAAAAGCACCTTCTGTTGTTGGCCTGATTGCCACTGGAATTCTCTCCCAAGTCTTTTGAAATCTGAAGTTGAAATCGGTCAGCTGCTCATTGGGAGCTCTCTTGATGGTTGTCAGCTGCTCCAAAAGAGACAAGTTGTCTCCCTTTTCTCCAAATTGCTCATGAAGTGCTATACACAGTTGATTCCAATTTGTGATAGAACCAGCTCCAAGGCTCCTAAACCATTGCAATGCTTTACCCTTGAATGAAGATGCTAGTAACTTGACAGCCACTTGCATTTCATTGATTTCATGGATTGCACAAAGGTTAGCAATGTCTTTAACATGATCACCTGGAGTAGTCTGATTTTCTCCAGTGAAGTAGGGAATGTTCTTCAAGGCTGCTATAGGAATTGGATGTTGTGCATTAAGGGCAAGTGGGCTGCTGCCTGTGAAGTTGACATAGGGGTTGTTTTGTGCCATTCTAATTAGTCTTAAAACCCTTGTTGACTAAATGAAAGGCCTACCAGGTGGAGGAGTTGAGAGAGTTTTGTTTGGTGGAGATGGAGACCTTTGAATCCTTCTTCCTCTTTGCCTTCTTCTTGGAGATAATTGCAAGTATTCAAACAGCACTTCTTCTTCTCCAACTCTTGACCTTGTGGTGACTCTTCTCATGAGTTTTCAGGCCTGCACCTGCTGAAACTAGTTGACTCTTCCCCTTGGAGTCGCAGATATGCAAATAAAAGCTCTTTTTAAGCAAGAAAATTGTAGCAGATGCACATCAACTTTGCTACAATAAAAATGAGACCTCTAGTGTCCCACCAGGCGTGCCAAAACTGTTAGTGCAAAATCACAGCACCCCTGGATGCAAATCAAGGTTCTAAATGATGTCTTAGGCATCCAGTGTGATTGCACAACATGGAAACCTCTCTCCAAGTGTGGGACTTGTGAAACTGAGAGAGGAATCTCCAGATTAGAGGCTGGTTCCTCAAACTCCTCTGATTTAGATCTATATTTGCACAACTACAGAGGTTCAGATCCTAATCCTACTCTAAATTACAAGGAGACAGGGATAGAAATGCAAAAATTGAAACTAACTAAAGATGGTGATGCACCAAAAGGAGTGGTGAATATTTTTGTCATGCAAATAGACACAAACCAAAGATTGCAACATAAAACATACACAAGCTGATAAGATATAATTTAGGATCTGAAATGAAGCAAATAATACAAACAAAGGACTGAAACCCATTCACAAAGCTTGCATTATCATCTCCAATGTCAAAACTACTGTATTACAACCTCAGAGAGGTAGAAAACCTGTTACAATATTTGAAGACGTCTTATTCTTGCAACAATCACTTGCTAGAGGTGAAAGAAGAAGTTTTTTTATGCCAAAATGTGTTCCCCCTTTTTGAAATGAGCCAAATCTAGCTTTTACATTGCATGGGTCGAACCCAGGAGAGAGAAAATGTACAAAACATGGAAGCCCATCCCTCATTGACTGTAAATGCATTAAAACAGCATGGGGGACCTTACAAACCGATACCCTGTCATTTTTGACCGAATTGGAGGAGAATGTGACCCATTCTGCATTAAATTTGGTCGTTGAAATGTCATTTCTGGCCATAGACACGTGTCAGAGCTGTTTCTTAACTTTCTCTCTCTAGACTGAACCAAAATTCAAGATTGACCCTGGAATCATGTAGAGAATTTTATAATCTTTCCAATGATATAAAGAATGTGCAAATCCGAGCTTTGGATTGAAAGATATGGCGATCTGAAGATTTAGGGCACAAAACAGGCAAAAATGGGTTTTAAATTTTTTTCCCGCGCTCCACCACCTGGACGACACGTGTCGGGCACTGATTGGATGAGCAATTCTCTCTCCTTCCCTTACCCATGGGTTTTCCTTGAAAGTTTTGACTTTTTGTAATTTTAAAAAATTTCCATTTTTTCCCCGCGTCCCCGCCACTTGGGACACGTGGCATGATCTGGTTGGAGGACAGGGGTGTGGAGTCATCCTTTACCTTTTAGTTTTTGGCCAAAACTTTTGCCAAATTCTCTAATTCCTCCTCGAGCTCTACACTCCCCTTCTCCATTAGACACATGTCCTGTGTCTATTGGCTCGAGCCAACACTCCAACTCGCTCCCTTTAAAATTTGCATCGAACACTTAGCCAAAATTCTGTTTCGCTCCCGTCTTTGTGGGCTTGCTTTGGCTTTTCGCATCCCTCACGTATTTTCATCTTGGGTGTCCCAAACCATCTGGGAAAAATTCCTCTGATTTTCCCGATTCGGCTTCCCTGTCCCATTTGAGGCGAAGACACGTGACGTGCTTTTATTAGCTCTCGGCTCTTCCGACTTTCTGCGTCCCACGCATCCCTTTGTCCCAACTGTCCCGGACGAAAGTTCCCTGTGCTGACCAATCCAGGTGGTTCACATCCTCACAGCCCAGATGTCCTAGACTGTTCCACTCAGCAGTTAGTCAATTTTGTTTTTACCTTTAGCGGTTCGCCTTTTCGCGTCCCGCGCGTCCCCACGGCCCGGATGTCCCAATTGCTGCGTGGACCGCCTAGAGGCTTTTCGGCCGGTTCGTGCCCCGACGTCCCAACTGTCCCAAGGGCCGCCTGGACCAGGACTTAGCCAATTTTCATGATTTTTTTCTGCCCCAAGCTTGTTTTTGCAACTTTTTCACCCTTTTTTAGAACTTGCTCTTTTCTCCTTGGACAAGAGAGTTAGAAAAAAGCCGAGGGGACCCCAGAAACATGATTTTTTGCCTTGAATCAATCTATCTTGCTCGGGACCAAAGAATTTAATGCATGTTATCAAAATTACCCTGGGGGGTGAATTTTGGATAATGATCATACCATCTTCTTTGTTCCAATTTTTCTTGATTCTTGGCTGAGAACTCAGCTTCTTCTTACAAGAAATGGATGATTTGCTAGTCATTTTCAAACAATTGCCAATGACATTGTTATCCGGCATGAAGGCCTCACAATCACGTGGATTTTTGGTTATACCTTGTCTTGTTGAATGCTTTCCCCAATGTCAAAGCTCGCCTTTATTGCTGCAAGCTCAGTGAAAGCCTAGTTCTCTTTCCTAGGAATGGATTTGATGCCAAAACCCTCAAAATCTTCCATAAGGTCCCACACCCTGTTCTTGTAGTACTTGAGTAGATCATTCTAGGTAGGATGCTGTCCTTTGACCTAATTTACAATCAATTCACTATCCCCAAAGACTTGCAAGTTCTTTATTTTCTTCTTGATTGCCCAATGCATCCCTTGCACGAAGGCTTCATATTCAGCAGTGTTATTAGAGCATGCAAACTGAAATCTAAAAGCTGAATAATACTTTACTCCTTGAGGTGAAACAAGCATGGCTCCACCTCTTGCACCTTCTCTACTCCTTGATCCATCAAAAAATAGCTGCCATACCTCATTATCATCCTTGTGGTTTGGCTTGGTGATGCTAGGAATAGGTTGATTTTCTTCCTATATACAATAGACCCTTAGCTCGATTCCTATACTTCTTAATAAGGATCAAAAGCATGTATCTTGTTTTCCCATTCATCAAGAGTTAGATACGGGATGCTTCCAACCTTAGTGTTAGCTTCGTTAGTGCTTGGGTGATCTTCTTGATCAAATCTTTGAGCAATTGGCATTAATCGACTTGGAGTGTAAGGCTCAATGTCAAAGTTTGCAATAGGTTTGGACTTGATTATGGCTTTGGTTCCATACCTCATTCGAATAGCATGTGTGACCAATCGGCACATAAATATCCCCCAATCCACGGTGTGAAGTCCCTTGACAAGCAAAGGGCAAAGAGTGGTGGAAGGTCTATGGTGATACATCTTGTAAAACAACAACTTTTGGACATGCATGTAAGGTAAGACTTAGGTTTTTAATCACTCCAACTATTTCTACTTGTTGTCCCATCTATTGCACTACCCCTTTGGATATTGTTTCACACTTTGGAGCCCTAGTTGATCAGCTATATTTGTTTAGGCATTCCGAGCTACTTGCCCTGCAGAGTCTATCATGCAATTGTGCACTAGCTAATTTCAATGATCAATGAAACATAGAAAGGAGGGGTTTCAACATTTTACCTTCTTTGTCCTCCATGATTTCCCTTAGGCTAGGCAAAGCATTTGTAAGCACTTTGTCTTGCATCCGAACTTCTTGATTCAAAGTTAGCCTTGAGTCCTTCATGGCAGCTTGCAGCAGATCTCTTTGGCCTGGGATGGATAGGGATTCCCACATTGATATATTGACATTTGTCTTCTTCATCTGATCAATGATACTGAATGGTGATGAAGGATCTCTTTGTTGTCCCTTTACTTGTACATTCACTCCTCTCATGTGGGCAGCAACAACAAGCTGGTATTTGAGTTGGCCTAGGGACTATTCTTGGTTGCCCTTGTGCATTTGAAATTGGACCTTGCTTGCCAACCATTTGTGGAGCCATGGAAGGTTGTGGATTGGTTGGGGCTAATGGCTGTTCTTCATCCAAATTCCTCCTTTTTGACCTTGTGTTGGCTACAACACCTTGAGAAACTACCTAGTTCATGCCACAAAAATCCTCTGCTTGCCAATTTACCAATGTGGTGTCATTTGAGGCTGATTGCTGTTGGAATGTTTCTTGTTGTTGGTTGTTTCCTTGACTTCCCTCACCCTCCACACCAGTAGTTGTCACCATTAATGCTTGATTCAAAGCACCATTGAAGCACATGGATTGGTTATGAGGCTCATTGCATGGAAAACACCAATCATACTCCTGGGCAATGTTGTTTTGTGTTGGCACCAATGCCTTAGAGGCAGATATGGTATTTGGATTATAGGGCTGAAATGGTCTATTGGCAGGAGGCCTTATTTGATTTATATTTGCAGCTAGATTAGGAGGCCTTTGTGGTTGGTATGGCTGCCTGTTAGGCTGAGCTTGGGGCTGATAAGAAGGTCTAAAACCTTGGGCTTGTTGCCTCTTGAGAGTAACCAGCTCATTGCCTAGGTTTTGCAATTGCTTCATGACTTCTTGAAGCTCATTTGGGGCACTTGGAGATGAAGTGGAAGCTTCATTTGAACTTTGATTTCTAGGAGTGGGAGAAGGATCCAAATTAGGTGCTTGATTGGTGTTTGGACTCTCTAAGCTTGGACACAACGGCATGGGAGGTCTAGGGGCATGTTTGCCAGCTTGGATCAAGCAATTTTCAGCCCTAATGGCAATGCTATAAGCCATAGGGATAGTTATGCCTCCCATGGATTGAATCAACATAGAAATATCAGAATTTAGAGCTTTGAGATAGTAGAGAAAAGCACCTTCTGTTGGCCTGACTGCCACTGGAATTCTCTCCCAAGTCTTTTGAAATCTGAAGTTGAAATCGGTCAGCAGCTCATTGGGAGCTCTCTTGATGGTTGTCAGCTACTCCAAAAGAGACAAGTTGTCTCCCTTTTCTCGAAATTGTTCAGCTATACACACTGATTCCAATTTGTGATAGAACCAACTCCAAGGCTCCTATACCATTAGTGCTTTACCCTTGAATGAAGATGCCAGTAACTTGACAGCCACTTGCATTTCATTGATTTCATGGATTGCACAAAGGTTGGCAATGTCTTTAACATGATCACTTGGAGTAGTCTAATTTTCTCCAATGAAGTAGGGAATGTTCTTTAAGGCTGCAATAGGAATTGGATGTTGTGCATTAAGGGCAAGTGGGGCTTTGCTTGTGAAGTTGACATAGGGGTTGTTTTGTGCCATTCTAATTGGTCTTAAAACCCTTGTTGACTGAATGAAAGGCCTACCAGGTGGAGGAGTTGAGAGAGTTCTATTTGGTGGAGATGGAGACCTTTGAATCCTTCTTCCTCTTTGCCTTCTTCTTGGAGATAATTGCGGGTATTCAAACAAGCACTTCTTCTTCTCCAACTCTTGACCTTGTGGTGACTCTTCTCATGATTTTTTAGGCCTGCACTACTAGAACCATGTGGTTCTTCCCTTGGAGTCACCGGATATGTAAATAATAGCTCTTTTCAAGCACAAAAATTGCAGCAGATGCACATCAACTTTGCCGTAATAAAAATGAGACCTCTAGGCTCCCACCGAGCATGCCAAAACTGTTGATGCAAAATCACAGCACCCCTAGATGTTGATCAGATTTCTAGTTTGATCACTCTAACATCCAGTGTGATTGCACAACATTGAATCCTTTCTCCAAGCATGGGACTTGTAAAGATGAGAAAGGATTCTCCAGAGAAGGTTGGTTCCTATTCCTCTGTTCAGATGCACACTAGAAATACAGAGGGTTTACTCAAAATCTAATCTAATCTGCCAGGGAGACAGGGTAAGAAGATGCAAAAAAATAAACCTAAGCTAATAGAGGTGATGCACCAAGGAATGAAGAACACCTATCTTGCCAATAAACACAAACCATTCAAATGTGATGCAAGATCATGCACAGATAACAAAACTTGCAGTGAAAGACCAGGAGGATGTAAATGAACATAGAGAGGGTTGAGAATCATCCACAGACATGCATTACTTGCTCCAAAGATTGATACAACTCACTACAAAATGCCAAGAGGTAGAGTCACATTACAGTTTCAAATGGGAGGTTCGAACTCCAAAAATTCACCTGATAAAGAGAAGAAGGGAGGACCGAGCAGGAATGTTCGACCCTTAGAAAGAATCCTCCTTACAATATATAGGAAGAATGAGAGAGGGAAGAGAGAGGAAATCCAGATCTACCACAACCACTTCTAGGTTGCATTTAACTCATCTTATTATG
Source organism: Taxus wallichiana var. yunnanensis (assembly GCA_018340775.1). NCBI lineage: Eukaryota > Viridiplantae > Streptophyta > Pinopsida > Cupressales > Taxaceae > Taxus > Taxus wallichiana. The sequence continues at coordinate 203,885,696 of CM031244.1, read as the reverse complement.
GAAGAAGTGGTGAATCCTGGCAAAATGGTGGACTGTCTAGCAGAAACGGTGAAGCGTCATGCATTTGTATTAAATCTGGTTGTTGAAACGTCTACTTGTCTATTATTACATGCCAGAGGCGTTTCTCAATTTTCTCTCTCAAAATATAACCAAAATTCAAGATTGACCCTAGAATCATGTAGATAATTTTTCCAGCTTTCCATTGATATAAAGAACGTAAAAATCTGAGCTCTGGATCGAAAGATATGGCGATTTGAAGATTTGGGGCAAAAAACAGGCCAAAACGGATATTTGAAATTTTTCCCACGCTCTGCCACTTGGATGACACGTGCCAGACTCTAATTCATCCATGGGTTCATTCTCTAAAAATTCCTTTCAGGCCTTTAAACTTGAACACGTGGCACTATTTTATTGGCTCGGCCCGAGGCGCACTGCAACTTTTCAACCTTCTAACATGTGGCACGTTCTGATTCGTTGGCGGCTCTTTCAGCTTTTCGCGTCCCTCACGTACCTTTGGCCTGGCTGTCCCAAACTACCTGGGATGAATTCCTCGAAGCGCTTGATTCAGGCTGACTTGTCCCTCTTTGCAGCGAATACACCTGGCAAGATTTGATTGGCTCTCAACTCCTTCGGCTCTCCGCGTCCCGCACGTACTTTTGGCCCAGATGTCCCAAACGAAAGTTCTTTGTTTTGGCCGAACTAGCCGGTTTGCGTCCTCCGCATACTCCTATCCCAAGCTGTCCCTGGACTACCTGGGACAATTTTCTCCGAACCGCCCGAAATGGACTGACTTGCGCCAAACCGGCCGATCCGTGTCTTTCACGTACTTTTGGCCCGGATGTCCCTGACCGAGCGAAACAAGACTTAGACAATTTTCTTCATTTTTTCAGCCGGTTCAGATTTTCATGCCCCTCGTGTCGCAATGTCCCAACTGTCCGGATGCTGCGTAGACCGCTTGGTGGCCTTTCGGTCGATTCACACCCCGACGTCCCAACTGTCCCTAGTGCTGCCTTAGTCGATTTTCTCTGTATTTCAGCCTCAAGCTCGGCTCTTTGTAACTTTTTCACATACTTTTAAAACATTGGGTTTTCTTCTTAGACGGGAGGGTTAGAGAGAAACCGAGGGAACCCCAAAACATGATTTTAGGCCTTGAATCATTCTACTTACTTGGGACTTACAATCTGATGCATGTTATCAAAATTACCTTGGGGGGAGAATTTTTGATAATGAGATACTTCAAAAGTACAAACATTATGTAGACATACTTTTAACCACATTTTATCATTACGCACTTCAAAACACCCCATGTCCTACCAATAAATTTACGAGATACCATGGTCTACTTGATTTCTCGGATACCTACTTCTCCCATTAAATCTAAAATATTTTTCACCATACAAAGGCTACAATCACCTGTTAGGTTGTGGAGCCTATTTTCATGTGTGAAAGTGTTGAAGAGCTGTACACTAAGAGTCTTTGTACACTTTTCATGTACACTTTTACGATGGAATTTACTGAAATTGGTAGGTATACGAATTTGGTTGTATGCATAGGAGGAGATGATATTAATGTTAGCACCACCATTGATCATAAATAAATTTGAGGATGGTAGTTATATTATCTTGTGTTTGTATGTAGATGACATGTTGGTTGCATGTAAAAACATGCAGGAAATAAAAGTACTCAAGAAGAAACTAAGTGAATCCTTTGCTATGAAGGATTTTGGGTGTAGCCAAACAAATCCTTGGTATGAGGATATCTCGGGATAGGAAGGAACAAAAGCTAACTTTATCTCAGGAAGAGTACATTAAGAAGGTCTTGGAGAGGTTTAATATGCAGGATGCTAAACTGGTTGGGACTCCTTTGGCAGGCCACTTCAAGTTATCAAAGGAATAGTGTCCTAAGACAGAGCAGGAGAGAAACCAGATGTCCAAGGTACCTTACTCATTAGTGGTTGGCAGTTTGATGTATGCCATGGTGTGCACTAGGCCTAATATTGCCCATGTAGTGGGAGTGGTGAGTAGATTTATGAGTGATCCAGGTAGAGATCATTGGCAGCAGTAAAGTGGATCCTTCGGTATTTGAGAGGGACCATGGGGATAGTTTTGTGCTACAGATGGATCAAACACCACTTTTTGTGGTTATGTAGATTCAAATATGGCTGGAGATGTAGACAACAGGAGGAGCACAACAAGTTATGTTTACACTATAGGTGGGACAGTAGTAAGTTGGATTTCACGACTACAGAAGTTGGTGGCTTTGTCAACCATGGAGGCTAAGTATGTTGCTGCCATAGAGGAAAGCAAGGAAATTATTTGGTTACAACAATTACTTGAGGAGTTGGGGCATAAGTAGGAGGAAGGAAAGTTTCATAGTGATAGTCAGAGTGCTATACACCTAGCTAAGAACTCTGCTTTCCACTCTAGGACAAAGCATATACAATTAAGGTACCATTTCATTAGGATAGCTTTGGAGGAAGAGAAGTTGAAGTTGGAGAAGATTCATACCAGTCAAAATCCTACAAACATGATGACCAAGGTGGTCACAAGGGAAAAACTAAAGCTGTGTTTAGCTTTGGTTGGTCTTCATAGAAACTAGTGAAGGGTTGAGAAGCTTACTTAGAGGAAAACTAGTCTCCAAGTGGGATATTGTTAGGTTGTGGAGCCTTTTTCATGTGTGAAAGTGTTGAAAAGCTGTACACTAAGAGTCTTGCACACTTTTCATGTATCACTTTGCTCGAAAAAAATTTTGGGCGTAAATTTTTTTGCCTCAAAAAAATGCACTCGACACATCAAGAAATGTGCTCTTCTCATATAGGTGATATTTTTGAGCCATAGGTTTTGGGCTGGTTTTGTCCGTGGTTTTGATACCCACGGTATTGTAAAACTCCTTATGTAGTTACCTACTTATATGGTTTTATGCATATGGTAGGGTATAATGAAAAACATTACAAATGTGCTTTGAATTGGTGTGTGAATTCTCGTAGAGTTTGTTGAGCATAGCTCCAAACGGATCTCAGGTATTGTATTGAGAGAGCAAGTAGCTTGTAATAAAATATTAGTAAGTGATTCTTGGTGGACGTAGCCCAAGTTTGGTGAACCATGTTAAATATTGTCTCTTTGTGTTGTGTTATTTTATTCTATAATTTTATTTGAGATCTGTAATAATTTCTGCATATTAGTTTCTCTTTGTTGCGATTACGTGAGGCATTATTCCACATATTTTATCCCTTATTTCCTAACATCACCCTCTTATTTACTTTTGTGAAGTTTACTCCATCGTAACCATTGCCCTCGACCCACATGACCTTTGGTATAAGTAATATGCAAACTATCTTTCCCTTTCCATTCTACCCGCTGATCTCATTCATAATGGACAACGTGCCTTTCTTAAAAGTGTCTCCCGTTATGCCATCATGGGAAATTTTCTTTACAAGCATGGTTTATATGACATTCTCTTACGCTGCCTTACAAGATCCAAAATTCCTTACACCATCAAGGAAGTCCACAATGGAATTTACGAAGGTCACTTTATCAGTTTGGTTGTCACAAAATGCATCCTTCGCTTAGGCTATTATTGGCCAACCCTAAACCCTGACTGTTATGATTATGTCAAATGTTGTGTGAAATTCTAGAAACATGCTAATCTCCATCACACACCTAGTCATGCCTCATTGGTCTCACAAGACCTTTGGCCTTTCTCTCAATGGGGTTTAGATCTTGTCGGAGAAATAAACATCTTTGGTGATTCTCGAGTTGGTCATAAACCAAGTCAATGGTATATACCAGTTTCATAATGAGATACTTCAAAAGTAAAAACATCACATGGACATACTTTTGACCACATTTTACCATTACGCACTTCAAAACACCCCATGTCCTACCAATAAATTTACGGATACCATGGTCTACTTGGCTTCTCAGATACCTACTTCTCCCATTGAATCTAAAATATTTGTCTCCATACAAAGGCTACAATCACCCTCTTATTTACTTCGTGAATTTTACTTCGTCGGAACCATTGCCCCTAACCCACGTGACCTTTGGTATAAGAAATATGCAAACTATCTTTCCCTTTCCATTCTACCCGCTGATCTCACTCATAATGGACAACATGCCTTTCTTAAAAGTGTCTCCCGTTATGCCATCATGGGCAGTCTTCTTTACAAGCGTGGTTTCGATGGCATTCTCTTACACTACCTTACAAGATCAAAATTCCTTACACCATTAAGGAAGTCCATGATGGAATTTACAGAGGTCACTTTAGTGGTTTGGTTGTCACAAAACGCATCCTTCACTTAGGCTATTATTGGCCAACCCTAAACTGTGACTATTGTGATTATGTCAAATGTTGTGTTAAATGCCAGAAACATTCTAATCTCCATCACACACCTAGTCATGCCTCATTGGTCTCATGAGACCTTTGGCCTTTCTCTCAATGGGGTTTGGATCTTGTCGGAGAAATCAACCCCCATTCTTCACAATGCAACTAATGGATCATAACCACTACTAAATACTACACTAAATGGGTAGAATACATTCCCCTCATTTCTACCAAAGCTGATAAGATATGTAAATTCATCGACCATCACATCATTTTTCATTTTGGTGTCCCTCACCACATTATCACTGATAATGGAAAATAATTCAAAAACAAAACCCTACACAAACTATGTGATGCTTTTGGCATCCAACTCAGTTTCTCATCACCTTATTACCCATAAACTAATGGTCAAGATGAATCCACCAATAAAACCTTGAACATTCCTTTCTCCTTATGGGCTTACCGCACTAGTATTCCCACTTCAACTATTTCCACCCCCTTTTCTTTGGTCTATGGTACTGAGGTTATCTTACCTCTCAAAGTATAGATTCCATCTCTCTCGCATCTTCTTTGCAAGACATTCTCAATGATGATGACTTTCTCCAGAATTGTTTGGCACAACTTGAGTTATTAGATGAGTGTCATCTTAATGCTCTTGACCATTTCCAAATCTAAAAAAAATTGTATCAAACGTGCCTATGACAAACATGTTCACAAATGAACCTTTTAGGTCGGTGACCTCATCCTGAAGGAAAATAAACATGTAAAAAAAGAGGACAAAAGTAAACGGGGAAAATTTTCTCCTAACTAGTTTAGACCCTATATCGTTACCTATGCTTATGGATCATGTGCTTATTGTTTGTCTTCACTCGAAGGTAAACTTGAACCTGATCCCATTAACACCTTACATCTTCAACCATTTTATTTTTGATATCGAGTCCTATATCACTTTCTATTTCTTGATCACTCGTCCCTTAAACATTGTTCACCTTCCATATTACCCATTTTTTAGGATCCGCAACTCAAAAAGAATCATGTGATTCCCTTGCACCTTTCAACCCTATCTTCAATATGAGTACCATGGCTCTACTCATAGCATGATTCTCATGGATAATTTTCATCTTCTTCAAGATGGAATCCCATGGTCATTCATCACTCGAAACCACCTCTTTCATAGTTAATCTTTGTGTGCTATGGTCTTGTCTTCTAAACAAGAACCTAATCTTCCTCTATAGTCTTGTCCATGACTTAAACGTCTAAAAAAAAAAGGGATACAACTCCTTGAGTCAAACTTCTAGAAAAAATGACTCCCCCAAAAGGGACATCTCTTCACTCTAAATTCCACCGCTATAAATATACTTGCTCCCTTGAAGGACAACTATATCCAGTCATTACAAAAATGTAATAAATATCCTGAAGCTTCCTGCATCGATCAGATTCATGAAGACCTCAAGGAGATAATATACTCATCCCATATAGACTTCCTGCATCGATCAGTATATTAAAAACAAACAAAAAAATGAAGAAAAAGATGAAATTTTCATCATGGACTTCCCTATTCTTGATCCTAGGTTTTCCTATCTGAAATACACGTTGTCATACACTAAGTTACATTGAGCCATCCATTCTCACATCCTTTCCTTTTTCACCTAATTTTCTTGTTATTCAAGGGATTTACCACCAACGTGACATTTGGTGATTATGTGACTTTTTTCACCCTTAGAACTGTCCATTATGCAACACCTTTAGGGTCTTTTGTTCATGAGCCTCTCTTAGGTATGATCGACTCATTAGGGTTCTTATCAATTAAGTGGCTCTTTTTACCACCTCTTACCATTCCCCTTCCTCAGTTGACTATCTTATACAGTGCTAGATCATCAACACCTATACTTAAAAACCACTCAACCACACCTACGATCTAAAATCAATCATGCCTATGACCTACATTCACCCATGCCTAGCACCCATTAACCCATTTCGCTATTTCACCCTAATCTTCCCTAGCTTATGGGAGAACTACATCGTATGAGGTCCCTTTTTACTGGGACTATGTAGGCAACACTTTGAGGGCATGGGGCCCTTGGAGGTTAGCTCAGCCACTCTCTACCCTAACCAATTCCCTCTTTCCCTTTCCTATTCACATTCTACCCTAGTTAGTTTCCTTTCTATATCAATAACTGGAAATTACACCCAACAAGAAATAATTGTTACACATCTTTACCATCATAATTTACACATTCATTTCATCTTGTCTATAATTTCTTTACCGTAATCAAACATTTTCCTACAAATCATCTTAACACAATCCACATCATCATTAATTACACAAATTAATGAATTAGAAACTCAACCATACCTAACCAACTTAACTCAACCATGCCTAACAACCCTGACTCCACCATGCCTAAGTCAACCTGACTCAATCATACCTAAACCAACCTGACTCTATCAATGCCTAAACCAACCTGACTCCACCATGCCTAAATCAACCTAACTCAATCATGCCTAAGTCAACCTGACTCGATCCATGCCTAAGTCAACTTGACTCGATCCATTCCTAAACCAACCTGACTCCATCATGCCTGAACTAACTTGAATCAATCCATGCCTATGACTGACTCCATTCATTCCTATGAACCGACTCCATCCATGACTAAATAGACCTGAATCTACCATGCCTACATGACCTTGACTCTATCAGGCCTAATCCACTTGATTTCCACCTATATATATAGCAATGCAAATTAAAACATGTACACCATCCATACTATAAACACCATCATCTATAAATTAGATAGTCTATATAAAAATACATGTGAACATATATACCAATAATAATCACAATCTCTCAAAATATCTCATATACAACCTCACCATCTTCAGCACATAGGCCGGTATATGATCAAAAATAACAAAACTCTCATCTACATCCTCATCATCTTCGACATGCAGGCCAATATACATATCAAAAATATGTCAAAAACATGGATACACTGATCATCAATGATGACTAATCATCACCCCACCTGATATCCATCCCTGTCTCATTAGTCTCCTCCATCTCCCCTCCAATGGGGTGCCCTACCAACCTCTCTCCACCACACCTTGATCTATCCTTTGATGGTCCCTAACTTGGAGCTAGCCTTTATGCACTAGTAATCTCTCATTGATCATGTCCTGGGCTCACCGGCCCCCCATAGGATACAAAATCTATCCATGTGGCCATCAAAATATCCTGATAATACCGAAACTTTCCTAAGGCATCTCTCAACCTACCAATCGGTATGTATATGGTGGTTCCATTGGCCTTGTCCCCTGTACTTGTGTCTCGGGACCCTGTCCTGCTGGTACCTATAAAGAAGGATTATGTCCCTATGCTCGGATCGTCCCGAGGGACCCCGTCCCACTCCTACTGTATTTGGGCTTGAAGGAATGCAACCTGCACCTATGTCATGGTAATTGGCCTTTCAAACCTATAATTTTTACTTGTAGGGTGGCCACCTATACCCCATCCCCATCTCCACCTTGTGCGGGTACCTGTCCCTACACTACCTAGGCCTGTAGAGTGGCCACGTGCCTGCAACATAGCAACTTGTGGCTTCGAACCTATCATTTGCCCCTCTCTACTATCCATAATTGTGTAATCACAAGTAGCCACTTGCCCCTGCACGGAATCCCTCTAAACAGTGATGGTGGCTAAATCTGACTGCTTTAGCCTTAGAGGTACAGCTCGTAAATGTGCATCTCACCACTACCCATATCTATCAGTCATGGCAACATCATCAATCTACCGGTCTCTCACTTACTCCTCCTACCCTGTCGGTATTGTTGGCTATGGTAGAGGTAGAGGCCTCTCTACTTCATCCCTCCTATATTGTGGGAAAGGTGGTGGTATATCTTGAAGAAAAACGAACTATTGTCGACCCTATCCATAGGTATCATCTCGTGCTCTCTCCGCACATCACCTCTCTATCCACCTTTGGAATAGTTGTAGCTCCTATAGCTCCTCTTCCATCGACCATATGATGGAAAACCCACATAGGGCCTCCAAATGATGTCTATGTTGGGCAACCCCTCTAGCAATTTCCTGTAATAGGCTACATTGTGTGTAGCTCTAGCAGATCTAAGCTCCCCAATCACAGGCACCAATCGCTGAAGCCCACTTGAAAAAACTCCGACTCGAATGCATCAACCCAGGGCATACCAACTAGATGCACACATACAATGTGCTCATACACCCAATAATGAAGTAGGAAATTACAACAAAGGCTAAACCTTCATAGCTTCCCATAAGCCCATATCTTTTTATACAATTATACCAAGAATGTGGGTTCTCATGTAAAATGGGTCCTATCCTCCACCATGTTGTGTAAAACCCCCATCAAAGATCATTAGAATCTCCCAACCTCCACATCTCGGTAGTGAAAAGTAGTAGGCTACCTCCATCAGCGACACTACCAACCTCATTTCCTCTAGATGGGCCCGATACATATCTCCATAGCTCATACTGGCACTATGGAACCTCATCTCTGCCATCCCCTCACCAAACATGGTCAACATCAACTCCTTAGAGGCCTCTAAGGAGATAGAATACACATGTGTCCCCACTATCGGTAGCCGTAAGATCCTGTACATCAAGGGTGACTGTGATCTCATCGGTCAACAGATGGAAGGTATTGGTCATTGAGTCACATCTGTTGATGAGAGTGATCATCAAAATCATATCCCCGACTACATGCCAAGTAACATCAGACCTAATCAGGCCAACCTTTGCAACATGGCACCATTCATCAGCTATTGCACCCCCTGTACCTCCACGAGTAAGGGAGGTACCCTATCTCTCATCCATAGCTGGTCCCTAGCCTGCATTCAACCAATCACACACATTATTACAGCTTGATATTACCCACTTTACCTAACCTTTCCCCTTACCCTTCCTAGACCTCTATCCCTTTTACCCTAACCGGCACTAGTTACTCCTGACCATCACCGGTCCATTATAACTAGCACTGGTTCCCCTCATCCCTTATCGATGTCGGTGTAACAAGACCAATGTCAGCCATACCTTGACCGGCATCAGTCATCATTACTACGTCCAAACCCAAACCCCCAATTTTCTCCCCCCATTTCTCTCCCATTTCTCCTAGACACCTACCCAAACTTTCCCCAAATCCCCCTAACCCTATTAAAACTACTTATGCCTTTTTCCCACCCCTTCTCTCACCCATTTTAACCACAAAATTTAAAATTCTATAACCTACCCACACCCCCTGACCCATATTCCCTTCTACATTTAACACCCATACATAAAATATAGCTTAGATCTTACCTCGTCTGGATGTCACCTCTGTGGTGGCACATTTGGCCACTATGTTGGTGGTCCACCCAAACCCTCTCCTACCTCCGCCATGTCCAAATCAACCTCCAACCTCTCTACTAATCACCTCACTATTCCCGATCACGTGGACCCATCTACCTGGTTCTCCTCTCTAACCGGATCTCTCTCGCCTCACCTTGGTAGGGTCCCGCGTACTTCTCTCATGACAAATCACATACTTGTTCAACACTCTATGATTTTCCAAAACTCAAAAGCATACAAATGAATCTATATAGGTCAACTTTTTCCTTTTTATATACCCACATCGACTTAATCAGTGTCGGTTATATCTAGATCGAGATCGGTCCTGTGCCCTAGCACACCATGGTCAGTTGTACATAAACCAACATCGATTGTGCCCTAGGAAACCGTGGCTAGTTTACCTAGACCATCACTGGTTTAATATGACTGGCATCACTTACTCGTCATACTCTTGTCAATACCCTTTCCCTATTTCTGACTAACATTTACCCTTCCCCACCACCGTTTGACCTTACCCACCCTTATCACAACCTACCTCCAAGCCTACATTACCTATACTGTCCTTAATTACATTTAGGGACTTGTTATTTTACCCGTACCTTGGCCCTACCCATGCCATGACCTTGATACTTGGACCTAGAATATTGTTAATGACCTATGAACTCATGTGCTTACTATACCTTGCGACACGGTTACCTACTGTGTTGTTTTACCTCATGACCTTACCTTGTCTATTATCATGCTATTTATCTTGACCCAACCTTTGGTGTACCAGAACATACCTAAACGTTCCTACACCTAACTTGTGATGTGCTTCGCACCATATCCTATACCTTGGATATTAGAATCACCTCAACCTTTTTGGATAAACCTATCGACCTTAGCCATTGTAGATTTTGCATGCTCTTCAACTTGTATCGATCTTGTAGTTTATACATGTGCATGCATTTGAATATCTCTACCTTTGACCCTAGTCCATTACCTTAATTACCCGATTGGACCTTTACCCCATTAACCCCATTGTTCACCTTCCTCTTCATCACATCCACCTTTTATCAAACCACTCACCGATTTAGTCTTCTACCTCATCAATTCCTAGTTTGAGGGGGATCTCCTTCACCCACACATGGGGCATCCACATCTTATTTTTTGCATTTTCGCTAACCAATACAAGCCACATAATAAAAGGGGAAAAATGTAGACGGTAAAATTGGGTCACACTCCCTTGGTCCCTCGTCAAATAACCATCTCAAACATACTAACCTAACCATGGCCCCTTCGACCCCACATCGTATTAATTTAATTAAATTAATATATATCCTCACAATATTTACTATATAATTATCTTAATTTCTACCCCACCACCTCACCTAGACACCCCACCCTACACACCTCATCCAACCACCTCACCCTATACCTATTCTTGACATGTTTACATAACTAACAATAACTAAGTCTTACTTGCTTTAATGAGATAAGATTTGTTCTAACCGTAAAATCAATCCCTAAAATCTCTTGAACTACATCCCTGCCCATTAGAAGGAAGTTTCCATTCTAATTTGTGAGAACAAACTAATCTGGGCCCAAGAAATTAGAAAGATCTACTCATTTTAATAAACCTAGGGAATCCTACCTTAAATGACACCGTTCACCCCTAAAACGACGCTAGTCAACTTGGAACCTGTCATCGGTTACCATTTATTCACCTAAAAACCTTGTTTTTGGATTGACACATTCTAATAGTAAGAAGATGAGAAGATAGCTACATGCAAGTAGAACCAAAGTCTTTTCATGCACCTAAACATCCATAGCCAACACCAGGATAGATCCAAAAGCATTGGCACTCATGGTAACATTACGAGAAACGTCACTATTGCACCAAGTTCCATTCTCACATGGGTGATAATCACCACTACCCTACCATTGGACCTGTAACATTGGTAAGTGTTTTATCATTAATCATTTCCATTCCTATTTTGTTCATAGAGTTTTTATAACCTATGTTACAATTCTTCTATTAACATTTCCATTCCTTCATAGCCATCTTTCTGAAAAAACCAAAAACCTCACCCATTGTTTATCGATTACCTAGCCTAGCCCTTCCACCTCTTTGAGTGTTCTCAACATTCCCACAAACCTCGACATCCCCTTCTTTAGCCTCATCCAACCTCACCCAGACTCTACAATAAATTTTTCAGTGAACTACTGTCACCCTACTCTACCGATGCCGGTTACCCATAACCATCATCGGTCTCCCTTAAACCATTGTCAGTTATACCCAACCAACATCGGTCTCTATGTTTTATACCCTGCCCAAGAACAGAGCCAAACAACCTTTTACCAAATAACCTAAACAACCCAGAACCTGACCCTGACTAGTTCTAATACCCCAACACCTACCAACCCTTCAAATCTGACTATAGCCTAGCCTATTATATTAGATTTTCTTATTGTGATTGAATGAGATACCTAAATCATATCAACTATAGTAGGACTTTACTTATTTATCACATTAATTTGTTTTGAATAGTGGATTGACAACCATCTAGGAAGTATCACACTTCCCAAAACTAGCATACGCTAGGTAGTCCACTATCATATATCATTTAACTTCTCTTTTGTGGTCTTATTTTCTATTATAGGTAGTTCCTCCTAGCCAAAAGGAAGCTCTCACAATCAGCACTAGATCAAGAAGTTAGAATGCACGCAACAACCATCAACCGACCATCCCATTTAATAGGTATTCATCCTTGGCCCTTACCATTATCTTTATTTTCATTCAAAACATGATGAAAATGGTGAAACACTTGGGATTCTTCTCATTTTTTTGTCTTATTGTGAAGAAACATAGTTTTCCACATGTCTAGGGTTCCCAAATCTAAAACCTCATGCTTCCTTTTCCGATATGTATTATAACAAGGTTTCAAATAACTATATGACTCTAAACTCCATATTTCTCAATAATGCACCCCCGATTCCTTCATGTAAGCTTCATCGTAAGCTTCATCACTTCATATCAAAAAGGTACTAAGATCAACAACTTATTATCCCTCTACATGATAACATGAATGAAAAAAATTCATTTAATAATTCTACCAATCATATAACTCCTACAACTTATTCTTTTCACTTCATCCCGACTATGCAATAGGACTCGCCCGAGCTCTCAAGGAAGATTAAACCCATAAAGGCCAAATGGAGCTTTTACATGTAAGTGATGGTTTATTTGCCTTTGAATATCCTTATTAACTTGGAATGTCTCAAAACACACGGTCAAGCCCTATGGTTTCAATATATATGCAAGAGATCAAATAACATGTATAGATTTACAATGCCCTGTCATCAAGTACAAGGTATTCAAATAGTCTCCGGGAGTAGTGACACACATAAGAAAAAGATCAACTCAAATTATCATAAACCAGTTTAAGGTTATCTTTCATCCAACTCGAATTCAAGCATCTTTCAAATGCATAAAAAACACAACATCATACAAGAAATATCACCAAACCAAGTTTTAAACCTTTAGTTCCTTCTTGAAACCTTACCCTTGGGATTAATATTCGGATAGAATGAGAATATAGGTATTTGTTTTTGCAATTTATGGCCCTTTCATCAAATTTTAACTAAATGAGACTTCTAGACATATTGGTCACTTGAGTAGCTTTAGGCTTAACATCAAGTCTCTTAGTTATAAGCTCAAATATTTTATTTATAACTCTTATTATGATTCCTAAACCCTAAAGGGAACTAATACACACATTTTTAACTCTTTTTATCTTTTCAAAAGGTTAGAATATCCAAGAATGCTTTAAAAATTACAAGCTAAAAATGTCCTTCACACTCAAATTTTATACTTGGAGGAAAAAAACCCATTTGAATATTGAAATATCTAGACACATACTAACATACCTAAGTGACACCTAAACCTCTAGTTATCAACTAAAATAGCTAATAAATTAAAATTGGTGTTGTCATGACTTATCCATATACATGGAGTGATGCTCCTGCATCATACTTTAGGGGTAGGAAAAGATTATACCTCATAGCTTTGTCTTCTTCTTCTTCTTCCAATTTCTTTTCTTCTTTATCTCCACTCGATCTTCTCTTTTCCTCTAACCTGTTCACTCTTCATTTCTAAAATTATTTTCTTTTCTTGGTCCTCATAGTGCATTTTGTCTTCATGAATGAAGTAGGCTTCCTCATAGGATTCGTCATATATTTTTTCTTCCTATTTATCTTATAATATCCTCTCAAGTTATTTTTCCTCTCTTCTAGTCTTATTTACCCTCAAACAACTCTGAAATCTCATATTCCTCCATGATTTTCTACCACAAAATCTATTCCTCAACTGTCAACTCTTCTTCATCATCATTCTTTTCTTCATTTTTAGTTTCTTCAACCTCTTCACTAAAATTTTTCTTCATTTCTAGACTTTCATCTCTATCACTTGCATGCACACACTCAAAAGAAACATTAGAACAAAAATAAAGAGGCCTTCTAGCCTTATAAGATTCTTCATCCATAATCCCTTGCGCATCTTCAGTATACTTCTCTACTTTATCATCCCCTTCTTCATATTTTCCAAGGCAATCTAGAAACCTGCAATCACCTATTCCTCATCTAAGCTTTGAATTTATTCATACACAATCTCTTTGTCAAATTCTCTCTTTTATTCTCACCCTTTTCTCTTCTTATTTCAATTTCCTCTCTTCTTCTCTTATCTTTCGTCTCAGATGCTCTCTATTTTTCTTTCTCATAAGTAGGTCTAATGGATCTTATTTTCCACTATTACGAGTGGTTCCTCTACTTCTCTTTGACTCTCTATCATTTCAACCAATTGTGCCACATCACTCTTCAAATATTATATCTCCTCTTTTATTTTCAACTCTCTCTCTCTCTTTCCAACTACTTCTTTTCCTATTTTCTCTTCCTTTCTCTTTCCTCTTGTTCTCTTTTCTTGGAATTCAGTAAATCTATCAATCCCTAAATCATTTCTATGATTGGTTATTCTTCATCTTATCCATTTTTCAAGTCTATATCATGAGGCCTAATAGCCTTAAACTCTCTTTCCTTGCATATTTTCCTTGCTTCCATAATCTTTTCTATTCTTCTCTTCTTCTCTTCTTCTCTTATTATCCCATGTACTTTCTTTATCCTATCCACTTATTTTTCTTCTAGTGACTTCTTCATCCATTATGGAATTTTGTACCCATGGTCCATGAATGACTTCACATTCCTCTCTTCACTCATCTTCAGTTTCACTCTTCACTACACACTCACAAAAAACTATTAGACCTGACCATAACCATTCAATAAATCTAAAACTAATAAAAATACAAGCTTTGATACTAAATGATGTAGTGTAATTTGCAAACAATCATATAGTTAGCTAACAAGAAGGTTTAATCACAATTTTCACAGTCCTACTCTATAATTTTGAGGATTATTCCTAGTCTAATAATAGTTTATTCCTTCCTATCTAATTAATTTTTCCTTAAATAGATTCAATGTTTATTATATGTTGTTTCATACCCTTCACCTAATGTTACTTCAAGCCTCCAACAACTCACTCTTCATCTAAAGTTATTTGGCACCTACCTTATTCACTCTTCCTCTATGATTTCTCAACTAAACTTACTTCCTCAATAAGCAAAGTTTGGGTTTTAGTACCTTTTAAACTCCCTCATTTAGATACCCTCCTCATGCACCTCAAATAAGAGTAAGTAGAGTACTAAAAATTATTCAAAACAACTAGACTTATAATGTTATTCTCCTTTTGGCAAAACTATCCTCTTGACTCTTGAGACAATGTCTACTTATTTAATATAGGTATGTAGACTTATAATATAAACCACTAGGTTATCTCTAGTCTTTTTAAGCCTCTTAGTCATATTTAAGATGTACCAAAAATTTCATCTCTTGAATCCTCATGCTCTTCTTGTAAACCTATTTTCCTTCTTTTGTAGCCTAATAGCTCTCAATTAGGTATGGGGTAGTCAATTTTTACTCATAAATTCTTTTGTAGAAGGATTTAGGACACATACCTTATCTTTTCAGATACCCATTTCAGGGTTCATTTAGTCTACAAATAATTAGGGTTGAATTCCCAAGATAATTGTGACTTCCATTGCTAGGTACCCTTCAAAATTAGCCCTTACCCGATTTTTGGCTACCTACAATCAGGATGTCAAGAAAATACACTAGTAAAACATCAAAATTAATTGTAAATTCCCTTGAGGACTTCTATAATATAATTTCTACAAGTTTCTAGAGATGAATTCTTAGTTTTGAGATTTTTTAATCCATCTTTTCTTTGGAAAACCTATTTATGTCTTATATAGGCCCGAGATGAGGAAAATTCACTATAAGCTGAATAAGATATTGATTCAAAGGCTACAAACCGTAATTGAGAACTATCATATCTATATCATCATTATAATATTACCAATAAGCTTTGATATTCTCCCGGATCTCGAGATTCTTCTCATTTTCTTTTTTTTGTTGTGAAGAAACACAATTTTCCAAATGGCTAGGGTTCCCAACTCCAAACCCTCTTTTTCATGTTCCTGAGAAGAATTATTATAAGGTAAAATATAAGTATATGCCTATAAAATCTATCTTTCTCAATGATGCACTCTCTTATTCCTTTATGTAAGCTTCACCAGTTTGCTATAGATTTCCTAGATAGAGTATTCACTTATGAGAGAAATTGTACACTTGATGTTAGAAAGGTAGATATATCAACAACTTATGATCCCTCTACAAGATTGCATGCATGAAAAACATTCATTTAATCATTCTACCAATCATTTAATGTCTTTAATTCTTTTCACTTCATCCCTGATTGTGGAATAAGAATCTCCTCGGGATCTCAAGGAAGATCACACCCACAAAGGCCAAATGGAAATTTTGCATGTATGTGATGGTTGATTTTCCTTCAAATCTCCTTATCAAATTTGAATGTATCAACACACACAATAAATTCCTCTGGTTTCAATATATATGTAAGATATCGAATAGCATATATAGATATACAATGCTCGGACATCAAGTACAAGGTATTCAAATAGTCTCCAAGAGTAGTGAAACACAAAATAAAAAGATCAACTCAAATGCTCAAAACTTTTTTAAGGTTACCTTTCATCCAACTCCAAATTCAAGCATCTTTCAAATGCATAACATCAAACACACCATCATACAATAAATATCACTAAACTAAGTTTTCCACCTTTAGTTCCTTCTTGAAACCTTACCTTTGGGATTCATATCTAGATAGAATGAGAATACAGTTTGTTTTTTGCAATGTATGGTCCTTTCATCAAATTTTAATGAATGATACTTTTAGTCCTCTTGGTCACATCAATTATACTTAGTTATAAGCTCAAATATTTTCTTTATTACTCTTATTATGATTCTTAGACCCCAAACAGATTTTGACATCTTTTCATTTTGTTAAAAGGTTACAATCTCCAAGAATTCTTTAAAACATTGTAAAAATCCAAAACTGGCATTCACACTAAATATTTATATTTGGAGGGAAAAAAACTCCATTTGAATATTGAAAGTCCTAGACACCGACTAGCACACCCAAGTGACACCTAAACCTCTAGGTCTCAACTAACATACCTAGAAAACAAAAATTGATGTCTTCATGACTTATTCATATACATGTAGTGATTTTATTACATCAAGATGAAACCAAAAATCTAGAAGAGGAGTTAATAAGGAAGGGAAACAATATCATAAGAATAATTGTGGAGTGCTACAAAAAGTTTCGATCAAACAGAAGCTTTCAAGGAGAAAATTTGAAAGTATCATGATGAGGTGGAGTATTAGGATGGGTTACTACTGAGCTTGAGGCCATAACAATTCTCAATGGTCAATTAGTTGAAGATGGGGTATTGTACCCCATATTTCATAGGTGGGTAACATTAGTATGTAAATTCCATCAGACTAAGGACAACTACTTTGGGAGGATGCATATAAATACTCCATGGTTTGAAAGATAAAGATGGAAACTATATTGATGATTTGGATTATAATCTTGAAAATATGTTTCCTAAACAAGATAAATACACCCCAGGAGCTACATATGTTGATAACTTGATGAATATTCTTCAACATCATGTTAGAGGGTAGTTGGACTCTTCTTCTTCAATTTTCAATTATACTTCAATTTAAAAATTCATTCATTTAGTAAGAAGTATAAATAAATTGGCTAAGAGGGTAAAGAAAAGAAATTCCATTTCTATTGAATTTGATAATGTTTTGTCGAAACAAGAACTTGTTTTTCTTTACAATGTTATTCCATATGAGGAGACAATCATTAATTTGTTTAATAGATTGAGTGCCTACATGAAAAAATCTGAAAACGTGAACAAGGGGGATAATTAACTTATATCATGCATAATATTTCACTCCTCTTTCTATTATTTTATTCTTTATTTACTTCAGTATTTATATTCTCTCAAGGGAAAGAAAATCTTCCCAATGATTGTATGAGTAAAAATTCATGGGAAAAGACAAAAGGGATGATTACATAAAGGTAACAACTATTCCAATAAAGCATGCAACAATTGGTGATTGGAAACTAAATGACAAACAATTTATTCAAACCAAGGAATAGTCTTTAATCTCCATGAGGTTAATCATTTGAAAGAACCATTCTAGCTAGGTGGATAAAGGTGGAATATTTTTAGTTAGAGAGGCTTATCTTCCATTTTGGCAGTTCCAAGATCCATTTCTACGGATATTTTCTTTCTTTAGTAAGTTTTGGGACTTTGGGTATATTCATCGATGGAATTTTTGTATAAGAATGATAGTCTATCCTCATTTTAATGGGGTTTTTACTGTTCATTTGGTAATTAATTAATTTAGCTCTAGGTTTTCATTTTCTAGAAGTGTATAAGTTCTGAGTCTAAATTTTTAATGCTAAGATGGTTACACTATACAACTATTAGTAACCATTGAGGGAATCTAGTCTATGTCCCCTTGTTTAAACTAAGATGAATCAAATAATCTATTTTGATTCAGTCATGGATTTGAATATGTATGTTTTATATATGATCAATGAATTGTGACTTTAATTGCAATATTTTTTTATTGCATCTATATCTAATATATATGATTAACCTATGGTTATTAAATCTTATTTATTATTTAATAAATATTGTTTTCTAGCATTTACTTTACAATATTTGATCTAGTTATAAAATCCTTGTTGCATTGTTTCTTTAGAATGATATTTTTCAATGTTTGAATTTATATTAGGCATATTAAAATGGCAAAAATGAACATCTTATTGGAATTATTACACAAGTTTTTGTTATGAGGGTCTTGAAGGTTATCGGTATCATTTACGTGAATTGGGTATTAATGAATGTAAATTTCCCTTGATTATTCTTTCATGGTTTTATTTTCTCTACATTATAAATCAATAGGTTATCATGAATGTTACTGGAAGTTTTCTATTGTGAAACAACCATCATCCATTCCCCCTCTTTATAACTAAAATATCCTATTGTTTTACTCTTCCAAATTACATTATACTTTCATATTATGAATGTATTTGCTTTGATTTGTGAATACTAGTATTATAGCATCATAAAACTCCATTCCATTAGAAATTATTGAGAGATTATGTTTTTTAATCATATCCTATATGTAGTAACTTGTGTTTGATGCACTATGTGTGATATCTGTGTGACAACTCTTGTGAGTAGATATTACATTCACGACTATAGTTGGCTCAAATTGACTTATGAATAATTTGAAGGAGATTGAATTATAATATCTCTCCCTTATTTAGGTTACCTTAGTCTCTCTCACCCTAGTCTAGGTAGAGCCACAAATAGAAGGATATATCCATCCCCTTTGTGAAGTACCTCCTAGTAATTTACAAGGCATGGCTATAAAATAATGTTAGACATATCCCTAGATAAAAATAACATATTCTTCATATCTATCATTCTTCAAGATATTTATTTCATAATTATTTCCAAGTCTCTAGGGTGTAATATTGGGAACCAACATTAGAGTAGTTTCATTGCTAGGAAATAGTGGTTGAATTTTAATTTTGAGGTTATTGTCGGGTTTCTCAAGGAACCCTTGATTAAAATTTGTCGAGTTTTTAGCTTAGAACATCCTTTTTCGTTGTAATTATTCAAATTATTTGAGTATGTGGTGTTTTTACATACTCTATTGGTTCGTCAACGTCCCCAACACTAGAGTGGCACCACTATCTCGGGAATTAACTTAGTCTCATTTTAAGTCTGAGGTTAATGTCAAGGTTTTCAAAGAATACTTAATTAAGATGTGTTATTTGTTTATCTTCAAACATCATTTTATGTGGTGATTTCTCAATTTATTATAGTTAGTGGTGTTTTTTCATACTCTACTATTCTCGTTAATGTCACCAATACTAGAGGGGCACCATTTTTGAGGAATTTAAGAAATATATAAGGTCTTATTAGTAAATGGTGTTCTTGTAAGCATAAATCGGGATCTCGCATGTTTGGATGTGTGTGTTAAGGTGTTTGAATTTTTATCACAATTTTTATATATTTTATAATGGTTTATCAAAGTCTTATCACTTGGCTATTTGGGAAGTGGTTTTTAGTACATTTTTAGACTTAGTCGATATCTCTAGATTGAAAGTCTTTAGTAGTGAATCCTCCTTTAAAATTTGGTTTAGATGAGTGTTATTTCATTTGATATACCTTGGTGATTAATTATCCATTTTGTAAATATGGAAGGAATAAGGTCATCTTTTAGATATGAACGTATAAAGAAGTTTGTCCTAGAATTTGAAGGTTTACAACAGAGGAGAAGGTATATTTATAAAATAAGGGTGTTAAACCCTATGAATTTGATACCCCTTTGGTAGAAGACTACTCTAGTTCATTTGATAGTTTTAAGACACACAATCATGATTTCCATTTACATTCCTTGTTCTAAAAATATTCGAGATCCTGAAGTTACTCAAAGTTTTCCTCAACCTACTCACTTGTTCACAAGTGAGAATAGAGGTTTTGGTTTTTAAAATATTTATTTAGAGTTACTCATCATATTTATCATACCCCCTTTTAATCCAAATTCCTCATGTTTAGCATTGGGTTAATCCCCCATTTGAAAATCTAGTACAAAACAACACGGATCTTCCTCCTCCTCAAACTCTTTTTAGAGTCCATACCTACAGACCTATAAATTTTAATGGTATGGTGGGTTATCCTAATGAAGTACCAAATGAAATTAGAATTAGATTGCCTATATTTCAAGGAAATAATGTTATTAGTGGAGATCAACATCTAAAATTATTTCAAAACATTATAGATGATTATGAAGTAGAATTGAGATGTTTATGATAAATTATTTATAAACACATTGGAATAATATGCAAGGGAATGATTCAATTTTTTTCCTCAAGGATTAGTTGATTATTGGGAGGATATGACAAACAAAATTAAAATATAATGTTGTGATATAACTGACCTAAGGTTTCTTGTATCTGAATTTGAAAATATTAAGAAGAACCCTAATGAATGTGTATAATATTTATACGTGAGGTTCAATAAGACCATGAAAATGTCACCAAATAATATGATACCTAGTGATGAGTTTTGTTTTATTAAGTATTATGATGCATTTGATAAAAATGAATCCTATTATTTGAGGGACATAATAGAGAGGAGGGTGTTAAACGTGTCAATCTAGAGAAACGTCAAGTAATAAAGTATTTTGACCTTGATGAAGTTGTTAATACTTTTGCTAGAGCAGTCAAGGAGATTTATTATAATTTGGATAGATCAAAAAAATGCTTTTCCCTAAACCCTTAGACTCAACATCAAAACCATGGACATAAAATTTTTGGGAATTATCCTAAAGTAGAACATAGAGTTAAGGATAGGGAAGAGGTTTATGGGCTAGACTAACATACAACATGATTTTAGAGATTAAAAATAATCCCCAACAAATTGATTGGAAGATTTGAAACTACTGAAGAGGAATACACTATTTATTTATGTGATAAATGTTTTCTTCCTCATACACCTTATGAGTATCTAGTCTCAGATGATGATGATAATGATGAAGCTGATTTTGGTGATAGATGTGTCTTATAGTATTAAAAGGATTCTAAGGAAGGTTCATTTTATAATAAACTTCTATGTGCTATAACTATAGATGATTTTTGGGCATGTGTAAATAAGGTATTTTCCCTTCCTCTTGAAATTAATGATGTAATTTATACGAATCAATATTTATAGTTACCTCATCATAAATTTGAGTGTTTAAGATTATTGATGATTAAAAAGTATGATGGTGAAATTCCTTCAAAGGAGGGTAGGGAAATATTAATAAATGTTGTTGTTTCCCAAGAAAAGGAGTATAACTTGAGAAATAGGATAATCAAGGGGCCTACCCTAGCTTCCAAATATAAGATTCCTATCCTAACCAATGTTCCCAAATATACTCCTAAGAAAAGTATACCAAATAGAGACCATATTACAGGTCTAGGACCAATTACTCCTCTCACATCCCCTACTACGAAATATTATATCCCATCAGAGAAGGTAGTTACCATTTCCCCCAATAGATTATTTACCTAATACAATATGTGTGATATGGACCAAATATTAAGCCAGATAAAGATCACTATCCATTTAGTAGAGTTTATTAGGATCCCAGAGCATAGGAAGAGGGCATTTCATTATTTGGGATTCAAAAAGGGTGTTGTTGTTAAGGAGAAACTTATGGCTAATAAAGTGACTCCTCATACTATTGTTGAAAATGAAACTAAATAAGTTCATGAGGATATTGAATCACCTCTTAAGGTTTATTTAGGAACTTTCTTTGATGAAAAACATTTGGATGTGGATCCTTTATTTACTAATTTAATTGTTAATGGTTGACTTCTACACAACTACATGTTTGATTCAAGTTCCTCATGCAATATCATGCCACTAAAAATATAAATGAGTTAGAAATCAAGATAACATATTCTTTTGGAAAATTTTATACCATGAATTCTAGGGAGGTATACTTTTCTCGGTCATGTAAGATGTTTTTTTGTATAATTTTTGTTTATCATAGAAAATTCTTGACCATGAATGTTGTTATTATTAAATGTTCTTCTAAATGGGGCATGTTATTGTCAATAAAATGGGAAGTAAGTGTGAAAATTGATATGTCCTATGGCTCCATACCTTTGGAGGGGAAACTAGTAAAATTGCATAGGGAAGATAAAATGTTGCACCTCATAGAAGATCCCATGAATGCTTCTTATGAGGTGTTATTTTTGAAATAGACCTTGATAATTTCATAGGAACTACTCATTTTATGATTATTTCCCTGATATTAATGCCCATATGGAAGATTATAGTACTCCATGGATTGTGTTCTTTGATGGAGCATGTTCTAACTTTGGAAATGGAGCTGGTATTGTGTTGATGTCCCCAGGCCATGGTTCTTTCAATTTTTATTTTAAGTTAATTTTTGAGTGCACCAAAAACATAGCTGAATATGAAGCACTTTTTCTTGGCTTAAGAATTTCCTAGAGGCATGGAATCAAGGACCTTATTGTAAAGGGTGACTATGATCTGGTTGAAAATAGATTCATAAAAATATATACATTCAAGAATTAGAGGTTGAAACAATACAAGCATACAGTGTGGGATCTTATTGAGCTATTTGAATCTTTTAATATTAAGTATCATGAGAGGAGTACTAATTCAAAATTTGATAGGTTGGAAGTCTTGGCCTCTCATTATGACAATGAAGATGTATCCCCATACTATAATTTTGAATTTGAAGTATTGATCAAACCATTTGTACCTAATAACATCTAACATTGGTAGGTATTTTATGATGATGCATAAATCCAAAGGTTCCTAAGTTTCCAAGGTGAGTTTATAAATCAAATTATTGATCTTGAACCTATGGTGGTTTTCTTTGATGTAAATAAGGCCCTCTTTGTGAAAAAAATGTTTCAATTAAAAATAAACACTATCCCAAGAGGACTAGACAACCTTGAATCCAATTATGATAAGAGTATATAGGGTTATGAGTAGAAATTCTACCATCTCAAGGGATGTAAGTGAGCATGGATTAGGAATTGTTCAAGATCCTAGAAAATTTTTGTTACGAAGACATTTGAGTATAGAATAAAGGAAATCTTATGCCAAACTATAAAATGAATACCAATATTTCCTTCATTGGTCATAATCTCAATTAAAGGATTATGAAGGACATTTTTCAACATGTGATACCTTTTTAGCCTCATACAAATCCATTCAGATAGAAGCAAAGAAATATCAACTCCATCCTTACAAATAAAATGCAAGAAGAAATAAAGAATTTGATGGATGGTGGAATTATCTATCCCACTAGATAATCCTCATGGGTTTCTAGGTTGGTTCCATTCACAAAGAAAAATGGGGATACCAGGATATGTATAGACTTCAGGATTTTCTAATGAAACCTCACTCAAGATAAATTACCCTTTACCCAACATGGATAATAATTGCAAAAGGTAAAAGAGTACGAAATATTGTCTACTCTTGATGTGTCTCTCAGTGATAACCAAGTTGTGATCAAATAAAAAAATCCAAGTTGTTGTCTATTGTTGGTTTCTCAAACATGCACCACATCTTGGATCTCAAAAGATCCGAGGTGTTTGAGACCACAATGGAACCATCCCCAAGTTATGGGACATGGCGAGATTGGGATGGATCTCCGAGAGAAGGCCAGTTCCTCTATCTATTTCTATTACTACGCTACTCATACCGTTGAAAAGGGGAACTAAGATAAGAATGCCAAGGGACTAGGGAAAGAAGGATAACATAAAGTAAACTATACTAAAAGGTGATAGCACTAGAAAAGAGGGATGAACACTATTTTTTCTGAGTGGGAATGATAGGGAATGTGTGAAAGGAGGTTAGGCATGAGTAGCACAACAAAATGCACATTCACTAAATTATTCTCATGGAACACAACCAAATATGGAACTGCAGGGGACCTGGAGTAGCACAAACAACACACAACATAAAAGAAAAGGAAAGAAGAAGGAATGTAAACAATGTTAGGATAGAGAATAGTCATAAAATGATGTTTATATCACTTCCAGAAATGCACAAAATTGTTACAATGATGAAGGAGGCCAATATCCACATGTTAGAGCCATACATAGAGATCTGCAACTCAAAATACAGAAAATATGGTGTCCTTAAAAATGCGTAAGGATCCAAAGGGTGAAACCACAAAAATGATCCTTGCTCTTACATTTATAGATGAATCCATGGAGGAAGAAGGGAAAAGGAGGGAAAACCTGAATTTGAAACACAACCACCAACAAAAAGCTTTAATGTCTTTAAATCCACTTGGAAACCTATGAAATACACTTACCAATGCTTGTTTAACATGTTGAAGACAAAGGAGGGTGGATCATACAAAATTGGGTGGTTAGAGCAATCATATTTACTCATCCGAGATAAGTTTTCCCATTTCTCACCTACCATATCCACCAAAATTTGAATTTTGAATTTTTGGCACTGGATGATGTGATTAGTTCTCTAACAAGTCTAGGCGTGCACTGATCTGAGATCTGTAGCAGAAGATATGGTTGTCAGAAGATGTCAGAGTTATCAGCGTATGTAAAACACGTGGCACATGTTGATTAGCTGAGGTGGTGGCCAAATGTATAACTATTTGTCATTTATGCCATGTGTCACTTACTAATTTGTTGCAAGGATTCGGTGCTCTGTTGGTGCACTTAATCAGTTGCGCATGACACACTAAGTGTGTCAAAAGATGATCTGGAATAGAAGGGTATGAGGGAAGGGAACATGGAGAAAATAGAGGAAGGTGTGGAGGGGGCATGCATGATGCACGGGGAGATGAAGCAAACTGGTGAGAAAATAATGTATGGTTAACACGCAAATATTACAAAGTAAATGGTGCGGTGCATGAAGGGCCACAAAATTAGTAGTAAGTGTGAGGTGTGCAAAATGGGAAGAAACTGACTTAGAAGAAGGTGAACATGTGGAAGGTGGGTGCAAGAGAGAAGTGGAAGGAGAAAAATAAAGGGGCGCATAGGTAAACCTTGACAAAAGGAATGTGCCAAGTGATTTTGAGTGCATATAATTCTTCAATGAATAACTTTGGGACAAAATGTGTATGTAAGTTATCTAAATCTCTAGGAGATTTGTTTGGATGATAGTTTTGGTGAATTTTGGGACCATCTACCTACTAGATGTAAGAGATCAGTAGCCTAAAAGATCTAGTGGGCATGGAGTCTACTTGTTCAATCATGAAAATTCCCATGTGATCACTTTGAGAATCATTTCTCCACTTTGTTCGAATCTCACAATGGCGAGAGATGCTCGCATTCTAGAAGTAAAAAAGCATGCACAGGAAGCACGCAAGAGGAAAGAACTATGTACAAACAAAAATGTGTGTGGAGAACACTTTGAGGAAGTGAAACTACTTTAATATATACAACATGATGTAACAAACCTAATGGAAGGGTTTGAGATAGATCACGCCATGGGATTTGCAGCATGCTTCCTTTCGGACGAGTTAACTTGAAAGAGTTAGCTTCTTTGCAAGAATCGATGATGTATGGGCCACTCCAAAGTGCATCAAACTTTGAATGGCACCCTAGTTTAGCTCTATCAGCATCCCATTTTAGAACTAGGTCCCCAACCTTGAAATCTTGAGGTATAGCCTTTATGTCAAACCATTTATTTGTTGTTTGTTGAAGTTCAATCATGAAAATTCCCATGTGATAACTTTGAGAATCATTTCTCCACTTTGTTCGAATCTCACAACTGCTGAGAGATGCTCTACATTCTAGAAGTAACAAAGCATGCACAGGAAGCACGCAAGAGGAAAGAACTATGTACAAATAAAAATGTGTGTGGATAACACTTTGAGGAATTGAAACTACTTTAATATATACAAGATGATGTAACAAACCTAATGGAAGGGTTTGAGATAGATCACGTTTACTGGGATTTGCAGCATGCTTCCTTTCCAGATGAGTTAACTTGAAAGAGTTAGCTTCTTTGCAAGAACTTGATGATGTATGGGCCACTCCAAAGTGCATCAAACTTTGAATGGCACCCTAGTTTAGCTCTATCAACATACCATTTTAGAACTAGGTCCCCAACTTTGAAATCTTGAGGTATAGCCTTTATGTCAAACCATTTCTTTGTTGTTTGTTGAAGTTATTCTAGCTTGATCATGGCAGAGTTTCGAGTTCTTGAAGATGAATCAACTCTCGCCATTCTAATTTCTCTCCGATCTGTGCCTTCAAGTTCTAGTTGTTGGGCAAGTGCTAATGAATTTAATTATAGTGTCAAAGGAAGGGCAGCCTCCTTGCCATAGACAAGCTTGTAAGGAAAAGTTCCTATCACCTTTTTACTGTGATTCTATCTACCCAGAGCACATGTAAAACCTTCGTATGCCACTATCTTTTGGCTATTAGTCATTGTGCGCTTCATGATTCGATCGTGTTCTTGTTTGTTGATTTTTCCAGATCATTGCCTTGAGGGTAATAGTTCAAAGAGGTTTTCGAGTAAATTCCTAGACTTATAGCCCAATCGGTGATTTTAGCACCAAGGAAGGCTTTTCCATTATCATAGATAATGGTTTGAGGAATGCCAAACTTTGTGACTAAACCTTCAAGAAATTCAAGGATGACTACCTCAGTTTATTCTTTAAGCACAACTTTTGTCCATCCGGTGAAGTAATCAGAATCGTAAAGACCCACTTATGTCTAGCGCTTGAAGGTAGATTGATCATGCCTATGAAGTCGAGACCCCATTTTGTAAAGATGAAGGAGATTGATCATGTTTAGATTGGTCGAAGGGGAAGCACTACCAATATTTTATTTCCTATAAATAAAGTGCATTCCTTACATTTTGTGACCCACCTAAGTGTATCTGCAAACAAGGTAGGCCAAAAGATACCTACCATTATGATTTTTATTGTTGTAGTCTTGGTAGAGAAGTGTCCACCAAAGAATCCATTGTGAAATTTTGCTAACACTTTTTCAGTCTGCGCACCATTGATACATATTAACAACACACCATTAAGATTTATTTTGAAGAGAATTCCATCAATCAACACATAAGGGATAGATTGTAACCTCAAATGTATTCTATTTTCTTTATTTAAACCAAGAGGGTATGCCCTCGGAAAGGAATGTGATCATGTCCTTCATCTAGTCACGCATGTTAGGGTCTATATTCTATTTAAGTTCTACATGCAGAAGGTATTCATCTAGAAATAATGAAGCCTCAAGTTCACTTTGCGCATCCTCAGTAATCTACTTGCAGAGTGCACTGCCTCTTAACAACATTTTGGACTTAATAGTCACATCATATTCCATGAATTTGGTCACCCATCATGCTCTCTTCTCACTGATTTCTACTCCCATGTTGAAGTCTCTGACAGATAAGTGGGAGACTAACACCTTGATATGATTTGTGGTGAGAATTATCTTGAATTTTTTGAGTGCGCGCATGATGGCGAAGACCTACTTCTCCATGTGACTGTATTTCAATTCATAATCCTTTAAAGATCTGGTGAAGAAGGCCACCGGTTGTTGTTCTAGCCTTTATTCATTTTCCTACGTT
This sequence comes from Taxus wallichiana var. yunnanensis, assembly GCA_018340775.1. Classification (NCBI taxonomy): domain Eukaryota; kingdom Viridiplantae; phylum Streptophyta; class Pinopsida; order Cupressales; family Taxaceae; genus Taxus; species Taxus wallichiana. Next base: position 203,857,379 of record CM031244.1, on the reverse strand, counting down.
AGGACAATAGTAATACCGGCATCGGTGCCATAAGCATAAAGGATGAAATCCTTTGAGTAATCTAGATTGATGAGTGTTGGCGCACAAGAAATCTATTTATTGATCTTGTTAAAGCTTTATTTTCCTTCTAAAGTCCATCTGAAGTCTATGTCCTTCTTGAGCATAAGGGTGATGGGCATAACTAGTCCTGCAAAGTTAGGGATAAAACACCTAACAAAGTTAATCTTGCCAAGGAAGAACTGTAAGACCTTTTTGTGTGTCGGCAGGGAAAGGGATAAAATGGTTAAAATGTGCTCATGATCAATGGCAATGCCATCCTTTGAAACCACATGGCCCAAGAGCTTGCTCCTAAGCCACCAAAAATTGCACTTTTTGGGGTTAAAAGATATGCCAAATTCTCTGCATCTCTCAAAGACCCTTTCGCAGTGTGCTATATGATCCACACTCTTCTTTGAGAGGATAGTTATATCATCAAGTTAAACCAAGTTGAACTCATTGATGTAACCTTTGAAGGCAATATCCATGGTGCACTAAAATGTTGCACCCGCATTTGACAAATGAAAGGGCATTTTCTAATATGCATATGTTCCCCACTTAGTTGTAAACACTATTTTGAATTGATCCTCTTCCTTGACCAGGATCTAGTTGAAACTTGAATACCCATCTAGCATGGAGAATGTTTGTGCACCAGCCACGGTCTATAGAATCTTCTCCATTGAAGGAAAAGGATAATGATCCTTTAGAGATGCCTTATTCAAATCTTTGAAATCAACACAGAGTCTAATTTCACCATTTTTCTTACGCACTAGAACAAGATTTGTGACCCAAGTGGAATATTTGATGGGAAAGATAATTTTTTCCTCAATGAGTTTGGATAACTCCTTTCTCATGAGGGGATCTATTTTTGGATTGATTGGCTGTTGCTTCTATCTGATGGGCTTTATACTAGGATCAAGGTCAATGGAGTGTTGAGAAACACTAGGATCAAAACCTTTGAGGTCTTCATACTCCCATGAGAATATATCACTGTATTTTTGATAGAGAGAGGTGAAGGCCTGTTTCTCTTCATGCATAAAAGTCATGTTGAGCAATAGCTCTTTTCCAAGTGTAATAGTAATAGGGAGAAATCTTCTTGCATGGCACGCATGTATCTTTCTTCACCCTTGAACTCATCATCAGGGCTGAACATTTTCTCTAAGGTGACCAGACCTTTAGGAAACCTATTTGTCTTCATCTGTATTACTTGGTCACCATAGCTGTCATGCAAGTCAGCTTGTATACTTGATGAAAATTCAGCTTCATTCTGGATAAACTAGATGATCTGTGTGTCACTGTCGAAAACTTACTAGCTGGTGTTATTATCTAGAATGGATGGTTTGATTACCATCTTAATGTGTTGATTGTTTCCTTTGACAAAGTCCTTAGCACAATAACAATGTGAATCAAGCATGGCCATTTGGTCAACTTCTACGTTCATTCTATGTGGGACTACTTGCTAATTAAGGGCATCTAAGATTTCAAGTAGGTCCTAAACTTTATATTTATAAGCTTTAAGAAGCTTATTATTTTTCTAGCATTTGTTGGTGACTTGGTGGATGATCAATTATGTGTCCCTACAGATCTACAACACTTTAATTTTATTCTTTTCAGCAATCAGAAAGCCATGCACTAGTGCTTCATATTTTACCAAATTGTTAGAGCATGAAAACTACAACTTATGCACAAAGAAGAATTTCTCCTCCTTAGGGGAAATGAGAACCACTCGCTGCTCTGCACCATTTCTTCTTTTGGATTCATCAAAGTATAACTTCCATAGACCATTCTAAATTTTGTCTCCCATGAGCGTGTGCGGAAGAGTAGCATCTTCTTATAGAATGCAATAAGTACCAAGCCCAGTTTCATAGGCTTCCAGTTCTTCAACATAAGGATCAAATTTGTGATGCCTTTCCACCCATTCATTAAGAACTAGGTCTGGAATAGAGGGTGGAAGAGACTTCTCTTCAGGAACTGAAACTTGTTCTTCTTGGATAAGACAATTGGCTTGGAGAGGGGATGGGACATATGACTCTACATTGTAGGAAAATATAGGCTTAACTTGTATGGTAAACCGGGTACCATACCTTATCTTGAGTAATATATGAGACCAATTAGAAGACAAGTAACCACCCACCTTAGTAGTAAATTATCTTGATAAACATAGGGAAAACAAAGGAGGCATATCAATGATTGACACATCTTGAGTAATTTTCAGGATTGGACATGCATGGAGGGTTAACTCAAGATCCTTGATGACTCCTAAGGTGGTTACAATTGAGCCATCAAGTTATAGGAATCCTTTAGACAAAGGGATATATTTCAGACCTAAGACATCAGCTATCTTCTTAGGCATAACAAAAGTACTAGCGCTTGAGTCAATCATGTAGTTATGCACTAGGTGTTTACCTATAAACAAGGACATATAGAAGGGTGGGGTTTTAACAAATTTACTCACTTGTTTATCCTCTTCTTAGCAAATTTTGACAGAAGTACTTGGATTTTCCATAACAGGTCAAGCGTGCGGGAGTTGTGCGAGAGTTTCATGTAACAGTCCGCCGAGATGGAATGGCTAGGGCATCCCACATTTTGACATTTATGTTTGTTCTCTTCATCTAGTCAACAATGTTGAACAGAAGCCCCCATCTTATGCATTTGGGGAAAAACATCCCTTCTTGACTGTTCGGTGCAAAATCCTCGAATCTTAGTTGGGGTAGAGGCTTGGCCTACCAAATGAGGGGTGCATTCTTTTCGAGATGGAGCTTTACGAGAGGCCTCCTGCATACATATTTAAGCACCTTTACTTGCATGATGCCTTGTCTGATTATTTCTTCTTCTAAGGACTTGCATTATCGGGAGTATAACCTACGTGCCTGACTCTAACATTCTTTTCTTATATCTTGTGTTGTTCACAACTTGGGTGCATGGTATTTTTATATCTTCGTAGCTTGGTTGCTTGTGCATAAGTCCTTTGTGCTAAAGAACATCAAATCGAACTCCGTGAGGAACTTTTGGTCCTTCTGGATCATCTGCCTCATAGTTACTTCTTGAGGGCTTATAGGATGAAGCATTTTGGATCATGAAGGCTTGGGCATGTGCAACATTAGCACAAGGGAAGACATGTTGCATGTTGCAAGGGAAGACCATTCTGACTCTTGTGCCAAGTTATTCTGAACTAAAACAAGCGCTCGGCTTACGCTAGGTTCTGGGAGAGAAGTCATGAGAGGAATAAATTACAAGGGTAGATGTGAATTAGGATGTCATCTATTAATCTACTAATTGGACGCATATATTTGATTTCTATATTGATTCCACTAGCGCTGATTTCCTTGGCCATGCACCTGATTGGAATTACCTCTATACGCTTGCACTTTCTGCTTTTCCAATGATATGACCTTGTTTGATAATTTTTTGATCAAGGCCTTTAATTCTTCATCTTCCTTTTTCTCGTGATGGAGAATAGGATGTTGAGGCAACTGGTTGTGTGCTTTGCTCAGGGATAGGAATAGGGGCCACGAAGGTTGGGGTGCATGTGATATTTCTAGGAACCAGGGCATGGGCGGTCTTGGGGCCAACTTCACCACCTGAATGAGACTATTTTCTACCCTTACTATAATTCTATAAGAAACTAGTAAAGTCCTACCTCCCATAGATTGGATCATACCTAAAATGTCACCGTTGAGTTGTCCCATAGAAGGTTGGGCTGTAGGTATTACCACAATAGGAATTATGTCCCAAGTCTTCTGAAATTTGATGTTGAAATCAGTCATATACTCATTGGGTGCCCTCCTTGTTGTTTTCAGTTGCTCCACCAAAGATAGGTGATTTGAATTGTCTTCAAAATAACTACATATAGTTGTTCCTAGCTTATCCTAGTGCTAATAGATCTAATTCTCAAGCCTCTATACCATTGAAGTTCTTTACCTTTGAAAGAGGCTGCAAACAACTTGACTGCTACATCATTATGTGTGATTAGATAGAGTGAACACACATTTGCTACATCTTGGATATGCTCCTAAGGGGTGACTTGATTCTCACTAGTAAAGTAAGGAATACTCTTGAGTGCGCCATTTGGTATATCATGTTATACGGCCAGGAGTAAGGGACTCCCTCCATCAAATTTTGCAAAGCTTCTTAATGGAGGGGTTGTTGATGTGCCATTGCAAGGTGTATAGATTATGTATTTTGAGGAGGAGTTGAATGGGTGTGGCATGTTGGAGATAGAGATGCGTGCGCGAGCCTTTTTGGAATGAAATCTCCTCGGGGATAGTTGGAGGTATTCAAAAGAATATTCAGCTGCTGCACTTCTTCTTGTGTGCACTCTTCTCATGGAAGGCACTAGGACTATTGAAATAGAGGTCTTAAAATATTAGGAGTCACCAAATGTGTTTAAATGAGCCTCCAAAGGTTGAAACACTAAGTTCACACACTAGAACTTAGAGATATGAAATTTAAGCTTTAAATGCTTATCCCACCGAGTGTGCCAGAAACTGTTGGTTTCTCAAACATGCACCCATGTCTCAGATCTTGAAAGGGATGAGTTGTTTAAGACCAAAATGGAGTTTTCCCCAAGTTGTGGGACCCGCGAGCTTGAGACAAATCTCCGGAGAGCGGTGGTTACTCTCTATCTATTTCTCTCTGCTATCTTTACTCCAAGTGTGAAAAGGGAAACTAAGCTAAGAATGCCAAGGGACCAAGGAAAGAAGGATAACATAAAGTAAACTATAATAAAAGGTGATATCACAAGAAAATAGGGATGAACACTATCTATTCTGAGTGAGAATGACAGGGAATGTGTGAAATGAGGCTAGGGATGAGTAGCATAGAAAACGCATATTCACCAAATCATTCTCATGGAACACAACCAAATATGGAACTGTAGGGGACCTGAAATAGCACAACCAACACACAACACAAAAGAAAAGGAAAGAAGAAGGAATAAAAACATGTTAGGACAGAGAATAGTCACAAAACGATGCTTATATTACTTCCAAAAATGCATAGAACTATTACAATGATGAAGGAGGCCGATATCCACATGCAAGAGCCATACATAGAGGTCTACAACTCAAAATACAGAAAATATGGTGTCCTTAGCAAAATGTGTAAGGATCCAGAGTGTTCAACCAAAAAAATGAGCATTGCTCTTATATTTATAGATAAATCCATGCGGGAAGAAGGGAAAAGGAGGGAAAACCTAAATTTTAAACACAACCACCAATAAGAAGCACTAATGTTTGCAAATCCACTTAGAAACCTATGAAATATGCTTCCCCACACTTGTTTAATGTGTTGAAGACAAAGGAGGGTGGATCATACTAAATTGGATGGTTGGAGCAATCGGATCTGCTCATTAATGTTTAAAGAGATGTTTTCCTATTTCTCACCTACCAGATCCACCAGAATTTGAATTTTGAATTTTTGGTAGTATAGATGATGTTAGCAGTTCTTTGACAAGTCTAGGTGCATGCCAATATGAGATCTATAGCAGAATATATGGATTTCATAATATGTTAGAGTCATCAGTGTACGCAAAACACTTGGTGGGCATTGATTAGATGAGGTGGTGGCCAAATGTATTACTATTTGTCGTTTCTACCACATGTCACTTTATGATTTTTTGCAAGGATTTGGTGCCCTGTTAGCTCACTTGACTAGTTATGCATGACACACCTTAGTGTGTCAAAAGATGATCTAGAACAAAAGGGTATGAGGGAAGGGTGCACAAAGAAAACAAAGGAAGGCACGGAGGGGGAAGGCACGATGCACGTGGGGAAATGAAGCAAACTTATGAGCAGAGAACATATGGTTAAGGTGCAACTATGACAAAGTAATGGGTGTAGCGCATGAAGGGCCAAGGACTTAGTAGTAAGTGCAAGGTGTGCGGGATGGGAAGAAACTGACTCAGAAGAAGGTGAATGCACAGAAGGTGGGCACAAAAGAGAAGTGGAAGAAGAAAAGGATAGGGGCGTGTAGGTAAAGTGCAACCAAAGGAATATGCCAAGTGATTTTGAGCATGTGTAATTCTTCAATGAATAACTTGGGGCCAGAATGTGTATGTAAGCTATACAAATCACTAGGAGAGTTGTTTAGATAACATGTTTCTAGGTTGGTTCCATTCACAAAGAAAATGGGGATACCGGGATATGTATAGACTTCGGGATTTTTAATAAAACCTCACTCAAGAACCATTACCCTTTACCCAACATGGATAACAATTTCAAAAGGTAAGCAGTATGAAATGTTGTCTACTCTTGATGGTTTCTCTAGTGATAACCAAGTTATGATCAAAAAAAAAATCGATGGAAGAGTGCATTTATAACTCCTTGGGGTAGTTATTTGTATGTTAGAATTCCATTTGGATTGATGAATGCAGGGGAAAGATTTCATAAAGCCATGGATGTTGCATTTTTTGGTTTTATTAATGAATTCATTGTGATTTCCAGGATGACATAAAAATATTTTGTAGAAAAATAGGTGATCATTTGTAGCACCTAGAAAATATCCCAATCAGATCTAAACGAAGATCGGATATAATTAAACCTAAGGAAGTGTCACTTTGGAATTCATAAGCCTAAGTTTCTAAGTCACATTTTGTTCCATGAAGGGTTTATTATTGACCCAAAAAAAGTAGAGATAATTGAGAAGGTGATCATCCCTAGTATAGGAAAGGAATATAGTCTTTCTTTGGAAGATTAATTTTTAGGAGGTTTACATACAATTTTTTTTTGATATTACCTTACTCAAGACAAGTATGCTAAATAAAGAACAAGTTATTAAATTGGACAAAGAGGCAATCCAAGCCTCTAAAGGAGTAAAGAATGCACTAAAGATTGCCCATGTGTTGGAAAGTCTAAATTATGAAAAGGATTTTCAACTATTCTATTTTTCTTCCGATTATATTATTTCTTTCGTCTACAAAAATATGAGGAATGAAAAACCTATTTCATTCTTCAGCAAATCTTTTCATGGGTTTTAGTTAAAATACTCTATTGTGGAGAAATAAGATTTTCTTTGGTAAAAGCTACTAAGATATTCAAACCATATATTTTAAGTTCCGGAGTTAATAGCATATGTGCCACACACCATGGTCAAATACATCCTTACTTAAATGAATATGTCAAGTAAGAGGTGTAGGTGGGTGAATAAACTTCAAGAATATGATATGGATATTCAAACTACAAATTTGGTGAGAGGCTTGGGCTTAGCAATATTGATGAATAAAACTAACTCACAAATTGTTGAATTATAAAATAATTATGATTAAGATAAAAATCCCCATGAGAAGATAATTTCTTATACTTTGTACAAGGACATTGCATATTATTTGAATAATTTAAACTATACTTGGTGGCTTCAATTAAAATTAGAGAAGGAAACTAAAGTTAGCATCTCAAAAATATATTTTGATAGATATAGATTGGCTTAGAAAATATCTGAAGGGGTTTTTTTAATATGTATAACATAATAAGAATCCCCCAAATTGATTGATGAATTTCATGGAGGGATTTATGTTGGTCACTTTTCTATAAAATTTACTACTCACAAAATTTTGTGAGCGGGGTATTGTTGGCCATTCCTTTTTAAGGATGTTGTTTAGATAGCTCGAGGACGTGAAAATTTTCAGCATTTCTCTGGAAAAGTGAATGCTTAAGTATCTCTCCCCTTATAGCCTATATCAATAGATAACTCATTCAAATAATGGGGTTAGACTATATTGGTGAAATATCATATGCTTTGATTTCAAGCCATGAATGGATATTAATAGCCATTGATTATTTCACTAAGTGGGTAGAAGAAATTCCCACTAAGATGGCCATACATCAGGTGGTCATGGACTTCATTTTAAATAACATCATATGCACATTTGGTGTTCCCATCAAGTTGGTTACAAATTTAATGCCATGATATTTAGAGATAAACCTCTTGCAACCATGTGTGATAATTATGGAATCACCCACGACATATGCATCTAAATATAATCCACAAAGGGAATGGGCATGTTAAATCAAGTAATAATAATATTATCAAGATACATAAAAGGACACTAGATATGAACAAGAGGAAGTGGGGTGAAAAACTCAAATTTGTACTATGGGTTGATAGAGTTACAACAAAGAGAGCTACTGGGAAAATCCCATTTGAATTGGTATATGGTGTTTAAGATCTCCTACCTCTTCATTTACATTTTTCAACCTATCATTTCATGCAAGAGTTGGGAGATGGTGATGAAGTTGATCCTTGTATTGATAGGATCAACTAAATTGTTGAGTTAGATGAGATCAAGATGGAATCACATCAGAGGAATATTAAATTCAGAGAGAAACTTAAGAATATATTTGAAAAAAGGTCACTCCAAGGAATTTCCATGTTGGTGATTTAGTTCTACTATGGGATAGAAGACATGAAGATAAAGAAAATCATGGTAAGTTTGATACACTATGGATGGGTCCTTACTCCATAGACATCATAATTGGAGAACATAACTTTCTTAAGGGATTTGGAAGGAAAATTTCTTGAATTGTATGTCAATGACATGCACCTTATGATATTTTGGAATAAAATATATCGCAATGTATATCATTGTGTAGTGTATACTTTTGTTTTTCTTGTTTTGTAATGTGTTATGTTCCTTTCTCTTTTCTCATCCTTTGAGGTTAGTTTTTGTCAATTGTTTTGAGCTCATGGTGTTCTTAGTTTGTTCATGATCAAGTATGTTTACCCATTTGAATCCTTTCCTAATGGATTATGCATCTAGTCTTCTTCCATGAGTGTTATGTGGTTCTTATGATTCCCATTGGGGTATCCATCCCAAGCTAGAGCTAATGTTGATACTTATTTTGGCCCCTTTGAATAATTCATGCTTTCCTCGTGCGTTCCTTATCTCCTTGATTTTTTTCATAGTTTTTTCATGTATGATTTACTATTTCTTGAAGCATTCCCTATAGCCCCGAGCTTTGTTTCTATATAAAATTGTTTCATCTATAAATATTTCATGTCATTTTGAACTAATATCTTGACATTTTACATGTTTTCATAAGTATTCGTGATTTGAAAGTTTCTAAGGAAGTAGACGAGCTCATGGTGATTCTAATGATATGTTTAAACGTTTTAAGAAAGGACCCTTTCCTTTGTAAATGTTTTGTGAAAATTTGAAATTTTTCATTTGGTGCACATCTAAAAAATGTAAATTGATCCCCACCACCCGATCAGATAGAGTATTTAAGTTATTTTTCACATATACGGGTCTTGTAACCAAGTTTATAACTTACGCAAAATTGTAAGCTGCAATTCAATATATAGTGCCTAACGGAAGGAATATCCTATGGATCTTGTAAGTGGTGGGCAGGTTTAGTTTACATCCTTGCACTTTGAAAGTCCCCGTATTATGTAAAAATGAAGATGCGTCTCATGGCATGAGACCCAATATGAGACACATGACATCCTAATAATGCACTTCAAGATTGGGCATCTTATACATCTTTACATTTTGCATTTTGGTAGTTGATGTGAAATTGCAAAATGTATCCCAAGGCTTGACACTTGATGGAGGAAATGTGACATCTTATCAAGTACATCTTGCGATTAGGCATCTCACAAATATTTTCACTTTGTAATTTTGCAATTGATGCAAAAATGAAAAATATGTCCCAAGTTTCAAACACAAAAAAGTACATGTGGCATCTTATCATTATATCTTGAGATCGGGAATCCTACAAATATTTTCACGTTGCATTTTCATAGCTAGTACAAATATGCAAATTGTTTCCTCATTCATGATCCCCACTATATCTACACACATAGACAACTTTGTATTTAAAAATTGAATTATTAATCAATGGCTAAAATTGTGCGAGATAATTTAAAGCTTATGATATTACTTGGGCTTCATGCAATAAATGATATGTTGAAGAAATTTTTCTAATTTATTCATTTTTTGCTGTTAAATTTCAAAGAGATCGAGCATTTTTGAAGCACTAGGATGAAATCCAAGGCTATAAAATTTGAGAATGAGTTGCAGTGGTTAATTTTGAAGAGTAATTGGTGTTTTTGTTTCCTTATTCAGTTTATAATTAGAATTTTTAGATGCATATACACATGTAGGTTCCAAAACATGATATTTATGTATTATCATTGTTCTAAGGGTTTTAAGTGGTCTTGGTTATGAGTTCTCTTTCCTTCATACTAGCTATAAGTCCACTATTCATCAAGGTTGTGTCTTTCACTCTGAAATCCACCATGAAGATCCAATTGGCTAGTATCAATGTCACCTCCAACATCACAAGAAACATAAGTGAAGTATCTGATACAAATGTAGGGAATGTTGACCTATCTTATTTTCTTTAAAGGCTTCATGCTCCGACCAAAGTGAATTAATGACAACTATTGATGTAAGTGGAATTGTTTTGGACTCCACTTTTCCTCCCTCCATTTAATGCCTAGAGTTGGTATGGGCATGTTGTAAAAGTTACAAACCTAAAACAATGGAGGTCCTAGATTGTAGTGGTTTTAGAGTTATTTCATTTACACCAAAGATATTCCAAGTAGTAGTAGGGTTTCCTAAGAGAAAGGATGTGGTGGACATCACTATTGCATCATCCGAGAAGATATGTGCAACTCACCATGTTTCATTATCTAATATTATGAACAATAAATGGTTAAAAAGACCAAGGGTACTTACATAAGCATTCACAAGAAGATGACAAGGTCAAACTTCATTTAAGAAGTTAAATATCTCATCACCCTATTAAGAATATTGACATACTTAATCTCTACTCATTACTTCCAAGAGTGAATGTTTAGGTACATGAAAATTATTCATAGTTTCAAGGGTAGTATTTTTTTGCAATGAAGTCATTAGCAAATCAATCCATGATCAGATCATTAGAATTGTTTTGAAAAAATAGATCATAATACTTAGAACCAGGTGATCACAATAGCTACAACCCCCGAATAATTAGTAACTAGAAATGATTCAAAGAGAATAGTACATGAAACCAAAAAGTGGGAGGAAGAGTTGATAAGGAAGGAAAACAAGGACATTAGAAGAAGCTGTGGAGTGTTATAATAAATTTTATAATCAAATAGAAGAATCGTGTAGTATTTTATTAATTAATATAGCTATGCACATTGGCACTTCATCTAGAAAAGTTTGGAAGCTCATCCAAAGTGAACATAGTGGCTAAGTCCCTCCTTTGTTATTCTTAGTAGATGTTAGCATGCATGTTTATTAACTATTCATATAACAAGTAATTTTCTAGGAAGAAACATTATAGTATGATAGTTCAATAACACATACAATAAGGAAATAACTCATAGATAATTAATATTATAATATGAATACATATTAAACCATGTTTAGACATAAATATATTTTTAATCCATACAAAATTATTCAATACAACAATAATTCATGACATAATAGAAAAGATGATTACATTACCATCCATATTACTAGGCATTGGATCATGCATGCATACAAACTCACATCATCGATGAACCATATACATACTAGCACTTGTAGAAACTCCCTATACCTCAAACTCATACTTTCTCCACACTAATCAAAACATGGAGACATCACATATATTTATACTCAGTGGGGACTTTCCCTTTGCCACCTACATGCTTTCTTTCCTAAAAATAAGCATATTCTAACAATAGCCTCTATGCTTTTCTATTTTTTTTTACATTATTTCAATCTATAAATAGATTTATTTAATTCCTATTATTATCCCATTACATGTGTTTTCTTTTACCTTTCTCTTCATGTGCTTTCTTGTCCTTTTGTTGGCCACTAAGTAATCTCACTTTTATCTATTTCTAGACTTTGCTTAAGTGAAACTTCATCTTATTCTTTTATATCTTTAGCCATGTCTAGAAAATTGGCCAAGTTCTCAATCCTCTACATGAATTGACACGGTATTTCATGCAGACCCATTCCTTTGTGGTGTGCACACCTCCACGCACTAGTATTTTCTTACTTCCTTTCCTTGTGCACATGCACTTACACACAAATCGTATCTCTCATGCATGGCTAGTACTTAGCAGTTTCCTCATACCAACATTACCCTACATTAGGGATATTTTTCAATCCTCAACAATATTTATTCAGGTAATTCTCTCCAAATAATTAAATAATAATGAATTAAATGATCAAATAATGGTACGGTATATACCCAATGAATCAAATGATATAACCCTTCTTGATTCGTGTGTTTCAATTATTCCTATGGTGGTTGGGTTAGTTCTAGGAACTCTTTATTGATGATATTATATACCTCTTCCCACCCTCGTAGTCTCCTTAGTAGTTACATCTCATTATTACTCTAGAAATATCTACAACTTGTTTGAGGTTCAACTCTTTACCCTTCTCCTTCATCTCACCGATTATCCCACCAAGGCCCGATGTAATTCCTTCTAAAGCATCCATCCTTCATGCAACCAATGAAATGAGTTCCATAATCCTATACTCGAATATATCTCTCATAACCTTAAGAAAATATATCTTTCATGCTACCTCAGCCATGATTTCCTCATGTCTAACCTTACTTATCTGTTGGTCAAAGAAAATTGACTAAGTATCAATAGAGTGCATAGGATTATGTGCAAGGGTGTGCATGCATGAGGATAGAGTAGTGCACGAAGTGTGCACACAATAGTGAAATAGATAAGCACACAACATTTTGTGTATGTATGTATAAGGTATAGAAATTAGCCAATTTTCTAAGAGGGATAAAAATCGAATAACATAGTTGGAGTGCTACTCAAGCATGTTGGAAACTTGTACACTAAGAGGGGGTGAATCAAGGTCTCATTTAACTTTTTTAGATATTTCTACTTTTCAAAAATTTCTAATAAGGGTACATGAAACCATACACAAGATAATGAAAAGAGATAATACATAGTGACAAAAAGTTTTAATGTGGGAAGCCTAAAATGAGAGAAAACCCAACGAAATAAGAGAACTATATTGGAAAATTTGTCATATGGAGTTACAATGATTTAACATTGAGTTACAAGATCAAATTTTGAGGCTACAACCCTAAGAATACAATCAAGATACAACTTGATGATTTATCAAGCTTCTACTTGCATGGAAGATACAACTCCCAAAATGATTCAATCAAGTAATCACCGACATTCTACGTAAGCTATAACTTTCAACGAAGCTATAACTCCCTCATACTAAACAACTACTTATATTTGTTCACAAATTTGATCACTTCAAGTTTTTTTCTTCACACAACTAATTGTGACCACTAAATTTGTAACCTGACCTTCTTATTTCACCTATAATTATATCAATTTTCAAGCCCCTTTTACCTTTCACCTATTATCTAACTAATTAAAGTAGTCACTCACTATTATTGGCTTACCATATCAAATTCCCATGTTTTTCAATATTAAACACTCAAAAACTATCATATAGATGTCACTAGCATTAAATTCAATCTTCAACACCTTCCAACACTCTGTCTATGTCAAAAATAATCATGCATATAAGTCAATTTCTCCCTACAACTTTTCCTTATTAGTTTATTGGACTCTTGATCACACCTTTTCAAACTTCTAACAGAATCTACCCTACAATTGTATTTAGTTTTCTTCATTGTTTACTTCATCGCACATTGTTTATTTCACATATAAGCTTGCATTTTATGGTTATATTTCACATATACTATTGCATCTACATTTCATCTTAGGATCTCACAATTGTTCTCTATATTACATCACTACCCTATATCACTATTACAATCTTCATCACCTCTTGCAATATGAACACAAACCTTAAAAACATATTATATTCTCCTATTTTCTTTTATTTTCTCAAGATATTTTCTCATGAATGCAATCTCTTCAACTTATACATAGACTTTTGCTTTTTTGCCCTTAGACTACTCACTTTGACCAAAAAATCTTTTTATATTCTTATCTCGAGATGGGAAAGAAAATCAAGATATTGTAACTATTTAGTTACTCTTGAGATTTACTATGGATCCTAATACTTTTAAACAAACAATCTTTAGGCTCTTCACCTTCACAAGAAAACAAAAACAAAGGCTCAACACCTCTAATGGAAGTTCAGTGATTTGTGTTATATATTGAACCAAGACACCATTCGATAGTAAATGGAGCATGTGGTTACATTTGAAAACCATAGATACTATAAAAACTTGTTCCCTTGTTCACAAGCTTTGTAGAAGAAAACTTTGCACCTTGACAATTGATTGATATAAAATAGACATAGACATTGTTCTTGATTTTTTTCACTGTCACAACCCTTCAAGATTTCAAGACAAGGAAAACTCTCCTTGATGTCCCTTGATAAATTTCTTATCCCTTAGGAACTTTTCATGATTATTTTAGTCATTCGTTATAAAGAAATTTTCCTTACATCATTTTACAAACTTTGCATGGTGCTTGGAGAGTGTTTACAAGACCATAGTCACAAACTTTGCACACTTTCAATCAAAAATAGATCAACCTAACCATCCATGATTCATCCCTTACCATTTATATTTCTTTTATGAAGGTTTGAAGTTCAACCACAAAATATTTAGCACTTATACCATGTTTAACCAAGTAATGGAGAACGATGTTTGGAGAAAACTTTCATTAAATTATCACTTATTTTGAGATGAAAATGCTTAATTATTTTTGCAAAGCCTTCTTGATAGCCCTCAGAGGTTTCCTCATAATTTTAGAAATTTCTTTTGGATAAGATCAAATATTTGAAGAAAATTCATTTCCAAACTCTAAAACCATGGTTTCTATTATTGATTAACTAAAATAAGAAATAGCGTACTTTCTATTATAGAGTAATTAGATGCTATGCAAAGCAAAGCGTAAGTAACAACTAAATAAATAAAGAAAGTGACAAAAACAACAAAGTAAATGAAAATGTGAAACCCTAATGTGTAAGAAGGGTTAGTAAATCCTTAGCTAATTTGAAAAGGTGTGGGAATGTGTTGCGGTGCTAGCAAGGTGAACAAGAGGAGGAAACAACCACACATAAGACCGAGAAAGAACCAATTTGAGCTATCCGACTAGACTAGAGTGCCTTAAAAGGGACAAGGGTACATGTGGATCCCTTGGTCTAATAAATGAGTTCCCTGGTCTACGAAATTACCTAAAACACTCCTTTTGGGTATCTTTGAGTGATTTGCTATGTTTCTTCTTGTCGCACTAGCTTCACTGAACTACATTTGATGTCATTGTAAATCAAGGATGAAGAAAAGACTTGTAAAAACCCAAGACAAACATCAAACCCCTAAAAAGAAAGATACAAATGAATGACTTGAACTATCCTCAACTGTCAAATGGATGGAATTATGATGATAATTTCACTACATCTCATACCCGATGTAGTTATATATGTTTTGTGTGTGTGTGTGTAATAATGTTCCTAGGGTTCCCTAGTGCTAATGACGTAGAGATATCAATAATAGATATATGTAAAATGCAAAATGGTGGATGGAATAGAATGAATAAAACCCTTCCTATGTAGTGTGTGATGTAGAATAGTTCCCAAATTTAGTCCCTTGCTCTATGTAGATACCTCACCCTTGATAGTTAATAGTTCGCCCATAAGGTAGTATGTATGTTGTGTTTATTTAGGAATGTCTTGCTTAAATTTTGACACTAATGACCCAAAATGTCCACTAGCACCTAAGGGAATGGGGTGAAAAACATAAATACTGACCTTAAACATATAAATGAGAACCAAGTGTGACTGGGACTAGGGTACTTAGAAATAAGGAACGGGGTGCCTGGGGTGCCATAATCCCTTCCTTGGCACCCTAGTCAAAGCCTAGAGATGAAAAATGAGTGAATTATGACAATTAAGACTCTCTAATATATGATCGAACTATGCAAGTGAGTGATTCTTGTGTGAGGCAAACAATGTTAAATAAAAATTAGACCCGACAACATGACTAGGGGATGGGCCATTAGTGAATAATTTACTTATGCTAGATCCATATAGAAAACAACATACTTGACGGTATAGTTATATTAGTAACTACATGATTTTGTGACTATTTTTTTCCCCACTTTATCTTAGTAAGAGAAAGCATTATAACATAAAGTAGTTAGAGATGCGTACATGAGAGAAATCCGAAGAATCCCATGTTATATTAGAACATGTAAATGTCATAGAAAAGTGTGTCTTTGAAAGAAATATATAGCATGTCAAACCATGGATCAGTGTGTTGATCCATGTAGCATAGCGAAAAAGTGTAATACCATGATGAAGTATACTAAATGAAAGTGATGATTGTGATATTGGATAATTGATGATTTTGAATGTTTGTATGATGACAATACGATGGGGTAGGGAGTGATCAATTCCCAACCCAATTGTGTGTGTACGAAAAACCAAAGGATTTGGGTGTCCTTCCACCAAAGGAAGAGTGTAGGGAGAAAGGTGTGTTATTCTCCAACCTTTAACTACATCCTCAAGATCTAGCCATTGTAAATGGACTTAGATCAAATTTTCAAAGATTTTGGATCCAAAGATTTTAATCAAATGTGTTTAACCCATATAGGAGAAGTAGAGGAAAGGAAATAATGTCTCATTGCCCTCACTCCATGGGTGTCTCTACAATGTGAGTGGCTTCCAAGTTAGGTCATCTAGAAGTAAACATGAAATATAGAATAACTTCCCAAGTTAGGCCATATGGGAAAATAGTAATGTAACTCCCAAGTTAGGTCATCTAGGAGGCCAAATATGTTGTATTGTGTCGATTGAATAGTGTGATTTTAATTGTTAGATATTTGAACATATTTCATTAATTTATTGATTGATTGGTTTACTCATAGAGATAATTTACGCTTGTTGTCCCAGGCTAGATCACTAGGGGAAATTGATATAAAATGGTGAAATATCATATGGTTTATCGAAAATGTTTGAAAATGAAAAAATGCTTTGCGTATGTCATAACCCTACAAAATAAAGATGTAAATGAATGGTTCAAATGGTCCTCAACTACTAAATGGATGTACTTATGAATAGGAGATGCACTACATCTTAGACCTGATGTAGTTTTATGTTCTTGTGTGTACAATAATGTGCTTAAGGTGTTCTAGCGCTAATGACATAGATATATTGGTAAATAGATAGATGTAAAATTCAAAATGGTGGATAGAATATAATGAATAAAACCCTTCCTATGAAGTGTGTGATGTAAAATAGTGCCCAAATGTAGTGCCTTTCTCTATGTAGATAGCTCACCATTGATAGTAAATAGTTTTCCCATAAGTTAGTATGTATGTTGTGTTTATATAGGTATATCTTGCTCAAATTTTGACACAAATGACCTGACATCCAACTAGTACATAGGGAATGGGGTTAAAAATCATAAATACTAAACTCAAACATATAAATGAGAACCAAGTATGAATGGGACTAGGGTGACTATAAATGATGACTGGGGCATCCGAGGCACCCTTATTCCTTCCTAGGCACTCTAGTCAAATACTAGATATGACAACCGAGTGAATAGTGGCAACAAACACTCCCTGAGAGACAATCAAAACTGTGTAATTGAGTGACAATTGTGTGAGACAAACAATGAAAAAGACCAACTAGAATAATGACAAGACAAAGGGATGGGAAATTAGTGAATTCGTTTCTTATGCTAGATTCATATATAAAAACAATATACTTAGTAGTATAATTATAGTAGTAAGTGCATGCTTTTGTTACTACAGTTACTGTGAAAGCCCAAGACAAATAAAATTTGTATTTCTTATTCAAATATTAATGAAATTATAGAATATTAGTTGTTGTGGTCATGTGCGAGTGCCCCAAAACTTTTCATGAATCCATTTGATATGAAGATCCTTCAATTTATCCAAGAACATCAAAACAACAAGACATGTAGTCTAACATATTGACAAAGCATTACATGTTGAGTTCAAAACGGTGCTTCATGGTATATGAACAATCTTGGATTAGCATGGAGGATCAATAAATAGTTCTTTTCCCCCTTTGAACATTTTTTTTTCGCCTCAAAATCCCCTCTTTTTTAATTCAAATTTGAAAATTTTGAGCTCACGCCCTCCACAAGTGTTTAAGTAAAGCTACAAGTCCAAAAAGATAGAGAAATTCATGCTTTGAAACTTTTTAAACCCTCTAGTCTACACGTTTTGATAAATTTTCCATTTTCCTGTCTAGACCCGTGAAAATTTTATTGTTATCCTCATTTGAATGAAACTATCAATATTCCTATGGCTATGGATCATCGAACCTTGTATTGTTTTCAATTCCTTGGTTTGCAAAAGAAATTTGAAAATCGGGCGCAAAATGGTGGAGTTTTATTCTTCTCTATAGTTTTTCCACAATCATGAATGATGGGAATTTTATTCCCCATCAAATTTTGGCTCCATTATCCATGGGTACATGGACATATCTAATTAGAAGTGGATCGGCGAGATAACATTGAGGTTTTGAGCCTCTTTGTAAAAAGGCTAAAATTCATAAAGTTACCGCATCCCGATCATGCTAAAAGGAAAAGTCAAATCTTGAGCCCGCCGTTGGAAAGTCAAAGTGGGGAAGCGGGTTGTCGGAGCCTTTTGAGTTTTTGAGCCTTGTTTCCAAGAGGGAAAAGTAAAATGTTGAGCCCATATCAAAAGATTCAAAGCATGGAGGTGGATCATCGAGGATATTTTAGAATTTGAACCTTGTTTACATTAAAGGGGCATACGGTTTAAAAATGACCGTAGCCCCACCCACGCCAAGGAAAAAGTCAAATATTAAGCCCGCATCAAAAGAGTAAAAGTGGGAAGGTGGGTCGGTGGAGCAATTTGTGTTTTTGAGGCCACATTGAAAAAAGGTAAAATTATAAAAGTGACCTGCGACTCTATCTCCACTCAAGTGAAGCCACGTGTCATGCTTATATCAAAAGCAGAAGGGAAAACTAAAAATGTAAAAAATTCTAAATCTCTATAAAGTCACAAAATGAAAAGGCATCCTCCACACCCACTCCAGTAAATTTCTCCCACATGGATGGCTCTGGTTTAAAGTTTCAAAGGCAAGATGAACGATTCAAATTCAAAGTTACAAAACAAGTGTAATGGCTGCATTATGAAAAGTCTGGTTTTTTCTGCCATTGGCGTTTCTTCATGAATCAAGAATCTGAACGGACACGAATGAATGAAAATATTGTGAACCATTTCTTGCTAACAAATAAGAATTTGTAACCATTTCATGTAAGATATTTAATGGCTTCTTGACGCCATTATACAAGGTTGGCAATTGATCTTGTAAACTCACGAGTGCATTTTACTTATAGAAAGCAAAGGAGATAGTCATTTTCTTCTACTTTCCTCCATTCTCCAATTTATACCATTCCCACATTATGTACGACTCTTGTTTAAGCATCAATACAAGAAGAAGTATTTTGTAGCCTCTTCGATGAGGAGATTTTAGAAACTTTGAGTTCGCAATCTTATCTAGTCTTGTTGCCATGTGCAGGGTTGTTTCTTCTCATAAATGCATGTGTTAAAGTTTATGACTAATGTGTGTAGCAATCTTATTTCCTAGCTGCAACATTAGTTTCTCTATCTCATTTCTCACTCCCTTTCCCACCTTTAGATAAAGTATTCCCTAGTAAGAGATTGCTATCTTTACTGCAGGGTCAGTGGAGTGCCCCTTTTGGATCCCCGGTTGAAAGGCCACCACAGAAATCCACATTTTCTCGTGCATGCATATATGACAGATGCATCGTTAAGTAGGGACATGGATTCCCAGAGGAGCATTGGAAAGGGATTCTTAAATATGTCCACTCGAAAAATTTCCCCACCAACAACATTGAACAAACTTTCACCACCTTTACATGATAATCCCATCTTTTGAAGTGGAGATTAATCAATATTTTGGTGTCACCATGTATAGACACAACCTTCTACCCATTTTTCCTTAGTTATCACATTTGAAGAACCTCATATTTGCTAGGTACATATCAGGAATACTAGTATGATCATGTTAAAGGGTTTTAGAGAGGATTTTCAAGAATAAAATCTACAAGCATACTCATGAAAATAGTTTTCTTAGCACGACATCACATAAAACTATAGAGACAAGAAGTTTGAGCTTTGGAATTCACCATAGGGACCTACCAAAGGCTCCATAAACTTAAAATTCTCCTTTAGAAAGAATTTAAAACCACTTCTAATAAAAAAATACCTCTCAAATCTTGAACTGATTTGTACCTTCCAATTCTAATGATTGAATGTGCATGTCCTCGCAAAGATTGAGATGGATTTGCTAGAATGGATATGATTAGAATTCATGATTTTCACCACTATGGAATGGATATTACCTCATTAAGCTTTGATCATTTTCACCACTTCAAAAACTTGAAAAGAAAATATAATAACTCATTTCAAACCAAGAACTTCAAGAAGCAAACTTGAAAAAGAGAGAAATCTTGCTACTAGAATGCTCATAAATTATCTGAAACTTAACCAATTTGCTTCATAATTTTTAGAATACCTTAGGATTTGAGTTATCTACAAAAAATAATTATATGATTTTTCCGAATAATCCTTCACATTTTTTGTTCAATGCTAAGAAGACAAAGGTAATTTTTATTTCTTAATGAACCAATTTTAGAAAAAATTACATAACTTTCACATACCTCTTCAAAACTTGATGAAATTTTACATGAAGCACCAAAATCACCCTCTACATGATCCATGAGTTTATTTTTCATAAATATGCATGTAATATTCAAACCTATCTCACTTACCTCAACCTACATTGTTAGTCCTCAAAGCCAACTTTGGTGAACTTTTGAATTTTTCCTCCAGGAGCTAAAGTAAACCTTTTTATTTCTCATACATTCCCTATACACCATCCTTGGGCTCCTCCCATGCTCACATGGTCTTGTCATGACCTGTACCAACCTTCCACACCTCATCAAGCTCTAGAAGTTATTTTCGGTTTTAATCAGAACTTTAACAAAATTACCAGAACTCACTCCAAAAGATATTTCCCATGCTAGTACTTCCATATCTAACCTATATAACCTCCGAGCCAAGTATACCAATCATTTCCATGCCTCTAGTGAACTCCTACCTCACTAACCAATCCTAAAAAATAATGAAACCATCCTAAAAGTTCATTACACCACTAATAAGGCACTACTAATCAACCTTCATGTCCCTTACGTAACCTCACTTAACCATTCATTCCTTTGGAATCAAAGCTACTTGAAATCAATGATAAAACCAATGACCAGGATTCAAAAATCTCCCCTTTTTCATTAATGGCACACACAGAAAATTTGATGGAAAATACACATACCAACAACTTCAAATCACCATTCCTAGTTTTTGAAAGCTTCTCTCTCCCTTTGACATCTATGACAAAGGATTCCTGGCCACTTGACATGAAATAATGACAACTAAGGACAAATATGCATGAGTAAATAGAATTAATTGTCCACAATATCCCCAAGGATCTGTGTTTTCTCTTTTCTAAGATCCTTTACCATCTTTGGTGACCTTTTATTACTAAATCAAGCCCTCCCGAACACAAACACTCTTTAATTTAAGGAAATTGACCTATCTCACAACCTTACCTTCCATAGCTTCTTGATATCTCATCATATCCACTTGGTGTAACTTCATCATGTTCTAGATTTTCATATTCGTCATGAAACCTCTTGTCTTTACACCCTATGGGCTTATACGGTCAAACTTTAAGCGAGAATGTATATTTTGAATCATTTACCTTGTTTACCTTATTTTAAGAGATGTAAAACACTTATGCTCTGTCCCAATTAATATTTTAGTGTATACTATCTCCTTAATTTGCTCTTACACAAGTCGAATTCTTAATATATCTTGGGATCTTGATATATAAATTGAATCAAACCAAACTTGAGAGAATAGATAGGAGTATCACATTAATATCTGAATTTTTCTACCTAAAAGTATGCTTTATAACATTCTTAGTAGTGAAAACACCATGCATATGACATTACTTTGCTCATCCAATACTCATTCTTCATTCAACTTGCCTTGCACTTACCTAGTTCACCCTTCTCCTAGACCTTCAAGTTTCCTTCCTCAATCATGTAATTTTATTTGGTGTTTAGTTTCCTCTAAGAATCCTAATCTCAACACTCTGTTACACCCTACAAACAAGTCATACATCAAAATCCCCTTAGGAAGTTCCTAAATCGTCCCTTGTAGTTTCTTGAGAACAAGACCCTTGCTAGCAATATGATTTTAGGGATATAGAGACCCCCATCATGAGATGAATACATTTATTATGAAACTCTTTCAATACCAATGTGTGCCCAAAATTCTAATCTCTAACTCACAATATTTCTCCTTGAATTCACCCTTTTCTCATTCTGGCTAACTAGATTCCACTAGGTCTCGCCCTACTATAATGTCAAGCATAAATTCTCTATCATTGAGTCCCAAAATGAATTCTAAGTATTTCTAAGTACCCATTAGGCCATTCCTTCATTTTTGTAAGTTTCGATGATGCACTCCTTTTCAAACACCCACTTCCTTTGTAAGATGGCTTCATTGATTAGGCCTTAAGCGTGCAATGCCACTTTGTGACTACATACTACCAACTTTAATTCCAAATTTCACCCATAAAATAAAATAATTCCTTTATAATATCTTGAAGTGCCTTCCTAACATCTTTTGAGTCAAATTTTAGAATTACACTCTATGAAATGGGTCCTCAATATCCAAACCCTAGTTACAGGACAATATGAACCCAAAAGGAGATACAATTCTATATCTTTCCTTATCTTTTCTCTTAAAGCCTCAAATTTATTGAGAGGGTCTATTTTTGTCAAACCTCCATGTCTAGTTTATAAGTAAGAAGCATTAATTGCTTTTTCTCTAACTTTCAAAATATTAGGGTCTTCACAATGTTTGATCTTCCTCTTGGAGGTCTGTGACATCATTCTGAGTCTTGTTCATCCATTTTCCTTCACCTTTATATTGTTTCCCTTTCAATTTCTTGTCCAAGATAGTCATTGCTAAGATAACTTCATACCTTCAGTGGAAAATTCATCAACCTTGCATTTTTAATGATGACTAAGATCATTTGGTTCACATTTAAAGATTCCTTTCATAATCCCAAAGACACTTATTTGCTTAGAACTTGATATACCTCTATGTTGTAATGAGATGCTTCCCTCTATGGACCTTTAAATAATTTCTAATTGGGAGCAATCATAAACATTTCAAACAGTTCCCTTTTCAACATTTCGGACATCTTACAAGGATCATCTAAAACTAAACTCTCCTTGGGAGTGTGAATTTTCAAATTTCCAACACATTACTGAATTTGAGAAGTAAGTTGGCCTTCAATGATAGAGGTAAATTTTACTAAATATGCACATGAGATGATATATACCTAGGGATTTTAAAAACTTCCTTAAGATATGCTTACTAGATCTTAAAATTCTATGAAACCAGCCATATACATTTTGTAACATTCACATTTCAAGACTTTAGAAACAAGGGAATTTTTTTTATACGAATGTGCTATGTTCTAAACAATCACAATTTAGAACACACATTCCATGCCAATCAATCTCATAATAGATAACCATATGCAGTTATAATGTCTCGGTGAAACACCGATCTCTCATTTCATGACTCGCTATCATACCGATCTCTCAATTCATGACTTGGTATCATACCAACCTCTCACGTTAATTCATTGAATTATATATTTTACCCTTTTGGGTATTAAGTGTTTTGTTTAAGAGACCTATCTAAATATTTGTTACCAATATTCATCTTAAATCTCACTTCTTAAACTAGGTGACATAGGGCAATGCAACCAGTAGCTTGCGATACTTTGGCCAAAGATTTCCAACATACTATTGATATTACTATTCCTAAATGGAATACTCATCAAACAGAATACATCCTTCAACCCACTTCATTTTTTATCTAGAATGGTCTTTACTAATTCCTATCAGTACACTTGTTCCAGGTTTTACCCTAACCAAGGGTAATAACATTGTTTAATGTAGAGGGATACTCGCGAGGACTAAGGGCATAGTAGATCGAAATAAGTCAATCACATGTGTCTAGTTATCCTAAGTTGTCGAGATGTCCCCAACACTAAATCATGATTCTAACCTAACCTAGGGTATAACTAAGGACAAGTCGAGTTATGTAAATCTAGGTGATTTAACCCTAAAGGGTGTTGCAACATGTCAATTGTAGCACAATATCCTCGCAAAGACCCAAGTCTTCATGAAGGTATTGTACTATAGTTGGCATGTGCCAACATCCATCTGAGTCATCCCATCTGGATGTACATATCCTTGAAGAAGTTAATTACTTAATTATTTTCTATAATTAAGGTCTAATTACAGAAACCTATTGAATCCCTAGTTTCATTAAACCCTAAGATTTCCAACTATCATTGAGTTGAAATTGCTTTACATAAACATAAATATTTCCCTTTTTATCATTAAATTCTTATTTTAGGAATCATTTTAATAAAGCAAAAGTAGCAATCAAACAATATGGTTAATTTATTTTACTCAACCATTCTTACCTTGTTTAAGTTCTGAATTAGATTCCTTTATATTAGAATTCATTGAGATGAAGTCTACTTGTTAAATGTTCATGTTTACCTTTAATTTTTCTTATACCATTAAATATATTGGTCAAGAGGTAGTTCATCTTCCTCTTTCCCTGAAAACATTAGGTTTAACTCAAAAGGATTCTAAAACAATCCAAATTATCATTTTAGAATAGTTGTCTTCCTCTTTCTTATTAAGAATTAGGGTTCATTGCAACCCCTTACATTATTCAAGATATCTTAATGAATTTACACTTCCATTATCACCATTTTTATAAACCAAAGTGATTTAGTTAAATGATCATCCATGAATTCCAACTTGTTAAGTTGCATTTTAATAAAGGGATAGTGTATCTAATTCCTTTACCACCTAATTCATTTTAAGTCAACTTGAGGATTCCATACAATTATGAATATTATAGAATAAATATAAGCTTACAATTCCATTCACATAATGTACAAAGAGAATGGCACATCAAGTACAAATAAACCCACAATATTTTCCATTCAACTAAGTGGTATACATATTTTTACAAATCCAAACATTCCAGACATCTTTAATGTCAAACAACATCAATAAGCTCAATTAAGAAATACAAATTTTCCTCTTACAAATGCATTTCAATAATGAATCATATTTCCTTATAAAATTTCAAGACTTTAGGTAAACAAAATTAACATCATAAAAGAAATTGTCTTCTTTTATCACTTACAAAATCCATCTATAAAAATTACTAGCATGGGTCACTTCATTGAACTGAGGATGATAAGCACTAAGAATTAAAATGATGCGCTTTCAACTAACCGTTTCATAAAAAGAATTATGCTTTTAAGAAAAAGTTAAAGCATTACAGAAAGATACATCATAAAAAATAATAGTCATGGAAGGAAGAACAAAGTGTTAAACCATATTATCATTAAGCAAGGATCTTTGTGTACTCAAAACAATGTTTACCCAATGATTTCATAAAGAATTATATCAGATAAGTAATTTTCTATCCAAAATACTTACCACATTTCTATTATATATCTTTATAGTCCATCTCTTGATTCCTTCTATCCAAGTCAAAGAAAGATACTAACTCTAATAGTTCATAACAATATAATTATTTTTAAGAAGCAAAGTTCCACAATACTCCGCATTAATTTACCCCATCCTAGAATATCTAATGCCAAGCTCATTTAACTCAATGACAAAATTTAGGATGAACCAACAACACCTCAAGCAAGATTTTCATATTAAGGAAACTAAATCCAAATTTAAGGCCAACTCTAGCCTAAGTTATGGGATTAGCATCAACAAGTTTGATAAAGGATATACATTCAATTTACATGCACTTGGAATTGGTCACACATAACAATAATTACATCTCTATCAAGAATTAGTCAAGGAGAAGAAAGTAAGATTTATCCTCCTACTACCCACTCAAAAACTCCTTCCATCTAATTTAAACAAGTAGGTCAGCTCCATACATAGGAGTAAAACAGATGAAAGAATGAATGAAAATAGAGAGGGAGACAACTTCTATCTTCCTTCAGAGTTTGAATAGAAAATAATGGAATACCTTAACTCTAATAGAGAGAAGGAATGACAATATTAGATCTAAGATAAGATATCTTTAATCCTTCCTAAAAGAGGAGCATATATCGGGATTAAAAGAAGCGATGCAGTCAGTGAGAGATTATTCAACTCTAGCAACCATTGAAACACACAATAACTATTCAATACACATTAGAGATATATGATCGCAACATGAAGAGTTGAAACCGATGATAAATTTCTCTTAGCATACAAACAAGAATTGCTACAGTAGTACATAACCTACTACTAAAAATATTTATTCAAATGATTTCAGTTAGCAACAATACTCAAAGCAACAAACAACAAGTGAAAATTTTAATTCATGCCTAATGATAATAGCATCAGTATGCACATTTATCAATTTTTTCCAAACAAGAAAGAGAGAGAGACAGATTAGCATTAAAATAATTCATTCTTATGCATCAAAAATTTCTTTTCAAGTGTCATCACACATAAATCTTACCCATCCTTTGATGGTAAAATTAAGAAAATGAATAAAAGAATTAGCAGTCATAAATTACAGTCAAGCCAACCCAAATCCCCAACTTCACAAAAATCAAAGGAACAATCTACAGGTAGAAAGGATGAACTCATCCCAGATTTGACCACAAGGAAAAGGTGACATGACCCCAAATTAGGTGCTCAAGGTTGAGTTCAAAAGAAGAATAACAACCGAAACATTCCAGTCCATTTCCTTAAGATAGTCAAGAATGAACTTAATCCATAATTTACCTTAAATATACCATTCCCATAATATCATCTATATATCAAATTTAAATGTAAGGATCCAATAAATCTAAAAAGATGAACGGATAAGGTAATTCTATATACGAAATATAATTTTAGAAAATATGCAAATACATTCGATAATCCTTAACAAATCTTCTCATAACATACACTATAAGAAACAAAAATCAACTTCATTAAAGTCTAGCCAAAAGTTGAACATGATTTAATTAAGTTTGAAGCATGGGAGAAAAAATCTGAAATGTACTCCTTTCCTAACAGGTGACTTCTACTATCTAACTTCATAATAGTCCCACCAAAGATGCCATAATCAAATCATCTTGAGCTCAACAAAATCATAATATGTTATAATTGTTTCCAAACAAAAATGACTCCCAAAACATTGAATCAGACTATCTATTTTAGCATAGTTCAAATAGATGTAATAAGATTTGAAATCATCTCGAGCTCAACTAGAAGGTTACACGTTCCAAACTTTCACCCAATAAAAGAAACAAACCCAACTCCTATCTTTATCAAATAGTGAACCCCTCTATTCCATTTTTACTCATCAACAAGAAGTTCACAAAAATTTTCAACATTATAGTTCAAACAATGGTTAAAGCATGATTCACTCATTTATCCAACAAAGAACAAACCCAAATCTTATTTCCTCAAACAACGAATTCAAGCAAGAGTATACAATGAAAAATACAAGCATGAAAGCAAGATAAACATCACATAAAACCCATTGATCTCTAAAAGCAGAGTTATTTTAATGAAAAACTTAGTAAAAAGTAGAACAACTTAATGGGTAGCTCCTATCATGCCTAATAGAGCTTCTTATCAATTTTCGAAGATTTCCAACCGAGCCTCCACAGTCTCTCTTTTTTTCCAAGCAACGTCCACAACTCCAATCTTCCTACTTCCTCTTATACTTCCACAAGATCCAAAAATAGCTCAAGAATGCCAAGAATATCGATGGATCAAAAATAGAACTATTGGTTCGAAGAACCAAAAACTCCATGCAGAGAAAAAATCAAAAAGAACAAAAGATCAAACAACCTTTCCAAAATCCACCTTGCATCTCTCCTAGGTGGTTTCTTCACCATAACCGAGACCCATTAATGCAAAGGAATGTCAGTTTTCCCTCTTATCTCTCCTTGCCACCGCCATCCAAGTTTGGTGAGTTTCTTAATTCAAAAATGCATGTAATTTCCATTTAGTGATGATGTCAACTAGGCATCCCCTAACTCCCCATGCTCCGCTAAAACTTGAGTTTAAAGTCATTAAAACAAAAAATAAATTCTCATTAATGCCTTGAAAACTAATGCCACCGCCCTTACCACTTGCCAAGTAGTCCTTAGGTACCCCTTAGATTAGTATTAGTTTAGGTTAGATTATCATTAGGTTAGAAATCAACCTTAGTCCTTAGGTAAACTCTATTGCCTTAGGCTTTTAAAAAATCCACAACCATAAAACATACCAACTTAGGTTAGGGTGTTTGCCTTAATAGTTTAGTAATAGGTCCTAGGTTCTCTCACATTGTTTAGAGTTTTAAAGAATACCTAGGCCTATTAATTTCAACAGGATGCTAAGCAAGGACACCTGAAACCGGTTCCTTCAAATTTATTATTAAAACAAAACTCAGTCCCACTTCACCTTCCATTTTAGAATGTTAATTCAACTAGACAAATCAGGTAAGGATAATTGAAGCATACCTTAGATCAATTTAATTGATCCAAGGTTTTACTGTCAACACAAGATGAGTTTAGACAACAATAACACAAAATCATAATATTTTTTTAAAATGAATTAAAGTTGTACAAAAAGCTGAATGGCCTCATTTTCAAGAAAACAAAAATCATAACAAATTGAATAGCTTCACAAAGTAATTATTTATCCATTGCAAACATGATTTCAAAAATTCATAAGAGTACACCTTCCTAAGACAAATCACATGTCAATGTTTGTAATGTCAAGAGGGAAAGTAATCACAGTAATAGTTTTTTCAAAGATGTTACATACTTCCCTCCTAAAAATAATCATCATCCGATGATTAATTTTGTCAAACAATTTGCATCTTGGATAATCAAATTATTATACATCTATCCATATGTTCATAACAAAACTAAATTTCTAAATTCCATAATCAACATTAAAGTAGTTATCCATTTTTAAGTAGTGTAGTATCTATCCAAGACTGGAAGATTTATTGACATAACATGAATAAAATATTAAAATTTTATCAATCAATAGAATCAATTATGTTCAAACAAGTATGGAAAAGTAGTTTTCATATCTTCCAGATTTTCCTAGGTTGCACTTTCTTCGTTAAAATGATCCCATTGGACCTTACATTGGCTTACTTCACGAGTTCTTAAGTGACACTAGCTATTTTACAACACTCAAATGGGTTTAACCACGATTATTCTTAGGTATTAGACATGCAAGGAATTCCAATTTAACACATGTGATAAATCTAAAACGTATTTCTTAAGAAGAGAAATATGGAAAACATCATGTATTTTTGATAAAGCAGGAGGTAAAGCTAAACAATAAGCTACATGGTTGATTACTTCAATAATTTCAAAGGGTCCCACATAACGAGGTGATGACTTGGTAGCCTTGCCAAAAGTTATAGATATTTTTTCAGTTTAACTCTGAAGAAATACATTCTCACCAAGTTCAAACTTCCTATCAACCCACTTTAAGTACGCATAACTCTTTTTCCTATCCGTTGCTTCCTTCAAGTGCTCATGAATCATTTTAACTTATTTTCCCATTTTCGTAAGGATTTCAGGTCCAATTACCTCTCTATCCTCAATGTTTTCCTAGCTAATGTGAAGTTATACATTTCCTCTTGTACAATGCTTTTAAGGGTTCCATTTTTAGAGAGGCGTGATACATGTTATTATACAAAAACTAAAATAATTGAAGGTAATCTTCCCATTTATCTTTGTTGATCTATGATACATTTGTAACATATCTTCTAAAACCTATTTAACTCTTTCAATTTGTCCATCTATTTTTAGGTGGTAAGTAGAACTGAAATTCAGCTTAGTTCCTAGGGCTGCATTAAGTGTTTTCCAAAATCTATATGTCATCCTTGGGTCTCTATCAGATATGATCAATTCAGGTACTCCATGTAATCTAAAAATTTCATGCATGAATCTTTTTCTAAAATAGGTGAATCATCCTTAAGATTACCAACAATAAAATGAGCTACCTTTGTTAGTTTATCAACAACCACTAGAATAACATCATGTTTATTTCTTGACATAGGAAACCCTTGAACAAAATCCATGCTTATTACTTTCCATTTATACTACGGTATGTTGTGAGGATATAGTAAACCAGATGGATGCATATGCTCAGCTTTAACATGTTGACACTCTAAGTAGTGTGTCACAAATTCTATCACATCCTTCTTCATCCCTTTCTAGAAATATTATTTTTTATATCAGTAAGCATTTTCATAATGTCAGGGTGTCCAGAAAAAGGTGAATTATGAAATTCAATTAAAAATTTCTTTCTTAACTCATTTGGCAAAGGTATGTATACCCTGTTTTCAAATCACATGATTCCTTCATTGTCAAAGTGAAAACCTTTATATCTCACATCATTTGGATCTACAACAAGTGCTATGTTTGCTTGCTAAAAATAGGAATTAGATTCCATGAAACTTGTTACTTTGTCTTTAAACTAAGTTGTTAACGTTATAAGACTAGAAATGTGCTTCCTACGACTTAGAACATCTGCAACCCTAGTCTCTTTTCCTTTAAAATAAATTATGTCAAAATCATACTAAGATAGAAATTCTAACCATCTTCATTGTCTTACATTTAGATTTGGCTGAGTAAAAATATACTTCAACCCAAGATGATCGGGTTTTTAGTTAAAAAGGTCTACCAAGAAGATAATGCCTCCATACCTAAAGTGCATGAATAATGGCAACAAGCTCCAGGTCATGTGGGGCATAATTCAGTTCACATAACTTTAGTTTTCTACTTTCACAAGCTATAACATGAACCTTTTGTAATAGAATACCTCCGAGACATTGCCCGGATGCATCTATTACAACAATGAAGTCCCCATTATGATCAAGTATAGCCAAAATAGGCATTGAAGTTAACTTATCCTTCAGAGTCTTAAATGCAGATTCACATTTTTCATTCCATACAAATTTCTTATCCTTCTTCTGCAATGAAGTTATTGGTGTAACAACCTTAGAGAAGTCTTTAAAAAACTTCCTATAGTAACCAACAAGACCCATGAAGCTTCTAACTTCATGTACATTCTTTGGTGTAGGCCACTTAGTTATTGCAATATTTTTGAGGGATCAATTGTTATTCCATCTTTTCTTATGACATGACCCAAATAGTGCACTTCGTATCATAGAAAGAACATTTGGACAACTTACCATACAACCTTCTCTTTCTCAAGATTTCTAGAACTACTTTCAAATGCTCATGATGTTCTTTAATGCTTTTAGAGTATATGAGAATATCGTCTAAGAATACAAGCACAAATTTGTCCAAGTATTCTTGAAAAATATTATTCATTAAATTCATAAAAGCTATAGGTGCATTCATTAATCCAAATGGTAAAATTGTGAATTCATAATGTCCATACCTTGTTCTAATTTTTTTTATGAATATCCTCATCCTTTATTCATAACTGATGATATCGAGATCGAAGATCTATTTTAGAATACATTGACGCACAATGCATATGATCAAACAGATCATCAATTCTAGGAAGTGGGTCTTTGTTCTTAATTTTTTCTTTGTTTAACATCCTATAATCAATGCACAATCTAAGTGTCCCATCTTCCCTTTTCAAAAAAACTACCAGTGCTCCCCAAGGTAAGAAACTAGGTCTTATTAAACCCTTACACATAATTTCTTATAACTATGCCTTAAGTTCTATCAACTCAATGGTAGTCATTCTATAAGGTTCCTTGGAAATAGGTTTGGTTCCTGGTTTGATCTCAATTGTGAATTCAAACTCCTGTTTGGGTGGAAGACTAGGTAACTCTTCCAGAAACACATCACTGAAATTTCATAACAGTGGATATATTTCCATGAAGTCACTACTTTCTTTGGTTGTTTCAGAAATTTTTACTGCATACAAAGTGCAACCTTTGTTTTTGGCCTTTTAAAGTTGCATAGCTGACAATTTCCTAACTAAAATCTCACGTTTTACACCTTGAATGTCTGTTGTTTCTGCAGATCATCTAAACAACTAATATGTTTTTCAAAATAGTCAACCTTTGCCTTATGCTCAGCTAGCCAATTAACACCTATGATTACATCATAAGACCCCAAAGGAGCAACATAAAGGTCAACCTCAGTGGAAAAACTAGGAAAGTCAAGGACTGCTCCAAAAAGACACATACTAACTGTGTGAACAACATTATTTCCATAATGTAAAACCATGATTTATCCATTTTTCCATCTTTTCTTTTTAATTTAGATGCTAATTTAGTAGAAATAAAACATTCAGTAGCTCCAGTATCAAAAAGTATAGTCACATGTATGCCAAATAACTTACTTGGAACCTCTATGGGTGTGACTTACTTTTTCTTTGTTTGTCACCATGCGGCATGTATCTTGTGCTACGATTACGGTCATCCTTCTTCAAAGGAAAATTATTTACGTAATGATCCATACCATAATTATAATAGCCTCCTATAGGTCC
Organism: Taxus wallichiana var. yunnanensis; assembly: GCA_018340775.1. Classification (NCBI taxonomy): domain Eukaryota; kingdom Viridiplantae; phylum Streptophyta; class Pinopsida; order Cupressales; family Taxaceae; genus Taxus; species Taxus wallichiana. The sequence continues at coordinate 203,824,749 of CM031244.1, read as the reverse complement.
CGTTTTAGGCTTAAACTTATTTCTAGCCTTAAATTTATCATTTTGACCCCTATAAGACTTTTCTCCATTTAATTGTTCTTGACAAAGTTATTTCACACATTAGCAGCAGTTTATTTGTTGTTATCTTCTTATTGTTTTCGATTACAAATTTGTTTTTCATACCAAACTTCTTCCATGGCCCCTTTTAGGTGCAAGAGATGATGAAGAGTTCAGATTTTTTTCTAATTTCATCCTTATGGGTAGAGATTGCTTTCAATTTTTGTTCCTTCCTTATGGCTTTTTCATGTTGGTTAGGGTGTGAACATCCATTTCACCACCTAAAATGGGATGTAATCCCATGATGAATTTTGGTATCCTAAACTTCTCATCGGTTTGAAACTCGAGGTACATACTTAAGGAGTTTAGTAAATTGCTCCCAATACTCATGTTACTGATTAATTTTCCCTAGGATAAGTTATTAAATTCAATCATTTTCTGATCATAATAATGTTTTGGCAGCCATCGTTTCAAATTTTTTTAAATTGATCCTAAGTAATATTTGTTCCATCGATGTTTAGCTCAACCTTACGGTTGTCCCACCATGAAGATGCTTCATGGGAAAGGCGATAAACTCTCCATATTACCTTTTTTTCCTCTAAGAAGTTCCTTATGTGCAAAGTACTTCTCCATTTCACTGAGCCAATTCTTAGCTCCATCTCCTAATGTAATGCCATCAAACTTGGGTGGAATTATCCTTTTTATATCATTAGTGGGTTCGATTCTAGCCTTGCCTTTTATTTTCAGGATGATCATGTGCATTAGCATTATCATTGGATGCATTATTCTTATCAACGCCTAAATTTCCAATATTATCATTTTCCAGGAGGTGAATGACTATTATTACCAACATCTTCTTTCTCCTCCTTAATTCCCATTACTTGTTGTTCAAGTACAGCAAAATAATCTCGTGTCCAACAAGGTAGAAAATATTTCATCAAGTTTTTGGGTAGTAACTACTTCTCCACCTACCGGTGGGTTGTTTTCAAGCGTTTCCTCTTATTCTAACCATTTTCATTAACAAGAAAATTTAAGTTTTATCGAATATGGACACAATCACTTCAAAAGTTACAACCTTGACTCACGATACCAAGATGTAACATTCACATTTTAAAACTTAAAAAACAAGGGGAAAAAAATTATATGAATGTACTATGTTCTAAATAATCATAATTTAGAACACACATTCCATGCCAATAAATCTCATAATAGATAACCATATGCAGTTGTAATGACTCGGTGAAACACCGATCTCTCATTTCATGACTCGGTATCATACCGATCTCTCATGTTAACTCATTAAATTATATACTAGGTATACTTGGTTCTCTTACCCTTTTCGGGTATTAAGTGTTCTATTTAAGAGGCCTATCTAAATATTTTTTACCAATATTCATCTAAAATCTTGCTTCTTAAACTAGGTGACATAGGACAACACAACTAACAACTTGTGATACTTTGGCCAAAGATTTCCAACATACTATTCATATTACTATTCCTAGACGGCATACTCATCAAATAGAATATGTCCTTCACCCCACTTCATTTGTTATCTTGAATGGTCTTTACCCACTCTAGTAAGTCCACTTGTTCTAGGTTTTACCCTAACCAAGGGTAATAACATCATTTAGTGTAGAGGACTACTCGCGAGGACTAAGGATACATAAGCATAGTCGATCGACCTAAGTCAATCACGTGTGTCTAGTTATCCTAAGTCATTGATATTTCCCCAAAACTAAATCATTCTTATAACCTAACCTAGGGTATAACTAAGGACAAGTCAGACTTATGTAAATCTAGGAGATTTAACCCTGAGGGGTGTTGGAACATGTCAATTGTAGCACAATATCCTCTTGAAAATCAAAGTCTTCACAAAGGTATTGTATTGTAGTTGGTGTGTGCCAACATTTGTCTAAGTCATCCCATCTGGATGTACATATCCTTGAATAAGTTAATTACTTAATTATTTTCTATAATTATGTTTTTATTACAACAAACCCTGTTGAATTCCTAGTTTCATTAACCCCTAAGATTTCCAACTATCATTGAGTTGTAATTTCTTTACGTGAAACATCAAGATTGCCCTTTTTTATCATTAAATTCCTACTTTAGGACTTAGTTTAATAAAATAGAAGACGCAATCAAACAATATGGATAATTTATTTTACTCAACCATTCTTATCTTGTGTTAGTTCTTAATTAGATTCCTTTATATTAGACTTCATTAAGATGGCGTCTAATTGTTAAATGTTCATGTTTACCTTTCATTTGTCTTATACCATTAAAGATATTAGTCAAGAGGTAGATCATCTTCCTCTTTCCCTGACGATATTATGTTTAACTCAAAAGGATTCTAAAACAATCCAAATGTCATTTCAGAATAGCTATCTTCCTCTTTCTTATTAAGAATTAGGGTTGATTGCAACCCCTTATATTATCCAAGATATCTTAATGAATTTACACTTCCATTATCACCATTTTTATAAACAAAAATGATTTAGTTAAATGATTAGCCATGAATGCCAAGTTTTAAAGTTGCATTTTAATAAAGGGATAGTGTATCTAATTTGCTTACCACCTATTTCATTTTAAGTCAACTGAAGGATTCCATACAATAATGAATATTAGAGAATGAAGATAAGTTTACAATTCCTTTCACATAATGTACAAAGAGAATGACACATCAAGTACAAATAAACCCACAATATTTTCCATTTAACTAAGTGTTATACATATTTTTACAAATCTTAACATTTGGACATCTTTAATGTTAAACAACGTCAATAAGCTCAATTAAGAAATAAAAATTTTCCTCTTACAAATACATTTCAATAATGAATCATATTTCCTCGTAGAAGTTCCAACCTTTAGGTAAACAAAAGTAACATCATAAAATAAGTTGTCTTCTTTTATCACTTATAAAGTTCATCTGCAAAAATTGCTGGCATGGGTTAGTTCATTGAACTGAGCATGATAAGCACTAAGAATTAAATCAATGTGCTTTCAACTAATTGTTTCGTAAAAAGAACTCTTCTTTTAAGAAAAATTTAAAGCATTACAAAAAGATACTGTTGGTGCAAAATCACAAAGCACCTTTGGATGTTGATCAGATTTCTAGGTTGATCATGCTAGCATCAGAGTGTGATTGCATAACATAGAATCCTTTCTCCAAGTGTGGGACTTGCAAGAATGAGAAAGGAATCTCTAGAGAAGGCTGGTTCCTATTCCTCTGTTCAGATGCAAACGAAAAATGCAGAGGGTTCACTCAAAGTCTATTCTAACTTGCTAAGGAGACAGGGTGAGAAGATGCGTGAAAAATAAACCTAAGCTAACAGAGGTGATGCACCGAGGAATGAAGAACACCTATCTTGCCGATAAACACAGACCATTCAAATGTGATGCAAGATCATGCACAGATAACAAAATTTGCAGTGAAATACCAGAAGGATGCAAATGAACACAGAGAGGGTTGAGAATCATCCATAGACATGCATTACTTACTCCAAGGATTGATACAATACACTAAAAAATGCCAAGAGGTTGAGTCGCATTACAGTTTCAAATGGGAGGTTCAAACTCCACAAATTCGCTTGATAGAGAGAAGAAGGGAGGAGCAAAACAGGAATGTTCCACCTTTTAAAAAAGCCCCTCTTTACATATATAAGAAGAATGAGAGAGGGAAGAGAGAGGAAAGTCGAATCTACCACAACCACTTCTAGGTTGCATTTAGCTCATCTCATTATGGCGAAGTGGCGAATCTGGAAAAATGGCAGACTGTCTACCAGAAATGGTGAAGTGTCTGTTGCATTAAAGCTGGTTGTTGAAACGTCACTTCTGTCTATTATTACGTGCTAGAGGCATTTCTCAATTTTATCTCTCCACATTGAACCAAAATGCAAGATTGACCCTAGAATCGTGTAGAGAATTTCACCAGATTTCCGTTGATATAAAGAACGCGCAAATCCGAGCTTTGGATCGAAAGTTATGGCGATCTAAAGATTTTAGGGCAAAAATAGGCAAAAACGGATTTTGAATTTTTTTCCCACGCTCTGCCACCTGGATGACACGTGTCAGGCACTGATTGGATGAGCAATTCTCTCTCCACCACCTTTCCGTGGGTTTCCCTTTGAAATTTAAACCTTTTTAACTCTTTGGAAAATTTTCCATTTTTTCCCCGCGCCCCCGCCACTCGGGACACGTGGCATGCTTTGGTTGGTTGACAGGGGTGCGGGGGCATCTTTGTCTTTTAATTTTTTGGCCCAAGACTTTGTCAAATTTTCCTAAGTCTTTCCCTGGCTCTGAGCTCCCCCACCTTAGGACATGTGTCCTACTACGATTCGTCGTGGGCTCTCCCGGCTTTTCACGTCCTTCGCGTCCCTTTGGCTCTACTGTCCCCAAATGCACGGGACAAATTTCTCGAACCACCCGATTCGGGCTTCCCTATCGGCTCTCGGCTCCTTCAGCTTTTCTGCGTCCCACGTGTCCCTTTGTCCCAACTGTCCCGGACTGTCTGGGACAAATTCTTCTGAACCGCCCGAAATGGGCTGCCTTTGCTCTCGGCCGCTTCACCTTTTCGTGTCCTCTGCGTCCCTTTGTCCCGGATGTCCGGCCTTATCTCGCATAGTTAGTCAATTTTTTTCACCTTCGGCCGGTTCACCCTTTCGCGTCCCGTGCATCCCCATGGCCCGGATGTCCCTTTGCTGCGCACACCGCTTGAAGGATTTTCGGCCGGTTCACGCCCGACGTCCCAATGTCCCCAAGGACCGCCGAACTAGGACTTAGCCGATTTTCATGATTTTTTCTGCCCCAAGTTTGGTTTTGCAACTTTTTCACCCTTTTTAGAACTTGCTCTTTTCTTCTTGGACATGAGAGTTAGAGGGAAACCGAGGAGACCCCCAAAACATGATTTCAGGCCTTGAATCATTCTACTTGCTCGGGACTGACAATCTGATGCATGTTATCAAAATTACCTTAGGGGGAAATTTTGGACAACGAGATACATCATAAAAAATAATAGTCATGAAAGCAAGAAAAAGTGTTAAACAATATTATCATTAAGTAGGGATCTTGGTGTAATCAAAAATGTTTAACCAATGATTTCATAAATAATTATATCACATAAGTAATTTTCTATCCAAATTACTTACCAAATTTCTACTATATATCTTTATACTTCATCTCTTGATTCCTTCTATCCAAATCAAAGAAAGATACTAAATCTAATAGTTCATAAAAATAAATTTATTTTTAAGAAAATTTCCACAATACTCTTCATTAATTTACCCCATCTTAGATTATCTAAAGCCAAGATTATTTAACTTAATTACAAACTTTAGGATGAATCAACAAAACCTCAAGAAAGAGATTCATATTAGGGAAACTAAATCCAAATTTAAGGCCAACGCTAGCCTAAGTTGTGGGATTAGCATCAACAAGATTGATAAAGGATATACATTCAATTTACATGCACTTGGAATTGGTCACATGTAACAATAATTACATCCCTATCAAGCATTAGTCAAGGAGAAGAAAGTAAGATTTATCCTCCTACTACCCACTCTGTAATTCCTTCCATCTAATGTAACCGAACAGGTCAGCTCCATACACAGGAGTAAAACAGATGAAAGAATGAATGAAAAGAGAGAGGGAGACAACTTCTATCTTCCTTTAGAGTTTGAAGAGAAAAGAATGGAATACCTTAACTTTGAATAGAGAGAAAGAATGACACAATTAGAGATGAGATAATATCTCTGTATTCATTCCTAAAAGGAGGAATATATATCGGGATAAAAAGAAGCGATACAGTCGAATGAGAGATTATTAAAATCTAAAACCATTGAAACACACAAGAACTATTCGATACGAGAATAGAGATATACGACTACAACATGAAGATTTGGCTGATGATAAAGTTATCTCAACATACAAACAATAATTTCTATAGTAGTACATAAGCTACTACTAAAAAGAGTTATTCAAATTATTTCAGTTAGTAATAGTACTTGAAGCAACAAATAACTACTGGACATTTTAATTCATCCCTAATGATAATAGATATACATTTCTCAATTTTTTCCAAACAAGAGAGAGACAAAGTATCTTTAAAATAATTCATTCTTATGTGACCACAATTTATTTTCAAGTGTCATTGCACATAAAGCTTACCCATCCTTTGATGGTAAAGTGAATAAAAGAGTTAAAAGTCACAAATTATAGTCAAGCCAACCCGAATCCCCAACGTCACAAAAATCAAAGCAGTATTCTATAGGTAGAAAGGATGAACTCGTCTCAGATTTGACCACAAGGAAAAGGTGACATGACCCTAAATCAGGTGCCCAATGTTGAGTTCAAAAGAAGAATAACAACTGAAACATTCCATTCCATTTCCTTAAGATAGTCAATCGAACTTAATTCATAATTCAACTTAAATATCCCATTCCCATAGTATCATCTATATATCAAATTTAAATGTAAGGATCCAATATATCAAACAAGATGAACCAATAAGGTAATTCCTTTAAGCACAAAATCTCATTTCGAAAATATGCAAATAAATTCAATAAGCCTTAACAAAACTTATCATAACATACAGTTGTAAGAAACAAAAATTTACTTCATTAAAGTCTAAGAAGAATATGATTTAATCAAGTTTCAAGTATGGGAGAATGAAACCAAAATGTACTCCTTTCCTAACAAAGTGACTTCTACTATCTAACTTCAGAACAGTCCCACAAAGTAGATCCCAAAATCAAATCATCTTGAGCTCAACAAAAGTATAATATGTTACAATTGTTTCCAAACCAAAAATGACTCCCAAAACATTAAATTAGACTATCTATTTTAGCATAGTTTGAACAGATGTTATAAGATTTGAAATCATCTTGAGCTCAATCAGAAGGTAACACGTTCCAAAATTTCACCCAATAAAAGAAAAAAACCCAGCTCCTATCTTTATCAAACAGTGAACCCCTCTATTCCATTTTTTCACAGTCAATAGAAGTTCACAAAATTTGTCAACATTCTAGTTCAAACAATGGTTAAAGCATGATTCACTCATTTATCCAACAAGGAACAAATCCCAGATCTTATTTCCTCAAACAATGAATTCAAGCAAGAGTATACAATGAAAAATACAAGCATGAAAGAAAGATAAACATCACATAAAACCCATTGTTCTCCAAGAGAAGATTTGTTTTAATGAAAACACTTAGTAAAAATTAGAACAACTTAATGGGTAGATATTATCATGCACGATAGAGCTTCTTATCGATTTTCAACCGATCCTCCACATTATCTCTTTTTTTTTCCAAGTGACATCCCCAACTCCAATCTTCCTACTTCCTCTTATACTTCCATAGGGTCCAAAAATAATATTGATGGATCAAAAATAGATCTGCTAGTTTGAAGAACCAAAATCTCCATGTAGAGAAAAATCAAAGAGAACAAAAGATAAAACAACATTTCCAAAATCCATTTTTATCTCTCTAGGTGGTTTATTCACCATAACCGAGACCCATTAATGTGAAGGACTGTCAGCTTTTCCATCTTATTTCTCCTCGCCATCACCATCAAATTTTGGTGAGTTTTTGATTCAGAAATGCATGTAATTTCCACTTAGTGGTGATTCTAACTAGGCATCCCATAACTCCCCATTCTTCCGCCAAAAGCGGCGGTTTAAAAGTCATTAAAACCAAAAATAAATTCTCATTAATGCCTTGAAAACTGATGCCACCACCCTTACCACTTGCTAAGTAATCCTTAGGTACCCTTTAGATTAGTATTAGTTTATGTTAGATTATCATTAGGTTAGAAATCAACCTTAATCCTTATGTAAATATTATTTCCTTAGGTTATTTCAAAACTCCACAACCATAAAACATACCAACTTAGGTTAGGGTTTTTACCTTAATAGTTTGGTAATAGGTCATAGCTTCTCTCACACTATTTAGCATTTACTGAATACTCAAGCCTATTAATTTCAGCAGGATGCTAAGCAAGGACACCTGAAACAAGGTCCTTCAAATTTATAAATAAAACAAAACTCAGTCCCACTTCACCTTCCATTTCAGAATGCTAAGTCAACCAGACGAATCAGGTAAGGAGAACTGAAGCATACCTTGGATCAATGGAATTGATCCAAGGTTTTGCTATCAACACAAGATGAGTTTAGACAACAACAACACAAGCTCATAATCTTTTTTTAAATGAATTAAAGATGTACAAAAAGATGAATGGCCTCGTTTTCAAGTAAGCAGAAATCACAACAAAGTGAACCTCTTCACAGTAATAATTTATCCATTGCAAACATGATTTCAAAAATTTATAAGAGTACACCTTCCTAAGACAAATCACATGTCAATGTTTGCAATGTCAAGAGGGAAAGTAATCATAGTAATAGTTTTGTCAAATATGTTATACATTTTAGGACATTAACACTTTGACCAATGCAATACAATCTTGTCAACACTCTTACATTTCATGACTATGACCTTAACTCCTTTAGACTCTTTATCCTTCTATAAAAATGACAAAGTGGACCTCACGAGATAATCTTAATAGAGGGACATACAATCACTAATGACATTTTTCATGATGCATACATAACAACTAGACTCAAAATTCCTTTGTCATAGACTATACACACACCACATAACACATGCTAAACTTGTTGACATAACACACATTCTTGACTCAACTAAAATGCTCATTAAGACTCAAATGTAACTTCTTTCTTTGCAATAGAGAAACTAATAGTTGACATAGGACATTCCCTTACACTTATTTACTTTTCGAAGACCTTTCTTAAGAGAAGCCAAAATTTACAGCATCAAGGATCCTAATACAAGTACTTAACACTTATTGACTATGTTATCTCTTCAAGACTACTACAAAATACACTCCACGATTTAAACATACACACTAATTTCAACGTGGGACAAGAAAGATATTTTAGAACCTAACATACCTTAGCCACTTGATGAATACAACAATTAGCCTCAATCGGTGCTTCCTTCAACTAGTGTATACCTTCTAGAATCTTAGAGAAGGCATACCATATTGTCATGTCACCTCAAAACAAGATAAAGTCATCAAAATAGCCTGATGAATCAATTATTTATTTCCTTATCCTTGTTCTCTTGTTTGTCTCCTTGGATGCATTCTTTTGTGTGATCTACACATTACATGAGTTTTCACTTTTTAATTGGATACCTGATAAGAACACATGTTGTAGCTCATGCACTTATGCTAACACTACTTGAAAAATAATGTTTTTATTATTTTCCCTAGAATTTTCTTCCTTCTTCTTGCCTTTTCCATCACCTTTTTAAGTCTTGTTGGTACTTTCTTCTTCTATGACTATTTTAGATTGTTTTGTCTCTTCAACATCTACCCTTTCTATCTTCTTCTCATTTTTACTTTCTTAACTTTTGAATGTGCTTCCTTGATCTTATATATCCATTTCATCTTTTTTTTCAGAGGATACTTTAGGCATAGTTACCTTTGTCTCATCTCTAGGATTGGTCTTCATATTTGGAGTCTTCTTAACTTGTCTTTTGAATTCATGCCACTTGTTATTATATCTAGGAGACTTATGGCAATGTCTTGCAAAATGACCTTGTCTATGATAATTGAGACATACCACATAGTTCCTTCCCCTTGAGTATTTTTCTTTCCAATACTAACTTATTAGTTCCTCTAAGAAATGTATTGCTACATGCCATTTTTCTTAGAAATTGAAACACACTATATTCTTCTCATATTTAGTTTTATAGGTTCTATATAGGTGTTTTCTGTCAAATTTCTTCATGCAGTCCCTAGCTCTATGCCCAAACACATGACATGAAAATCAATATCCATTAAAAATCTCTCATACCTAAAAGCATTAGGTTACCTAATTAATTAGGTTCTTATTGAATTGGTTCCCTTAGTTTTTTTTTCATGTTTTACTATCTACTTAAACCAGATTGGTTATATTCACTCTTATTTATAGGTTCTTTCATGTAGCCTAGTCCAATTTTATCATTTCTACCTTTTGTTTGTCCAACATCTCATTTAGAGCCTCAAAACTCTTTTCTAACTTTCCATACATCTGCAAAATTTATTTTTCTTCTTCTAAATTAGTTCTCAAGGATATAAATTTCTCTTTGTGACTCATACAAGTGTCCTATTTAAATTTTAGAGCTTAAGCAAAATTGTCAAATTGAGATTTCAACCTAGTATTGAGTTTTAGGTACTCCTCTTCTTTTAATTTGAGGGAGGATAAGGCCAACTCCAATTGGGATTCAAGTTCACTAATATCATCTTCATTCTTCTATTTTTTCCTTTCTTTAAGAAGCTTTATCATCTCTTCATACTCTTTCACTTTTTGTCAATTTTTGGTTCTTTTTCCTTTGATATTTCAATTAAGCTAGGTTTTTATTAGTGTTGCTTCAAGATTTACCTCTTCTTCCTATTCATCTAAGATTTCATCCTCATTGACATATTTGTCTCTTTTGTTGTTACTAGGAATTGTTTCAATAACAATGCTTTTGATTTAGGAAGGGCCTACTCTAATTTTTTAGGCATGATTCTAGAGTATCGACTTTGATACCAATTTTTGGAAAATTAGACACTGAGAGAGAGGTGAATCAATGTCTCATTAATTTTTTTTAGATATTTCAACTTTTTAAAACTTGCTAAGAAGAGTACATGAAACCATACACATGAAAAATAAAAGATACAGTACATAGTGACACAATGTTTTAATGTGAGAAACCCAAAATGGGAGAAAACCCACTAAAATCATATCACTATTTTGGACAATTTTTCCTATGGAGCTAAAATGATTTCAATCAAATATATAACTGAACTTTTGAGGCAACAACCTCAAGAATAAAATCAAGCTATAATGTGATGATTTAGAAAGCTTTTGCTTTTATAAAAGCTACAAATCCCAAAATGATTTAGTCAACAATCACTGATCTTCTACAAGCTACAACTTGCAAGGAAGCTACAACTCCCTCCTATTAAGAAACCACTGATATTTGTTCACAATTTTGATCACTTCAAGTTTGTTATCTTCACACAACTGATTGTGACCACTAAATTTATAACCCGAACTTCTTATTTCACCTATAATTCTATCAATTTTCAATCCCATATTTACCTTTCACTTGTTATCTGACTATTTGAAGCACTCACCCACTATTCTTGGCTTGCCAACTCAAATTCATGTTTATTGTTCAATATTCAACAATTAAAAATTGTCATCTAGATATAACTAGCATTGAATTCATTCTTCAACACCTTCCAACACTTTGCATTAGTTAGAAAATAAGCATGTATATAAGTAAATTTATCCCTATAACTTTTCCTAGTTAGGTTGTTGGAATCTTCATCATACCTCTATAAATTTCTAATAGACTGTACCCTACAATTTTATTTATTTTTCTTCATTGGTTACTTCACCACACATTGTTTCTTTCACATTTATGTTTTCATTTCATGGTTGGATTTCACATATACTACTTCCCTGCATTTCATATTAGGATCTCACAATTATACTCTATATTACATTACTACACTATATCACTATTACACTCTTCATCAACCTCTCACAATATGAAAAAAACCTTAAAAACATATTTTCGTTTACTTTCAAGGATAATTTCTCATGAATGAAACTTCTTTAACTTATACATATAATGTATCATTTCTTCCTCTTAAACTACTCACTTTGACAAAAACACACTTTTCATATTCTTTTCTCGAGATGGGAATGAGACTCAAGAGATTTTAACTCTTTAGTGAATCTTGAGCTTCAATACGGATCCAAATACTTCAAAACAAACAGTCTTGAGGCTCTTCACTTGAACAAGAAAACAAAAAACAAAGGCTCATCACCTCTAATGGAATTTCAGTGATTTATGTTATATCTTGAACCAAGACACCACTAAGTACTAAATGGAGCATGTGGTTAAATTTCAAAACCCTAGATGACATAAGAAATATGTTCCACTATTCAAAAGATTTGGAGAAGAAAAATTTGCACCTTGACAATTGATTGATATCAAAAAGACATGGACACTGTGCTTGATTTTTCATTGTCACAACCCTTCAAGTTTTCAAGATAATGAAAAATATCCTTGATTTCACTTGATAAATTTCTTGGCCCTTAGGAACATTGCACGAGGCTCATAATAATTTTCTATCAATAATTATTCCTTAGAGAAGTTCAAAACTTTGCATGAGTGCTTAGAGATTGATTACAAAACCACATTCATGAACTTTACACATTTAAAAAAAAAAAAGATCAACCTAACCATCCATGAGTCCTTCCTTACCATTTATATGTCTAGTATAAATGTTTGAAGTTCTACCACAAAATATTGTGCACTTATTGCACTTACCATGTCTATACATTAATGGAGAATAATTTTTAGAGAAAATTTTCATTAAATTATCACTTATTTTGAGATGAAAATGCTTAATTCCTTTTGAAAATACTTTATTATACCCCTGCATAGGTTTCCTAAAACTTTTTGTGATTTCTATTGGCTAAGTTTGAAGCTTTAAAGAAAATTCATTTTCAAAACCCTAGAACCAGGGTTTTTGTTACTATGTAAGCATGATACTAATAAAAATGACTTATTATTCAAATATTAATGAAATTTGAAAATATAATTTTTGTGGTCATTTGGGAGTTCTCCCAAAATTTTCATTCATTCATTTAATATGAATGTCCTTCAATTTCTCCCAGAACATCAAAACAACAATACAATAGTCTAAAATATTTACAAAGTAATACATGCTGATTTTAAAAGGGTGATTCAAGGTATATCAGGAGTATTGGATTGGCATGGAGGATCAATAAAGGTTTTTTTTCCTCCTTTGAACATTCTAACACAACATTGAACAAACTTTCACCACCTTTACATAATAATCCCATCTTGTATAGTGGAGATCACTCGAACATTTTGACTATCATCATGTGTATACATAACCTTATTCCCATTTTTCATTAGTTTCACATTTAAAGAAATTTATATTTTCCAAGTAAATCTCAAGAATACTAGTATGATCATGTTCAAGGGTTTGAGAGATTTTTTTCAAGAAAAAATCTGTAGGCATGCTCAGGAAAATAGTTTTCTTAGCACATCATCAGAACACTATAGAGATAAGAAATTTGAGCTTTAGAACTCACCACGGGGACCTAAAAAATGATCCATAAACTCAAGGTTGTTATTTGGAAATATTTATAATCACTTATAATACCAAAAATACCTTTTAAATATTGAACCTAACTGTACCTTCCAATTCTCATGATTGTATGTGAATGTCCTTGCAAAGATAGATGAATTTTCTAGAAGGAATATGCTTGGAGTTCATACTTATCACCACTATGGCATGGAGAAGACATAATTAAGGTCTAAGTAGTTGCACCACTTCAAAAACTTGAAAAGAAAATATAATAACACATTTCAAACCAAGGACTTCAAGAAGCAAACTTGAGAAGAGAGAAAACCTAGTAATAGAATGCTCATAAGTTCTCTAAAACTTAACTAATTTTCCTCAAAAATTTTGTAATAATTCAGTCTTGGAGTTATCTAAAAAATTACTTAAATGATTTATGTGAATAATAATTCATATTTTTCTTGGGTACTAAGAATAAAAAGGGCTCAATTTACATTTCTTAATGAACCAATTTTAGAAAAACTTGCATAACTTTCACATACCTCTTCAAAAATTGATGAAATTTGACATGAAGCGTAAAAATTCACCCCTATACATGATTCATAAGTTATTTTTCACAAATATTCCTATACTATTCAAACCTATCTCACTTACCTTAGCCTACATTGTCATTCCTCAAAGCCAAATTTGGTGAACTTATGAATTTTTCCTCTAGGAGATAAAGTAAACCTTTTTATTGCTCATAAATGCCCTATAAACCACCCATGGAATCCTCCCATGATCAAATGGAATTTTCATGACATGTAACAACCTTCCACACCTCATCGGCCTCTAGAAACTATTTCTTGTTTCAACTGGGCATTCTACAAAATGATATAGAACTCACTCCAAGAGTTATTGTGGATGCTATTACTTCCATATTAGACCTATAAAACCTATAATCCAAGCATAAAACCATTTTCATTCCTCTAGTGAACTCCTACCACACTAACTAAGCTGCGCAGGACACCGAAACCATCCTAAAATCTCAATACACCATTGATAAGGCACTACTAATAAACCTTCATGTCCCTTATAGAGCCTCACTTCACCATTCGTTCCTTTACTATAAATTCCACTTGACATCAATAACAACACCAATGAACAGGGTTCAACAAAGAAATCTATGAAAATAGACAAAACTGAGATGACTTGGCTTCCAAGAAAGGGATATAATTGGGAAAAGCACAAGTGGAGTAGAGGAAAAAGAACACACATGGAGAAGTCTAATAATAGGATTAAGGCATGTTGTAAATTTATCTTAGTCTATTCTTAACACAGACTTTAAAACATGCAAGATATTATAAGCACGCTTATTTTTAGGAAAGTTCATGTAGGTGGTGAAGGGAAATTCCCTACCAAGTATAAATATGGGTAATGCACCATTGTTTAAGGAGAGTGTGAATAAAGGATTTTGGTTGGAGATAGAGCTCATTAGTATAGGGATTTTGAGTTTGTATGAGAGCATGCATGGTCCATCACATTGATATATTGAGTATATTGTAATTATATACTCTGTTATGTATTTTATTATGGTTTGTAATGGATAATTGTGTTTGAGTTGTTAATTTAGCGTGTATCGAGTATGGAGTAATGAGAGTTCAAATCTTATTAATCATTTTTATGCTTTGATTGAGTTTCCTTACTATATGTGTTGCCATATATTTATGATATGATGTATCTCTTGATTGAATGGTTAATAAACATGCATACTAACATCTTGATAAGAATAAAAAAAGATGGACTTGGAAGTTGCATGTGCTTTGGGTGAGCTTCCATATTTTCTTGGATGAAATGTCAAATTTGTTGGGTAAAATTAGAGTAAATTTTGGTTTCATTATCATGACCTCTTTTGGATATATCTACCAAGATGTTGCATGCAGATGGGGTTTCAGTTGTCCCTAAATAATATTGAGAACTTGATATATGATGTCTAGGATGCATTTTCTCAGAGGTATAGAAATAGACTGACTTTAATGTGTGAAAGTGGGTGGAAGATAATCTATATGAATATTTGTATTATATATTCTTCAACTTCCTCCCACTATATTTTTACCAACGATTAGAATATTATGTGGAAAATAGAGGTTTCTTTCTAGGAAATAAATCTTGGATGTAGGAAGACTATCAAACACTTTTTAATTCAAACAATTCATGGACGATCTGTGGATCATTGATAGGAAGGTGTACTGCACCAAACTACTTTGGAGTATGTAATTTTTACATATTATTTCCTAGAGGAAGCATATTTTAGGTTCTTTTGTTAACTAAGAGAGTCATATTTATGTGCAATACCCTTTTATATCAAGATTCTGATGGTAGAATTGGGAATGGAGAGATTACCTATGACAGGATAAAGCCCCACCATGCACAAGGGAAGGAAGTAGGTTTGGGAAGGATGGAAGCAGACATGATAGAATAAAAATAAAGAGAGGAAAGGTGTCTTAGGTATAATGATGTGTGAAAAAGGGTAGTTGATGAAGAACTAAGGTTGAGAAGAATGATGATAAGAGAAAGTGATGAAAACCCCACAAAAGGTGATAGGCCATAGTATCATGTCCTCTCAACATTGGAAAAGACTAATAGATAGGACCCATCAACATCTAATGAGAGCGCGTTAGAGTAAATATTGAGAAATGTGGGTGTATATCTAACCCATCTTGGATACTTAGCCCTTGTGTAGGTGTTCGGAATCCAAAAGTAAAGTAGAAGAGCAACATAGTGAAATTAAAAAACAAGGATCTCTATGTTGGGAAGGAGATACCGATAGGCATATTTTAGTTTTATCTCGAGAATAACAACATATTTGATACACACACATGGTGCGCAATAGGTGTTAGTATTTGGGACAAGTACATTTAGAGGTATTTTATCATGTGCATCATTGGGGTAGACTTTTGGCACATAGACCTTTGGAAGAAATCCTATAGGTGATATTATTACAAATACCATTGGTTTCCAACTCAAGACAACAATTGCGACACTAGTAAGTTCATATACTAGACCATAGGTCATGACGGGAGGCTTAAGAGGCTCAAGTCAACCCAAAAAATAGAGGAAATAATAGTGGAGGTTCAGGTTTAGGATTTGGACCCATCCTAGGACAAGGGTCATAGCCACAATTGTAGCCACAACAACCAAAACAACCATAATAGATGACACATCAAGTTTTCTTTGAGATGTCTCTTCAGTTGCTAGAGTATAAAGGTGTGGAGGATGCGGTTGATCATGTGCATAAGTGTAAATTATTATGTAGAGATAAGATCATAACATCTTCGATAGAAAGGTGAGTTAATTTTCCACCACACTTCAATGACGTGCACATAGCTAGTATAGATAGTATGATCCACATAAGACTGTGGTGGATTATGATGCATTATGTATGTCTACCTTCTTGGTTAAGTTTCACATTCCTAAGTTTTAGCAAAATAGTATTAGCATGATTAAGGACATCAATCAAGGTTTATCGAAACTTTGATGGAGAATGATGTGTAGTTTAAAACTCACTTGTCCAAGATATTCATAAAATCCAACATGAATAGTGGTTTTTTGGAGGGTTTTTACTCTGTTTCAAAGGGCCTTATCACATAAATATTTTACTAATCCACGTAAGGATTTATAATAATCTCTACGTGTTAAAGCACTAGGGAGTGCTGAAACTAGAGTAAGCCCTTTTCTTGAGGTATAAATAGTAGTCATAGCTATACAATTATAGAATATATTTGTTAATTCATCACATGAGGTGCACAAGTGAGTTATGGTGCAATGATTGCGAGGAAGATGGGCATACTAAGGATAATTTTCTTCGCAACAATATGTGTGTAGTGCTATAGTCTTGTGATATTTTCCACAAGAATCATGCTATTTATAATTACCCCCTCTTATAGCACGTGAAAATGAAAAATGTTTCTATGCACTACAAGATTTTTGATACACACACCCATGATACAACTAACTTTTGGTTGATAGATCAAATTCATGAAGCATGTGAGACTGGATTACAACATACCACTATGGAAAGTATCTCTTAGGAGCAAAAGGCCCAAATTAATGAAGGGAAAAATAATGGAGATGGTGGGTTCGAAGGTGGAAATAGGATAAGAGGACATGGTGTTAGAGGAAGGTTCACATGTGGGGATTTATATACTTGTGGGTCCCCAGATCATTACCAACATGAGTGTCCCAAGAATTAGGTTTGCACGTACTATGGAAAAGCACACAAGGTTGAGGATTGTCAGAACCTCTATGAGTATATGTGTAAGAACAAAAAGAAGGAAAAAGGAGCGGGTATGATCAAGGTACAAAATCTGAAGAATGTAATTTATGGAAAAAGATGGAAGCCTGACAATTATATTGATATTTAGGAAAATCAGATACAATAGTGAGGTTTGTTACTTATAGATATTAGAAAACTAGATACGAGACAAACAACATGCTGCATAGGTGTAAAAATATAAACAACTATGAATAAAAATATGGTTATAGAAATATAACCAAATAACAATAATCATACATGACCAAAATATGCCAAATAAAATGGTTTTGACAATACAAAAATATTTATATTATGTATCTACCCAAGCAACTCCTAAAAAGACACAATAAAAATCTAGTTATAATTGCTAAATTAAACTAGTAAACAATGTTTGGCTAACATTTCCCCCCTTAATTTTTCATTTCGTCAAGGGATGAGAAGAGGAAATATCTAAAAAACTTGAACTTATCATGTGTAAGTGAATTTGTGAAGATATCTTCTTGTTGTTTAGCTCTTGGGAAAACACGAAGTTGTATATTGCATTTTAAGACATGCTCGTGTATGAAATAAACATGTACCTCTATGTTCTTTGTTATCTCATGAAACATTGGATTGGGAACAAGTTTCAGAACACCTTAATTTTCTACATACATGGAGGTAGGTTTATCTTGTGGTATTCTAAGTCCTTCCAATATATGACCTAGCCATATCGCTTTCGCAAAAAGCTTCACCCGTAACATGATATTCAAATTATGTAGAAAAGTGATTAAAAAATTGTTTTTATTACTTCCCCATGGTATCATCTAGATCCTAAAAAAATAAAAATCTAGAAGTGTATTTCCTATCATCAATGTTACTTGCATGATCTGAATGTGAATATCTAGTCAAGAAGAAGTTATCATTATTTTTATATTCTAGACCAAGATCCATAGTTCCCTTGAGATATCTCAAGATTTTCCTTGCTGCCTTCCAATGAAAAACTATGGGTTCCTACATGAACCTAGAAAGATATCTCACTAAAAATATGATATCTAGTCTATTATAATTTAGGTCAATGAGACTCTCAATCAATTGAAAATAGAGAGTTACATCTACCATAGAAAATGGATCTTAATGAGATAACTACAGTCTCATCTCCATAGGTGTAGCAATAGGTGTGTAATCCATAATCCTAAATTTATCAAGTGTTTTCTTTGTATACTTCAACTAAGAAGCAAAGATGTGATTCTCTTGTTGTCATACTTCCACCCAAGATAATAGTGCATGAGCCCGATATATGTCATGTTGAATGATTGGGTAATATATTTCTTCATTACATCAATCATATTCACGAACTACCAAAGTTGATGAGTAGATCATCCAAATAAACAAAAACAAAAACAATCCCCCTTATTTTTTGAGGTAGAGATTGGGATCATACATATTTCTGATGAATCCATGTTGAATGAGATGCTTCAATTTTGATATACCAAGCCCAAGGTGCTTGTTTAAGGCCATAAAAAATTTCCTAACTCTACATATCTTTGTTTCTTATCTAAGTACAACATAACCCTTCGATTGAGTCATGTAGAATTCTTCCGTATATCTCCATTCGAATGGCACTTTTTCGATCCATTTGATGGAATTTCCAACCAAATTGTGTAGCTAGAGAAAAGATCATTATTATCATTTTGATCTTAGTAGTGGGAGAAAATGTATCCTCGTAGTCTATGACTTATTTTTGTGCATACCCATTTGCTACCAGTATTTATTTGTACTTTTCTATAATCACATATGCTTTGTGTTTTTTTGAATATCCATCTTCAACCAATGGGTTTATTCCCCTGGTGGAAGATCAAAAATCTACTAAGTGTTTTTTTTTCATTACTGACTAATACTCAAAGATCCATGGAACCTTTCCAAGCTTTCGATTGTAGGGATTCTTAGAAAGTAGATGGCTCAATAGATTCAACAAGTCTAATTTTCAAATAAAATTTTAATTCTTCTCATTCTTTACTGTGATTTTATGGTCTAGTGGTGGATGTATCCGGTGGACCATCAAATTTTGCATCTCATATCATGTTACTATACCACTTGGGCATATCATTGAACTAATCCCGTGGGTCATGGTCTTATCTAATCATCACCATCATCCCCATCATCACTGTCATCATAGGGAACATCATCTTTTTTTTTCACAAGAGATGAAATAGCTACATTGGGTGAGTCTAAAGGAGGATTCTCTCTGCTTCCTTATTCTCAAAGAACACAACTTATCTATTGGTGTTGAATTTTCTAGTCTTTGAATCCAACAATTTTTACTCCGAGATTCTCTTCATTATAGCCAATGAAGATGAGTTTTTTTACTTCATATCCAACTTATTTTTGTTCTTCTTAGGTATGTGCATGCTATCTTTGCACCTGAATACTCTAAGGTGTGTAAAAATGGCTTCTTATTTGAGGATGCTTCACGTGGAGTCACTCGATCAAGAGAAAGCTGTGGACACTCTATTTACCAAATACATAGCTATATTTTCAGATTCTTCCCAAAATTTCCATGCTAGTCCAAAATCATCGATCATGTAATGCACCATTTCCATGATATTTCTATTCTTCTCTCAATAACACCATTCTACTATGGTGTATGTGGAGGAGGCATCTATCAACTAATCTCATGAGCTTGAAGGTAGTATTTGTACTCATTACTCATGAATTTCCCCCTTGATCCGAGCAGAGAGATTTTGTGTCAACCAGTCTCATTCTTTATAACCACTTTGATTTTTTTTAAGTTCTCAAAAGCAATTTATTATGAAGATAAAATATCCAAATTTTTCTTTAATAGTCATAAAAACATAACATGAAGTGCTGAAATCTAGAATGAATAGGTTGCATCGGACCACACAACTCGATATGAACTAGATCAAGCTTACCACAAGCTTGATAAGTAATCATTTGGAATGAATCTCTATGTTGTTTTCCTATTAGGTAGTGAGGAAACTTATAAGTATCCTTCTAGAGAGATGACAAACCTCTCACCATGTTGTACTAATGAAGCATTTCTAGATACTTGAAACTAATGTGACCATGTCTCTAATTCCACAACTGTGATGATAAATAATTCTTAGCCACTATTGATCATACTTGTGGAAAATTTCAAGCTTGAAAATATGTCCCACATTAGAAGCTTTTAAAATAATTTTCAATCCTCTTGATTTGTCTTGTGTATTGCAACTACCATGTTGATATATGTATTTGCTTCGTAACTAAAGTTTGCAAACATTGATATGTGAATCCTATTCTGAGACAATATACTCTTTTGAACTGATTGATCATGTTTGTTGTAGATGATATGAGTTATCTTCTAAATCTGGTGTAATCACACTTGGGAAATATTGTACTGATGTTGAACTATTTTCATGTACTCATTATATTGAATTTTGAAGTACATTATGTGAATTTGGATGATAAGAAGTACATGTAGTCTTATGGGACTATGTCGGCAAGTTACCTAAGTTACAATATTAAAACTTTTCCCTTAGTCTATTGCATTACTATAAAAGGAATAGTCATACCTTGGATTGATTTTGGTGATCCAAGGCATGCTTATAATCGATATGTTGTTTCAATCATATTCATTATGTCAGTTAAAACCTTTTATTGCCGAGATATATTCATACTCATGACTAAATAAATATTAGATCATTAGGAGCGTATGGTGAATACTTCTTTCCATTAATCTTCCTTATTGGTTTGAAATTTCTACAGGTAATGTTCTTGTTGAATTATATTAGGACCTAACTAAACCTATATTAAGGATGAAGGTTAAATATTGGGGAACCTAACTACTCTAGTTGTATTTATATTATCCGTAACCTAAGCTAAGGTGATTGCATTTGGAAGTGTATTAATCCTAAAAATATCGTAAATGATTCATTGTTAATCTAACCTAAGCTATGATGAGCTATTAAAGGGGTAACTATCCCTAAAACTAACTATGAACCTAACCTATGGAAAATTAAGGTTGGCATGATGGGTAAGCCAAGGTTAAAGATGAGGGAAGTGGTGCCATTCCAAAGGAGTACTTGTGAATTTAATTTGGAAATAAATGTTTATCCCGACATTCTTTTTGGGAGTAGCTCGGTCTATTTGGCATACACACTATTTTTAATTGCTAAATGGTTAAGTTATGTTTTTTTAACATATAGTTATCACTAAATTTTAATGGGTGGTTGGTGGGTTTCTTTGTGTCTTCGATAGTTTGACATGACATTAATTGATCTCAAACCATGAGTGAATACTTCCTTGAAAACAATGAGATGGGTTGGTGGAAAAGGAAAAGAGTTGGTTTCACTTTACATTTTAATTTTTTGAGCTCAATGGCTCTGCATGTTGTTTACCAATTTTTAAACCGGTAGTTTGATTCACATTGCATTTTTAAACTTTCCATTACATGGAAAAAATAAGGGAATAAATTTATTGTCGAGTCTTTAAAAGAGATGGAAAACAAGATGATGGGTTCTCTAAGTATTTTATTGAATTTTTTGAGGAGATTTTGTTGTGGAAACTTTGAGGGAAAGTATAGAAGCTTAGAGGAGAAGTTTGAGAGTGCTACTAGGCATGATAGGATCTAACTCATTATAATACTTTGCTCTGTTTAACTACTTTCATGAAAATTAATCTCCTCATTCTTGAAAATATATATGAGTTTGGATTTTTCGTTAGTTTTTATTTTGATTTTCTTGTCAAGACAGCTAAAAACAAATTTTCTTGCAAGATAGGAATATTTGAATTATTTTAAAATGATATGGTGAATATCTTTGTTACTTGTTATATATTTAAAGTTTTACATCATTTTTACTTGATGATTTAAGTTGATTACAATGACTCTATTTACAGTATGAGTATGTGAATGTTTATGGAAAATAGTGTGAGTATATTGTTTTGGTTGTCTATTATGGGTTACTTGAAATATTTTAGTATTATTTGAGATCTCTAGATTCAGGTCGATACCCATATCTCGATAATGATTAACATTAAGCAAAAAAATTCTTGTTGTTTATTTACATGATTTAGTGCAGTTTCGTAATCGGTCTCTCTAACCACTCTATTCGTGAATCTTGTATTAATACCTTTTAAACCTCAAAAATGGAATCAACCCATTCTGGGTGTTAATAGTTTTGATTAATACTAATCTCTCCACAAAAGAGAAGGAGATTGGTTTACTGATTTTTAATTCTAGTATACCTTATAGGATTTTTAGTTATTGTTACTTTGTAAGAAAATTGCCCTTTCAAGTTGGCGTGAATATGGAGTGAAATGGGCAATGTTGTTACTGGTCTCTTTGATATTGTTTTCTTTGTTGTGCATTTTTCCAATTGGGGGCTATACTCAAATTTCAGCACCTCAAATCGTTCTCTTGTGGGCATCATGTGTCTTAAATAACTAGTATTCAATTGATATTTGTATCATTGTCTTTTGGATATTCTCTTTCATTGGTCAACCTAAATCCGTGTTTGCAACTTAGGTAAGAAGCTATCATAGTGGTTCCAATAATATTAGCGTGAATCGGTTAAGGGATTCTTAATTCCCGTGAGTTCATAGCCATGATCTTCACACGATCGGGCATCAAACCTTATCCTAATTTTCATTGTCTGTAATTACATTAATAAATCTTCGTATGACAAGAGTATATAATTTGGTAGGAATTATCAACTAAAATAATACCCTTTTGATTCATGGCCTAGTTGTAGTTGTATGGTTGACTTAGACATTATTTTATATTAAATAATGGAGATTCAATTCACTTTGTATTGTCATTGGATATTAGAGCTTTCACTTGGTTTTATATTACCATTATCCCAAACTTCCTTTAAGATAATAATGATTGAACCACTTTGTTGGGTTTTAAATGTGCTATTATTTGGTTCATATTGAACCATTCTTATTTGATTGTATTATCATTGCACGATTTTGGTAATAGGCATTGGTTGATAAAACAAGAAAAAAGTAATGAATTGTCTATAATACCAAGTTATATTGGGTTACATGAGTAAATATATGAATATTTATTAGTTGTTATAAATTATCATTACATTTATAGATGTTACCATTGAGATAATAGATAAATTCTTGGACCTGATAAGTAAATATATTACTCTTTCCTTTGAATAGAATGCAATATTATTAGTTAGAGGTGTGGAATAATTTACTTAGATAAATGAATATTGCAATAGGGATAATTGGTTAGATTTTGAACATATAATTGGTAAGATTATACGATCAAAATATTAAAAAAATTGTAATCCCTTTGACCATTAAGGGTCATAGGGTCTTAACTTAACCAATTAAAGAACTTTTATTGATTTAATTAATTGGTTAGTAGGATGACTTAAATTGATATCCTTTCTTATTTAGATATTTCAACATCGTATTTTCTTAAAGAATTATTAGTACCTTTAGAACTTAGAATAATTTCATTAATTGTTAGAGTTCCTTTCATGAAAATTTTTAGATAGAAGCATGTTTTTATAATGATTTAGTATTTATCATGCCCAGTTCTCGTGAACTCACACATGTTAACGATTTTTTAGATGGATTTCGTGAAAGGTGAAAGAAGAAATACTTATAAGAAGTTGCATTTATTTTACTGATGAAGTTCATTTTATTCAGATGTTTAAATGTATTAAAATATCTTTAAAAGAATTCGTTGGAAAATCTATAAAGGCCAAAGCACCATAGTATTTTGTAATTAATGATAAATCATGGCATTGATAACTGATATATTTGTGAAATATTTATATCTAATGGAATAAATTGAATTCGGCATTTGTTATATTGACTTATTGTAATGATGGAATTTGAAACATAGTTATATTTTCGATATGATCCTTGCTGATTTGACTACTTATCCTAAGTCAAATGTATACATGTTATATTAAATAATTTATGACTTTAGTGTTGATTGGAAAGAGAACTATTTATCTAAGTCTATTAACTTGTGAAGATAATGGTAACCCAATTTGAACAAAATTCTAATATAATGTTGAATGAATTAGCGTTACTAATCAGAATACACATTTTTATGTCACTAAATTTATAAGATGAGAAGATAAGTCATTAAGTGGAAGAAAAAGGAAATTTCTTATCATGATTGAAAAAGGGCATAGTTTATGACCCTTAACTTATCTTGATAATTATATCTACAAAATGAAAGTTTATAAGAACTTATTTAAATGGAATCCAACACATAGTAAAATGGAAAGATAAAAAATTTGAGTTAAGATAGGTTTAAAATGATAAGGAATTCATTGATTCTAACTTAACAGTTTCACAATATGATTTATACTTTTTAAAAGGACTCATATAAACAAGAAGTAGTTGGTGACCTAAAATTAACTAATTTGGATTGAGTCTTAAGGTCTAATGAACCAATGGTAAAGAAATTAATGAACTCTTAAATATGTTAGTTACGTTAACAAAACTAAGTGGAATGTTACATTATAGTTGCTGCTACACAATACCCACATAATGATGCAAGTCATTAGGTGGATACTATGAAGTAACCACTATGCCTCAATATCCCACTCAACTCCTCTAAGTCAATTTTCATAAAAGGAAATCTCAATTTGTTGTTTCACTCTAAACTCGATAGGTATATAACCAAGTGTTATTGTCAACTTATGTTGACCTAGGGTGAATAAACACACACAAATCAAGTGTAAGTCAGTTCGATTATTTCTACTTATCCACGGTCACCATAAGTATACTGCCACACTAGTGTATGTGATATGTCCCTATTTAGTGAGAAACATAGACCCAAAATTTGGTTGATAGAGGTTAAGAAATTCTAATATAGATAACATGTTTGATTGGGGTGAAAGACATATTCCTTTTGATGAGTATGTCATCTAGTAATGTAAACATGGTAAACATGTTTAAAATTTTGGACAAAGTATTATAGGTTGTTGATTGTGTTGTCTTTGTTTCACCTAGACTAAATATGTGTGATGTCAAATGGGTATCAGTTACATATACTCAAATAAGAAATTTAGTTGTTAACACTTGATTGACCCTTGATGGAATAAGGGAACCAAAAGTATACTTAGTATACACATGAGAGATTGATTTAATACTGAGTCATGAAATGAGAGATCGGTTTGGATCTGAGTCATTACAGCTACATACAATTACTGTTAAGATATGGATTATCTAAATGAATGTTTTTTCTAAACTATGTGAATTTTGAACAGAAAACATTAAGGTTTATATTGGATTTAAATTTATGGGTATCTAGATCGATAAGCATAAAATAAAGTAAAATAAATAAATAAATTCTCTATTAATGAAGTCATAAATGAGGATGTTACATTTTGGTATTAGAGTTAAAAGTTGCAGCTCTTAGATATATTTGATTCCATCACTAATAAAACTTAATTTCTTATTAACAGAAAATGGTTAGACTAAGGGAAGAAGCTGTGAATGACCAGCCTCTGGGTGGTGAAACAACTACAACTCAAAAGCTATATGATATCCTTCTGGTCTACTAGCCACAAGGGATCACCTTGGTGTAGTTAAACAACAAATGTCTTGAAATAATACCGAGTCGAAAGTGAACTGTCTTAGGAACATCCACATAATGAAAATAGTGTACGCACTTTGGAGATTCCAATGTTTTAAATAACTATAATGCTACTAATAATAATGAAAATATATCCAATCATCCCTTGAATGAAAGAGCACACTCAATGGTTGAGTTTTCAAAAGAAATAAAAAGAATAAGTCTACCTAAGTTTGATGGTACCACACTAGGAGATGGGGCTGAGAATTGGTTTAGTGAGATTAAGAAGTGATTTCAAATAAGGAACTCATATGAATAAACCAAAGTAGTATAAGGAGCTTGCTATCTTTCCCAAGAAGCATCTTCTGGTGGGACAATCGTAAAGTTGAGCTAAATATTAATGAAGCTAGCATCACATGGGACCAGTTTAAGGCCTATTTTAGGAAGTGCGTTGGTTACCCCAATTATATTATGACCAAAAGATGATAGAGTTTTAGAACCTTGAACAAGGAAAAATGACTGTAACTGAGTATTGGGAGAAATTTACCAAACTCCTTAAGTATGTTCCACAATATCAAACTAATGAGAAATTCCGCATAAGGAAGTTTATTATGGGCTTGAAACCTATAATAGGTGGTGAATTTGATGTGCATGGGCCACCAATGATGGAAGTAGTATTTGAGAAATCCATAAGGAAAGAAAAATATCCATGTTATTTTTGCTCATAAAGAAGAGAAGTGTAAACTTAATAACACTCCTTCACCATTGTCACTTAGAAAGACATGGAAGAAGAAGGAGAAAAGTAAAACACATAATGGTGGAAATAATACTGCTGTAAACTTTAAAAATAATGGACAAGAAAATGTTGCTGGTAATAATAACAAGTTTGAAAGGAAGATACCTTTCATTGGTTGCTTTAAATGTGGTGACAAAGTGGTCACTATGCTAAGGATTTCCCCTTGAGAAACAAGGAGAACAATCTGTAGAAGAAGATTCGAGACTATAATTATTAATCGACGGATTGGAAGGGAAGCAACAAATGAGAGATCTAAAGACTCTGGAACTGAAAAATTGCTATTATGACACCTATTGGACTATTGGTATAGTCTAGAAAAAAATAAAAACATTTTTCTTGCTAATAATAACACCTGAAAACCTTGCTTTTGAGTAAATTATTCTATTTCTATCAAAAAAAAATTGATGAGACTCTATATTAAGTTAAGATTATTTTGAATGAAAAAATACTTTTCCTTATATGTTTAAACATAATTAAATTTGATTTCCATGATATTTTAACACTTAGTTGAAACTTATCTTTAACTTCTACCAATTTTGGGCAAGTACTTTTATTTTTCAAGTATTGGTATAACCATTTGATGTTGTAATAAGTTTAAGAAACTTGAATTTCTACAAATTATGATTATCTATTTAATAATTTTAAGGACGAATAATTTATATTTATACCTATTTTCTTAAATTTGAATGTGGACTAAGCTAATCATCAGGACAACAATGCTTTTTAGAGGGGACTTAACGTAATGCCTCTACCATGTTGATATATGTACTTTCTTTTGTAGAAGTTTGCAAACATTGATATGTGAACCCTATTCTAGGACAAGATACTATTTTGGCCCGATTGATCATATTTTTGTAGATGATATGATTTATCTTCTAAATCTTTTGTAATCACACTTGGGCAATATTGTACTGATGTTGAATTGTTTTCATGTGCTCATTATGTTGAGTTTTGAAGTATATATTGTGAATTTGGGTGATAAGAAGTAAATGCAATCTTATGGGACTATATCGGTAAGTTACCTAAGTTACAATATTAAAACTTTTCCCTTAGTCTATTGCATTACTATGAAAGGAATAGTCATACCTTGGATCAATTTCAGTGATCTAAAGCATGCCTATGATCAATATGTTGTTTCAATCATATTTTCTAAGTCAAAGTTAACACTTTTTTATTGCTAAGATACCTTCATACTCCGGCTTAAATAAATAACAGTTTTTGGGAGCATCTGGTGAACACTTATTTCCATTAATCTACCTTCTTGGTTTGAAATTTCTATAGGTAATGTACTTGTTGAATTCTAGTAAGACCTAACTACTCTATATGCATTTATATTATCCTTAACCTAAGCTAAGGTGAATGCATTTGGAAGGGTATTAATCCCTAAAACTATCCTAAGGGATTCATTGTTAATCTAACCTAAGCTATGATGATTTATTAAAGGGATAACTATCCCTAAACCTAACTATGAACCTAACCTATGGAAAACTAAGGTTGGCATGATGGGTAAGGAAAGGTTAAAGATAAGGGTAGTGGTACCATTCCAAAGGAGTACTTGTGAATTTAATTTGGAAATTAATGTTTATCTTGTTGTTATCTTTGGTAGTGGATCAGTCTATTTGGCATACACATTATTTTTAATTGCTAAATGGTTAAGTAATGTTGTTTTACCATATAGTTATCACTAAGTTATAATGGGTGGTGGTTGGAAGGTTTCTTTGTGGATTCTTACAGTTGACATGGCATTAATTGATCTCGAACCATGAGTGAATACCACCTTGGAAATGGTGAGATGGGTTGGTGGAAAAGGAAAAGAATTGGTTTCACTTTGCATTTTGATTTTTTGAGCTCAATGGCTCTACATGTTATTTTCTAATTTTTCAAACTGGGATTTCAATTCTATTGTATTCTTAAACTTTCCATTGCATGGTGAAAATAAAGGAAGAAATTTGTTGATGAGTCTTTAAAAGAGATGAAAATCAATATGATAGGCTCATTGCGAATTTTGTTGAAGTTTTTTGAGGAGATATTGTTGTGGAAACTTTGAGGGAAAGTTTTTAAGATTAGAGGAGTTCAAGAGCAAGCGTACAGGACATGATAGACTCTAACTCATTACAATACTTTTCTCTATTTAACTGCTTTCATGAAAATAACTCTCCTCATTCTTGAAAATATTTTTGAGTTTGGATTTGTGGTTGGTTTTTTTTTTTCTTTTCTGGTGAAGTCCTTTGAAAATGACTTTGCTTGCAAGATATGGATCTATGAATGATTTATAAATGATATGGTGACTATCTTTGTTACTAGATGTATATTTAAAGTTGTATATTATTTTTTATTTATGATTTAAGTCAATTACAATGACTCTATTTGTAGTATGAATCTGTTAATATTTATGGAAAATTGTGTGAAATTTTTTTTTTGGTTGTCTGTTATGGGTTGCTTGAAATATTTTAGTATTATGTGAGAGCTCTGGATTCTCGGGTTGATACGATATTTAATAATGTTTTGGTGCACTATTTTCTTACTAAGATTAATGTTAAGTGAAGGTTTTCTTTTTGTTTATTTATATGATTTGGTGCAAGCTCTTAATCGGTCTCTCTGACCATTCAGTTTATGAATCATGTATTACCAAATATTAAACCTCGAAAATGGACTTTACCCATTCTAGGTGTTAATAGTTTTGATTAATACAAATATCTCCACAAAGCAGAAGGAGATTGGTTTATTTCTTTTTAATTCCAGTATTGCTTATAGGATTTTTATTTTGTTGTTACTTGTAATAAAATTTCCCTTCCAGTTTGGCATGAATATGGACCGAAATGAGTAATGTTTTTATGGTCTCTTTGATATTATTTTTTGTGTTGTGATTTTTTTCCATTCGGCGGCTATACTCAAATTTTGGGACCCCAAATAATTCTCTTGAGGGCATATTATGTCTTAAATAACTTGTATTCAATTGATCTCTATATCATTGTCTTTTGGGTATTCTCTTTCATTGGTTAGCATGTATCCAAGTTTGTCAACTTAGGTGATAAGATTTTGGAGAGGTTCCAGTAATATTAAATTCACATTGGTTAAGGGATTTTTAACCCCTGTGAGTTTGTAGGCGTGATCTTACATAGTCGGGCATCGAATCTTAACTTGATTTTCATTGTCTGTAATTACATTAATAAATCTTCCATATGAGAAGAGCACAAAATTTGGTAGGAATTATCAACTGAAACAATACCCTTTTGATTCATGGTCTAGTTATAGTTGTATAGTCAACTTGGACATTATTTTATATTGAATAATGGAGATTCAATTCAAAGTGTATTGTTATTAGATATTAGAACTTTTTCTTGGTTTAATATCACCATTATCCCGAACTTCCTTTAACATAGT
This sequence comes from Taxus wallichiana var. yunnanensis, assembly GCA_018340775.1. Classification (NCBI taxonomy): domain Eukaryota; kingdom Viridiplantae; phylum Streptophyta; class Pinopsida; order Cupressales; family Taxaceae; genus Taxus; species Taxus wallichiana. The sequence goes on along the minus strand of CM031244.1, from coordinate 203,794,530 downwards.
AATGATTTAACCACTTTTTGGGTTTTAAATGTGCTACTATTTGGTTCACGTCAAACCATTTTTGTTTGATTGTATTATCATTTCATGGTTTTGGTAATAGGGATTGGTTAATAAAACAAGAAAAAAATAATGTCTTGTTTGTAATACCGAGTTATATTGGGTTGTTGAGTAAATATATGAATAATTACTAATTATAAATTCTCATTGTAGTTATATATGTTACCATTGGGATAAATGTTAAATTCTTGGATTGATAAGTAAATATCTTACTATGTACTTTGACTAGCATGCAATATTATTACTTGGAGGTGTGGAATAATTTACTTAGATAAGTGAATATTGAAATAGGGACAATGGGTTAGATTTTGAACATATAGTATGTAAGATTATATGATCAAAATCTTACAACACTTGTATTCCAACTTTGACCATTAAGGGTCATAGGGTCTTAACTTAACCGATTACTAAAATTTTATTGATTTAATTAATTGGTTCGTAGAATGACTTAAATTGAGATGATTTCTTGTTTAGATATTGCAGCATTGGCTTTTCTTACAGAATTATTAGTACCTTTGGAACTTAGAACAATTTTATTGATTAGTAGAGTTCCTTTCATGAAAATTGTTAGATAGAAGCATGTTTTATAATGATTTAGTACTTATCATGCTCAGTTCTTGTGAACTCACTCATACTAACAATTTTGTAGATGAATTTCATGAAAGGTGAAAGAAGAAAGACTTATAATAAGTTACATTTATTTTACTAATAAAGTTCATTGTATTCAGATGTTTAAATGTATTAAAAACTCTTGAAAAGAATTTTTGGAAAAACTATAAAGGCCTAGCATCATAGTACTTTGTAATTGATGAGAAATGATGTCATTTCTAATTGAAATATTTTTGAAATATTTATAGGTGATGGAATAAATTGACTTCTACTTTTGTTATATTAACTTATTGTAATGATGGAATTTTAAAGATAGTTATCTTTTCGATATGATCCATTCTAATTTGACTACTTATCCTAATTCAAATGTATACATGTTATATTAAATACTTTATGAATTTAGTGCTGATTGGAAAGAGAATTGTTTATCTAAGTCTATTAACCTATGAAGATAATGGTAACCCAATTTAAACAAAATTCTGATATAATTCTTAATGGATTAGCAATATTAATTAGAATATAATTTTTTATGTCACTAAATTTACAATATGAGAAGATAAGTCCTTAAGTGGAAGAAAAAGGAACTTTCTTATCATGATTGAAAAAGGGAATAGTTTATGAACCTTAACTTATGTTGATAATTATATCTATAAAATGATACTTTATAATAACTTATTTAAATGGAATCCAACGCATGGTAAAATTGAAATATAACAAGGTTAAGTTAAGATATTGTTAAAATGATAAGGAAGTATTTGATTCTAACTTACAAATTTCACAATCTAATTTATACTTGTTAAAAGGACTCATATAAACAAGAAGTAATTGGTGACCTAAACTTAACTAAATCAAATTGAGTCTTAAGGCATAATGAACTAATGGTAAAGAAATTAATGAACTCTTAAATATGTCATTACGTTAACAAAACTAAGTGGATTATTGTAGTGTAGTTGCTGCTACATAGTATCCACTTAATAACGCAAGTCATTAGGAGGATATTGTGAAGCAGCAATTATGACTCAATATCCCACTCATCTCCTCTAACTCAACTATCATAAAAGGAAAATTCAGTTTTTCTTTGACTCGAAACCGTGATAGGTGTATAGCCAAGTGTTTTCATCAAATTATGTTGACCTGGTGTGAATAAACACACCCGAATCAACATAAGTTGGTTAGAGTATGTATACTTATCATTAGTGACCATAAGTAGTCTACCGCACTAGTTTATGTGAGTTGTCTCTATTTAGTGATAAATATAGACCCCGAATTTGGTTGACAAAGGTCAAGGAAATCTAATCTAGATAATAATTTCAAGTGTGATGAAATATATATTCCTTTCAATGAAGATGTTGTCAGGAATGAAAACATGGTAAACATGTTTAAAAATTTGGCCAAAGTATTGCAAGCTTTTGGTTGCATTATCTTGATTTCACCTAAACTAAAGATACGTGATGTCAAATGGGTATCTGTAATGATACTCGAGATAGGAACTTTAGTTGTTAACACTTGATTGACCCTTGATGGAATAAGAGAACCACAAGTATACTTAGTATACACATTAGAGAATGGTTTATTACTGAGTTATAAAATGATAGATCGGTTTGGGAATCGAGTCATTACAACTACATACGGATTCGCTTTATGAGATGATTTATATAAATGAATGTTTGTTCTAAATTATGTGAATATGGAACAATGAAGCGTTAAGGTTTATGTTGGATTTAAATATATGTATTTAGATCAAGATAATTAAAGTAAAGTAAATAAAAAATAAAAAAATTCCCTTTTAATGAAGTCATAAATGAGGATGTTACATCTCAAATAAAACACTTTCTTACCGGAATTACTATCAAAGTCAATCTTCAAATTGATCTAGAAGCTAACTCACTGATAGAAGATTCTTTGTTAATCTAGGGACATATATTACATTTGATAGTCAAAGATTTTGTGAACCAAGATGTAGAGAAATGTTCCCAATCCCCTATACTATGTAAGAAGAATCATCACCCAATGAAACATGTTTTTTCAAAGGTGTGTCCCTCATTGTGATAAACCATTATCTATTTATGATCATGTATTCAGTGGATACCAAATCAACATACCAAACAACACTAGATGACATGGATGGTTCATTGGAATGAGCAGTATACAAGAATTCCTCATTTTCTGAATGTTCTTCTTACTCAGCTATATTTCCTTACTGATGGGGTTTTCTTTTCCAGTTCCCCTTTTTTTACCCTTGATTGTAGTGTGAATATCCCTTATGAGATTTCTGATTTTGAGGTCCATAATGACTTGATGAACCTTTCTTATATGTATTGTACCAACAATATTTTATATCATGTCCTCTATTATAGATAGGACATTTATTCTTATTCTTGTCCCCATGTTGATGTTGTTTTTGGGAATTTTGAGAGGAATGATATTTTCCATTTCCTTTTCCTTTTCCTTTCTGATGAGAAGATAGTTCATGTTCCTCTTCATCATCTTTATTGTACATATCTTCTTCTTGCTGTAGTAGATTCACTAACTTATCAAAAGAAAATGTCCGATCCGACAAGTTTAGTTTTGTCACAAAAATGTGATAGAAAGGAATGAGTTCTCTCATAACAATGGGAATGATAGTTGTATCAGAAAATTTCTCTCCCAAGGATAGAAGTGAAGATCTCAATTATAAAATTCTTCTTAAGCAATCTTCTACTTTCTCATTCTATTTTAATTTTAGTGTATGTAACTAAGTCTATAAATTTATAATTGTGTTTTGGTTTTTTTACTCATAAACGGTGCTCAACTTATCCCACACTTCTTTGGTTGTTGTGGCATCTCGAATGTGGGGTTGCACATGATTAGATACTATGGAAAATAGTATGACTTTGTCCTATTGATTAGCCCTGTCAAACTATATCTATTGAGTGGCATCATCCAGTGATCCGGTTACAGAACCATTCACAACAGGCCATATCTCTTCAAAATCAAGCGGTGTTCTGATTTTAGTCTTCCATGTAGAATAATTATCTCATCTTAGGATTTGTGAGTCTGGAAAAAAAAATTAGGGGCATTAGTGCCCATTATTTGAATTCAATGACAAAGGGTAAGGCTTGTATCACTCCACATATAAGGTCTCTCAATCTATATACCACTAGTCGGATATACCAAACCTTTCGATATACACTCCCTTTGATATACCCATTGGTGCATGGAAGAAGCTCTCCATTTTTATATACTTGGAAATATGTGAAAGAGGTGTTAACGTATGAGAAAGAATACAATACGTGGTACTAAGACAAACTGAAAGGGTTATGTGTGATTATTGACACTGTCTCAAAGAAATCAATTTTCTAGTGTCACGAGCTATCTTAGTGTGAGCTCGATGGTACTTAATGAAAATCATTTAGAGACTCTTGACCCTCAAATTTTATCAAGACTACTAACTATTGAGGTAAATATGAAGACCTCTAATGTTTAGAGGAGAACCCCTAGTTGGGGAAATATATATATATATTTCGAATGTGATTTTGAATTGGAATGGCTCAGGAAGAAAATATTTCCTAGTGCAAGGGCACCGAGTGCAAAAAAAATTCTTTCCAATCACGTAGAGATCAAACATGAGGTTGTGGGGATGCATGGATGGGGTTACGGGGAGGCTTCACAGGCTCTCAACTGCTACAAATGATTCTCCAATCTCCTTTATATCTTTTGCTCTCTCTCTCTACACATCTTCTCTACTCACGAGAAGGTCCTACCTACTCTAGTACCAAATGTAATTTATGAACAGGGACAAAAGCCTAACAATTATATTTCTATTGAGGAAAATCAGATATAATAGTGAGGGCTATAATACTTATAGATATTGGACATCAAAAAAATGAGATGTTACATAGGTACAACAATATACACAATCATGAATGGCAATATGGTTATAGAAATATAACCAAATACCAATAATCATACATGACCACAATATGCCAAATAAAATTGTTTTGACAATACAACAATATTTATAATAGGATTAGGGATTTCAGTAATTTCATTGCCAAATTACATGGTCACGACCCCTCCCTATCTAAGGATTTTGGAAAATCTTGGAAAGAGGATAAGTTTGAAGTCAGAGGGATGGAAATTGAGGTTTCTGAGTCCACCATCACCCTGGCCATGGACATGAAAATGAACGGGCTTAAAATTTTTAAGGATAGAACCCACAGAGAAGGGGAAATTTATTTGTTTTTTATTGGCAAGGAAAGATGTTCTTTCTTTATAGATGGTATACGCGGTTCTTGCATTTTGGGTATATGGAGAGAGTTGTGTCTTCAAATAATGAAGTACATCACTTTGGAAAGAAAATACGAGAAAAATATATACTCACCATATGACCCTTCTGAACATGTTCTACCATAAAGTCATGGTGAGAATCCCCTTCTTTCTGTTTATGTCTCTGACTAACTCTTTGATGGATTTCAAGCAGGAGAAAGTGGAGATGCCTCTGCATGAAGGGCTCAATATTCGATGTTTGAAAATTGAAACCTACTCTATCCTCTTCCCTAAAAGAGTATTCGAATGAGGATGACCTCACTCTTGTAGATTTCCTTACTAAGATGAAGGCCAGAAAATGTAAAATTTCAAGGGAGGATTGTAGCAAAGAAATGGGCGAGAATGTTTGTGGGGAAGCGAACACTTTGAGAAAAAGAAATTAGGATGGTAATTTAAAGGGTTTAAAGGATTTGAACAGAAAGTTCCAAGACGTAGAAGGGGTTATTCAAGTGATGGAAGAAACCAATGCTAGTCAAAGGGAAACAATGATGGATGTCATCAACGCTTCCAAGAAAATTGTCACTGCTCAAGTGAAGTCCAAGAAAAAATTTCTGGAGCTAGAGGACTAGGTCAAAAAGCTAAGCAATAGGCTAGAAGGGATGGAGGAGGGCACTAAAAGAAGGAAATTTAACTTGCATTAGTATCTTTGAGGACGAGATGGAGGAAGATATTAATGAAAAGGTGTTGAGGGTGACATGATCAAAGATAGCCACAATGGTAGTAGTGGGGGATATCTAAAATATTAACTTATGGTTCGGACTATTAGCGTAATTGTGGAAAACTTCTACTATTTTGAAGACTGTTTCTCCTTCTCTCTAGTTTTCCCACCTTAATACAAATTATGGTTCTTAATTGTAAGATTTAAGCATGTTTAACTCCTTTATTGGAATTTTACATTTCCTTCTTGCTTGTTGTTTTTTTTTCCTCGTCTTGTAATGGATCCTAGGAGTTGATCCTGTTTTTACCATATCTAATAAAACAATCTAGTTACCAATGCTAAATTAACCTAGTAAACAATTTTTACCTAACAAATAATGAACAATGGGAACTTTTAAAAATATGATCTAGAACTATAGCTTGTGCTAGTTACTACTCATACAGAGACAACATGCACAAGGGAGCCTCTTAAATAAAAACCTATCATCGGGAGGGAGGATATTATGCATGTCAAACATCTAGATGTGGCTCATTCGAAGGGGGTCTATAAAGATACCATGGGAGTCATAAGGTATTTATAGGGTGAGATCCAAAGTGCTCTGAAGGAAAAATTGCATGGAAAGGAGCACATAAAAATTATTGATCTTCCACAAAGGGATGTAAATGATTTGAAGGAGGTTTGAAGTATGCTACAAAGGATAACATCATTCCTTTTTTTGGAGAATGATTTCACAAGAAATTACCATACCCCGAGTTAAGCGTGAGTATTATATCACCCATGAAAATTTACCACAACATAATCATGAGTATGAAAAGAATATTACACTAGATGTAGTGATATATGGCTTGTTGGTAAGTAATATATTGATTGACACAAGTGTCGAGGTCAATTTTCTAACTCTAGATGCATGGAACTAGATTGGAAGGCCATAATTGTAGTCATCTTCTAATTTTTTTATATGGAAAATTAAAAAAGGGTCATTCCTATTGGGGTATTACAGGATGCTTCGATTATTATTCAATGAGCCAAGTTTATAGGAGTGTTTGACATATTAGAGCTTGTTGAGGTAGAAAATTTTCCAACACTTCTTAGGCATCCTTGGTGCTATGTAAATAATGTAGACCTATGATTCAACAAAAGGTATATTAGTTTTAAGAACAAGGAAGAGAACATTTTCATACCCCTAGGTGATGTGAAGACTATTAAATAGATTGATACTATCAATAAAGAGGGGATTAATAGGATTTGTGCACATACAATGAGTGACCCTAAAAATATGGAATCATCTAAGGAAGGTGTACTTTAGTGGGAAGACACGTAATCTATTAGTGATAGTACTATTGTTTCTTGTGACAATTGGTTCCATGAAATATATGAAATGGTTGGATTTGAGTTCAAAGGAAGAGTCACTCGGATGAGCGGGCCTTGCATGATTAGGTGTTTGGGAAAAAATCAACTACCTAGGTATACTAGAGATGAAAAACATGAATTGTTTTTGTGCACCATGGAATAACAAAGTGGAAAAATGATAGATATGCGATGAAATACGATGGTTTATACCTTACATAGAAAAACAATTCCATAGTGGGAAACACACGAGAGATAATACTTTGGGTTGACGCGAGGTATGGGTAGCCTTTTTTACAAGGTTTACTTGAAATAACGTTTCTTCCATTATCCATGAGTATGATGGGAAGAATCCTTCTTTGGTACATAGCCAAAAGCTGTGAGAGACAAAAGACATAAGGATAAGAGGTTATACCACAATCTCACGTGCGTAAAAAAATTCAACTTTACTCTCCACAGATACACGCAGGCATGATATGTACATGTTGAGCTCAAGAAAGAGACTACAATTTTATGTGACATGGTGATGGTATGGCTCATACTTTTGATTATTTTTATAATAAGCCACTAGTACATGAGGCCTTTTGGACCTTGAAGCACATTACATTGGGGTATAACACAAAGGAAAGAGCTCATGGTTCAAATATTGGGAGATCCTTAGACTAAGGCACACGGGGACACATTGGAAACAAAATAGATCTAACTCGGGTGAGCATGTGGAGAGAATAAAAGTGGTAAAATGGTGTACGTCATTGATCATGAGGAAGTTGAAAACCTAGATATTATCCATACAAGGGTGTGCGTGAAGTTATGGACTCTGCTGACTAAATACGCGAGTGTATACCATGTCCCCATGATAACTAAGAAGGTAAATATTAGCACTAAGGATGCATCTAATGAGGATATCATTGGGGACTACTATTCGAAGAAAAGGATGTGAAGATTATTGAGCTATTATATAACTTACATGACCTCTTTTCTAGAGGTTATCATGAGTTAAATGGAATACATCCCTCATTAGGAGAAATGAGAATTGAGCTAAAATAAGGTTTGAATTTGGTTCGGAAGAGGCCTTATAAGATGAACCGGAACATGCATGACAAGGTGAAATAGGAGATTGATAATATGTTTAAATCAATAATTATAGAACCTATTGAGGATTCTAAGTGGGTCAGCCCCATGATGATCACCATTAACAAAGATGGCCGATTAGGATTTGTGTGGACTACTAGGTCCTTAACACTTCTTGTGTCATAGATCCTTTTCCTACATCATTAAAGAAGATATTCTTGAGGGAGTTGTAGGGCATGAAATGTATTCCTTCGAGATGGATTTTCAGGATATCATTAGGTGTGCATTATACGTAAGGATTAAGAGAAAACCACTTTCCCCACCGAATGGGGAATTTTTGTATACACTATCATTCCCTTTAGATTCAAGAATGTTCCAGTAGTATTTTCATGCATAGTTTTGTAATAATTTCATGAATTCATCCATAAGTTCTTATAGGTTTATCTAGATGATTGGACCATTTATGGGCTAGTGAAAGATCATTGTGACAATCGAGATTGATGTTTGAGATATGCTCATAGTTAAGCATCTCTCTAAACATTAAGAAGTGTATATTTGCTACACCCTTTGGCACTCTTCTTGGGAACATCATCTGTATGGAAGGAATATTAGTAGACCCTGCTAAGATTATAGTGATTTTAGGATTGGAAGAACCTACCAATCAGAGTGAAGTGCACGGATTCTTTGGGATACTAGTTACTATAGGAAATTTATTAAAGGATATGCATATATTGTCATGTTTCTAAAGGAATTTCTTAAAGAAAAGGGAAAGTTTTATTGGTACGATGTGCAACAAGTAGGAATTTGAGACTTTAAAGGAAAAACTTAGAACTACACCTATTTTACTCTTCCCTTTTAGGAAAAAATGTTTCCATGTACATGATGTTGCCTTTGGCATGGCTATTCGTGTAGTCTTGGCATAACCATGTGAGGGTAACATGGACCATCCCATATGCTTTGCAAGTAGGAAGTTGAAACCAATAGAGAAAAACTACACAACCACAGAGCGCGATTCTTTATCAATGATCCACGCACTTCATAATTTTCAACAAGATACTTATTAGTCACATCATTCATACTTTATAAAAATCATATGGCATACAAGTACCTTTTCAATAAACCTTTTTAAAAGGGTGTGTTTACCTATAGATACTCTTTTTTAAATAATTTTATTTTATAGTTGTATTCAATCCAAGTTAGAGAAACCTTGGACCTAACCACTTATCAAGGATCAACTCTAGAGAGGATGTGCATTGTATTAAACACAGTCTACCTAATGCATAGTTGTTTAGGTTGAACCATGATCTAGTAGATTTGGAAGCTATTGCATTATTTTTACGCACATGAATGGTGCTAGAAGGAATGAATACCTTGGAAAATAAGCAAATTTCTATTTGAGTTGCATCATATCAACTCATTTGAGGATACCTATATAAAATGGGGTGTAATGAGGTCTTACACAGATGTGTGCTTGAATATAAGTATAAAGTCATCATGGATGAGGTTCATGGAAAAATAACTAGAGGCCACTATATAGGAAATTACATTGTGCACAAGATCCTTATAACATGTCTATGGTGGGATACGTTATATAAGGACACAATGGATTTTTTTAAGCAAGTGATCATTACTAGATTATTGGAAAGACTAGAAATCAAGATGACATGTTGTTAAGGCCTATAACAAGCACAAAAACTTTTAAGAAATGAGCTATTGATGTTTTAGGACCTATTGCACCACCTACGTGTAGGACATGGGAATGTTATATTATCCCATGCACCTATTATTTTACTATATTGGTAGAGGGTGTGCCTACAAAATATGTCATGGCAGCAATAGTGATAATGATAAGGTTTCTTTGGGAAATATTATCATTAGGTATGTATGTTCATTAATATTGACAAGTGATAGGGAAATCACTTCTTGAATAAGACCATTAGGATTTTATTAGTAGTTTTTATGGTAGTGCATCATAAGACTACTCCTTATCACCATCAAGTAAATGGAAATGTTGAAGATTTTAACAAGATATTCGTATAAAAACTAACAAAAATATGTGATGTTGGAAGACATGATTGGGATGAAAATGTATAAGCTATACTTTGGGCATATAAAAACAACCTATAAAAGGTTTAACAAGGCCACACCCTTTTAGTTGGTGTTTGGTGCGGAGGCTATACTACTTGTGGAATTTTTGTTACCATCACTTTGTGCATTGTGTGCGTGTGTGGATTAGACGATGAATAGGAGGTAGATGAGCATATAGATAAATTGATAAAGTTAGACAAGAGATGCACCATTGTGTGCTGAAATTGTATGATAGAAAAGACACATCAAGAATAAGTATTTTACTCTTCGAAACATGGTACTTCTCTATGACTCCAAGTTTATGCACCATTAAACAAAGTTAAAAGTTCATTGGTTGGGACTTGTTGGAAAGAAAATTTGTTAGGGGGTAAATTGGTGGGTTTCTAGCCAAATCTCTAGAACTATATGTTCCTCTTCTTGGGTGGTGTAGCTCCAATTTATTATGAATGAACAAAAATAAATAATTCATGTTGGTCGGAAGATCGGGGATCCAATGAGTGCACTCCACTACACACCTACTAAATGTTTACAATGAATTGTAAGGGAAGATTTTTTTGAAGATAGGGGAGGGGAGTTAGAGAATTTAGACAAGGAAAATTAACCTTGTGAGTAGAAAATCAGATTCTTGCTAGAGCCAATTAGAAATTTTGTATCCACAATTTGTTAGAAAAAACAATAAAGACTATTATGCCAACGACTAGAAGAAACCATGCAGAAATTTACACACATTCATGGTCCATGAAAATAAACAATACCTTTCTTTATTATAATTTCCATCAAGTTTTAAAATGTAGGGAATGGAGGAAAATAGTGAAGGAAATTGTAAGAAAACACTATCTCTCTTTCTTAGCTAAAAAATATCTCTCTCTTGAGTACAAGATTGACAACTCTTAAACAAGAGTTTTCCATTACATTATATAGACTAAGAAACAAATATTCATCTACCCCCACATGACTCTTCATTGTCTCATTAAACTTGTGACTATTCAACTTCATAGGATCTAGGAAATTAAGTTCCCTTTTTATAAATCAAAAGAAATTTTATAATTCATTTCATAAATTCATTTTAATTAATAACATAAACTATCATGATTGTTCACAATGAAGAATTTGAAAGAAGGGGAAGAGAACAGATGAAATAATGGAGAGATAATGGAAGAATGCCCAAAAGAATAAATGGGAAAACCTATTCCTTTAAAGAATAAATTTTTGATGATGATGATGTGCGTGCATCACGAACCACGATTCAAGAACTCCCGATGTGAGCTCATGGTAACCACATGCATTGCTCGTAATGAACCTATTTGATACTTGATAAAAGAAATCTTTATCTTATTGAGATTACTAAAAATAACTCATTTTAAAACACCCATCTATGTAGATCACCTAGTTGTTAGAGTCACCCAAATTGAGATCCAAAATATGCTTTCAAGACTCGTATAGAAGTTTAACTTCTTTGATTGAGTTCGTGGATCATCTTGCAAACATTTTTTCATGATTTGATGCTCCTTTCATGTATGGAGGACCATAAATGTCATGAATTCATTTTATTTAACCACTTACTTTTTTAATTCATTCCTCGTATGTTATTTCTATTAAGAGCATTATGGCTATCGGATAGCAACAAAAAAGGTCTTAAAATTATGGATTTTATTCTAAGGTTTATCACTCCAATTTTTGAAAATTCCTTCATATGAACAAGTGGGAAATGGTATTTTCATAATAAAGGGAAGAATATTGAAAAAAAAACACATCCCTAAATATCCCTAAAAATAGGGACTTTGTGGTGTGAAAACTAGTTCAAGCAAAACTATATTTTTCAATGATTGTTTCCTCCAATTTTCACTTGATTTCGCCCCTTTGGAACCTTGAGAAGTGAAGAGGTATCTCTCTAGATTTTTTTCTTCTATTCTTCATGTGATACGGTAGAATATTTATTAAAAACACATCCCTCCATATCTCTTAAAAATAGGGACTTCAAGATGCAAAAATTTGTTCACGCAAAACTAGGTTTTTCAATTATCATTTCCTCAAATTTTAACGGGATTTTAGCCACGAACCTTCACAAGTGAAGAGGTAGCTCATTTCCTTTTTCACTTCTGTCTTTCATGTGATAGGGAAGAATGTTGATGAAAAATCAGTCCTCCATATCCATAAAAAATAGGGGCTTCATGGCACAAAAACTATTTTATGAGAAACTATATTTTTAAGGATCATTTCCATTGATTTTCACGTGATTTTTCCCACCGGAACCTAGAGAAGTGGAGAGATATCTCGCTACCATTTTTTCTTCCATTTCATGGCATCTATTATTGGATTATTCAATATTGATATATCAAAGTGGCGGTGATGGAGGAAAATGAAGTTATTTGCATTAAGAATGAGAGGGATGGGATAGGAAAATGTCCACAAAGTGACTTAGATTACAAGAAAGGAGATACAAAGAGGTCACATTAGGGTTAAGGTGGTAAAATTTAAGGGTGGTTAATTTTATTACATGATGTGCATAAAGGCCTTGGTGCACAAAAGTTTTCCACTCTCCTATTGGTCCAAATTTTTGCCAAAAAATGGCTAATACCTTCACTTTGTGGAGCAACTTCTCAAGCACATATTTTCAAAAACTTATTTATATGAAATTGTAGGAAAATTTACTTTTTAACACAATGATGATGGTATAATACCTTTATTATTCCTGAAAATTGCCCCATTTTGATTGGGATTTCTAGTTGTCCTTACGCAAATAATTATCTCCTTGAAAAGTTCCAATGGTTTTTGAAAAATATTATGATTCAAACTTATATAGGATTATCTTGTCTTTCCAATGAGTATATATTTTCCTCCTAAATCCTTTCATAGCTCCCAAAATCATTTTTCGAATATTACTTGTTTTTATTGTCTCCTCCCTAAGGGTTGAGACTGGGTCACATGGGGGACTAAGGGACAAAATGGGAGAGATGGAGATTTTTATATCCCAAATATTTGATGCACATGGGAAACAAAAATTATCCCTAACCCTAATTTTACAAGTGGAAGAGTGTGATTGCATGGAGCAGAGGTGGGAAATGGAGTTCGGGGAGCTTAACCTTGTGAAAGAGCTAAAGCTGTGGTCATGTAGAGGGCCCAGGGGACCAAATTAGGTAGGAAATAATTTTATTGCACCTTTTACACAAAATATTTGGTGTGATTGCTGAAAAAAGTTCACCACTCTCCAATTGGTTTGATTTCTAACTCAAAAATGTTTGATTCTTTGAAACTTGTGCCTTGGAGAGCGAATTGTCGGGATGATAACTTGAGTTCCCAAATGAGTTATTTTATGAAATTTTATATGATTCCAACTAGAAATAACCTTATAAATTCTATTTTTGTGGTATCATCCTATGATTCTAAATTTAATCCCCCAAAAATAGGATTTTTGTTACGGCTTGAAGGTTGTATCTAATAAATTCGGGTTATAGATAGGATGCACCTAGGTGTTGTGAAAAATATGATTACACAATATTATAGGGATATAAATTTAATTTCTGATGATATCTTTTTTAACACTTAATTCCTTAGGGAACTCCCAGAATAGCTTCCTAAATCTCAGGGGTTGTTTTTACACTATGCATTACCTAGGCCTCCAAGACTCGCTTTTGTTGAACTTGCTCCAAAACTTGTGAAACCTCCCAAAACCTTCCAAAAATGATTGAAAAACATTCTCGAATCTTTATTATTATTCCTTAATATATTTAGGCTTTCTATTCTTCTTTGAAGGTGTGCACCAACTTTGAGAAGATCATAAAATGGCCTTTCCCAAGCTTGCTAAAAGGCCTATCTTGATGGATCTTACTTTGTAAGAACTTGGAAAGACTGGGTAACCCTAAATAACCTAAGAACACATTGACCCAATTATTTAGAATAATTTAAATAGTAGGGATAAGACTGAATCAAGGGTTAGGGTGATAGGAAGGAGGGCTCAGAATGACCTTTGGGTAAAATTGTTGGGTAGGGTATGGTTGTCATGCTCAAAAATTGAGATTTTTTTGGACATTTGCATAACAACAACTAGCTATATCTCATGTGGCACATGTCATGGATTAATCGCAGCAAGGAAATCACATGAGAACTCCAAAATCTCAATATAACCCATAATGTTGACTAGTGCCTTATCTATTGGGCCTTACAAAACACACACAACTGGCGAGAGATAGATAAAAATGGAAAACACACAAAAAAAACACGCAAATCAAGGCGAAGGAAACACACCACAAAACTAGAAAAGGGGAAAAACCCTCTTTCACTAATGGAACTCTTCTCTTATCAAAGGTTACCTATGAGTGGGAAACATTAAGTGATGTTGTTCCATGAAACCGTTGACAAGTTTGAGAAAGTAACCTCCTCTCCTTAACTATTTATGAAATCCATGTTCTTTCATGATTGTCTATGTAGCTGGTATGAGTGAGCCTACATGAAATTATTGATCCTCGGATTTCACTCAGAAATTACATTTCCTTCATTCCATTTGAAATTCATTTCATAGTGCCAATTGCTTTCCGTGCTTACCCATCATTTGATTCTTCATTGAGCATCCTCTGCTACCCCAAGCTGATTTTAATTTTAATTTATTGAATATTTCAAGCTATTTTTTTCCTAGGTCTATGCTTATTGACCTCTTTTCTACAACTCACCTCATACCTATCTTTTTATTTACTCCACTATGATGTGCTTGAATATTGATGGTAGGATCAAAAGTAACCTTTTACTTGTCTTATATGGCCATAAAAGAGCTAAGAGATAAAGAATTATCTTGGGATCTTCCGAATCTTCTACTACATCTAAGATTTATTTCATGGAGTTCTCCTTTGTTACTTCATGTATCTCATCTTTGTATCCCTTAGAAGAATATTTGTTTTGAAGCTCAAGGAATCTATCTCGAGGATAATTTCATCATCTTGGGACATGCTGCATTCTATCACTCCTTTTCAAGGGATCATTACCTTCAAGGGACTCAAAACTCCTTGCTTCAATTTATTCATCATGGAAAGGGTCTTCCTATTCAAATGGGAAAGAAAATACCTCCATTTTTTGTTGCATCCATCAACTATTGGCTCGAGAAAGACATCATATTTCTCATCTTAATTTATTTCAACATGGGAAATATTCACACTAGTTAAGGCTTCTAAATAAAATTCATGCTTGTCTTACAAATTCACAACTTGCATCATGAGTTCTAGATTGGGCTCGGGGTCTTTTGTTTCTTCCATAGATCTTAGCATTTCTTTTACAAACCATTCTTTCAAACCTTTCATGGGCTCATCACAAGCTGGTCTTGTCCCTCCATGGATGGTATGATTGAGATCATCTTCATCTCTAAATGGGAATGAGAACATCTCCTCTTCATGGGTAAGTGTACAAGTTGGTTTCTCCATTTTTAAATCATCAATAACCTTTTCCTCTTCTTCCGGCTTACATCATCCAACAACTCAAGTTTATCCTCTTCCAACTCAAATTTAGTCAATGCTTCTTTAAGATCCATACCCCTTTGGGAAGGGATACTTGGTCCTATCAAGATGTGATTATTGTCCTCCTCTTTATTTGATATGAAAATATTCATCCTTCTCATGTTTTGATACAAAATTTTGGCTCTTATATTTCCTATTTTTGACTTTGTGTACCTCATCTTATTTTTGAGAAGTAATTTTTTCATGTCTCCCTTTAACTAGGATGGTTATAGAAGACCAGTTCATTTGGATATTACCCTACATATGTTGACATAAAATCCTACTTATAAAAATCCAAATGAAACCGGAATGTTTTCTACTAAAATCATCATCGAAACCTTCTTGTCTAGAGATTTAGTGAGAGCCACATGTCCATATTTTACCAGCCCTACAAGAAGGACCTCTTTGGACTCAAAGGAATAACAAGAGCCACCGGGAGGGGTCATTGTGAGTTTGAGGGCCTTGGTGAACTTCACGGGCATCATGTTGTTGGAGGAACCAAAACATATTATGCGCTTATTAAATACATATTCTCCAACAAGAAGGGAGACATAGAAAGGATCAACCTTATCAGTCTTCAATGTGCTCAATGTTAGCATTTTACGTGATGGAGTCGTAAGATGGTTTTTAGTATTCCTTTAGAACTAGGAGCTATAACATTGGGTGTCAAACTACCAATCCTCATATATCAGACGGATCTCTCAATTTTTTTAGGGTGAGTCCACAAATATTTGGTTTCAATAATATGCACTTTTATTCTATTCACATATTGTATGATGTCAAAAGGAGAAGATGTTGACAAGGGGAATGAAGGGACTTATTTTGGAGTTGGGATAGGTTTGGAGGTAGGGTTAGATGTTTGGGGAATGGAGGGTATTTTATAAGGAACATTAGAAAATTTTGAAGAACTATATTTAACAGGAGTAGATTTATACTTAGAATTGGAAGAAACATTAGAAGAGTTACTTGGAACAATGGGTGACCTTGTGCTTGCTACATGATCATGTTTCTCCAATGCAGATTCCATGCAAGGTAGGAGTGGAGATCCTTGACTGATTTTTTTTTGTGGAAACACCAAAGGAGGAACTTCAATCTTCTTTCTTTTAACATAAGTGGAGGAGGAATATCCTTTCTTATGCTAGGAATGAGTGAACAATGCACATGAGAGACTAGGTTTATCTTCACCATCATCTTGATCACCTCTAGAGAACTCACAGAATCTGATTTTTGTGTTGTTATCTTCTTCCTCAACCTCTACAAGATCATGATCTCTACTTTCTTGTTCAATGTCTTCTTCATCTTCTTGAATCCTAAAAATATCATTGACAGGTGGGTCCTCCAAGGAAAGCCTTCATGGAATTCTGAAATCTAATTTCTATTATTTCTTTGATGGGATACTCGTTCAAAAATTTCCCTCTTTAATGATGTTATTTCATTCGCTAATTTATGTAGCAATAATTTTGTTCTCTCATATCAAGGATATCAAGCCTTACACCTTGAGGGATTCTTGATCTTTCCAGATAGGATGATATTTTCATCAAGTTCAATGGACATTATTGTGTTTCAGCAATGTTCCTTGGTTGAACTTTTTGTAGGAAAAATCCTACCTCCATGATTGAGCATTATTGAAGAATATTTTGAAATTATTTCTAGATGGTGAATCTTCTTCCGGTATCTTGCAAAGAAATTGGTTGAAAAGAGATACGAAGTATCTCATATTATCCTTAGGCTCTTTCTTTATTTGTGCTAATTGAAAAGGATATCTTGATAGTCCTTAGTAAATTTTAACCTTTCTTCAAACTTGGACTTGATATCATTCCAATGAGTGATTGATTTTACGAGAAAGAGGTAGACTCATTTTAGTAATTTTCCTTGGATATATTCCATGAACAACCTTATGGAAATGTCTTCATGTGTGACTCCAAGAATCCCACATGATGTGGTGAAAGCAAGTGATGTGTTCTTCAAGATGTTGTGTGCCATATCCTTTGAAATTTGAAAAGTTCTTGTGGAAACTTGTTATTATATCATGAAGATGGTGTTCAAGAGTGAGCAGGCTTGTATTTATTCCCCATGGAAAAATAGGTGAGGGTCTTTCTTCTTCATCCTCCATTGTTGTTTTTATTTTTGCTTTAGCTCTTACTTCTACAAATTCTTCTTCTGGTCTTTCTTCTTCCTCCAAGAATTCAATGCTCAATAGTGGTTGAAAAATGGGAGAATTTAAAGGGGGATATCAATAGGTGTTTGGATGGGATTTCTAGGTGAACCTTTTGAAGACCCGGATGGGGATGAGGCTTGAGAAAAATAATAGGGATTATATTTGATTTGTTCTTTCTGATTTTGCAAAGACTCGAATTGGAATCAACAACACCTCTCAATGTACTCAACTTTGGTATATCTTCCTTGAGATAACTCACGAGATAATTTTTCAATGGGAATATGAAAAGACATTGTGGAATGTGAAAGATTACATGCAGAAATAAATAGTATTCCTTTAACAATGGGTTTCCATGATTTTTATTTTTATTTTTTCAATTTTTTGATTTTTGTTTGTTTTTTAGATAGTTAATTTTTTTTTCTTTCTTGATCTTTTGATCATTTTTTTGTCCTTATTGTTGACATATCATCACACATTGGGTGCCAAAAAAATTTTGACAAGAAAATTTTTCAAGGAACAAATTGGTGAGTTTCTAGCCAATTCTCTAGAACTCTAGGTTCCTCTCTGCTTGGGTGGTGCAACTCCACTTTATTGTGAATGAACAAAAATAAAAAAAAATTGTTTCCCAGAAGTTTGGGGATCCAACGAACACACTCCATTGCACCCATGGAAAATGCTTACAGTAAATTTTAAGGGAATAATTTTCTTGAAGATAAGGGAGGGAGTTAGAAAATTTAGACAATGAAAATTAACTCTGCAAGTAGAAAATCATATTCTCTCTAGACCCAATTAGAAAGTTCATATCCACACATTGTTAGAAAAAAACAAGAATATTATTATGCCAATGTCCAAAGGAAACCATGCACAAAACGTTACACACATTCATGAGCCATAAAAATAAACAATCCTTTTCTTTATTTCCATTTTTGTCAAGTTATACAATGCATGTAATGGAGGAAAATAGTAAGGATATTATAAGAAAATGTTATCTCTCTTGCGTAGCTCAAAAATATCTCTCTTTAGTACAAAATTGACAACCCTTATGAAACTATTTTCCATTACATCATATAGACCAACAAACGAATATTCATTTATCCCCCATATGACCCTTCATTGTCTCATTCAAATCATGAATTTTCACGTTCCTAAGATCTAGGAAATTAAATCAAAGGGAATTTTGCAATTCAACTTTATAAACTCACTTTACTGAATTAGATAAACTATCATGATTGTTCCCAAAACAAAATTAGAAATAAGGGGGGAGATAAGAGGAGAGAGAATGGAAGAATACCCTAGAGAATGAATGGGAAAAAATATTCCTTTGAAGAAGAACTTGATGATAATGATGATGCATGGGCATCCCGAACCACAAAAAGAGTGTTTCGAAACACTTTTTCAAGACCTCTCGATGTGATCTCATAATGACCACATGCATTGCTCACGATGACGCTATTTGATACTCGGTTTCCCAACCTCTTTATCTCTTTGAGATTACTAAACATAACTCATTTCAAACCACCTGTCTATCCATCTCACCTAGTTTGCAGAATTTCCCCAACTTGGATTCGAGAAGATGTTTTCAAGGCTCGAGACGGAAGAACTTATCTAATTGACTTCCGGATTATCCTACAACCTTGTTTTCATGATTTGATGCTCCTTTTATATCTAGAGGACCATGAATATCATTAATTCATGTCATTCAACCACTTACTATTTTTATCCATGCCTCATATGCTATTTTTAGTAAGTGTATTAGGGTCTTGAAATTATGGGTTTTATTCTAGGGTTTAATGATCAATTTTGGGACATTCCTTCATCTGAACAAGTGGTAAAATGGTTTTTTCATAAGTAAGAGAGGATTATAATAAAAATAACATTCCTAAATATCCTTGTAAATAGGTACTTCATGGCACGAAAACTATTTCACGCGAACTGGATTTTTCAATGATCATTTCCTCCATTTTTGTGTGATTTTTCCCCCTTTGGATCCTTTAGAAGTGAAGAGGTAGCTTTCTTCCTTTTATGATTCTATTCTTCATGTGATAGGGCATAATAATAATAAAATACACATCACTCCATATCCCCAAAAATAGGGACTTCATGGTGTAAAAACTAGTTCATGGAAAACTAGGTTTTCGGTGATCGTTTCCTCTAATTTTTCGCACAATTTTACCCTCTGGAACCTTGAAGTGAAGAGGTATCTCACTTATTTTCCCTAATTTTATTAATGTTAAAAGGAATAATTTTGATGAAAATTAATTCCTCCATATCCATAAAAAATAGGGGCTTCATGATGCAAAATTAGTTTATGAGAAACTATATTTTTCAAGGATCATTTCCACCAATTTTCGCGTGATTTTTCCCACTTTGAAACCTCGAGAAGTGGATAGGTCTCTCACTTCCTTTCTATATTTCATTTCATGGAATCCATTAATTTATTCTTTAAGATTTAGATATCACATAGGTAGTGATGGAGGAAAATGAAGTTATTTGTAGTTGAGAATGAGAGGGAGGGGATAGGAAAATGTGCAAAAGGACTTTGATTGCAAGAAGGGGCTTAAAGGAAGTCACATTGGGGTTCAGGGGCTTAAATGGAAGTTTGGTGAATTTTATTGCACCAAGGCCTTGGTGTAGTGCACAAAAAAGTGCGCCACTCTCCCATTAGTCCAAATTTTCACAAAAATTTGCTAACGCCTTCACCTTGTGAAGCAATATGTTGAGGACATAACTTGAGTTCCTAAACATATTTTTGCACTCTTATGTATATTAAATTACATAAAATTTTCCTTTTTAACATAATGGTGATGGTATAATACCTTTATTATACCTGAAAATTTCCTGAAAATGCCCCATTTTGAGTCAGATTGTCAGTTGTCCTTGCAAATAATGAGCTCCCTTGAAAATTGCCAATGTTTTGTGGAAACATTTATGATTCCATGTTATAGAGGATTCTCTTAGATTTAAAATGAGTATTTTTTTCCTCCTAAATCCTTACATAGCTCTCGGAATCATCTTCCAAAGATTAGGTACTTGTTTGTTGCCTCCTCCATAAAGGCGTTGAGTCCGGGTCACATGGGGATTAAGGGCCAAAATGGGATAGTTAGGAATATTTGTATCCCAAATATCCCAAATACTTGATGCACATAGGACAAAAAAATTCACCCTTACCCTATCTTGACAAGTGGCATAGCGTAATTGCACGAAGTGGGGTGGGAAATGGAGGACGGGCTTAACCTTGCGAAAGTGTTGAACTATGGCTATGTGGAGGGTCTAGGGGCCCAAATGGGGTAGGGAAAATTTTATTGCACATGTTGCACCAAATATTTGGTGAAATTGGTGTAAAAAAGTGTTCCACTCTCCCATTAGTTGGATTTCCAACCCAAAAAGTGACTTGCTACGCAAGCTTGTGCCTTGGAGAGTGACTTGTCGGGACCATAACTTAAGTTCTTAGAGGATTTTTTGATTAAATTTAATATGATTACACCTAGAAATAACCTTATGAATCTAATTTTTGTGGTCTCATTATCTTATGTTTAAATCAACCCCCTAAAAAGTAGGATTTTTATTCTAGTTTAAAGGTTGTGCTGAGAAAATATGGTTGTAGATAGGATTCACCTAGGTGTTGTGAAAAAAATGATTCCACCATATTATAAGGATCTAAATTTCCTTTTTGAATATATATATTTTGACTCTTAACTCCTTATGGAAATTCCATAATCACTTCCCGAAGCTTAGGGGTTGTTTTTGCAATGTGCCTTTGCTAGGCCTCAAGACTCAATTTTGTTGAGATTTCTCCAAAAAATTTGAAACGTCCCAAAACCTTCCAAAAATTATTGCACAACACTCTCAACTCTATAGTATTCTTCCTTGATGTGTTTATCCCTTTTTTGTGCACCAAGGGTGTGCACATCTTCGAGAAGATCATAAAATGATCTTTACCAAGCTTGCTAAAAGGCATATCTTGATGGATCTTGCTTTGTAATAACTTGGAAAGACTAGATAACCCTAAATCACCTAAGAAAACATTTACATAATGCTTCAAACTACTTCAGGTATTAGGGATAAAAATTACTCAAGGGTTAGGGTGATTGGAAGCACGGATCATAATGACCTTTGGGTAAACGTTTCAGGTAGGGTATGGTTTTCATGCTCAAAAATTAAGAATTTTCTTGTTGCACATTTACATGATAATATGACCCTTTATAGTGAGCAAGTTAATAGAATCATGCACATGTCAATTACAAGCACCTTTGTATGGCACCATTTTGCCTAGTTATTTCAATGGTAGTAGGTTGAAGCCCTTATATAAATAACCTTTCTTTATGTTTGTAATAAGGTACTATTTGATCTTAGATTAGATTTACCTTTCATGTTTTGTCTTTTCTTTGTTTTTTTATTGTAATAAGCATGTTTACACACATGATTTGATTACTACTTATTCATTTTATGGGTAGTGGACCACACATACCTTTAGTGTGGGGTGGAACATGTGTGATTATGCTTGGAAGAAACTATTTAATGTTGATACACCTATTAGACTTGATTCGGTGGTTCGTATGACAATATAAGTGAAAGATTATTGTTGGATATGGATTGAGAACATGCAAAATAAAAGGAAAGTTTTATAGGCGTTCAAATATATTTTTACTTTCTACTCAAATTAATGTAGTGAAATATTAAAAAATAATCTAACCTCGAGAAGATGCGGGGTTTTCGATACCCGTGGAGATGGATGTTGAAGTTGATGTTTGATAGAATTTTATAAAGTCAAGGTTTATGTGTAATTCCTCCTGTCTTATAAAGAAAAATAGAGGCTATAGTGGAGCTAAAAGAGGCCTTAAACCTTACTAGAAGATGATTTGTGTTTGTTAAATGAGTTCTTATGTATTTTACAATCTAGGTGATGAAGATTGATCTTCGGATAATTGAAATCTTAACGGAAAGAACTTGATGGTATCGATAACCTTGATCTCTTTGTCTTGGACCGGATGACAAGATGTGGGATGCGAATTATTGAAGCCAATATATAGATCCCAAGATTCAAAATTGAGGATCCTGGAAGAAGGCCTAAAACCTTCTATTTATAATCATTGGTGATTCAAAGAATCATCGGTGATCTAGATTATTTGGGATTTTGAGTGGTAAAGTGGTTAAAACCACTTCTAAACGAAGTTTCTTTGTTTTGTAGGTCGGGTAAATGTTGAAGGATGTTTTTTATTCAAAGTGTAGGGGTCAAAATGGTTATGAGATAGTTTTTCTTATTTTTCTTTTGGTTTTTAAGTGGTTTTAGGTGGTTAGGTGTAGATTTATAGATTTTACAGTTGTGAAAAGATGATATTTATGCTAGGTAAATATGATGGAGGTTTTAAACTTAGGATAAGGAGTGTATAATTTAAATAATGGATTTGATTAATGTATTGTAAATGATGGAGTGCAAATTTTAAGTGTCTACATTTGCCCCTTTTTGTTGAGTAGTTTGATGTAGGCAAAGTGCGAGACAAAAATGATGATGGATTGATTTATATGGATGATCCCTCCTCAAAATGAGGTGAATACAACATAGTGTAAGGAAGCGTATTTTAATAGGTTGGTTAGATAGGATTGATGCATGTTTCATTATTAGTTTCCCCATGGTGGGGTATCAAAATGAGGATTACTACTATTGAATCAAGTGATAGGGGGTACTAAAGGGTATGTTACCTATAGACATATGATCTGTGAAGGTAGGATGAAAGGATGGGGAAGTCAAGTGATGGGTGTAAAAGGGCTCGTACCCCATTTATGTATGACGTATCTCGAGATGATTTTTCTTAGTATTTGATTGATTTGAGGATTGGGGTCCTTTTAACATAAGAAAATGTGTTGAAAAATGGGATGAGGTGATGTTGATTTTGACAAAAAAAAGGTAATGTTGGAATCGCTAGTGATTTGGGTAATTACAATGATTTGAGGTTAAATCGTCGGTGATTTCCAAGAAAAGGATTTGGGGATATAAAATCCCAAGGGTGGTGATGAATAATACATTTTTAGATTGATTTTGTGTAATTTGTATAGGAGAGCAAGTGAAAAAACAATGTTTGAGATTTTATTTGATTGACAAAAGAGAAATGGCATTGTCTAGCAGACATAAGAGGCCCACTCATGTAGAGGCGAGTCCTCAATTTGTTGGTTTTTTGGTTAATTTCATTTTTTTGTTTCATTATGTCATTTTGTTACATATAAAGGTACAATTTTGGAAACACAAGAATTACCAGTGATTCTAAAAAATCGTTGGCAATTAACTGAATTGTCTGTGAATCGCTAGTGATTAGTGTGATGAATTTTTTTTTGAGTATATTGGATATAGAATTTTGGGATGTTTTTGATTTGGATTTTAATGTTTGTATTTTTTTGTAGGTGGATATAAAGATGAAATTTGGAGATTAGATACTAATCGTTTGAGATGAGGTTTAGGCAGATATGACATATGAGGATTGGGAGCATATAAAGGCTTTGGGTTTTATGGCAATGAGGTTTTACAAGAGGATACATAGATGTCTAGGATTGATGTTGGCATTTATGGAGAGGTGGAATTCTTCCACCTGTACTTTTTGGTTACTGACATGAAAGGTGACTATTATAATAGAGGATATTCACAAGATTATGAGATTGATAGTGCTGAGAGAGGAGATTTATATGATTGAGGAGTCTGAGAGAGAGGGTTTCATGAGGAATTTTTATGGGGATGAGGTGGATGATGTGAATTATTTTATAGGAGATTTGTGTTATCAATATTTGTATTTTCCATCAAGAGATAGGTGCACATGTATGACTATGATGATGATGGTGGCCATTTCATGTTTTTCCCTACCTGATTCTAGTGGAGGTAGGTTTCCTTGGATGATGACAGGGGTGGTGGCAGAGATGATGGAGTATCGGGATTTTTTTGAGTTGGCATTGATACTATTAGCATAGATATATAGATATTTTTGGGATTGGAAGGCCCATAAGAGGTCTGGTTTTGATGTGGCATTTGCATTACATTGTTGGGCACACAAGAACATATCTATTTTTTCATCCACAGGGTTTTCTATGGAGTGGTTTTACAGATAGACATGTTGGATTTATGAGGTGGAGAGAGGGTATGTGTTGAGTGAAGAGAACAAAGAAGGTGGGTTCTTATAGATATATTCTAACTGGTTTTTAGGTGGGTTATATGGTATAGAGGCCTTATGTGGAGTATCTTAAGTTGTCGGAATATGCTCATGAGCTTGTTGGGACAAAACAACACTTATGGGTATAGGATAGCTGAAGAGGAGAGTATGAGATAGTGATTTTTAGCCATGTTAGATAGAAATTTGGTCTTATACAAGACATGCCTCAGGATTCAATGTTGCATATATGGAAGGATAGAGATACCAAGAATCCTA
The DNA here is from genome assembly GCA_018340775.1 of Taxus wallichiana var. yunnanensis. NCBI lineage: Eukaryota > Viridiplantae > Streptophyta > Pinopsida > Cupressales > Taxaceae > Taxus > Taxus wallichiana. Next base: position 203,769,345 of record CM031244.1, on the reverse strand, counting down.
AGGCAATTATGGATCAAAGTTTTGTGATATTGGAGGAGTATGGGGCTTTGGGCCTAGAAGAGGAGGGGGGTTTAGTTCCTATTGATGATGTGTAAATTTTTGGTACCTAAATTGATCCCTCCTTGTAAGCCAAGAATAATCAATGAGCTAAGTAGGATGCTTAGAGGAAGAAAGACCATAATTTGAGTCATTCTGTAGCCGAGGATGGATCTAGAAGACTTTTTTTCACTCTCACTTGGGGGATATTGGATAGCACCTCAAAAAGGGTATGACATACCCTGTTACTTTAGGTTTTTCTTGTAACCAAAGTGAGAGAACCCATTTGTAACCTATGTTTGTGAAAAAAATGGATATAATAGCCACATTTAAACTCACTTTCTCAAGGACAAGAAAAGGTCTCCAGAAGACATGGTCAATAAAAACATTATCTAAATATCACGAGTTGTCACACTAGATAATGCAGATATATTCTAAAGAAGTATCAAATTACTAAACATAGTCATATTTCCAACTTTCTTCCTCATATTTTGGGTAAAGGATGTGAAAATTCAACAAATATCCTTATAATTTGTGTATAGGCGGGGCAAGCAAGGGTAATTAAGGTAGATTTTATGGTTATTAATTATGATTTTGATTTATTGTTGGGAAGTTAAGCGGGATAAAATTGATTATACAAAGAACTCAAATGAACCTTGCAAATCTGCGCAGACAGTTGCTCTTGATCTAAAATATGGATCACAAAGTCTAATGCATGAACCTTCAACTAGAAGGTTTGTGTTCATGGAGGCCCAAGAACACATGATTTCACACAAAATTTGAGAATTGAAACACAAAAATTTCATGACAAATTATCAAAATAATCGATAATATTTGATCAAATACAATCAAGAATTGAACAAGATCTTAAGACAAACACCTAAAAATTGATTTTAAAATCATTTACCACATCATGAAGGAAAGCTCCAACAATCATGTAATTTTAGTAACCAAATTTTCACTATTTTCAAACCAATTAATTGTGTAATTTAGATATATTAATTAGTATATGATTGCTTGATAGAAGCGTAAACAATTGATTCAAAATAATTCATCTTGAACAAACTAACAACATTTGTGAAAATACACAGATTAATTCAAATAACTCCAATTCTTCAATAAGGGGACACAAAAACTATGACCTCAATATTTTCCAATGGGTGTACAATGCAACAGTCTTGGCGAAAAGTTTTGGAACAAATGAATAACTTGGATTTCTCAAGTTTGTTCGGTTTCGGTAAGTACAAACAGTACTCTCCTATTTTCTCTAAAGCTTAGAAAATATAACCCCACTATGTGAGATTATTCTCATCACATTTATATAATTTTACTTACTCACTCATTTCCCATTTCCCCCCAAAATCATGGATCTCAAAGAGAATATTCTTCTTTATAGCATACAATTTGATTTATTATTATTCTCTTGAAAATATCTCATCTTATGTTTCTAGGTGGAAAAGTTATGAGCTAGTCACATTTTTCACTTCCTTAGATATGACTGGGATGCCATATCATCCCCTTTGAGAATTTTTTAATGATTTCTCCAATTTGTGAGTAGATGGCCTCTTTTGATTATTTTGAGCACCTCCATATGGTTTGATTTGACATGTAATCACATTTTCCTTTTGATAATCTATCTTAGAGAACACATATTTCCTTTTGTTCCTTTCTAGGCTAATTATTTCCACATGGTTTTTGTCATATCAGACAAATCATCATTTTATTCCTAATGCCAAATTATTTCATACTTATTTCTCTTATTTGGATATCACATATGGATATTAGAGGCTATCTTACCATGATTACACTCAACGTGACATGTCCGCTCGAATTTCTTATAAAGGCATACCATTTTCCTCTACCAATTCACATTTTCTTTTCTAAGTGCAAGAATTTTAAGGAAATTAATCAACAATAGAGTGATAAAACCAGTAGTAACCATCTTGAAAGACATATCCACCGAGGATTTACAATCAAGTTTTGATCTACCAAGTCTAATGAAGCATTCATAGGAATGCTTATTAAAAATTGTTGATTGTTAAGATTATGCTAGGCCTTTGACATCTCAAGTTATTTGGGTTGCATTAGTGAGAATAATTTTTAGGATAATACCTTATTTTTCTACCTTCCAGATGATGCATTTTCATCTCTTCATACTGGAGCATTAAAATACTCCTGATGAATTGAAGAAGTTTTGCCTCATTAGTAGGCCTAGTGTGCAAGGTTTGACCAATTATAAATGCCCATTCATTTCTAATGAGGAATTTGTTTTGAAGGAAATCCCCTTATGGTCCTATATTCTTGATGGAGAGATCTCACTAGGTACTATGCCTACCCTCTTTCTTAGGATGAATGAACTAGAGAAACATGTCTTAATCTTGGAGAAAAAACCATCAGGGACCATACCTTCTGAGCCTCTTGAAGCATCACCATTTTTGTGAATAAATGTAAGGGTGAGTCTATCTCTAGGCCTACTAATCCATCTACTCTAGGATCATTTGTGGTTGCAATTCTAGCTCAGGCTTCCAATCCATCCTTCAATTTAAAAGAAACAGGAAAAAGGCCTTCCCTAAAGGAGGTCTAGACATGACTAAATGGGTTTCCTCTTATGAGAGGAGATCACAATTGCTTAGTCATTGGATGGTCCTATGAAAACTATTGATGAAATTAGGTCTTTAGGTATGTCTTGTACACTAGATGGAGACATTGTGTTTGTTCAAATGACATTGGGGACAGATGAATTTGTTCATAGGAAAAATAAGCTAGTGAAGAAACTTCCTCTTTGTAGAGAGGATTTTGTGGTGGTGGATGATTAGGTTTCTTTTTCTTGTTTCCCTTTTTGATACAATTCTTAAAAATGTATATAACTTTTTCTTCATTGGCTAGTGCCCCAATAGAACCCCATGTTTATTTTTTCCATAGTATAAAATCTAATAAAAATTTCATTAGTTTACATGCTTCATGATGGATTTGAAATCTTATCAAAGAAATATAAAATTCTAATGTATTGTATCAAATTACATATATGTCTGAAAATAACAACTTCAAAGTGAATTTCATTTTTTTATGAAACAAGAATAACATTTGAAATAGGATGAAAAGAAAGTTCAAGGAAAACAAGCCTAGGCTTGTTCATCAGTCTTCACATTTGTATCTTTATCTTCTTCATCTCCTTCTTCCTTGGGTTGCCTATCCACATATGCATCATACTTATGGAATAGCTATTTTATATCATCCTCATCTGGGCCTGTATGGTGCTGAAATATCAAGGCTTTCCTACTCAGTGCATCCACGCATTGATCCATCTTTTGTTTATATTCCCATGGTTTTGATTTTAACTCTACAATTCTGGTTTCTACAGTCATTAGTGTCTTAATGAATTCATAATAAAAGTTTTCTCTTTGGATATTTTTATCAAAAGAAATGATTAAGAATTCAGTTTTCAAATCACCATAACTCTTTTGAATTTATTAAATACCATGTCTTCTAGCATTAGATCAATATAGTTTATACTCTTCTCAACCCATGTCTTCTTTGTCTCCATTTTTATCTAATTCCATTAAAAACATCTACTCGAGTTTGGCCAAGTTTTCAATTGCATGTTTAGTTCCCATGTGTTCAATTGGCACAATTCCTTCCTTCTCAACTAAGTATTCATCTAATAAAGTAATACGATTCAAATTAGGGATAATTCCTTATAATAGAAAAAATCATTATCGCACTGTTCAATTAATGATCAATTTCACTGAGCTTATTCTTAAGCTCTTCATATTTAATCCTATATTTCTCCAATCTCTTCTTCCCATTTTAAAACAATTTCTCTACCCATTCATCAACAAATTTAACCTTTTTGAAAAAAATTCAATATGCACAATAGCCTCTAGAGTAACAATAGAGATATCTTCTTGGCCTTCACTAAATGTGCTTACTAGCTATTGCAAACATGAACTCAAGGATCTCACCTATTCTTTTAACTATCTTTTTTATACTTCGTCTTCATCAAATTCATGAAGAAATCCCTAGACTGATTTAAAAACTCTTTTCTTTAGTGCATCCCTTGAGAATTTTACCAAAGAAATAAATTGAACATTATAGTCACCTACAGTTATATCACTTCTTGATTTTCGCTTATGTGGGATTGTTGCCTCCAAAGTTCGGATCCATATGGGTTAGTATGAGTTTTAGAACTGACCTAACCTTTTTTTGAGCCTTTGTGAGTTTTAGGAAAGCTAAGGCTATAAGATATATGGGTTTCACAGTACTACCTCTTCTTCTTCTTCTTTTGAAATTAACATTCTTATCTCACCTTTTTTAAGAGTAGTTCCCACCTTTGTCTCTTGCAATGCATGTTGATGTTTTTCAGGGACAACCACCAATTGCTTAAACATTTCTTGAACATCTTGTACTAATAGATCCTTATGTTACACGTTGTCCAATTCCAATGTTTATTTCTTGGGTTCATATTGTGTTGTCACTTACCCCACTTGATTCTTTCCTTGATCCTGAAATTGTTGTTGACCAACTTCATTTTGATTCATATCAACATTTGGGACATCTAATTGTCTCCTCAACTGATTTATTTATAACCTCTACATTTTCCTTAGGAATCTCTTGGGTTGGTGTTGTTCCTTTAGGTAATTCTTTTTCTTCTGCAATTTATACTTCCTTTAGAGGTTTTTGTTTGGTGGAGATATCCTCATGAACTAGTATACCAATTTCCTTTTGTTATTTTGATACCTCCTTTTGTGGCATGGTGTGTTGGATCCTTGTATTTGATCCTTTACCTTTATCAATACGTTGTATGATCTGATTTTCATCAATCTCTTCCTTTGTAATGGTTTCTTTTGAAATTTCAATCACCCTTTCTTCAACAAACTTTTCCCTTTGAGGTGATCCACTACCTTTGGTAACCTTGGTTTCTTTTTGGGGATACTTTTCACCTAGTGCCCCAATATCCGTAATTTATCCACCAAAATTCCTTAAACTTTTCACTTGCTCATTTCTGAAGTATTTTTTCTTTTAGAAGATACTTATGACACTAGAATTTCTAACTCAACAATTGGCACGTGGGTGGATTCCTTCACTCCTTCACTTGACTAGAGAATACATGTATCCTATACCACTTGTATTTCAATTGATACTTCAAATGCCTTGAGTACAAGAGTCTCCTCAATTGTGACTATCTATTATTTGAATTGGGATTTTTTTATTCATGCAATTGGTCATAAAGAGGTATACTCACACCTTCAATTGGGGTTGCATCAAATTTCTTCAACCCTTGATCTAACATAGAACTATCTAGTAGATTAGATGGGATATTACCTTGGGATACTTGTTCTTGAGTAATATCATCCATTACTCCTCCTGGAGATAAATTTGAATCTGGATACTTTGTTTGTATACTTGAACATCATTTTTTTGGATTGTGGAGTTTCTTGATGAACTATGCAAACATCTTTTCCTTCTTGTTCCTTAGTGAGCATGGGAGGATCAATCACTTTAGGATTCTTATGATTGTGTTTCTTAGATGCATGATCACCTTCTCTTACCAAGGGTTGTTCAAATACAACTTTGTATCTCTTCTTTGCCCTTTAAATTTTTTTGATAATTGGTGCTACCCTTTCCTTAACACTCTCTGACTTGGATTAGATGTTAGGACTAGCTATGGCTCCTCTCATCATATTTTTAGTACCTTGGGATCCTGGTAAAACCTTTGGAGGGGAATTTTGTGTAGCTAAACCTTTTCCCTTTGTTTGGATTGGTACTATAAAAGTAATAGGATCATTTTACATAGACTTTAGAAGCATTTCTTCTATTTTCTACTTCAAAAAGACATGGAAGTTCTATTTCACTGGAAGCAATGGTCCATTCATCAATAATTCTTATAGTAGGTATTTTTAAGGTAATTTGGGGGATTTCCCTCCTAAAGGATCCATCTTATCATCTCCTTCCCTCAAAGGGGGAAGATCTTCCTTCAAAATCTCTAATTCCCTGAACTTATTAAGTACCCTTGTATTCTGAATAGATAAATATATGTTCTTTTTTTTACCAAGTCAAAGTTCTCCTCATCACATGAGAAATCCTACCATACTAATCATATGATTATTTTTCATCCCATTTTATGGGGTTCATTGGTTGTCCTTCTATATTTTGATCAATATAAAATTGACTCACAATTTTTTAGTCATCCATGATTCCTTGAGGCACCACAACAATTTTAAAATCAATGATCTTCCTAAGAGTCATCCTTGAAAAATATCTGAGTCTAACTTCTTCCTCATCTCTATAATTCATCCAATAATCCTCAAAATGAGGTTCATGCTCAAAATAATTTCCCAAAGTGTTGACCACCCATCTAATATCATAGTTAGACCTTAATTCAAATTTCTCCATTTCCTCCTCCATCAACCTAGATTTTATAATAGAGGGGAAAGAATACCTTCCAATCCTAATGGGAAATTTGATGTTTGTCTTGTGTCTCCCAGCAATAAACTTATGAACAGGTGTTAGTTGTCTTGATGATTAAAACAAAGCCATCTTTTCATCTAAATACCTTAGTAATTTGCATGATTATATTTTTATCTTCTAACACCACTTGGTGTTTATAACTTTGGCATAATATTTCTTCTTGGCTTCAAATTATTTTAGGGATAATTAAACACCTAGGGTTACTAGAGTTTTCATCACTGGTAATCCTATCTTTATCCTGAAAACTTTGGGTGTGAAAGTCAATACTGCCTCACCACTCCCATCCAAAAATCCCTATTCTGTGGATTATAATTCATAGTGCAAATCCATACCAATTCAAGACAATGAACTAAAGGAGGGATAGCAATAGCTGAAGCAATGTTACTAGCCTCGATTGCTTCCATGAGTTCACTTTTGTCTGGGATATTTAGTCTTTGTAAAAATTCATTCAAATCAGCATTCATCAAGTTTGTGTCCATAATTTTATCCAAGTCACTGGTAACACTAGATGTGACTTGAAAACTGATAAAAATGACTTAATTTTTATGCCCTAGCTTCTACTTTCAATCTCTTTGCAAATTGTGGAGTAGAATAATGAAAGTACGAAAGTAGTACAATCCTTACCAGTTTTTTGTGTAAATATCTATGTAATTCTCCTTTGCTTCTTATATTTTCAATCCTTTAGCTCCCAATCGATGCTCCTTGATTGATTTCACCTCGTTCCTTTGAAATTTTTGATAGAAAGGGTATCCAAATATTCACATGTGATAATAAAAATCTCAAAGTGTTTGAATACTTCAAATAATTTTTCCTTGATTTGTACAAAAATGCATTAATGGCGGTAGCCATAAATGCATTGAATCCCGACTATCATCTGTCTTGCCTCCCCTTTTTTCAATGTGGGCCATGTACTTGTAAAAATTATATGTTATGTGGGCTTAGGGGTCTTTTTGTATTTTTGCACTACCTTTTAAAAGCATACGAGTTCACACATTTGACCCGAGCACCTACCTTTGAATTTTGTTATGATCATGACACGTGTTCAAATATTGGAGGTAGTAGAGCTACGAAACCCTTTTTCATATCTTTCTATTTTCTTAATTGAGCACAATACTATAAAGTCAACTTGAGGCCTCACTTCTCCACCCTATGCTTAAAAATATGCCATGTGTCCTTGGTGGGCCTCAGATATTTTCTGCACTTTTTCACTTTGTCAACTCACTGTTAGGAAAACATTATTGGTCTGATTCCCTGCTCTAATTACTCTTTTACACGTATATTATTTAGGGAGCGGGGTCAATATCTGATCTTGTATCCTTTGACTTTGAATATTCCTGGGAATATTTGGTGGGCCTCGGGGTCAAGTTTGTATTTTGTGATTATTATGTAATTTTTGTAACTTTGTAAACCAAGCATGTAATGCCACAACCAATGGGAACCTGCCACATATCTTCGGGTGGTGGAGAAAAATATGAAATTTGAAACAGAGGTTGAAGGATGATATACAAGGATATTTTTACAAGATTAAACCTGATTCATGACCAACTTTTTATAGGGATTTTTAAAGGCAACATGAATATTACATTCCTCGACCAAAAAGAGGATTCACACCCTAAACATAGGGTTTGCATTCACCTTTAAGCTGTTAGAATTTCAAGATTCTAATAAATATGGATTTAATTAAATTTTATATTACATAATGTTATAATAAATATTTAAATAAAGATTACATCATAACATAAGTAAATAAAGATATACTTACATGAAATAAATAACATAGGTGACACAATATTTATAGTGGAAAACCCCAATAGGGTAAAAACTACATTGAAAATAATCTTTTACTTCGAGAGAACTTATTTTACATCCAGAAGATCACCTCCTCCTTTGAAACCCTATTTACAAGGGTAAAACCAAATCACTTGATTTGTACACCTTTGATATATTTCCGAATATATCAAATGAGGACGGAAAGTCCTTTTATATAAGGTGATTAGATATATCTCCGACCCACCTTTTCAACCTAAAATTATTGACACATACACCTAGGTTTATAATATTTAATATTAGAAATATAATCATTTCATGATATTAAATATTTAACATAAAATATATACCTAGGTTACCATATTTAATAATAGAAATATAAATATTTCATATTATTAAATATTAATCTATATATTAGTGATGGACCCATATACATTAAGGGTTGGCTGACCACTTAATTATTATTTTCTAACACCCCCTTAATTTTAAGTGGGATAACATAACATATGCCAATAGATTACCTGCCTATGGTACACTATAAGATTTACAATCCTTAAACCATAAAGGTTTTAGGCTAGCATATCGGTTGAAGGAATTATAACACCTTCATCAAACTTAATTTACCTTTTGGTACAAAAGGATTTAAAATCCCAAAGATCATCCCATGATCAATGGCTAAGTATGATTTGTGAGTTTTACAGGTTCTCACATGTTCTCGTAAAAGGTTATTGAACCTAAGCATATAGGAGCCTTTTACAACCAAGGACCTACTTAACAATATGCTTGTACTGAATGTTTACAAGTAAAATCAATAACACTAAATATTTTACTGAAGATTGCCTTTAAGATCTTTCTACAATTCTTTCTAAAAAAGAATTCAAGGAGGTATATATGCTTGAAGGTCTTTTTACACTTGCCGGAGGTATTTTACAAATGCCCGAAGGTATTTTTACAAAAACCAAGTTCCATTAGGAGGTGACATTTTCATGCACACTCCCCTCAATGGAAACTCCGAAAATCCAATCTTTTCATGAAAGTGACAAAACTTTATAGCACTCAAGGACTTTTTGAAGATGTCAGCAACATGCTCTTCAGTCAACATGAACTTGAGATTTATCTCATCACTTTGCACCTTCTCACGGGTGAAGCGTATATGTATCTCAATGTTCTTTGTCCTCTGATGTTGAACTGGATTCTTAATCAAGAGTAATACAACTCTGACCACCACATAGAAGATAAATACTTCCTTTAGCTTCCATGTGTATCTCTACCAACATTCGTTATAGCCACATGGATTCTTTACTTCTTCCATTGTACTTCTCTTCCTTAGTAGAAAAAATGGAGACTGTTGATTGTATTTTTGTTCCAAGTAATGGTTCTTACACCAAAAAACTTGAACACATATCCAGTATATTTTATAACACAACATCAGTATGGTTAGAATCAAAAAATCATATAAGATAGTATTTTATTTTTTATTATAATGCAACCCATAATTGATTTTTCCTTTTAAATATCTAAAACTCTTTTACAAGATTCTAATGATCTCTAAAAAGGTTCTTACATAAACCTTGAAGTAATTCCTTTTGTATAGGAAATATCTGATCTAGTTATAATTAGATAAATCAAACTATCAACTAACAATGTATATAAAATAGGATAAACCTTTTTCATATGCATATTTATGATCAATATTTATTCTAACTTCCATTGAAGTAGAAAATGGTTTATAATCAATCATAAGAAACTTTTTCAATATAGTGGTTGCATATTATGTTTTGAAAATGACAATAGAATGAAATACAATCATATAAAACATGATGTGAGAGACCTAACTCATTCATTTCAAAGTACTACTTCAATTTCTCTTTAATCCTATGAATTAAATCAAAATTGTCATCAGACATAACTAAATCATCAACATATATACATCTAATGATAATATGTGAGCCTTATTATTTGATGAATATATCATTGTTAGAAAAATAATTAACAAAACCTAACAGTTTAAAGAAGGAAACAATTTTCGCATACCAAGCTCTAAGAGCTTGTTTTAAACCATACAAGAATTTCTCAACTTACAAACATAGTTTTCTTTACCAGTTTCTTCAAATCCTCTAGGTTGAAACATATAAATTTCTTCTTTTAAATCGTAATTCAAAAAAATATTTTTCTTATCCATTTGATGGATTTCCCACCTAAATTGAATGAAAATTACAAATAAGGCCCTAACAGTACTCATTTTAGCTACAGGAAATGTCTCAACATAATCAATACCAAGTTTTTGAGTGAAACCTCTAACAATAAGTCTAGCTTTATGTTTGTTAATACTACCATCACCATTATATTTTACTTTGTATATCCACCTAGACCTATAATACTTCACACTCGAGTTCATACAAGGTAATTAATGCATGGTACATATGATGGCTTCTAGTCATTTTCCTAAGGTTAATAGGATTTGAGTTTTCTAACATAGATTGAGCCTAATTTAATTTCTTATCTACGAAGGTAAGAGTTTTAGAAACATCTATAACATCAAAACATCATCATGACCATTTACTAAATCAACATCAAAACCATCATTTAGAAGCATTTAATGAAGTAACTTCAAGAGAAGAAGAAAACACATGTAAACCTTTCACTAGACTATATCTATACATTTCATATAAGCTTTGATAATTAACATGTCCTAACCTTTCATGCCATAGTTTTGAATTATTCAAACTCTGAGATATAAAACAAGATGCAAAAGAGAAATCATCAAAAATATATAGATCATTTCTTTGAATTCCTTCAACTATTATACTCTCATTACTATCCGTGATACGCCAAGTATTCTTCATGCATGGATTCTAGTTGTGTCCATACCTTTTTAGAATTTTGATATTACCAATCAGAGAAGGTACTCATCATTCACATTACATAGACAGAGCATCTTACATTCGTTGTAAGAATGCATTCATGTTATCTACTGATTTGCTTTACGACTAGTGGCAAAGCAACCTCGATTCGAGAAACAATCATCTAGATTTTTCTCATCAAAAATTCTATTTTGACCCGAATGTTGTAGTTGGTTTCATTCAAGATCTGGGTTTTGTCAAGACAGAAATAGTTGGACGTTATTTTTTCCAAAACTTGTAAAAACACTCTATAATGTACAATGTACCACAGAGTTAGATACATATTTATTGATAAAAACAACACTTTTAATATAATCAGATCTAAATTTTACAAATCTAAAGAAACTATTTGATCATAATTAATTCTGCCATTACAATGCATATTAATTAACCTCTCACAATCAAAATAATAACCCGCATTATAAAAGGCTCGAATTATACCCCATATTTATATAAAAAATATTTCTAGCCATATAGAAGTGAAGTAGAGACCCCTAAGAATACATAACAACTTCAAATTTCAAAAAAAAAAATGTAGACAAAAATATGACCACTTAAATTTGACGTCTAAATGACCGTCATAATGACTTTTTTTTGGTCTATCGTGACGGTCATTTAACCGTCAATTTTAACAAATTTAAAGTTTCTGAAACCTACGAGCTTAAATTTGACATCTAAATGACCATCATATTGTCTTATGTTTGGTCTACCATGATGGTCATTTGACCGTCAAATTTAATGAAGCCAAAACTTGTGTATTTCCAGAATGTGAAATTCTAGAATTTCTTCTTCTATATAATATTAGGGAGGTTATATTTTAACACATTATAATAACCTATTATAATTTATAATGTAAAAATATATACACTTTTATAAAAAAATGTATATAATTTATAGAATGAAAATAAAAAAAAACATATAGTTCATAAAAATTCTAAACTATAGTATGTTGTTTTTATATTAAAAATGCATAACCCTTATTAAAGGGGTTTAAAGGACAGATCAGGTTAAAAGAATTTTACTAGGTGCAAGTAGATTTATGAGAGTATAGATTAACCTACATATTTTATAGAGGGGACAAGTAATTTCACCTGACCAATAAAATAAATTGAAATCCCTATTTTCATGAACCTTGTCTCTCTCCCTTCATTTACTCTTAATTTTACCCACACACATTTAAAAGTATAAAAATATTGCAAAATATTTTATATAATTCCTGCAAGCTAAAAACTTTAAAACTTTTATGTGGCTATAACTACCAATATTTTAATAAATATTTACCACACTTCACGTGGGCCACCAATAAACTAGCCCCCTTTTTAATTCTCCATTTATACTTGAGAGTTCCACATTTATACCTGAGATATTATCTCATTTTATTCTCCACTCCCACTCTTATATAAAAGAAAACCTTTAAATAGGTTTATTTATATAGTTTTTATAAACTATAAGATCTAAATGAATGGGGCCGCCCCCTTACATGGATAATATAAATGGTTAGGGACACATGTTAGGTTTTATTTAATAAGTATTAATATTTAAAAATTAATCCCTTCATGGCCAAGAAATAAACACGGGCCCCCTTACTAAAAAAAGTAAGCACTTTTTTTTTTTAAACATATATAAACTAAATCTAATAAAATTTATATTTTAAGTAGTTTAAAATAACCATATATATAAAATATGATTCAAACTTAGGTTTGTTTCTTTTTAAAAAAACTATATATGCATAGATTTATAAGTTAAGTTTAAATATGATTTAAACTTAGGCTTAGAATATGGTCTATTGACTCTTCCCTCAATCCCATGTAATTTTAATATGGTTTAAGGATTTTAATATATAGTTTTTTTTTCAAAACTATATAAATTTTAATATGATGTTTATATAAATTATTATATAAACCTTATTCTATATTATATTTTTTTATTTAAAAATAATAATATAGTTTTCAAATTATATAGGATATAGTTATAGATTAACTATAAACTATAGTTTTTCAAATCAAATCCTTTTAGAGGGGACCAAAGAACACAGGTATGAATTTACCTTCCAAAATATTTAACCTGCAAACATTTGAAATTATAGAAAACATGAAAATTATTTCATATAGTAATAAATCCTTTCTTTTTTTGTATGTGACTTTCACACAGGTAAATATTTGAAGCCCCTTTCACTTGTGCACACATCAATCTCCAAACAAACATTAATTTCATATAATTTATAAAATGTAAATGAAATTAAGAATCATATCATATTACATCTCCCCCCAAAAAATTAGGGATTTAAAATTGAAAAACCCTAAAATTTTTACCAAGAGTTTAATTGCACAAATGTAATGCCAAAATAAATTGGGGAAAAAAAAGGGGACCGGATACTTTTAAATACCCTTTTGGGTTGGTTGAAAAAATCCATACAAATTAAATAAATAAAATAAAAAATATTTGATCTTAATTTATTTAATTTACCTCACTCTATTACCATGTTAGAATTTGAGGATTCTAATAAATACGGATTTAATCAAATTACATATTACATAATGTTATGATAAATATTTAACTAAAGATTACATCGTAACATAAATAAATAAATAAATACTTACATGAAATAAATAACACAGGTGATACAATATTTATAGTGGAAAACCCCAATAGGGTAAAAACCACTTTGAAAATAACCTTTTACTTCAAAGAACTTATTTTACATCCAGTAAGATCACCTTCTCCTTTGAAACCCTATTTACCAAGGGTAAAATCAAATCACTTGATTTACACACCATTGATATATTTCTGAATATATCAAATGAGGACCTAAAGTGATTTTTATATAAGGTGATCGAGATATGTCTCTTGACCCACCTTTTCAACCTAAAATGGTTGACACATACACCTAGGTTTATAATATTTAGTATTAGAAATATAATCATTTCATGATATTAAATATTTAACATAAAATATGTACCTAGGTTATCATATTTAATAATAGAAATATAAATATTTCATATTATTAAATATTAACCTATATATTAGTGATGGACTCATATACATTAAGGGTTCACACAACTTAATCATTATGTTCCAACATTAACATTATTACATCTTCAAATATATGCTTTTTATATGAGAAAACTAGTTAGAGTAAATTTTTACGAAGCATACATTAGAAAAAAGGGTGAGATAAAATTGATCACTAACACGGCTCCGACTTGGGGATGGGCACCCCCTATAAGTGCCACAAGAACCACACAAACCAAACATATAACACACCAAGTTCTTAAATCAATTGGGTTACATATTCATTCAAAACACACACTAGGTCAAACAAAAGTGACATACTTCATAAAAATAGACTAGTATACCGAGGAAAATGGTCACTATAGACAAGGAAAAAAAAAGGAACACAAAAAAAACAAAAAGACTATACACTTTACACTGATTCGTACCTTGTTTGTAATCAATACAAGAAGTGTTTCAAATTCATGCCATGAATATTAAATTAAGTAAAATCTCCATCCATATCCTTTAAGAAAAAGGTATTCTCACCAATTCTTATGTCAATAGAATAGGGTCCCATCCATAAAGCATCAAATTTACCATGTTTCCCCTTATCCTCATGCTTGTTATCCCATAGTAAGAAAAGATCTCTAACATTAAAAGTTCTAGGGGTCACCTTTTTTCAAATAACTTCTTAAGCTTCTCTTTAAACCTTATATGTCTTTGGTGAGACTCCTTCTTTCTTCATCCAACTCAACTATCTGATTAATCCTATCCTCATAGGGGTTCACTTCTTCATCCTCAAGTTTTTGTATGAACTGATAAGAAGATAACAACATATGTAGGGGTAAAAGAGCCTGGAATCCATAAACTAATTTAAATGGACTCTTTCCAGTGGCTCTTTTGGCAGTGATTCTATCTACCCATAAAGAAAATTTCAACTGTTCACCCCATTTCCTTTTATTAACCTCCAATGTTCTTCTAATTATCTTAAGTAATTTTTTATTTTGTAATTCAACTTTACCATTCCCATGAGGATTGTAGTTAGATGCATATGTCAGAATTATCCCATATTATTAGCACATAGATACTAATGGATTAGCTTGAAAGCTCATGGCATTATCAACAACTATTTTTAAGGGTACTCCAAACCTATAAATTATATGATTTAAGATGAAATCCATGACAATTTGGTGAGTTGTTTTTTTAGTGGGGATAGCTTCAACCCACTTGGTAAAATAATATGTGGCCACTAGTATCCATTTATTCCCTACACTTGATGGATATGATATCTCTCCAATAAATTTCATACCCCATTGTTTAAAAGGAGTTCATATTGACACTATTTGTAGGGGTAGAGGACCTGAAGATTTCATTCTTCCTGAAAACCTTTGACAACTTTTACATTTCCTAACCAACAAGGTAACATATTTGAAAAGTGTGGGCCACCAGTAACCTTCCCTCAGGATCTTGTGGGTAGTCACTCTTCTAGAAAAGTGACCTCCACATACTCTCCCATGGAATTCTACAATAAGTCTAGGATCTTATTCCTCTATGATGCTTCTCAAAAGAACCCCTTCAGATTCTTCCAAGCCAACTCATAATCAGTTATGATATATTTTTGGGAGGCTAGTTTTAGTGTTCTTCTTTATTTTTATCTAGATACCTAGACACTCTAAATTCTTGAGGTAGAATATTATGTATTTATACCATGTGGAATTGATTAACTTCTTATGGAAATCCATAGTTCCTTCCCTAAATTTCATTGACCTCCATCACCTACAACTTGATTTACGCCATTAGCTTTATAAGGCCTAGACCTTTAACCAAATTGGTGGTTTGTACATCCATGTCATTATTTTGTAGCGTGGTCACCCATTGTCATATTTTTCTAGAAAATTTCATCTCTGATAAAATATCTTTGACCATAGTGTGAGAAACATAGGCTACAATTTTAGAACTTAAAATATAGGGCCTAAAAATTTTAGTAGCTCTTACCAAAGAAAAATCCTACTTCTCCATGATGTTATGCTTCAGCCCTCTACAAGGCTTTACTGAAAAAGGAAATAGGCCTTTCATTTCCTTCTTCATACTTTTGCAATAATACATATGCAATAGTGTTTTCAGATGCAAAGGATAATATCTGAAAATCCTTCTTATAATCAGGGGCTACCAATACTGGAGCATTTTTCAATGCTTCTTTTATTCCAGTGAAATATTGGAGAGCTCCTTCCTCCCATTTGATAATCTGGTCCTTCTTTAACATACTTGTAATAGGGATAGTCATTTCAGAAAAATTAGAAATGAATATCCTAATGAAATTTATCCAACCAAAGAAGGACTTGAATCCCTTTCTTAGTTTTTGGGACAAGAAATTTACCAATTGCTTCCACCCTTTCAAGGTCAATCATAACCCCTTCTTGTGACACAATGTGCCCCAACAACTTTCCTTTTAAACCCAAAAATGGCACTTATTAGGATTTAATTAGATGCCATATTTTGTATACCTTATTAGGATCTTCTCCACATGGTTCAAGTGATCACTTCTTCTTCTATAAAAAAATTGTCACATCATCTGGTAAACTAAAATGAAATCATTGATATAAAATGAGAATGGAACATCCATGGATCTTTAAAAAGTATCCCCAACATTCATCAGACCAAATGGAATTCTTACATACACATAGATACCCCCATGGAGTCTTTGAAAGAATTTTTAATTCTCTCTAATTGCTTCACAATCACCTAGTTGTACCTTGAGAATCCATATAATGTGGAAATAAATTATGATCTAGTAGCCAATTGTAGCATGTTATCCATATTACGAAATGGATAGTTATCTTTAATTGAGGATTTTTAAAAAAATTTAATGCCTCTACCTTGGTTGTTGTCCTTGATCACTTCCATATTTGAAGTAGCAATGTTGATAGGTAATTTTCATTTTGAAGATGGTGACTCATTAAGAATGAATAATCATGTTGTTTTAGATGATATGCTATATCTTCTAAAAATAGATAACTTCATATCATGACAATTCTGAATTTATTAATGAAGTATTCTTATACTTTTTGTGCTGAACTTTTTAATGTATTTTACATGTGGATGAAGGAAATAAATTCAGTTTAAAGGGTTCATTTCCTATTTTGTATTAACAATTTTTTTTTCAGTTTGATGATTGTAAATTCCAAGATTAACCATCTTGGATCAATTACAGTGATCCAAGGCATGTTTGGGATTTTTTTTTAATATTTTGATCATCTTGACTAAGTCGGTCGAATATCTAATTTCAGCACCGTGCTTGCATTGGGGTCATAGGGGCATCCTATAGCATCTTTTGGATTTCACCCTTCATGGTGATTTGGTTCTCCATTTTAATGAACAATGAAATGTAATGTTCTTTGATTAATTAATTGGACCTAATTAATCTAAGTGTTTTTATAAACTTATCCTATCCTAAACCTATGCTAAGGTGATTATATTTATTTGTTGATTAATTCTTAAGTAGGATGATGAGGAAACTATTCTAAGTTTGGACACTAATTAATCCTAAACTATTTGGAACTATAACTAAGATCATAAACTACGATCTCTAAACTATTATTAAAGGGACCTAACCTATTGGACATCGACCTAACCTATGGCATTGGGGTTGTATTTTTTTATCAATTGAGATGATTGAAGGTGGCACCATTCTAAGGGCATCGACATTTTTAAATGTTGCATTTAAAATGAATTACCATCAAACTTGGCCAAGTTTTGGGGGAGGTAGTTGGGTTGTCGAGTCTGTCAACTCTTACATTTTTAGCGAATGAATTTTTTAACTGTTAGTTATCACTAACAAAGGATAAAAATGGCAAGATTTTTGGAGGGACTTTGTTAGTCCTGTTGGCATTTATGATCCTCGACTCGAGCAAAAATACATGGGAAATAGTAAGGAGTTTGGAGGAAAAATAAATGGTTTTGGTTTTATTATTTCATTTGGATTTTTCAAGCCTTTGAGCTCTGCATGTTGTTTTCCATTTTTTAACCTTTAGTTCAAATCAGTTGCATGAATGATTTCACCCTTGCATGGCAGAAATAATGGCAAAATATGAGCATGGAATCTATAAGAAGATTGAGGGAAATGTTTCAGTGGGTTGTTCTAGAGTTATTGTTCTAAATATTTCTATGGGAGTTTTACATGAAAGGATCAAGCAAGGAAAATAAGACAGAGCACAACCAGGCATGATAGGCCCTATCTCTTTAAAATCTCTTGCTTTTATTTAACATTTTCATAAAATGATCCCTTCTCTTCATGAAAATGTTTCTAAATATTTTTTACATGATTATTACTCCTTCTTACTTCTTTGTGAATTATTTGAACTAGGTTCCTTGGTTTTGGTTATTTATGTGAATTAATGGTGTTTTATCGAATATGATTTTCATATATAGTTGGAAAACGGAAGTAGTGCCTTATTAGTAAACTGGGTTTTGAATAGGATATATGGGTCGAATATTTTCCTTGAAAGGAAAAATGTTTGTATTGGAACTTTAATTTTAGATGTTGATCCGAAGTTTTGGTTTTAACATCATTTATTTATCTTTGGTCGAATCGTTCATACATGACTATTGGGATTTTAGTTTCAGTTCATAATCCTTCTTTGGCTTAATTTGGTAACTTATATGTGATCTTTTGATTGATTTTATTTTTTAGGACTGGTTTCGACCCATTCTGGGTATTCTCGAAGGTTGGTTTGGAGTAATATAATTCCTTTTGTTAAGAAAACTATAGAGATTTCTGATTCTATCTTCTTTAGTTTTAGTTCATAGTTTTATACCCTACTGGTGAATGTGGTTTTTAAAATGATACTGAGAGACTTGTAATACGCTTTCTCCCTCTCTTTTGTGGGCTTGTTTTCCATATCTCGAATACCCTTTTTGGATCGTCTCAAAGTTTGTGGAGATGGATTCATTTTATGAAGTTGTTTGACTCGTGATGCAATCGTTTGCTTTGAGAATCATTTTATGGAGTAATGGGATTGGGAAACATTTCTTGTTTTTGTGGATTTTCTTTTATTTGGATCATCATTTTTTCTTAATGATGGTTGCATGATTTTTATGTGTTGGAACTGTGAAACATCTCCTTTAGATTATTCTTGCAATCCTTGGGGCTAGTTATCAAGTATGAGCATAGTTTGGCGATTTCAATTCATTTTTAAACAACTTAGATTATGTGAAGCCTATTTTGGTCATTGTTAAGGAAGTTTCATTTCTTAAATTGAATTTTTGTCTTTTGGGTAAGACTGTGCTCTGCATTTTTGGTTCTTTGAAACCATTCAGTTTGCATTCTCCTTTGGTTAGAATGTAGAAGATTTGAGCATCCCATTGTTGATCATTTTTTGAATGCATGAATGTGATGGTTATGTTTTGATCAAATAGGTTTTGGAACTTATCTCGTGTAATGGAAGATCCTCCTAGAAATATTTATCATGTGTTTGTATTCTCTTGTGAAGGCTTTAGTAATTCTCTTTTATATTCTTTAATTTTTATGCTCTATATCTCGTATCCTCATGGTTAGAGGTAGGAATTTTGCTTACTTGGGGTTATTAGGACATTTGTTTTCCATGCTAAATCTTTATATTTTATTTCAATCATTTTAGTTTTTGGATATGAAATTGATTTTATAGGAACATCATTATGCTCTTATTTAATCATTGTATTGTTAGATCAATTCATTTGTTGTGTGATTGATTGGGAACTGCATGTGCTTGTGGAACTTTGCTTAGTGAATCAAATTAAAGACATTATGGATAGATCATGACTTGAATTAATTATTTTCTTAACTTGTTTCAGTTGACTGTTATCATGTTGAAATGATTGCTAATGTTGTGACATAGATGGAATTAGATCATGATGAATTGTTAAGATTCTTGTTCGGGAAATTACTATTTAAATTGATTTATTGACTTCTTATCTATTGTAACATTGTGGTTTTTGGGTAGTTTATTTAATTGTTCTTCTTTTATGTATTGGGAAAATTCTCATAAATAACAAGGTTCCTTTTACTAAATAGTTAGATAAAATTATATTGTTTTAAATTTATAGCACTTAACATGCTCAATTCTTGAGAACCCGACCCATGCTAAAAATTTTGCAGATGGATTTCGTGAAAAGTGAAAAGAGAAAGACTGATAAAAAGATGCATTTGTTTTATTAATAAAATAATTTTATTTATTTAGATGTTTTCTGTATTGAGATTATCTCGAAATGAATTTGTTGGAAAAATTAAATATGTATTAAAATTAGTTTTGTAATGATGAAAGATGTCTCTTATGAACTTATGGAATATTAATTAAGTTGAGAGTAAAGTGACCTCTCTCTTTTGATATGTGAATTTTTGTGAAGGTGGTTGATGATTTCTGATTTATTCTAAAGTCTTATATGACTTAGATTTGTTTAATATTCCTAAATTATTAATATGCATGCATGTATTTTATTGATGTACTTAAAATTTAACAAGCATAGCTTAATGGAATCTAAGGTATAGATTAATGCTTGTATAAGGGACTATTTATATATATATATATATATATATATATATATATATACTTCTAGTTCATTTCATTTTGGGAAATGATATAACTAAGATGATTATAAATATTATAGTCTCTTTCAGAAAAAGGTAAAAAAGTAGCTATACAAATGAATGTGGAAATATTTTATGATTTGTAACCTTATGTTTCTGATTTCATTATTAGGAATAAAGTCATTAATAAGAAAGAAAAAGGATACTTCATTTTATCATTAAATCAGAACTATGTATGTAATATAGTTGAGTATTTAAGTTTAAATCGAAAGGATGATTTGTTGTATGCTCTTATTTGTAAACAACATATGGAAATGTGAAATCTTAAAAGAATTAATAAGATGGATTTAGATAATATGATATAACTAAGTATAATGTATAAGCTTTCAATCAATATTGTTTACAATATTAACTATAGTAAGAAAACTTAATGGTTTTTCTTACTTATTATTGAATTTAGATATATCGATAAATGAATATAATGGTTAAGACTGAATCTGTTATATGCATGAACACATATTTTGCCTTCAATTGGTGTAAAAATACATTTTGGATCATTCTTTGGATCAATTGTTCTTAGTGAGCCTTTAGGTATGTTTTTAAGGATAAATTAATCAAGAGAACAACTTGAAGGGTTAATAATATAATGTTATTAAGTATGTTAGTTTAATTAAAGGAACCTAGTAGGTTGTTGCAATATGGGGGATGCGGTGGAATACCCTTATAATGACCAGAGTCATTACAAGGATACTTTGATCCAACCAACTTTTCTACAACACCCCACTTAGTTCAATTAACTTGATTAACATAAGTGGAAATTTGGTTCATAGTTCTACTCTAAATAGAGATAGACACATGGACTAGTGTAGTGGTCAAATCATGTTGACTTAGGGTATCTAAACACACCTAATCGATGAAATTTGATTGAGTATGTCTATGTATCCTTACCACAAGTAGTATTGCACACTAGTGCATGTCACATTACCTTGTTTAGTGTGAAATTTTGACTCGTGTTTCGTTGGCGGTAGTCAAGGAAGACCAATCTAGATAAAAATATAAGTTTGGTGAAGGATATATTGCTATTGATGAGTATGTATTCTTGGAATGTAAACATGGTAAACATGTTTAAAACTTTCGCCGTAGTATCGTAAGTTGCTAGCTATGTTGTCTTATGTCACCTAGTCTAAGTTGTGGGATTTTAGATGAATATCAATAACAAATATTCAAACTAGGCTTATTAGAAAAAACACTTATGTGACCCTTGAAGGGTAAAATAACCAAATTATACATGGTATACACTTGAACAATTTAAACATGATAGATCGGTTAAATACCGAGTCATGAAATGAGAGATCGGTGATTCACCGAGTCATTACAACTCCATATGGTTTTCTGTTATGAGATGGACTGGTAACGGAATGTGTGTTCTTGATTAAATGAATTTAGAATAGAGAAAATTATGTAAAAATACAAAATTTCCCCTCCTTCTAAGTCATAAAAAGTGGATGTTACAAAATTTCTAAAATCAACACATCCTTATATCTCCATTTTTATTTCTTATTGGCGGTAAGTTTTTCACCCATGAAGAATATCTTATCGGTTGTATTATCCCTCCATCTCTTAAATTTTTAAATTCTTCCTACATCTTGAGGGAGAAAAGTGGATTGATAGGCCTCTTCTTCTTCCTAAATGGTTTAGCATTAGGTTCCAAAGGTATTTCATGCTAAAATAGATCTTCCCTATATGCCTTCAATTCCGAGGAAGACCATGCTAAGCAATATTGATATTTCTTCAACAATTTGACATTTTACCTGCTTCTCTTATTTAGTCAAATTGCATCCTATCCACACTTTTATGGGATTTTCTCTAGTTCCCAAATTAAATTATTCAACATCTCTTGAAGCAGAGATATGTCTATGAACTACCCTGTCAACATTATCAAAATTAGACTCTAAAGCCACCAATCCTCTAGGAATTATATTCGTTTTCAATTAAATTATATACCTATCAAAAATTGTTTCTTTACCATCACACACTACAACCATTAGTTCCCAATCCATGCATTTATTAGCAAATTCTCCTTCACTATGTAAAAACCTCTAAACTCGGGCATTATCATCAAATATTGGCTAATGTTTCACATTATCAGGGATAGATGGTCTTGACAATACTTCAATATTGTAATCACAATAAGGAGAGACAGTGTAATTTTCAAACCTAGAACTATGCACTACCAACCTATCTTTTGCATCATTTTGAGCTTTGTCATGATACAAGATGTTAAAGCAATCAAACATCTCCACAAATTCCCACACTACATGTTTATATTGTTTCATCCTTTGATTTTTATAGCATACAAATTTCTAACTTGTTTTACCACTATCTCGAGTATCCTTTAAGCATAATATGCTTTATACCATATCTCCAAGCAATTCTCAAACCCAAAAGTAATGCCTCATACTCGACAATATTGTTTGTGCATTCAAATTTCATTTTAAAAGAAAAGTTTAAAATCTCTTGATTTGGAGATACAAGGACAACCCCTGAACCATTTCTCATATCAGAGTAAGCTCCATTAAACATTAAGGTGTAAGGGGCACCAATATTTTCAAATAATTTACTTTCATTAATATCGTGTTCCTAAAAGTCAAAGCATACCCAACAAAATTATTAACATCCACATCTTGTATATAGAACTTCATAAGAAGAATTTTTAGGATCTTCAATCAGAT
Organism: Taxus wallichiana var. yunnanensis; assembly: GCA_018340775.1. Lineage (NCBI taxonomy): Eukaryota > Viridiplantae > Streptophyta > Pinopsida > Cupressales > Taxaceae > Taxus > Taxus wallichiana. The sequence continues at coordinate 203,745,883 of CM031244.1, read as the reverse complement.
GTAACATCTTCTTCTCCCCATACAAATTAATAAGATTCCCTTCTATTAGTATGGTGGCATATGACATATCCATCTCGAACAGTTCCACAAAACCGGCAGCCCATTTCCTTGACAATAGCATACCTCATTTAGTAGGGCAATCCACAATAACCACATTAATGGTTAAGTACTTACCAGGGTAAGCTGATAATTACACCATCAAAACTTGGACATATCCAATCATAGGAAATTCTATTGAATCCATAGCAGTGAACTCTCTAAAGGCTATTGTCACCTTGATATCTAACTCATTCATAACTTCAAGGGCATCACATTACATGAAGCTCCTAAATCAAACATACAATTGTGAACAAGTCTATCTTTAATAATCAGAGTAGTGTAAAATGGATCAACATCAAGTTGGGATTCAACAAGGGAAGTGCCTAGATATACTTCAAGGGATTCCCCCAAATTCTCCAATGCCTGTGGCACTTCCAATTATTCAATAACATGAGGGATATCTACATTGTTAACATCTTTTCTTGGGGATATTACCTCCTCCTTAAATCCCAAGTACTCAAATACTCTTCTTTTGTGTTTAGGGATCCTAAGAAACTCAAAATGGATATAGTGACCTTGATTCAGCTCAAAATTTGGGCCATATCACAAGGGGGTATACTTGGGTAAGGTTATACTAAGAGTTAGGTAATTACCTTTTCTTGTTGTATGAGGTTCTTCATGGCATGGACAGGCTACTTTGGGTTTATTGGTATTAGATTGGATTTAGATTGGAACATGTTTCTTGGGGATCCTTTAGAATATTAGTAAGAAGAGGATTCTTTGGTTTTAGTTACAACCCTCCCATTTTAACATTTCTATTTCTTAAGTTATATTCCTTCTCTTGGGCCACCACTGCATTCATTAAAATTATCTATCCTCCTTAGAAGGGATTCCACCATCATATTTCTTAATCATCAATGCCCTTAAATAATCAAAATCATGATTGGGTAAGTCAAAATCATAGACCATATCAACATCAAGATCACTAGTAGAAGGAAGAAGAGATACGCAGTCTATGTAGTTCAAAAAATTTCAACAATCACGGAACTCAAGTAATTTCGGTAGAAGTGGCCCCTTATTGTGGAATGTTAGGGAATTCCATTATGAACACATCACCAAAAGTAACATCATCATCAACCTCTTCACTTTATTGATTAAGATAACATGGGGAATGTGGTAAGAAACATTTATAGCACCACTCAATAACATGATTTTCTTCTATCATAGAAACTATAGCAGTTAAAGGATTAGGGACCAATTTGTTTTCTCTTGGTTGTTGTTTATTTCCTAATCCCATGGGCCCTTTACCTCTCTCATTTGATCTATGATCACCCCTAGGATGATTTCCAATTCTATTTTGACCTTGAGTTTGGTGATGGCCATGAGAAATATGTCATATAACTTTCTCTACTCTAGCAGGTTTATAAGATATTTCTTTCACTCCTCCTGCTAGAGTCTTAACAACTTCCTCCAGATCAACTCCCTTTCTTTCTTGAGGATTTTCAACATTTAATAGCTTGAAACCATCACTTTTAGGAGGCTTTCCTCCTACCTTGATATTATTCTCAATTTAAACTGCCATGGAGAAAGTTTGTCTCAAGGTACTGTGAGGTTTTTATCCCTCAAATAATATATCACTTTCTTATCAAAGGCATCAAAATAATTTATTAGGAAGGATTGATCACTTTACATCAACATTACAGGTAGTCTGGTCAAGGTTTTGTTGGATCTAGCATTAAAATCTTGGACAAGTTCATTAGGATTCTTTTCTATATTTTCAAACTTTGAGAGGAGAAACCTAGGATCAGTCTTATCACCATATTGCATTCTAAATGCATTTTTCATTTCAGTCCATGAATAAATATAATTATCTGGTATAGATTCATACCAATCACGGAAAGCCACTTATAAGGTATGATTAAACAATTTTACATACAAGTCCTCATACTCAATCTCAAAGTCTTCCATAATATTATTAAAGAGCCTGAGGTGTTGGTCACCATTGATGGCATTATTCCCTTGAAATTTTGGAAATCTATTTCTTGCATCATTTGGAATTGCATTGGGATAACCCACCATACCCCGAAAATCTATAGGTCCATGTACATTTACAACAAACAAAATTTTGAGGTTGTTATGCCATATTATTTTGAGGAGGTATCCTAATAGGAGGATTAAAATGGTTTGGGATAGGAGGTCTCTGAGGAAATGGGGTATGATCCTCAAAGTATTGGTCCTTTAATGATTCTGTTTCATAGAAAACTCTATTACTTCTAAGTGACAAATGAGGGAGATGATGAATACCCTTATCAGTTGAAAATGAATGACCCTCTCTAGTTGGAGTGTACAAATTTGTGTAGGGACTGATTGAGATAGAACAATCTAAGGATATATAATGATCCTTTATCAACGGTTGATCACTTTCAACCACATGAACTAATTTCCCATCTGACCTTTGATCTAGCAATACTTTCTAGACATTTTTCGTCATTGCATTTTTCCTACCTAGTTCTAGAAATTACTTTCTAGTAGGATCTGTCTTAAAGAAGGACCTTCTTCCTTCCATATTTATAGATATTGATGACACTTCTCAATATTTGAAACTTGAGGTAGTGGTATTTAATAAAAATTCTAAACAAATTGGAGTCACCACTAAGGTCTTGCACCTTAGATGTATAAATTTCTAGAAATTACATGTCAATTAAAACTTAATGATTAATTTCAACAAATCTTGAAAAATCTCGGTATCCTTTTTTAGTATTTACCCCTAGCCAAGTAGATTTAATGGAAATCCTTTTTAAAATGGGAAAATTTTCAGCAAATAACTTTTTATTAAGCTCTTTTGTCGTAAATATCAACAAAGGATGATGTTTAGATCATGTATTTGTATCTAAACATATTTAATATGTTACCAGAGGTTGGTATTTATCTTTATTTACATAAATAGCTCCTAGAAAATGGTGCCATGAGGGTGTTTGTACCTAAATTCATCCCTCCTTGTAATCCAAGCATCATCAATGAGATAAGGAGGATTTTTAGAGGAAGATAAACCAAAATTTGAGTCGTTTTATAGTTGGGAATGGATCGGTAGCTTCTTTTTCACTATGACTTGGGAGATATTAGATAACACCTCAAAAATGGTATGACCTACCCTGCTACTTTAGGTTCTACCTACAACCAGGGTGAGAGGACCCATTTTGTAACCTGTGTTTGTGAAAAGTAATGGATATAACAACAACATTTAAACTCACTTTCTTAGGGACATGAAAAGGCCTCAAGAATACATTCTCAATACAAAATTATCTAACTCTCACAAGTTGTCACACTAGATAATGTAGATATCTTCTAAAGAAGGCTCATGTTAATAAATACAATCATAATTCCAACTTTCTTCTACATATTTTGGGTAAACAATGGGAAAATTCAACAAATCTCCTTAGCATTTGTGAATAGACAGGGAAAGTAGGGGTAATTTAGGAAGATTTGATGGTTATTGATTGTGATTTTGATGTATTGTTGGGAAGTTAAGCATGATAAAGTTGATTATACAAAGAACTCAAATGAACCTTGCAAATACTGCAGACAATTGCTCTTGATCTAAAATATGGATCACAAAGTCTAATGCATTCCTTCAACTAGAAGGTTTGTGTTCATGGAGGCCCAAGAACACAAGATTTCACACAAACTTTGAGAATTCAAAACACAAAAGATCATGAAAATTCTCAACAAAATAATAACAATCTTTGATCAAATATGCTCCAGATACACTTAGGAACTAACAAAGATCTTAAGACAAACAACTACAAATTGATTTTAAAACCATTTACCACATCATGAAGGAAATATCCATCAATCATGTAATTGTAGTTACCAAATTGTCACTATTTTAAACCAAATATTTGTGTAATTCAGAGAGATTAATTAGCATAAGATTGCAATAGAAATGTAGACAATTGATTCAAAATAATTCATCTTGAACAAAGTAACAACACTTGTGAAAATACACATAGATTAATTCAAAGAACTCCAATTATTCAATAAGGGGACACAACAACTATGACCTCAATATTTTCCAATGGTTATATAGTGCAACCATATTGGTAAGAAGGTTTGGGAACAAATGAATAACTCGGGTTTCTCAGGTTGGTTTAGTTTCAGCAAGTACAAACAGGTTCTCTCCTTTTTCTCTAAAGCTTAGAAAATATAACCCCCCTTATGTGAGAGTATTCTCATCACATTTATACAATTTTACTTGCTCACTCATTTCCGTTTTCCCCCAAAAGCATGGATCTCAAAGATAATATTCTTCTTTATAACATACAATTTGATTTATTATTATTCTCTTGAAAATATCTCATCTTATGTTTTTAGGTGGAAAATTTATGAGCTAGTCATTTTTTTCACTTCCTCATATATGACTGGGATGTCATATCATCCCCTTGAGAATTGTTTATTGATTTCTTCAATTTGTGTGCAGATGGCCTCTTTTTGATGATTTTTGAGCACCTCCATATGGTTTGATTTGACATGTAATCAAATTTTCCTTTTGAGAATCTATCTTGGAGAAACAGACATTTCCTTTCGTGCCTTTCTGGGCTTATTATTCCTGCATGGTTTTTTTCATATCAGACCAATCATCATTTTCTACCTAATGCCAACTTATATCATACTTATATCTCCCGTGTGGATATCACATCTAGATATTAGAGGCTATCTTACCGTGATTACACTCATCTCGACTTTCCTGCCTTGAATTTCTTATAAAGGCATACCATTTTCCTCTACCAATTCACATTTTATTTTCTAAGTGCAATAATTTTGGGGAAATTTATCTCAAGCATGGTGAGAACACTAGTAGAAAAAAAATTAAAAGACATATCCACCAAGGATTTACACTCAATTTTTGATCTATTAGGTCCTGATGAAGCATTCGTAAGAATGCTATTTGAAATTGTTGATCCTAAAGATTATATTGGGCCTCTGATAGCTCAAGTTGTTCGGGTTGCATTAGTGAGAAGACTTATCAAGATAATCCTTTCTTTTTCTTCCTTCCAGATGATGTATTTTCATCTCTTTAGACTAGAACATCAAAATACTCCTAATGAATTGAAGAATTTTTGGCTCATAAGCAGGCCTAGTGTGCAAGGTTTGACCAATTATAAATTCCCATTCATTTTTAATGAGGCATTTGTTGTGAAGGAAATCCCCTTAGGGTCCTATGTGCTTGATGGAGAGATCTCACTAGGTATTGTGCCTACCCTCTTTTGTAGGATGAATGAACTAGAGCAACATGTCTCAATCTTGGAGAACAAACCATCAGGGACCATACCTTCTCAGCCTCCTGAAGCATCACCATTTTTTGTGAAGAAATGTAAGGGTGATTCTAGCTCAAGCCTCCTACTCATTCTTCTCTAGGATCATTTGTGGTTGCACTTCCATCTCACGCTCCAATCCATCCTTCACTTTCAAAGAAATAGGGAAAAATGCCTTCCCTAAAGGAGGTCTAGACATGACTGAATGGGTTACCTCTTATGAGAGGAGATCATAATTTCTTAGTTTGTTGGATGGTCCTATGACAACTATTGATGAACTCAGGTCTTTGGGTATGTCTCACACACTGGTAGGAGACATTGTGTTTGTTCAAATGGCATTAGGGACATATGAATTTGTTCATATAGGAAAAAAAGCTAGTGAAGAAACTTCCTCTTTACAGAGAGGATTTTATGGTGGTGGATGATTAGGTTTCTTTTTCTTGTTTCCTTTTTTTATACAATTCTCGAAAATGTATGTAACTTTTTCTTCATGGGTTAGGGCCCCTATAGAACCCCATTTTTCTTTTTTCACAATATAAAAGGTAACAAATAATTTCATTAGTTGCATGCTAAATGATGGATTAGAAATTTTATCAAAGAAATATGAAATTCTAATGTATTGTATCAAATTACATATATGTCTGAAAATAAAAACTTCAAAGTGAATTTAATTTTTTTATGAAACAATAATAACATTTGAAATATGATGAAAATAAAGTTCAAGGAAAACAAGCCTAGGCTTGTTCATCAGTCTTCACATCTGTATCTTTATCTTCTTCATCTCCTTCTTCCTTGGGTTTTTATCCACATATGCATCATACTTCTAGAATAGCTTTTTTATATCATTCTCATCTAGATCTATATGGTGCTAAAATATCAAGGATTTCTTGCTTAGTGCATCCACGCATTGATCCATATTTTTTTATATTCCCATGGTTTTGATTTTAACTCTACAATTCTGGTTTCTATAGTCATTAGTGTCTTAATGAATTCATAAGAAAAGTTTTCTCTTTGGATATTTTTCTCAAAATAACTTATTAAGAATTCATTTTTAGATCACCATAACTCTTTTTGAATTTATCAAATACCATGTCTTCTAACTTTAGATAAAGAATGTTAATACTCTTCTCAACCAATTTCTTCTCTATCTCAATCTTTCTCTAATTACATTCAAAACCTCAACTCTAAGTTTGGACAAGTCTTCAATTTCATAATAAGTTCCCATGTGTTCAATTGGCACAATTCCTTCGTTCTCAACTAAGTCTTCATCTGATTGAGTAATATGATTCAACTTGGGGAAATTACCTCAAAATAGAAAATCTCATTATCACACTATTCAATTAACTCATAAACTTCATTGAACTTATTCTTAAGCTCTTTATATTTCATCCTAGCTTCTTACACGTTTCAAAATATTTCTCTACCCGAGTCGTGCCAACAACTTTAACCTTTTTGACAACTTTTTCAATCTGCACAATAGCCTTTGGAGTAATAGCAGAGATATATTCTTGGCCTTCACTAGATGTGCTTACTAGCTGTTGCAAACATAAATTCAAGGATCTCACCTGTTCTTTTAGCTTTCTTTTTGATACTTTATCTTCATCTAATTTATGAAGCAAGCCCTAGATTTCTTCAAAAACTCTTTTCTTTAGTGCATCCCTTGAGGGTTTTCCCAAAGGAATAAATTGAACATTATAGTTACTTACAGTTATATCACTTCTTGATTTTCCCTCATGTGGGATTGTTGCCTCCAAAGTTCTGGATCCATATGGTTCAGTATGAGCTTTAGTAATGACCTAGCCTTTTTTGGAGCCTTTGTGGGTTTTGGGAAAGCCAAGGCTATAATATATATGGGTTTCATAGGTACTACCTCTTCTTCATCTTCTTCTTTTGAAATCAAATATCTTATCCAATGTTTTGTAAGAGTAGTTCCCAACTTTGTCTCTTGCAATACTTGTTGAGGTTTTTCAGGGACAACCACCAATTGTTTAGAAATTTCTTGAACATATTGCACTAATGGATCCTTATGTTGCACTTTTTCCACTTCCAATGTTTATTTCTTGGGTTCATCTTGTGTTGGAACTTCCCCCACTTGCTTCTTTCCTTGTTCCCAAACTTGGGGTTGACCAACTTCTTTTTAATTCATATCAACATTTGGGACATGTTCTCTATTTTTCTCCTCAACTAATGTAGTCATATCCTCTACATTTTCCTTGGGAACCTCTTGGGTTGTTGTTGTTCCTTTAGGTAATTATTTTTCTTCTATAGTTTATACTTCCTTTAAAGGTTTTTGTTTAGTGGATATATCCTCATGAACTAGTATACCAATTTCCTTTTGTTCTTTTGATACCTACTTTTCTGGCAATGTGTGTTGGCTCCTTGTAGCTGATCCTTTACCTTTATCAATATGTTGTATACTCTTAATGTCATCAATATCTTCCTTTGTAATGGTTTCTTTTGCAATTTCAATCACCCTTTCTTTAGCAATAGTTTCCCTTTGAGGTGATCCACTACCTTTGGTAACCTTGGTTTCCTTTTAGGGATCCTTTTCACCTAGTGCCCCAATATCCATAATTTCTCCACCAAAATTTCTTGAACTTTTGAATTGCTCATTTTTGAATTATTTTTTCCTTCAAAAGATACTTCTGACATTGGAATTTTTGACTCAACAATTAGCACATGGGTGGATTCCTTCACTCCTTCACCTGACTGGAGAATACTTGTATCTTCTACCACTTGTATTTTAACTGATACTTCAAATGCCTCGAGTACAAGAATCTCCTCATTTTTTTCTATGTCCATTATTTCAATTGGGATTTTTGTTGATTCATGCAATTGATCAAAAAGAGGTATACTCACACCTTCAACTGGGGTTGCATCAAATTTCTTCAACCCTTGTTCTAACATAAAACTATCTAGTAGATTAGATGGGATATTACCTTAGGATACTTGTTCTTGAGTAATATCATCCATTACTCCTCCTCAAGATACAGCTGAAGATGGAAATACTTGTTGTATACTTGAAATTACTTAAATTTCCTTTTGTTCTTGTGGTGTAGTTGTTTTATGAACCATGAAAGTAACTATTCCTTCTTGTTCCTTAGTGAGCATGGAAAATTCAATCACTTCAGGCTTCTTATGCTTGTGTTTCTTAGATGTATGATCACCTTATCTTATAAAGTGTTTTTAAATACATTTTTGTATCTCTTCTTTTCCCTTTCAAACTGATCGATATATGGTGACACCATTTCCTTGACACTCTATGACTTGGATTAGATGTTAGCACTTGTTATGGCTCATCTCATGATATTTTCAGTACCCTAGGATCCTAATAAAACCTCTGAAGGGGAAGTTTATGTAGCTAAACCTTTTCCCTTTGTTTGGATTGGTACTGCAAAAGTAATATGAGTATTTTTCATAGAATTTAGAAGCATTTATTCTATTTTCTACTTCGAAGCAAACATGGAGGTTTCTGTATCATTGGAAACAATGATCCATTCATAAATAATGCCTATAGTAGGGTTTTTTGAATGTAATTGGGGGGATTTCCCTCCTAAAGGTTCCATCCTATCATCTCTTCCCTGAAAGGGGAAGATATTCCTTCAAAATCTTTAGTTCCCTGAACTTATTAAGTACCCTTGTATTCTAAATAGATAAATCTATGTTCTTTTATTTTAACCAAGTCAAAGTTATCCTCATCACATGAGAAATCCTACCATATTGATCATCTTATTCTTTTTCATCCCATTTTATGGGAGTCATTGGTTGTCCTTCTATATTTTGATCAATATAAAATTGACTCACAATTTTCTAGTCAACCATGATTCCTTGAGGCACCACAACAATTTTGTAATCAATGATCTTCCTGAGACTAGTCCTTTAAAAATATCTGAGTCTGAATTTTCCTCATCTCTACAATTCATCCAATAATCCTCAAAATGAGGTTAATGCTCAAAATAATTCTCAAAGTGTTGACCACCCATCTAATATCATAGTTAGACCTTAATTCAAATTTCTCCATATCAAACCTCTCCATTTCCTCCTCCATCAACCTAGATTTTATAATAGAGGGGAAATAATACCTTCCAATCCTAATGGGAAATTTGATGTTTTTCTTGTGTCTCCCAAGTAATCAACTTATGAATAGGTGTTATTTGTCTTGACAATTCACACAAAGCCATCTTGTCATCTAAATACCTTGGTAATTTACATGGTTGTCCCTCAAATCCACTGGCTCTAATGTATGTGAATCTCCTATATTGGATGAAAAAGCAACCATACTCCATTATTGTATTCAGGATTCTTTTGATATCTATATTGCTCCCATTTAGGTTTGAACAAGCATATGATAGGTGTAAATAATGCATCATTCACCAATCTTACATTTCCCTTCCAATTGCTCAATTGTAATTGGGGATAAACCTCATGCACCTTGTTTTGTTTGAAAGGGACATGTGGTACAAGGCTAGGGAAACATCTATGGCCTACAATATTGTAAATCAAATATGTCATCATATAAAACTTGAGCTCCCAGTACCACCCATTTTGATTTTTACAGCCAATGCTAAAAGATGTTCATGAATTGAATTGGCTATGAGGGTTTCCAAACAAATGCTTCCTTTCATTTCTAAAACAACCCACATATATGGGCACATCCATTCTTTGAATTCATTTTTTGTTTCCAAGCCAGCCATTCTACTTAGCAACACAACTAAATCCTTCGCTTCTTCCACAAACTGTGACCTAACTAATTTTTGGGAATCCTAGTGGTTACCTTTTTATCTGCTAGCAGCCACTTGGTGTTTATAACTTTAGCATAATCTTTCTTCTTGGCTTCAAATTATTTTAGGGCTAATTCAACACTTAGGGTTACTGGAGTTTTGATCACTAGTAATCTCATCATTATCCTAAAATATTTGGGTGTTAAAGTCAATATTGCCTCACCACTCCCATCTAAAACCTCCCTATTCTCTGGATTATAATTCATTTGAAAATCCTTACCAATTCAAGATAATGTACTTGAATGAGGGATATCACCAAATTTGAAGCAATATTACTAGCCTTGATTGCTTCCATGAGTTCACTTTTGTTTGGGCTATTTAGTATTTGCAAAAAGTCATTCATCAAGTCTGTGTCCATAATTTTATCCAACTCACTGGTAACACCAGATGTGACTTGAAAACCTGATGGAAAAAACTTCATTTTTATGCCATACCTTCTACTTTTAATCTCTTTGAAAATTGTGGAGTAAAAAAATGAAAGTAAAAAAAGTTGTACAATCCTTACCAATTTTGTGTGCAAATTTCCATGTAATTATATTTTGCTTCTTATATGTTTAATCCTTTATCTCCCAATGGATGCTCCTTGATTTATTTCACCTTGTTCCTTTGAAAATTCTGATAGCAAGGGTATCTAAATCTTCACATGTGATAATAAAAAGCTCAAATTGTTTGAATACTTCAAAAACTTTTCCTTGATTTATGCAAAAATACATTAATGGCGGTAGCCATAAATGCATTGAATCTGGCCATCCATCTTGCCCATTTTTTAAATGTGGGCCATCCATGTGGAGCAATTCTATGTTATGCAGGCTCAGGGGGTCTTTTTGTATTTTTCACTACCTTTTAAAAGCATACAAGTTCACACATTTGACCTAAGCACCCACCTTTGAATTTTGTTATGATCATGACACATGTTCAAATCTTGGAGGTAGCGGAGCTACGAGACCTTTTTGTATATCTGTCTATTTTCTTGATTGGGCACAATACTACCAAGTCGAGCCAATACCCCACTTCTCCATGATTTTCTTAAAATTATGCCGCGTGTCATTACGGGACTCAAATATTTTATTGCACTTTTTCACTTTGTCAACTCAATGTTAGGAAAACATTACGGTCCGATTCCCCTCTCCAATTACTCTTTTACACATATACTCTTTCGAGAGTGGGGTCAATATCTTCTCTTATATCCTTTCACTTTGAATATTCCAGGAATATTCATTGGGCCTCGGGGCCAAGTTTTTATTTTGTGATTATTATGTAATTTTTTTAACTTTTCAAACCAAGCCCATGATGCTATAACCAATGGGAACCTTCCACATATCTTTAGGTGGCAGAGAAAAGAATGAAATTTGCAACGAGAGAAAAAGTATGATTCAATGAAAGAATTAGTTTTCCATGTTAGTGAAATTGAAAGTAACACATAGTAGCTTCAAAACAATGCTAAAATAACATCTATGCACAATCATGCTAAGATCTAAACAACTAATCAACATCAACACTACACATTAGAACTTTGAAAATAAACCTCAAGATAACATGATAATACTTATTACTCTACTCTTTAGAAAGATAAATCAATGAAATGAACCTAGGTAGATCCTTTACCTATCAAAGGGTTGATAGTTGTTGCTTGATCTAAGAGGCTTGAGGATGGAGGTTCATCAAGTCATGGCAATAAGGCCTTTCTTGATTAACTCCATTGATCTTCACAAAATAGCTTGGATGATTGAATGCAAAGGGATGGTACTTAGCTCCAATCTAATGGAGAATTCTCTAAGATGATAAAATGGCTATAGCTTAGGCTCTATGCTCATTAAAGTGTAAGTAGAAAGGTAGGAGGAGGGCTCCTTATATAGCCCAATGGATACAAGAATCTCTACACCCATTTACATGTATTATAATAGAGAGGTTGGGTTAGTTATGGATAAGGAAGGTTTAGGGAGGGTTGAGTCAACCTTAGGAGAATTTAAATTGTCCTTTAGTGACCCATGGGAATTGAAGGGGTTTATTAATTAACCAAAGTGATTAATTAATAGTTGTGCAAGCTTATAGAATATTTTTAGAGGAATAGTTAGTATGATTTATGTTATAAGAGGATTTTAATCGAATAAATGACGATTTATCTATTAAATAGAAAAGAGAATTAATTAATTAAGAATAATTAATTAATCTAAATAGAAAAGGGAACTTAATTAATTAATCGAGGTAGAAAGGGGAGTTGATTAACAGAAGGTCCTTAATTGGAATCATTTTTGGATAAAATAATTAATTAACTAACGTAATGTAATTAATTAATGATGATATCGAGAAAATGTTTGATATTGACGATATGTCATCAATTTGCAGGAAAGGGTATAATTAGCGCAATTTAAGTATTTAAATTGCTAGAGCTAAATTATAGGTGTCTACATTTTCCCCTCTTTGGGGTGGCATAAGTGATGCCACTTTAAAGATAGTAGATAAATAAAATTTTGAAGGGGTAGAAGAAAAATTAGTAGAAGTGAGAGATGCCCCCTTGAGTGTTGATGGGGTGATGAAAGAAGGTGATCGACGATCGAAAAAGGTGAGAGAAATGGATAAAAGAATAGGTAGGGGTAGGATGCCCCAAGTGAGTTAGAAGAATAGTGTTGATAGGAGAATGATTTAGAAGAAATATGGAGAAGTGGAGAGAAGAACTAACTTTCATCCCTTACATTGGCTACAACTGTTTTGTCATCATATAGCCAAAGATCTACGTCATCGGTCCATCTTAAAAATATAAACATATGAAAAAGTAGAATGACATGAAAATCCATACTATGAACAATTGTCCATTGCTGAAAAAACCAACTCAATGCAACATATAAAAAGAAATGCAATATGAGAAGGAAACAAGCTCATTTAACAGGGAAACAAGTACAAACACACATACTCAAACCAACAATGGTCAAGATGGTTGTACAAATATTTTGTTATCAAGTTGAAGATCCACAAACATTCGTGATTAACAACAATGGTGAAAAATGATGCCCCTAGCAAGGATACATGCAAGGGAAAATGATGAAGGATGTCATATCCAATGATTAAGCATTGTACGCAATGAAACAAGATTAAGCTGGATCGCCTAGAGTACCGATGAAGCAAGGAGGATAGTTTTGTAAATATTTGTAAATATGATTATTCATGAGTCATTTGATCTATGAACATGTGAAAATTCTAGCAAGACATGGAATTAATATCATGTGCAAGCCACGAGTTTCAACCACTATGAGTTGTTTACCTATGTTTGTAAATTTTACTATTTTTAGGATTTTTGAGAAACTTTGAATTTTTTATATTTTGGGTGGATTTGTTATTTATATTTTTGACTGTTAGATATAGAAGAAGTTAGAAGAATCAAAAAGAGTCTCCTAGGAGAAAAATAAATTCCCATGGAGAAGAAAGAAGTACGGGCAGACGACAAATAATGCCCAAGTATAACGAAAAATTAATAAAATGATTATTTAATAAAAATAATTATTTAACGAGTGTGAGGAAGGAGTGATATCATTTAGGAGCAATAAAATTATCCTAGTGAGAATAACCGAGTACTAGGTGGAAAATAATACCTCAACAAGGTGAAAAATAAAAATAATTAGAAAGAGTCTCCTAGAGAAAAGAAATTCCCATGGAGAAGAAAGAAGTACCAAATGAAAAATAATGCCCAAGTATAACGAAAAATTAATAAAATGATTATTTATTAAAAATAATTATTTAACAGAGTGTGAGGAAGGAGTGATATCATTTAGGAGAAATAAAATTATCCTAGTGAGAATAACTGAGTACTAGGTGGAAAATAATGCCTCAACAAGGTGAAAAATAGTTAGAAGAATAAGAAAGAGTCTCCTAGAGAAAAAGAAATCCCCATGGAGAAGAAAGAAGTACCAGATGATAAATAATGCCAAAGTATAACGAAAAATTAATAAAATGATTATTTATTAAAAATAATTATTTAACGGAGTGTGAGGAAGGAGTGATATCACCTAGGAGCAATAAAATTATCCTAGTGAGAATAATTGAGTACTAGGTGGAAAATAATGCCTAAACAAGGTGAAAAATAAAATAAAATAATTATTTAAGAAAATAATTATTTACGGTGAAGTAGAAGAAGAGTTAGAATGACAATGGTGGTCAAAACAGTCCTTTGGGCATCGTGGTCGGTGAGAATGGCTTAATATACCCCACACGAGGGGGGGTAAATCATTACGATCAATTCATTTGTTATGAACCACTGCCAAAAATTACCATGAGACCCTTGATAACAACAAAGATGATGATGAAAGCACGTTCTGCGAGGAGACGCACAGACTAAGTTCTAGAGCATGACCATAATGCAAACAATGGCCCCTTTGTGAGTAGTTTAACCTTTCCCTCGTATTTTCATGCATTTAATGTTTTAGACCTAGGAGAAGGGGAATGTGCACACCCACAGGGGAGAAGATGTTCTCAAGGGAACGCTGGCACCACAAAAGTGTATGCACACATGCACATACACCACAAAATCACTTGCGTGTATGCACACATGCCAAAATCATCCACACATATGCACAAGAAGAAAAACCTTAGCACACATGCAAAAGTAGCTGCGTGTGCACACAGACAAGAAACCACAGTGCAAGCTCCTAGACACATGCTCCACATGTGCATGTGCATGCACATCCTACGTGCATGTACAAAAATAGACACACACATGCCCAAATTGGCACGTAGGCACCAAAAAGGGAAGAAATTCTTGAAGATGAAGAAAAAATATGAAGAAGTAGGAAAGTGATACATAAAAGAAAGTGAAAAGTAGCATAGGATAGAAGAAAAATAGAAGAACATAGAAGAAATTTTAGTGCCTAACACACGTTGTGTTTTACGAGAGACGGTTGTCAAGACTACTGCCTAGCAAGTGACATAGTCACATTGTTGAGATAGAGATGAGTTTTCCTCGGTGGGACCGTCGTGACATGGAGGTGTTGCTAAAGGTGGTTAGCTTAGGACATGTCGTGTGGATGTCATCTATCACTTTGAACTATGGCTTGCTAACAACATTGATAGAGCAATGACACAATGAGATTCAATGTTTCCAACTCCCTACAAGAGATATGACCATTATATTAGAGGACGTTTAGCATATACTACACATCCCTATTATTGGCTCCTTGATTGAAAACAATAGCGACTTTTGGCGGATCAAAGAGGCTATCAGTGATGTCTTCTACCGAGATGATATACCCCATGAGGGTATGAAAATATCTTTACACCGTTACATATCAGATCATACCATTCACAAGGGGCTTTTATATCGATGGCTCTTAAAAGTTTGTTCTTACTCACCTTTGGTAAGATAGGGAATTAATTTCCATTTGGTTTGATTACGTTGTCCATGATTTATACAACAATGAAAGATATTGTTGGGGATAATGCATCTTGACACATCTATATTGGGACTTACATCTGATCACCTACCACTATTAGAAGATGGTAGGGCCTACCTCATTACTATAAATTTTGTCATGGGATCACATAGCGATTGGTCTCCTGTTGGCACATTACAAGTGTGAGCTCTAGAGGAGTTGGCCGTCATAGGATGGGTTCATGTTGGGGATGATGTATGAGGGAACCTACGAAGTACATATTATTATTGGTGAGAGTTTGATGAGATGCAGTAGAGAGACATTATCTAGAGGCCCTACAGGAATATACAATGGCCGAGAGGATGGGGTAGAGCTTAGTGTCTACATGGTAGAGAACTTTCTCCTAGGTAGCCGTAGTTATATTATTGAGATTTACAGAGTGGATCAATGCTAGCGAAGTTGGGTACCATTTAGGGTGTTCCTCGGCCGGATATGTGGTATGATTGCCGTGATGTGGAGAGGTATACTATGGGGACCCGTATTTAGTTATCCCAAGCTAGGGCCAATTTTTCATAGATGATACCACAAGATTTGGGATCATACTCAATAGATTAGGGATCCTAGTAGCACACTAGATTACCTAGCTTGGTATGCCACTATTTTTCCTCGAGATTGACCATACCTAGATGAGGCATGGGCTACAGGTGTGAGGCTGCCACTAGAGATCCCTTATAACAATGATGAGGGTGATGGTGCAGAGGGTGGTGATAGGGGAGGTGTTGATGCTGATGATCCATTTTATGGATAGAGATACAATGGAAAAGATGACCGACATGGTCCAACACGGGGGGTCCTAGAGGCGAGACTACATGAGTAGGTACATGGTCCTAGACCGAGATTACATGGGCAGGATAGGGTCCTAGACCAAGACTACGGAGAGCAAGGACAAGTTCCCGTAGTATAGTCAATATTTCCTAGAGCATAGGGTACTGAGACACATCCCTCCTTATAGTCCACCGGAGGAGTAGAGGGTGGAGATGACAAGGGAAAACTAGCTTCCTTGTACTAGCAATTTATGATAGGTCATAATGATCTAGTGCGGGTAATGATAGATAGGGACCAAGCCCAAGCACGAGATAAATATTTTGACAATAGAGTGGGACTAGGCTAGAGCATAAGTATGTTAGGGAGGAGATGGTGCTACTCATTTTAAGTAGATACAAAATATGGTTATGCAGATGGCATAGGTTATGAGCTTACTACACAGTCTAAGGCACGGAGTGCAACGGTGATAGCGAGAGAAGGATCGTCTCTAGGATGAGCAAGCAAAGTGGGTCGGGGATGATGTTGTGAGGTTATCGGTGGAGATAGCATCCTTCCGATACATAGATGGGGCTGTAGTGAGACCATGCACCCATAGATATTTAACGATAGCCGAGGGAAAATCCTCCTACTACCGCTCCTTATATTATGCATCCATTCCAGGAGGGTCAGCAAGTACCTATCTATAACCAATAGTCAAATGGATCACCAATGTCGAGAGAGGCCTCTAGCATCAAGAAGATCGGTTGAGTAGCCACGAGGGAAGCCAACATAGTAGTGGGGTACAAAGGTCATGGGTCCTTCCCGTCTCGTAGGCCATGCATTCCTTCTAAGGGTTCGATTCAGACATGACTCTTATGAATTTATTGATTATATATGTACCTTGAGATACATGCCTCTTATGAAGGCTTCAACATTTTTGACCAATGTATATGATGTAGCATTTTTATGTATGCCTCTAATGAAGGATTTATTATGACATATGCCCTTAATGGTCCATTTTGTAATGATGATGTATATCCTCCTTAAGATAGACATTTTATACATGTATATATGGACATTTTATGTTGCACATTGGTCATGTGGTGATGTATTTTATTTTGATGATTTATTATGGACGTTGGTTATATCATGATGTTATATGGTTTTATTGCACACTTTTTATGTATCATGATGATAGTTGAGATGATGTATCACATGTGTTTGATTTTTATGATAGATCCATAGATGATATCAATTTTATTATATATGTGATGTTCTAGATTAGTGGATGGGATGACATGATGATATTGGTGCGGGGGGGATAGATTTTGATATTTGTGATCCCTCTTGCCCCATTTGATGATACGGTATGTGATGATTAGCTTAACATTCATGTATGATGTATAATTATATTTTCATGTATATATAATGTATAAATGGTGTTAGATGTGATGATATAGATGGAGATATGATGATGGGATAAAAAATTATTTACATGTGACAAGAAAACACAATCAAATGTTAACAAACCTATTAAATATACATTGCTAAACAACATGATTTTTTTATTAGAGGTAAAAAAGGTTTGAGGAGACCCTACCCCATACAAATTATTACAAGTTCCTTACAAATAGGCCAAGGGATTACCATTGAAGCCCAACCAAAAACCCAAAGCATCACAAAACAAACAACAAAGAGATACAACCATAAAGGAAAGTATCCAAACAAGAGTAGATAAATGGTAAAATAACTAACAACAACAGTACAGAGAACTAATAGCAAAACAAAAAAGAACTAACAACAAAAATCATTAACCCATATTCTTCATCACTCTTTTATCAGGTCCCACACTGAGTTCATACAACCATTCCATTATTTGACAAGGGAGTCAATGGTAGCTTTCCAATATTTGTAGTTAAGCTCAAGAATCTCCACTTTGGGGCCTTTTCCTTCTTTTTCTCTTTCCTTAGAAAGTTCCATAGAATTGATCATCTCAGCTAATAGCTTGAGTTGGTGGATGGTGCTTTTAACATTAAGGAGATGGACATTATGAATCTTGAAAATAACTTCTTTCATCTTCAACATATTCTTTGCCATCTCAAGGATTCTCTCATTTGCACTCTTGAGCTTTTCACTAAGAACCAAAGAAGATAACTTTTCCACTTTATCAGTTAGTTCCTCAGATCCATGGAAACCATACTAATCTTATTTCTATTAATATCAAAGTATCGACATGAATTAACACAACTATGTATAATTATTTACAAGCATGCAAAAACACACTTCATATGTACAAGTAAGAATGAATCTAATCTAAGAAAGAAAAGATGAATCTAACAAAGTATGTTTAAGCAACAAACTATACAAATGTACAAGAAAATAGAAACTATACAAGCAATCAATGTACACAAACTAATAAACAAAGCAAGAAACAAGATAAAGCAAGTAAACTAAAGCTATGTTTTTGTAAGATTGTTTTAGTGTGTTTTGTGTTGTTTTTAGTAGTTTTATGAAACAATTTTATATTGTTTTTGTGTTTTCTATTTTTCTATTTTTTTGGATTTTGAACATTTTCAAAAAAAATTTAATGATTTTCAGCATATTTGAACGTTTTTTCAATTTTCTAAGGTTTTTTGAAGATATGTAAAGGAAATCGAGAAACGTGGATACCCCAGCATTAGATGGATAAGATACAAGGGCATGCACCACATATTTATTAACAGGAAGGTGAAAGTGTGAAGATTCCCAACATTAGATGGGGAATATATATAGACAATCCCTTTACCAATTTTTAAGAAGAGAAATAGTAGGATCAAGGCTTGATAGGATAGGCTTATAGTGAATCTCAAGTGCGGATGTGGAACTAGCCCTAGGCTAAGTAAAAGTACCCCCAAATGCAAGATGCTTGTAAAAATGAATCCTCTCAAGGCACTTGAATCCATTTTTCACCAAGGGATCTATCCAAAGTGCCACAATTGCATGGTTTTCACATATGGATGACCTGCTTTCTCTTTTTCTTTTTCTCTTTTTGGATTTTTTGTATTTTGATCCTTTTTTAATTTGTTCTTTGTTTTTTAAAAATTTGCACCATGTTTAAGCATAAAAATTCTTAAGGTGCATGGAATTCATAGGATCACAGAGCTCATCTCCATTAGGATGAGCAAGTTTGTATGCTCATGTTCCATATTTTTCCATAATGATGTAAGGTCCTAACTAGTGTGGTTTGAACTTGCCTTTCTTCTCTCTTTCTGCCCTTGTGTTGAATTGATTCTCTTTCATGACCAAATATCCAACCTCAAAATGAAGAGGTATGATCCTTTTGTTATAGTTTAAAGATCATCTATTTTGATATACCTTGATATGGTTAAGGGTATGGATGTGCTTTTCATCTAGGAGTTCTAATTCTACCAGCTTTGCCACTCTGTAATCCTCATCTTTGTCTAGATAATCCCTAAGATATTCTCGGGGAAGGAATCTCTATTTCTAACGGGATAATAGATTTTTTTCCAAAAACTAGGGAGTAGGGTTTTGCACCAGTAGGAGTGCAAATGGAGATCCTCTAAGCCTAGAGGGTTGGGTGAATTTGTAAATGCCAATTGCGACCTATCTTACTCACCATCTTTTCCATGATCCAAACTAATGTTTGGTTAGTGACTCGGCTTGCTCATTACCTTGAGGGTAATATGGCATAGACCACTTTAATATTATTTTAAATCAATGAAAAATATATTTCATTGTCTTGTTCTTGAATGATTTTTCATTGTCAGTAACTATGGCCACAAGAATGCCATAACAGAAAATAAGGTGGTTCATGATAAACTTGGATATTTGAGCACCTGTAACATAATTCATTGGAACAAACTCCACCCACTTACTAAAATATTTTGTTGCTATGATGATATGGGTATGACCATCAGATGAGGTAGGGGTGATATTACCTATTAAATCCAATCCCCATTTGGAAAATGGCAAAAAAATTTAATGGGATGCAATGGCGGAAACGATGCATGGATGAAACTTCCATAATTATAGTATAGAACACATTTCCTTACATGGTTGAAGTAATCTTTCTCCATAGTAGTCCAGTAGTAGCCCACATTTAAAAATTTCTTTACTATCCATTTATATGGGCACTGCACGCCACTTCATGGTTGATTGTTTGGATCAAATCTGTACATCTAGAAATTGCAATAAATTCCCATCATATCCATGACTATAGAGCATACCTCATATGAGGGTGTAACGAGATATTTGGAAGATAAGGATTTGTTTGTCAGATCAGGAGATGTCAGGAGGAAAGGTACCACTTCAAAGGTAGTTAAAAATAGGTGCATACCACAAGGAGTAGGGACAAACAATTTCACATGCCAAACATGATTCTGGCATGTCGTATGCGAGATGACGTAGATTCTAAAAAAAATGGAATATCATTTCTTTCTGGTGGAATTCATAGCATAGAACCCATGGTTATCATTACATCTATGGACTATTTTTGTGCCCTTTGAATCTCTTTCAAGGCAATATGAATAAAGTATTCTTTCAAAGTTTTCACTAGTTTCTTGTAAGGGATGAGATTTTCATCCTTGACATTGTATTCATCGTTGACTTATTTGATGATTAGTTGTGAGTCACCAACGACCTTGACATGGTAGATATTCCATTTTATTGCTAGCATCATCCCAACAATGAGTGTCTCATATTCTATAATGTTATTTGTGCAAGGAAAGCCCAAACAGAAAGCTTACAGTATGGGGTCTCCTGAAGGATTAATTAGAACTACACCTTCCCCAAACCATGGAAAGTGAATGATATACCAAAGTGTACTTGCCAAATGATATATTCATTAATATACATCAATGATGTGTCTAGCAGATCTAGAATTCTATTCCGTAAAGGTGCTTCTACTAATTGATCGAAAGCACTTTTCCTATAACCAACTTTCCGTGTACATACTCAATATAAAATTCACTATGAAGAACGATTCAATTGGAAATTCTACCCGTAAGGGTGGGTTTTGACAACAAGTACTTGAGTGGGTCAACTTTGGATATAAGCTTGGTTTTATTATTCTATATGTAATGGAAAAGTTTTTAAAATAAAAAACAACGCAATTTAAAAGCTTTTTCAATTTGAGGATAGTTGAGCTCATAGGAAATTAAGGTACGAATAAGATAGTACACAGCTTTCTCTTTTTGTCCTAGGTCATACAATGTGAGAAAAGCACCAATAGCAAATTGGGTAGCAGAAATATATAGCAAAATTGGCTCACTGGGAGTTGGAGGCATGAGGACAGGTAGGTTGGCCAAGTATTGTTTAAGCAAGGTGAAGGCCTATTGTTGCTTTGGTCCCCAAATAAAGTCAACATATTTCTTAAGTAGATGGGTGAATGAATGACATTTGTCAACAAGTTACAAAATGAAGCGATGGATGGCTTGTATCTTTCCTTGCAAGCTATGCAACTGTTTGATATTCTTCAAAGGAGGAATTTTAGTAATAGTGATGAATTTGGCTGGGTATACCTTAATCCCTCTCCTTGATACAATGAAGCCTAGTAGTTTCCCTAATAATATGCCAAACACACATTTCTTTGGATTTAATTTGACCTTATACTCCCATAGGCATTTAAAGATATGCCACAAAACCTCAAGGTGGTCTTCTCTTGTCTTGGAATTCCCTAGGATATCATCTACATAGTCCTCCATGATGTCATGAATCATATCATGGAATATCATTGTCATCACCCTTTGATAGGTTGCACCAACATTTTTGAGGCCAAAGGGCATTACCTGATAACAAAATGTCCCCTAAGGGGTTGTGAAGATTGTCTTGTGTTGATCTTCATCGCTAGTTTGATCAAATTATAGCCTAAAAATCCATCCATAAGAGATAAAATTTCATATCCCACAGTTGAGTCAACAATCATGTCAATATTAGGCAATAGGAAATCATCTTTTGGACATTCCTTATTGATGTCTCTAAAATATGTATAAATTCTGATCCCGATAGGTTTATTTTATATGAGGACTATATTTGATATCCATTATGAGTAGTCAATAGGTCTAATGAAGCCTATTTCTAGCAATCTTTCTAGCTCTTATTTAACTAGAAGAGCCTCCCATGGATGCATTTTTCATAGTTTTTGTTTGATGGGATTTGCGTCTTCATGCACAAATATGTTATGCACTACCAAAATTAGATCCAAGCTTGACATATTTTTATAATACCACATGAATATATCTACAAATTCCCTTAAAAGCATGGTGAATGTTGTTAGACCCCTAGAATATTGGCAAGTATGAAGGCACATACGTGTGCAAGGTCCCGATTATGGAAAGGTGTGCAATCAAAAGTGTGCAAGAGAAAGGTTTAAGGAAGCACATAGCATGTGTGATGCACAAAAGGAGCTTTGAGAATTAGTCAATTTGAGTGCATAGTGCGAGAACACATGAAAATCATGACCGGTTACGTGTGGATAAGGTGCCATCCTGGTGACAGGTTGGCCCTGATAGGGGCATGCCTTGGATGGAATATTTTAAAAGAACATCATGAGATAAAGTGGAAATCTCAAGCCTGGAGAAACATGCTCACATGAAGGACCACTTTTGATACTTAGCACCAGATTTGAGGGCACTGGAGGGTGAGTTGGTAGTATAGGAAAGCGATAAATACAAGAGCACGGGAAGTAAAAGATATACAAATTTTGAAATATAGTTGGTTAGAGAGAATGCGAGTTTGAGAGGTAGCATGGGTGGAGCTCTGCATGATTACTGTGAGGACTCTGTTAGTGGATAGTTGCATTAAGGAGAGAATGTACTAGGCATGAAGTTGTAAATTTTCTTTTGATATCTTAGTTACATAAGTCCAGTGAAATGCATGACCGTGGTTTGCTTCTCTCGTGACACCGTAATAGTGCAATGGATGTAATGAGGTTTCCGATATAATATATACATGAATATCAATGGTTCTAATGCATATTTTTCTCGTATGATTTCTCTTTCCTTTCATGCTAAGTATGAATGCTTGTATATTTCTTTCTGTCATAATACATGTTCTAGATTTTGTTAAAGCACTCGATCTGGAGTGACTATAAGGATCTAGAGGCCATTCTGAGCCTTATGGTTCTTGTATGTCTTAAACTCTTACACTAATCATAGATGATGTTTCCCACTAAACTCACATAAAAGAGAGACTCTGCACCGTGCGTGCCCCGGGTGAGCACTCACCTTTGGGTGATAGGTGATGCACATGGGGTTCCTTCTTTTTGTGTTAGGAGTAAAAATGACTACATCTTGGTTCCATTGCTAGGAGCTCTTTTCAAAGTTGTAGTGGGATATAACATACATCATGATCTCTGTAATGAGTAATGATAGAGCATTTAACATTGTAAAATGTTGAATCATGGTTCAAGATCACGGAGGATGAATTTTTTCAGAGATTCAAAGCAATGGACCTAGGTTTGATGCACGTAGATGTGTAGAAGAGAACCTCTACCATGATTTGTATGAGACCTTGTTCTGTTGCTTCCCAGTAGAACTATATGAATGGATTTCATCCTATGTGTGTAAATCAAGTTGGCATTATGGATCACATATGTGGACCGAAGAAGACTACCAAAGGCTACAGGATGCAGATCTGACATGGACCCATGTTGTAGATCATTGGTGGAGAGGAGTACTGGCTAGCTACACCCTAGAGTATGCCATTTCTACGTATTCTTGTCCAGAGGTTGCTGAGTTTGAATTTCTATGAGAACCTAAAGGAACATTCCTATGAGCTATTCCTCTAGCTATGAAGATATTTATGGTTACCATGAGTTTAGAGGTTTTCCCAATGGCTAGCTAAACCATTCTAAGCATTGGGTAAGGGAGCTTGGGTGGAGGAAGATGGAAGATATCATGACATAGAAGGAGAGAGAAGAGAGATGAATCAAGTATAGTGAAGCACGTGAAAGGGAGATTGCTAGGCAATGTGAGGCCGCTAGTGTGATGGATCTTTAGAGACAGATGTTATGGGAAGGAGTTGAGGTTCATGTGGAGGACGTGGAACCTGAGAAGTCTGTGCTAACCCATCTTGGAAAGCGTGTGAGGGAGACCCCTTTGGATTTTAGTGAGAGTTCATTACATGGAGAAAGGAGATTCATTGGTACATATTTGAACCCACCCAGTGACCGAGCCCTAGCACTTGGTTTTCCCAAACCAAGAAGAAGTGTTATTGACCCAGTTGATATCGGTGGAAGAGACAGATCCATGCCTAGGGGATACAATTTTTAGTTCTTTCTTCTATGGCTGCACACATTCAAAGATTCGAGGAATCTTTAGACATGGAGCAAGTGTACAAGATTTTGGTCTCACACCAAGGAGTGGCACAGAAGGAAGAGATGAGTGGTAGTGGAGCACTATCATAGACCATCGGTGCACAGTTTAGTGGGACCGTGGGGGTGCTTGGTACAACTCCTATAGGCCCTATTGGACCTAGTGGTTCTGGTGGTGTGGAGGCACAAGACCTCGGTGGACTGGTGGATCGTGTGGTGGAGGAAACATTAGAGGGAACCAAGGCTCTAGCTCAAGAGGATAGGGGCCCTAGCCACCACCTCAAGTATTTTTTGAAATGTCTCTACATTTTCCAGATTATAGGAGAATTGAGGATGTTGCAGTAACATGTTCACAAGTGTGAATCCGCTATGGCATGTGAATGGTATCGTGACCCCACAATGAAAGGCTAGTCGCTTTACAACCACATTGCAAGGGCACACAAATAGCTGGTATAGGAAGTATGACCCTCATCAAGTAGTGGTGGCCTACACTGCTTTAAAGAATGCACTCTTAGTAGAATTCCACATTCCTAAGTTTGAGTAGAAGAGCATCATTGCTTTAAAGCAGATTCGGAAAGGAATGGTAGAGAGTGTGTGGGAGTATGATGCACACTTTAAAAATCTCTTGTCTAAATTATCATATGATATTCACCCTTTACAGCATGGATAGTGGTTTGTTAGAGGATTGATCAACCCTTTCGAAGGGCCTTGTCTCATAAAAATTTTATAGACCCACACGAGGCATTGGAGGATGCCCTACACACCGAGGTTATTGGTAGTGTTGATATTGGTGTTAGCCCATTCTTGGAGGCTCAAATTTCTGCTATGGACAAGCAGTTGGAAAAATTACCTACGAACTCAACCCATGAGACTCGCAATGGTTTGTGGTGCATAGATTGTAAAGTAGAGGGCGCATTAAGGATAATTTCCCCGGAGGACGGTGCGCGCTATGAAAATAGATTGTGAAATTTTTCATGGGGACCATGATGCAAGTAGATGTCCCTTGTTGCAGCGTGTAATTAGGAAGAATGTATCTTGTTATTGCAAAATTTTTACCTCTAAAACCCATGATACTAAGGAATGTAGGCTCATTGATTAGATCCATGTGGCCATTGATCGTGGGGTACGTGAAACCAACATTGATAGTGGTTGTAAAGGTGATGATCATCATTATGAGGATCATTTAGATGGAGGCACGTGAGGAAGGGGATTTCAAGGAGGATTCGTTGTCAAGGTAAGCTGTGGAGGAGGAAGGAGTGAGTTCCCATGCAGAACATGTTTCAACTATGGATCTACATAACATTACAAATGTGAGTGCCCAAACCTATTGCAGTGCTCGTGGTGTGGAAAGAAGGATAAGTATAAGGAGTGCCCATAATTATTTGAGCATATGAATCAGCAGCACCGGGAGGATAAGGGCACTACAATGGTCAGCATCAAGAAGGTAGACATACAATGGATTCCTCGGGTAACACAAGATGTAAGTTTGGAACCTATCTTGGTAACAACAAGGGTAGAAGTGTGTGCAAGAGAGGTACCAAGACAAAAAACCCTGGTTTCAAGGGAGGAGGTTGTTCATGGAAAGTATCCAGATCCCGCACATCAAAAGGAGATATATCAAGACACCATGGATGTTATTTGGAGCTTATAAGGGGAGATCCAATGTCTAAAGGAGAAATCCAGGAGGGAGGAACAAGGAAGGAGAGTTGAGGCACAAAAGGATGACCTGGATGAGGTCAAAGAGGTGTGTAAAATGCTAAGGCAGGAGAATATCATTCCCTTGCTAGGATCCTGGTTGAGAGAGAAGGTACCATGCACCGTGAGAAGAGTGTGAGAGACAATTCTTACACATGAACCTTCCCCGTCATAGCCTCAACTATGATAAGGAGATCACGTTGAATGTAGTTGTAGATGGATGGCTCCTCAACAATATCCTCATTGAAACAGCCGCAGAGGTTAATGTTATGACTTTGGATGCATGGCATCAGATGGGAAGACTTACATTACAGCCATCTTTGAATGTGTTGTATATGGAAAACAAGACTAAGCAAATGCCCATTGGTGTCTTAAAGGATGCAACTATTACTATCCAGGGAGCCAAGTTTATTGGGGACTTCAAAGTCTTGGCACTCGCTAAGGCAGACAATTTCCCAGCACTACTTGGGTGCCTTTGGTGTTACAAGAATAATGCGGTCCTTCAGTTCAACAAAGAGTACATCAACTTTGAGAACAAGGAGGAACGTGTCATTATACCCCTAGCTGATGGGAAGTTGGCACCCTATATTGAACCATTTGGGGAAGAAGTTTTAGATAGGATATATGTGCGCTCAATCAGAGACCCTAAGATGATACACCCTACTAACAGAGGTTATCCAATTTGAAGATGCTCAATCAGTGAGTGATACCACCAGTCTGGCATGTGAAAATTGGGTACATGGGACTTATGAATTAATGGGATGGCATTTGAGAGGATCGGTGACTAAGGTAAATAAGGCACATACGGTTAGGTGCCTTAGAGGAAAAGAACTACCCAAGTATTCAAGAGGAGCTTTCCCTGAGATCTTTTTGCAGGAGGTGGAAGCTCATTAGAAGGATGGAAAGGAATGGAGGGGGATGTTAAGTTATTTCTTACTTGGCATAGCAGCTCGGTGGTGGGCCACACATCAGGAGAGCCTTTTGGAGTGGTGCAAGGTAAGAATTGCTCTCTGTCAGATTTTCTAGGAGTAATGTACCCACCATCATCAAATACTACCATGGGAAGGAGCCCACCTCTTTCCCTATCTAGGAGTGTGAATGGTCTCAGAGAGTAGGCATGGAAGATTTTCCACCATCCCTTTGGGTGCACAAGTTATATTCTACACTACAAGGTTGCGCGCATGTATGGTACATTCATTTGGAGACATGCCGCCAAATAAGGAATTAGCAAGAGCTCGCGGCTGACCTTATTCAAACCTTTGAGTATCAGAGTACCAAACCATTAGTTGATAAGGCCTTACAGGATATCAAGTTCCTTACCATGGGGGATAGTGCTAGGACAAAAGATAGGTTGTTGGAATTACTAGGTAAACCAGAATCGGAGGCATGCTTCAAAGAAGTAGAGGAAACAAAAGAGTTATAGCTTGAGCGTGTGTGTTTGGAAAAGGAGAAGGGAAAGTTGGTACATGTGATTGATGGAGAGGAATACAAAAGCTTAGATGTTAACCATTCGTATGGACACGTGAGGTAGTGGACAATGTAGATACTCACACACGCACCTACCATGAGCCTTTAAAGATGAATAAAGTTAACATCGGGTTCAGATGAAGAACCTAAGGAAGTCTGTTATTGGAGATTACTTGGACGAGAGAAGGAGGTATCTAAGATCATTGATCGCTACATGAATTTGAGGATTTATTCCCACATGGGTACCATGAGATCAAAGGTGTTCACCACTTCTTAGGGTAGATGAAGATAAAGCGAAGGACGGTGTATGCACGGTTATGAAAAGGCCCTACTTGGATGAATCCCAATTTACGTGTGAAGGTCAAGGAGGAAATAGAAAAAATGATATCTTCCGGGATCGGTGAGGCAATGGAAGAATCAAAGTGGATAAGTCTGATGGTAATCAACATCAAGAAGGATGGGAGAATTAGGATTTGTGTGGATTATAGGGAACTGAATGTAGTTTGTGTCATTGATCCCTTTCCACCCCCTTCACTAAAGAAATTTTGGAAGGAGTTCTCGGCGTGAGGTCTATTCCTTTACAGATGGATTTTTAGGGTACCACCAAGTCTAGATTACAAAGGAAGACCAAGAGAAGACAAATTTTGGCACCGAGTGGGGAAGTTTTGCATATATAGTCATGCCCTTGGGATTGAAGAATGCACCCTATCTTTTCACACATACAGTGCAAGCATTCCATGACTTCATCCATAAGTTTCTTCAGTCTATTTGGATGATTAGATAGTATATGGTCCGGTTAAGGACCATTGTGATAATTTTAGGTTAATGTTTGAGAGGTGTAGGCAGTTGATGATATCCCTCAACATTAAGAAATTTGTGTTTGCTACACCCTTTGGGAATTTATTGGGGCATATCATATGTAAGGAGGGCTTATTGGTAGATCCCGCTAAGGTTGTAGTTATTGTGGGGTTAAGGGAGCCTACTAGCCAGAGCACAGTGCGCAGATTCCTTGGGCATATAGGCTATTACAGAAAATTCATTAAGGGATATGCCAAGATCGTCATGCCTTTAGAGGAGCTGCTTAGACATAAAAGTGCCTTCCATTGGGGAGAGGCGCAAGAGAGGGAATTTGATACATTAAAAGATAGGCTTATCACCGTGCCTATTTTACATTTTCCCTCTTGGGACAAGCCCTTCCATGTCCATGTAGATGCCTCAGGGACCACCATTGGAGCAGTGCTTGCACAACCAGGTGAAGGGATTGTTGATCATCCTCTGTGTTTTACAAGTAAGAAGCTGACACCAGAGAGAAAAACTATACCACAACCGAGTGTGAGGCATTTTCAATGATCTATGCACTCTTCAAGTTTAGACATTACCTGCTGGCAACACCCTTTTTGTTTTACACCAACCACATGGCATTAAAGTATTTCGTGAACAAGCCTATTCTACAAGGATGCATATGTCGATGGGTGTTGTTGTTTTAAGAGTTTTAATTCTCCATTATAGTAAAGCTTGGAAAAAGAAATTGTGGGCCTAATCATCTTTCAAGAATTGATTCAGGTGAGGATGCATAGAGTATTAAAGAAACGATGTCGACGCATAATTTAGGTTACGCGCATGCCCTCGGATTTTAAAGAGATTGAAATATTTTTAAAGGAAGGTGTGGCACAAGATGGAAAGAAGACATTGGAAAAGAAGTAGTTGGCCATACATGCCATGCCGTAAATGTTAATTAGTGGATACTTATACAAGCTGGGACGTGATGAAGTTTTACACAGGTGTGTCTTAGAGCATGAGCACATGGAGGAAGTGTGGATGGGAATTATGCAGTGATGCCACTACGTGTAAGATATTAATGGTAGGTTTGTGGTGGGAAACCTTGTACAAAGATTTTAGAGAATATTGTAAAGCGTCTGACCATTGTCAATGCATTGACAAACTAGGAAGGAGAGATGAAATGCCTTTGCACCCTATTCCTAGTGTAGAGCCTTTTGAAAAGTGGGCGATAGACTTTGTGGGACCGATTACACCAGAAAATCATAGGACTAGGTCATGTTATGTCATCACTTACAGATTATCTCACAAGGTGGGAAGAGGAAGCCCAAAATAAATACCGCATGGCATCAACAACAAAGCAAGGTTCTTATGGGAGAACATTATCACAAGATATGGATGCCCATTGAGTTTGACCAGCGATAGGGGTACACATTTCTTGAATGAGACCATGAGGATCCTGTTATTAGAGTTCATGGTGGCTCATCACAAGACTATTCCCTATCACCCACAATAAAATGGAACCACAGAAGCATTCAACAAGATACTGAGTCATACCTTGACCAAGATTTGCGATGTCAGAAGAAAAGATTGGGATGACAAAGTATCAACAATATTATGGGCTTACAGGACAACGTATAAAAGGCTAAACAAAGCCACACCATTCTAACTAGTGTTTGATGTAGAAGATGTTTTTCTAGTTGAATTTATGTTACCTTCTCTACGAATAGCGCACATAGGAGGATTAGATGATGAAAAAGCACTGGAAGAAAGGAATGATGAGTTAATGAAGTTGGATGAGAGACGATCAATCGCTAGGTGGAGCCATAAAGTAGAAAAAGCAAAGAAAAAGGCTTGGCATGATCACCACATCAGGAACAAGAAGTTTGAGGTTGGGAAGATGGTGTTACTATATGATTCTAAGTTTCTGTGCCATCCTGGGAAGTTGAAATTCCATTGGTTGGGTCCTTACACAATTTTGTACATCCTTTATTTAGGCACGTGCGATTACAAATGTTGGTTGGGACAAAGTTTCATGGACACTTCAATGGGAGTAGGTGAAGCTCTACTATAAATAAGTCTTCTTGGTGTTTGTAAATAAGGTATTTTTTCCAGTTAGTTTAGAAGTTTCCTTTATGATTTCCCTTTCCTCTATTTCCCTTTCATGTTGTTTTTTTTTACACCTTGGGAACTGCTAACCTTATTTCTATTTTTGAGAATTTGTGAGTGCACAGAGGACCACAAATCATTTTAAGTGTGGGGTGAAGAAATTTGGAGTGCATGATTAAGGTACCAAGGAATTTATGTTGAAAAGCCTTGTTGAATGGCCCATTGAAAGAGGTATACAAAGAAAGATGGAAGTCAAATGGTTGGTGCCAGGTAAAGCTACTTGTAGATCCCATGTACTAAGGAGAAAGTGTATTTAAGCAACACGAGGTAGGAAAAAGAAAGAATAAAGAAAGAAGTACCTTTGGTGTGGTTATGCGTGTGCAAGAGTCTCTGTCATGTTAGATTAGTTACGCACTGTAAGGTTAGAGGAGTTTTCACGCAAGGTTGGGCATGTGAGTGAAAGCACTGAAGAAGGGATTTGTTTGAAAAATATGCATTAAATGAAAAAAGTATGGTGGTAGGTGAAGTAGAATTTAATGTTCAAAAAGAGAAAAACTATAAGTAAAGGGTCGAGGCTCTTTCATTTTCACTTTGCGAAATAGAGAAAGGATCGAGTTTTATAAACTAGGGTTTCCATATTCGATCGTGCAAAGAAAGACCTATGAGATTGAAGCATGAGCAGCCACTTTGAGTTTGCAAACCAAAAGGAAAGGGTTACACGGGCATGAAAAGGATTATAAGGAGGTGTTGTCTTGTGGAGTTAATTTGATCCCAGTTAGGGTTTGGAAAACTAGGGCACGGGTTCAAGAGAGTTATATCACAGATTTGAGATTGGAGGCTGGAAGCATTGGAAGAACAGAGTAATAAAAAGACCTTGACTATGGCACCCAAGAAAGGAAAGGGCAAGGGAAAGGAAAAACAACAAGAACCCGAAGTAAACACAAATGAAGAATGGTATGCAAAGATGTAATACCCAGATGGGGAAGGAGTGGGAATCCACACGAAAAGTGTACTGTAAGTGATTATAATCACCAAACAAATATGATAGAGAAGGAAATGGCATTGGAATTAGTGCACCCCACTAGTAAATGAACACCAGAGGGCTTTCCAATATACAATGATGACGTTAAGGTCAAAATAGAGAAGGCAGGGTTGTTACAACTCTATGAGTTTCCCTATTTTGGAAAACCAGAGCACCTATACCAATGGTTAATGTCATGGGTACACGAAGATTACTTCCACTTTGCAGGGCACAAGATGTGTGTTACTCCCTAGATTATCTCACAATTTACAGGCCTCATATGTGATGGGGATAGCTTGGAAGATGACCTAAAAGATAAGGAGGATATTCATTAGACCATCACCTAATATGGCTACAAGGGGGTCGAGGTATTACGACATTTTAGACATCAAGGACCCCATGATGAAAATGGCCGCACATCCGTGAATAAGATGAATGGCCATTAAAGGTGGAACCAGTCAATAAGCCTTTCTTTGCATGTTTGTAAAAAAATTGTAGAAGGCACCATATACAACTTGTGCGCTCACATATCATTGCGGAGGAAATTGTTAGTTATGCAAAGGATGGGGATAGAATCCTCTTCGGAAACATCCTCCTAACCATTGTATTTTTGGAGATTGGAGTGCCTAATGAACCGAAAAAGTTCATATGGGAGTACCCCACAGAGGATCCTTCTCCCGTGAAGAGGTTTGAGAAGTATGCTTGTGATACAATGACAACACCCCACAAGGTGCGGCTGGAGAAATGGTATACATGCCTAAGGAACGTGTTTAGGGTAGAGTGGAGAATCCCTGAACAACTCCCAACAGCCACTAAGGGGGAAGCCGAATTCACTATTTATCAACATTTCTTCTTAGGTAGATTCAAGCTAATAGACAAATCATGGAGCCCTTGGTGTAAGCTTCCCTTTGCGTTCACTACTCAATACTTCCAAGCGGGAGTGAACAGATTTAAGGAATCAAAGAAGTTAAGGCTAGAACTAGGTAGTCTGGACCGGGAGCATAGGGAGATGAGGAAGAAGCTGAATTACCCCGGTGGAAAGCGCACATACGTGGAGAGGTATGTGTCACACGAGATCTAGATAACAAGGCCGATGACACTACCCATCATTGGAGGATCCGCACGCGTGTACCTCGTATATGGCCAAATTTCAAGAAGGGTGCATATCTAGAGAATGAAGTCTCCATACTTGAGGATCCCATGGGTAGGAAGAAGCCCGTGCCAAAGAAGAGATAGAGAGGAGAAGATAAAGCACCAAGTGTGCAAACTACTTAGACAATGAGCATGCCAACAATGAACACTATGCCAAGTACCTACATATGGAGAAAGAAGTCCCCGGTGGAGGAGAAGATGCCAGAAGTAGAGGCATCTAGGAAACCCCTCACTAAGAAAAAGTCACCTAAGGGAGAAGATAAGGCTGAATCCCCTATTCAGGAGTCACCTCTCAGAAAAAGTAGATGGTAGATGAGGAAGTCGACTCAAGGCGTGATAAGCTTAGATAAGTACATGGGTGAAAGAGGGGATGAGAGTGAAGAAGATGACAATGAGAAAGATGAGCCCGAAAAGACCAGAGCCACAAGTCTTAAGAATTTACAACTCGAAGAGGAGAGTGGAGATAATAATTAGGAGTTCGTATTCACGCGGTGCAAGGGCACACAGGATGAGGAAGACACCGGAGACATGGAGGGGAATGAAGAGGTTGGTAGGGAAAAGTAGGGAGCAATAAGTTTCATAAAAGAGTAGATCACTGAGGTGGCAGAGAGAGAAGCAAAGAGAATGCTTGAGGTCCTGGTAGACCAAGAGTTGGAGCACAACATAGACATAGTGCTGAAGGAAGGGAAGGAGGAGAATATTGAAAAAGAGCATGATAGCTTGGGAGGAGGTCCTAATCTAATAGTAAGTTTCCCCAAAGGTGTGCGCTCGGGTAGGAGGACTCTTGATACGGAGCAGAGGAAAGTAATGGGCTACATTGATGACATGAAGAAGGTGTTACATGTGTGATTCCAAATCACTATACCCACAGAAAGGATCTTAGCCATGGGGTCTTTTGAGGAGGGTGCATACCCCAGAACAAAGAAGATGCTCTCTTGGGCGTTTGAGTCCCACATTGATGAGCTAGACTTTGAAGTCTATTAGGGAGCACTCATAACATTACCAAAATCTAAGGGGGTTAATCCCTTAGTGAATGCTCAGGAGCTCTTGGACGAGCAAGTCTGCAATGCACTCAACAAGGTCACGGTTGAGACCGAGGCTAGACTCTTCGTGTGCAATGATAGGATAAGAGTACTAGAGGAAAAACTAGGGAAGAAGGAAGAGGAGCTGGCAGAGAAGACCTAGAGCTTAAAGCAGAAGATCGATCAACGCACAACTAAGAAGTGAGTTAAAGGAAGAGAAGATAAAGGTGCAAGAAGTATACAATAAAATGGAGTCTATCAAAGGTGTCATCCTTTTCAATCACCTAGACTTAGTGGCACCCGCACAGAAGTACTCGTCCCTTCTGGAATGTATAGAAGATCTAACACGCTTCCTCACTATAGAGAGATGACCTTTGGCCCTGGCATCTACAGAATAAGTGGCCACATGCTTGAAGAAAGAGGATAGATTGAAGGTGGTAGTTCTCATTGCCAAGTATAGCCAAGTGCTCGCAGCGCTTAAGGTCATTTCCCAATCTGTGGAGGCCGCATATGATATATGCGCAGACAGAGATAAGGTGCCAAGCTCCTTGGTCGCCACACTCGAAGCAGAGCTTAAAAAGTTCCAAGAAAATAACAAGGGGAACAGGGTGGAAAGGGACACAGTTCTGGCCAAAGTATAAAGAAAATCAGAGGCAATTGAAGCCTTAAGGAGTTTTATTAAGGCCCAGATAAAGGAACTATACCCTCAAATTATCAGGAGGATGGACAAGCTCGAAGACCTAGGCAAAGAGATGGAGCAGATCATGGAAACTTTGGGCACCCAGGGAATTGGCCTAAGTTTTGATGAAGTGAGCACCATGGTGGGTGACCTCTGTCAGAAGGCACAAGGTGAGGTTGAAGTGTGGAATAAGCTAGAGGTAGACTTATGGAAGGATTTTCCTAGCTTGCTCAATCAATGCTCCCCCAATTCATTATTCTTTCCCCAATTCTTTCATTCCCTTATTCTTTTGTAAAGTGTAATATTATACATTGGTTCCCTAAGGCAGCATACATCTTGGTTGAGTAAAGTGTTTTTGAGGATGGAGAACAGGCATAGTGTGGGGTGATGTTGGACCCCTGGAATATTGGCCAAGTATGAAGGCGCATAGGCGCACAAGGTCCCAGTTATGGAAAGGTGTGCAAGAAAAAAGTGCATAAAAGAAAGGCTTAAGGAAGCACATAGTATGCATGACATGCAAAAGGAGGTTTGGGTTAGTCAATTTGATTGCTCATGTTAGAACACGTGAAAATCAAGACTATTTGTGCATGGATAAGGTGTCACTGTCGACAAGTTGGCCCCAATAGGGGCATGCCTTTGATGGAATCTTCTAGAATAACATCTTGAGATAAAGTGGAAATCTCATGCCTGGAGAAGCATGCTCCCATGAAGGACCACTTTTGAAACATGGCACCAGATCTAAGGGCACTGGAGGGTGAGTTAGTAGTATAGGAAAGCGATAAATACAAGTTCCTACGGAGTAAAAGATATATGAGTTTTGAGATATAGTGGGTTAGAGAGAATGTGATTTTGAGAGGCAGCATGGGCGGAGCTCTGCATGATTACTGCGAGGACTTTGTTAGTGGATAGTTGCATCAAGGAGAGAATATACTAGGCATGAAGTTGTAAATTTTCTTTTGATATCTTAGTTACATAAGTCCAGTGAAATGCATGACCACGGTCTGCTTCTCCGTGACACTTGTAATAGTGCAATGAATGTAATGAGGTTACCTGATATAATATATACATGAATATCAATGGTTCTAATGCATATTTATCTCTTATGAGTTCTCTTTCCTTTCATGATAAGTGTGAATGCTTGTATATTTCTTTCTTTCATAATACATGTTCTGGATTCTGTTAAAGCACTCGGTCTGGAGTGACTGCAAGGATCTAGAGGCCATTATGAGCCCTATGGTTGTTGAATTTCTTAAACTCTTACACTAATCATAGATGATGTTTCCCACTAAACTCACATAAAAGAGAGACTCGGTACCTGAGTGTGCCTCGGGTGAGCACTCAACTTACGTTGGGTGATAGGTTGGTGGGCATGGGGTTCGTTCCTTTTGTGTTGGGAGTAAAAATGACTACAAATTTCTTTTGCTCTTGTGCTAAGAGAAAATCTCCTAGCTTGAATATCTTCGGGTATTATTTTGTTCCAATATTCACATTGATGGTTTCTTCAACCAATATTTTTAACATATCCTCGATACGACTAGGATTGGGAGGAAGGTTGAGATATTCTTCCAAGGGTGTCTCTACAATATTTTCAGCCTTGGCATGGTCACTTTTATTTTCCATTGATTTTTTTATTTGTTTTTCTACCAATGCCTCAAAGAGGTTTTCACTATGTGACTTTTTCTTTCTCTTTTTTTGAGGATTTTTGTTGGAAATTTTTCCCTCGCTTTTTCTTAAGTTTTGCTAACTACAAATCTCAGCTTCCTCTCTAAAATATGTGTAGGTATCTAAGTTAATCTAGAAACCTTTCTTATAGTCTTTAATTGGAATTTTATATCATATGCCCATGAATTATGGCCTCATCATTCTTAAAGAGATCCAATGGAAGATGATGTTTTTGGTCCCAATCAACAAGGGAAGGGTAGACAAGGTCAATTTTAGGTTCAAGTGGGGGTTAAGGTAAGGACAATGGTATCCATGAATGGGTTCATGGAGGAAAGATCCTCATATTGGCTACAATGGGAATTTGTATCACTGTCTAAATAATCAGATCTATCCTCGCACTTAGAATAGGTAGTGTCTTGATCATTGGGGTGTGATCCATAGGGTTGAATTTCGATACCATATCTTTCTATTTTGAAATGTGGAAGTGAAACTAGTTTTCTTGGTCCTTGTTCATTCTTTCCACATCCTAGGCTCTTATAGCCCATAGAATACATAATTCAGCTATACTTTTCATACTTAGGGATTTGGTAATAGGTCGGTTGAGTTTCCTCAGGACCCAAGTAGTAGGTGGGTCCAACAATTTCTCTTCTACAAGTAATCCCCAGGTAAGAACATCCCGATAGTTTTTTCATCTCTAGGTCATTTGAAATGATAGTTAGTTTGGCCTCTTGTTTTAGGTGACAAAGATAGGTCTGAAACTAGAAGAGCTTGTTTCACATTATATTCTTCACAACCATACTCCAGAATTTCATCTCCCATGAATCAAAAGGAGAAGTAGATGTAGAAGCTTCACAAGCACAAGAACTTAGGGAGTTTGAATCTACCCATGATTCCATAGCTTCTGATTGAAGGGAAACAACTATATTAGCATAAGGACATGTATAGGTACCATTATAAGAAAAACTATGGAGAGCTATGTAATGAGTGAAAGGTTTTGGATATCGTGTATTGTAAGAGTGTGTCCATCATGTTTTAACTTGATGCACTGATGGAATGTTGATGGTATGTCTTGTATGGATTGAATCCATGGTTAGCCAAGAAACATATTACGGAAGTTCCAAGTCTAAGACATTAAAATTTGTATTATAATAGGTTTGTCCTACATCCATTGATAATGTGATTGTTCTAACTGACTCCCGCTCCATTCTTTTGTAAGAATTTATGGTAATAATATGGGAATCTATATCTTCCTTTGTATTCCCCAGTTGTTTAATTAGTTTCAAAGTGCATATATTCAACCTCGATACATTTTCCACAAGCACCTATTTTATTTTTTGGCGGGTAGAAAATACATCTATATACAGTGGGAAGATTATGCATGTGATACTCATTAGGAATTAATTTATGGTTAAATGCAATATGTTAAGTCAATCCAAAGTTTTCCACCACAACTTTTAAATTTGAAGGGTCTATTTCCATTGGCACCTCCGACCCCTGAAATTTTTTTATAGGATGGCCTTGTGTAAATTTGATATCTTAAGAATTTATGGTAATAATATGGGAATCTAGATCTTCCTCTGTATTCCCCGGTTGTTTAATTAGTTTCAAAGTGCATATATTCAACCTCGATACATTTTCCACAAGCACCTATTTTATTTTTGGCGGGTAGAAAATATGTCTATATACGGGGAAGATTATGCATGTGATATTCATTAGGAATTAATTTATGGTTAAATGCAATGTGTTCAATACCCAAAGTTTTCCACCACAACTTTTAAATTTGAAGGGTCTATTTCCATTGGCACCTCTGACCCCTGAAATTTTTTTTATAGGATGGCCTTGTGTAAATTTGATATCTTAAGAAGATCTAACATTAAAATATTTGCAGATGACTTCTCAAGTTTTTCTAAGAGGTTATGTCGACCATCCTGCGGAGTTGACAGAGAGGGTTATGGAATCATGAGACAGGCATGCCTTATTACAATAGTGAAATACTTTCCCTCGATCCTAATGGTATTCATATGTTCATTAGAAGAGTGGACACATCCAATGAGTGAGTCATAATGATTATGGTCACTTTTGTTGTATAGATAGTTTGAACCTATGTAGCTTTGGGATGAATCTCCTTGATTCGATCTTTTCTCATCTGATTTTCCATTTTTAGGGAATGGTTCTTTGAATATACCCATATTTTTTTTTGGTGTTTGATTTCTCTTTGGGGTGTCAACTTCTATCTCTCCATTTTTAATGAGATCTTGGATGTAGTGGCAAATTCATAGGCACTTTTCTATATTTTGTCCCTTTACATGATGAAAATCTCAATATTCATGATCTTTATACCATGATGGTGTAGGAGAATTGTCATCAAAATGTTGGGTTGTAGGATAAGTAACCATTGGTACTGCATCTAATTGCTTTAATATTACAAACAAAGACTCATTGAGAGGAGTGAATTTTCTACGTTTAGGTAGTGCTTGAATAGGTCCTTTGGTTAGTTTAAAAGGTTGACCAACTTGAACTATTTGCACTCGTTTAGAATCTGTGATTCCATCTCCCACCACATTCTTGTTTTTGTTAAAGATATTTGGCTTTTCTGTTGGTTTGGAATTTTGATTATCTTTAGAAGGTTATTTGATTGTTCCTTTTGTAATGAGGGCTTTTTATATTTGTATGCCCTTTTCAATGAATTCTTCAAAGGTATGAACACAATGCATTTGCAAATGGAAAGTGATGTCTGGGTTTAGATTGGGCACAAAGATTCTCATAAGTTGTTTTTGAAGAAATGCATAACGAAAGAGGTTGGCTATCCCTCGCCATCTTTGTAAGAAGCTCGTGAATGTTTCATTAGGAGTTGTTTAGTACTACACAAGTCTTCCATAGTTATGTCACTTTCTATGTTGTATGAGAAATGTCAAAAACCTTTCCGCTAGTTCAGGCCACATGAAGATAGACCCATGAGGTAGGTGAGTGAACCATTCTAAGGCTTGTCCCCCTAGACTCTTTAGATAGAGTCATATGAGGTAATTATCGCTATATGCCACTTCTTGACATGCCATGTAAAAATATTTCAGATAATCTCACAGTCACATTTCCCTCTATATTTGTCAAATTTTGGTGTGTCAAACTTCTTAGGAAAGGGTTGAAGCATCATATATTTATCAGATGGATGGGGGAACAACTCTTCATATTCATTTATTTTGTTATTCTCGACATTATTTTCTTGAAGGCTTACAAATGTTTCTTTCATGGATTACATTTCTTGTGTAAGTAATTATTCTTTAGTAGGAGAATCATGGATATATACACGACTGTATTCCATATTTTCTCCTTCTTGGTTTTCCATGTGAAGTTCACTAGCTTTAACCTTAGGCTTT
Organism: Taxus wallichiana var. yunnanensis; assembly: GCA_018340775.1. Classification (NCBI taxonomy): domain Eukaryota; kingdom Viridiplantae; phylum Streptophyta; class Pinopsida; order Cupressales; family Taxaceae; genus Taxus; species Taxus wallichiana. The sequence continues at coordinate 203,706,318 of CM031244.1, read as the reverse complement.
GTCTTATGCACATTTTGTTTGTTTCCTTCTATACATGAGATGTTAGTAAAGCTAATTGTCGACTAAGGTTTTGGATTTGTTGTTGAATAGTGACTTCTCCCTCAAGAGGTTATTCTTCTTCTTTATTGCGTGGAGGTTGTTCTACATTTTCATGTTCTAATCTAACTCTACATGGCATCTTGATGAAGGGAATTTTATAACCCACCATATTATCATTTCCAACGTTAGACATGGAAGTATGCCCATGTATTAGGATATCTTCCATTTTAATGAAAGTTTGTTCCTCTTCATTAGCCTTATTCATTAGAGGGATTGTCTCATGTTCTGTAGGCATTCTAGCTCCTAATTCTACCACTCGTGCTAGTACCCAATCGTTGATTCTATAAAGGAATTCATCTAATAAGGTGGGGTAAAAGTCAAATTTTGTGCATGGTGACCCTAACTCATCACCACTATGATCTAGCATTTCCTCCACTTATTTCTCCATGGAAAATAAAATCCCAAGATCACTTTGCCAATAAAGGGATTCAACCCTTGTTTGTTTGAGGTATCCTAGGTTTTTGTTTTTCTTGTTTCAAATGCCTTCTTTTTGGCTTCTAATATTTTTTGGGGGTCCATAATATCTGAGAGTTTCACTAAGGTGCTTTGAATGTGTTCAAAAGGTATTGATTAAGCCTAAGTGAAATGAAAAAATAATGTCAATAGTTCAAGAGTTATAATGAATGTCAAAGGATCAATTTGGAAAAGGGATTTCTCTAAATGAAAAGTCAAAAGTAGAAAACAAGATACAATCACACAATGTTTATTTCTATACCAATAAATCAAATTATGTACTTCCTAAGTATGTTTCCAAAAATTTAGTTGGTGTTTTAAGATGATTAACAAAATTTCACTAGTTATGTTGAGTTCAAAGAAATGAAAATGTGTAAGTAATAACAAGGAGTTAACAATATCTCCAAATAAAGTATACTAAAAGCAATCCCGAATCTAATGAAGACCTGTATTCCAAAAAGTGGTAGTTACGATTGTGAGTGACACAAAAATTCCACCAAGATATGTTAACCAAAATTTGTGAGAAAGTAAGGTATTAATATCAAGATGATATTGATATAACACGCACAAGTGGTAACACTCAACACTTTTCAAAATCGAGGTAGTAATTGAAATCAAACTAAAGCTAGAGTATACCTAGGAATTGTTAAAGTGTATATAGCGTAACATCACAATATAGATATTTAGGTCAATTTTACAAGAAAAAATATGTAAATACCAAAATTTTAGTGACACGATATAAACAAGATAATCATTCAAAGGAGAGTCAAGGTGATGAATCAAGCCTAACTACAATGATGATATTGACTTGGGTATCAAGATCAAAAAGGATACCAATGATATGAAAATGTCTCCACACACTTTAGATGTTTAACAACTCATCCACAAACATGAATGAGTGTAAACAAACATAAAAGTGGTGAATATGATTAATTATCAATAGAAGGGTAGTCACTCTTCTTCTAATAAAAAAAGTGTCAAAATAAAGTGAAGGAAGTAGATCAATTAGGGGTGAAAAATGTTGGCCTCACTTCGGTAGAGTTTCACCTCACCTTAGGTAGAGTGAAAAATTAAGAAAAGTTAATGCTTCACATGTTTCATGATGAATAATGGATCTCAACTCAAATTGGTTTTGATATGTTTGAATTTTCCTCTTGGTAAAAGATAGCTCCATAGGTGGTTCACTTAACTAGGTGTCACAATTTATGTAGATGCAAGCTCAATTTTCCAAGAAAATTGACACCGACTAATTCTTAAAGTATATTGGCTTTACTTTACCCCATTCAAGTATAGTGGGAAATAAATGCATCCATCGTGTACTCTCACGGGGGTTTGAATACTGAGATAAATTTGATGTTAAATCTCACAAATGGTAAAACTATACAAGTAGGTTGTGCAAAGCATTTCCCATTTCATCCATAAGGTTCCCTCTTGTGTGGACTACTTTAGGGTTCCTATAACCACCCCCATTGTTCTAGCTTAAGGCATTATGCTAAAGGGGTTATGTTCGAGTTGAGAAGATAGGGATGTATACGTTTCGAAACCTACAAATACAATGTGATGTTTGTGGTGTGTTTTTTATCTTGTTTAATTTAATATGTTTTACTTGAACACCTTTTGGTAACCTGCACAAAAACTATATTCGTATTTTTTTGTCTTGACTCCTCCTTTCTTTGACAAGAATTTTTGGTTCTACACAATGGATTAGTAATTTTCCATATGCATAAAGAGGAAAAATGCCATTTCTGATTCTCAAGATTGTCCTAGGATGTAAGAGAATAGCATACACAATGCAAAATCCAATTAAGAAACCAAAAATGGAAAATACTTAATTCAAACATAAAATACATACATCTTGACCCAATTTGGACATTCTAAACATTTTTCAAAGCAATGAAAGAGATAAAAATCATTTATGATTCCCAAGATCACCCCAAAAGACGCGAGGGAAGATCATATGTGACCTTACTCTTATGATTAAGCATGCAAGGTTTATCCAATTTTATTACAATTTTAACAAAAGCATGTAAACATACCCTGCAAAATAAAATTTAATCAGATTAAACCTGTAATGATGTTAGTATTTAATGACACAAGCCTTTGTAAACATGGAATTGATATACAAGTTTGGAATGAGGTACCTACACAGGTTATGGTGTGTGTGCATGGGTTATGGTTCTGCGCTCCTCTCGTGTAAACTTGGTGGGTCAACAAAGTGCTTACGCTACCCGAGAGATTCCTGCACTAGAATAAGCACATCTATGATAGAGGATAGATGCTTGCACATGGAAATCAAAATAAAAGGTACAAAAAGCTATGACAGTGCATGTGCCCCATTAGAGAGATACTTGTGCTAGAAAAAGGGTGCATGCACAACTAATACTGATAAATATCATGTGTGCTAGTAGAAGGGTGTATGTGCTACGTTTAGGTGCATGCACTAGCATGACAGATTTCTAACAATAACAAGGTACTCTACTACAACAAAGGTGTGTGTGGTCCTGGGATTAGTGCTTACACATGGTTTTTTGTTCTTACATGTAGTTTTGTGTACCTATGCCCCCTTATAAAAATTGTACTGGTGATGACATTAAAATAAGACTCAACACATGTAAGGTTATCGCAATCATAAGAATTTGAACATTATTTCACACGTGTCTATTAAGGGTTAGCCAAATGTTGAAATAACAACAAAATTTGAACTATAATGCTAAGGGACTAAGGATCCATCCCATTGGGCGTGCCAAATGTGTGCAAGAATTAGTTAGCCATGTTAGTGAAATTGAAACTAACACCTAGTAGCTTCAAAACAATGCTAAACTAACATCTATGCACCATCATGCTAAGAGCTAAACAAGTAATAAACATCAACACTATGCATTAGAACCTTGAAAATAAACCTCAAGCTAACATGCTAATACTTATTACTCTACTCTTTAGAAAGATAAATCAATGAAATGGACCTAGGTAGATCCTTTAGCTATCAAAGGGTTGATAGTTGTTGCTTGATCCAAGAGGCTTGAGGATGGAGGTTCATCAAGTCATGGCAACAAGGCCTTTCTTGATTAACTCCATTGATCTTCACAAAATAGCTTGGATGATTGAATGCAAAGGGATGATGCTTAGCTCCACTCTAATGGAGAATTCTCTAAGATGATAAAATGGCTATAGCTTAGGCTCTATGCTCATTAAGGTGTAAGTAGAAAGGTAGGAGGAGGGCTCCTTATATAGCCCAATGGATAAAAGAATCTCTACATCCCTTTTCATTTTGGATAATAGAGAGGTTGGGTTAGTTGTGGATATGGAAGGTTTAGGGAGGGTTGAGCCAACCTTAAGAGATTTTAATTTGTCCTTTAGTGACCCATGGGAATTGAGGGGATTTATTAATTAACCAAATTGATTAATTAATAGGTTTGCAAGCTTATAGAATATTTTTATAGGAATAATTAGTATGATTTATGTTATGAGAGAATTTTAATCAAATAAATGACGATTTATTGATTAAATAGAAGAGAGAACTAATTAATTAATCTAGATAGAAATGGGTATTAATTAATTAGAAATAATTAATTAATCTAGATAGAAAGGGGATCCTAATTAATTATAAATAATTAATTAATTGAGGTAGAAAAGTGATCTAATTAACATAAGGTCGTTAATTAGTGTCACATCGATGTAAGAGTTAATTAACTAGCATAATGCAATTAATTAATGATGATAGCAGAGAAAATGTGTGATATTGACGATATGTTGTCAATTTATGAGAAAGGGTATAATTAGCATAATTTAAGTATTTAAATTGCTCAAGCTAAATTATAGGTGTCTATAATGATATACAAGGATTATTTTATAATATTAAACCCGATTCATGACCAATTTTTTACAGGATTTTCAAAGGCAACATGACTATTACATTCCTCGGTAAAAAGAGGATTCACACCCTAAACACATGGTTTTCATTCACATTCAACATGATTAAATCTTCAAATATACACATTTTACATGAGAAAACCAGTCGAGTAAATTTTTCAAAAGCATACACTAGATAAAAGGTTGAGATAAAATTGAGCACTAACAAGAGTGACATTTATCATACTCCATGGTGGAGTAGGGATTATTCTTATTTAGAGATGGCACGATTGAATAGGAGAGGGAGACAAGTATGTGCCCAAGTGGAGGAGAGTTAGGAGGTTGTAGATGTGAGTGATGATGATCAGGAGGGTGATGAGTGGGGTTTTAACAGCTACAATGACAAATTTGACACCTCAAAATTCCATAAGAGAGACATAAAGAGATACCTTAAGGTGAGAGAGTAATGATTTAGTTAGGGTGAGAGATGCTCTGATTGGGGAGAGAGATGGTGTGATATCTGAGAGGGATGGAATCATAGTATAGTTGGCACATGTAATGGTTGATCGAGATTGGTACCATCAGCAATGTGATGTTTTGAGAAAGGCCCTAGGTATTACGTGGTCTTGTATATCTGGTGTAGAGTTGACAGCTCACGCAAAGGCTAGTAGCTAGATGGGAGCACTGAGTATGATCAGTGCATCTAATTATAAGTCTTTGCATGTGTATTTTGTGTATTATGAGGGTATGCTGATACACATCTTTCCTAATGCTACTTTTATGCAGATCATTTAACACAGTGAGGGGCAATGCCTAGTGCGATTGCAATGAATGTGGGCCAGCCACCCAGGGGACCTAATGGAGGATCCAATTGTGATAGAGTAGCAAGAGGTAATGGGAGTGTTGTACATGTGAGTGATTTTCTGGGAGATATTCATTTTACTGGAGAGTGATTATATGTATTTGTATTTTGGGGCTTGACATGTATACGAGTCTTTGTGAAGCCTTGGATGATATATAAAGACTTTTTTGATAATGTATTTTGGACTTTTTAAATATACAATGATGATGATTGTGATTTTGTTTTTTGACTTATGTGATTTATATGTTTTAAGATTTTTTTATGAGTTTTTAAATATGGAAATTTGAATTTATGATTAAATGTTAAAATGTGATGTGGGTGATGATGTGACTTAATATGTGATCAAAAATGTTAAATAAAAATGTGCTCTATCTTTTTGAAGTAGGAATGGAAATGGAATGATTGCTTTAATGTTTGGATTTGATACATACGTGATGGGTATAAAAGTGTGAAAGCACTTGCACTTTTAACCTTTAATAATGTTAACACAAGAATATCAGTAGGTAGTGACACATAAAACCTTAGGTATAGAGATGAAATGATTAGATGTTCCTTTCTAGGACATGAAAGAGGGTTGTCATGTGTAGGTCGTGTGGGATAGAGGGTTATCCTTTTGAACAATTTTAGAGAGAAATGGCCCAAATTTACATATTCTAAATTTTAATGCAAATTAATCGATGTGATAATTTTGATTTGATGGGAAAGCTAATCGATGCAGGAAGCATCCCTAGGATGCTTTTGACAGTTGATTTTTTTGGAGGTTGATCAATGCAAGAATCCTTTTTACATAGGTAACCATCCTTTGAGGGAGTGGTCTATAATTTTGATTTTTGATTTTACATAAATATCCATCCTTCGAGGGATCATTCTACTTTTATTTGTATGATTTTGATATATTTGAAATAGTTTTCCTTTGAGGGATCAATCTATTATTTTTTATTTTTTCATAAAGAGCATCCATAGATAATTTTTTGACTTTTTGAGCTGAGGGCAAGCCCTACTAGACCATTTCACAAAAGGGGAGAAATGTGTACATGCACTACACATGTGTGCCCCATGACATGTCTTTATTTAGTACAAGGTTAAATGGACATAATGATTATGGGGTTCTTGTTAGGGAGGAACTTGTCTAGTGAAAGATGTGATGAACAGAGCCATGGTGTTCATATTTAAGGATTACAAGGATAGTGATGGAAAACCACATACTTTCAAATCATTACGATGAGAAAAATGACTGGTTTAATGATGGAATGAGGTTTTAAATACAACTATTGTCATGATGTCCAAGGGTTAACAGTATAAATACTTCAAGTGCAAGGAATTCAAAGGTTCCTTTTCAAGTTCACCATCAAGGGAGGCTAAATGATAATCTTGCAACCCATACTTATGAGTAATAACATATGGACTGATCCAATTAGGGGAAAACTTTCCACGTTTACTCCGTTCTAAGGTAGTGACATTATGATTTTCCTTGAGAACGATATTACCAATTTTGAAGTCATGTTCTTTGACATGTTTATTATAGGCTTGTTTAACACATTTTTGATCAAATTGGTGATGTTAAAGGTCCATTAAATGTTTTTCATCTAATAATTTTAGTTTTGCAAGATATTCTTGTCAATATTCTTTGTTGAGGATAAATTTTTTGGTTGATACACGAGTGGGGAATTTTAACTTCGAGGGGTAAGACCACCTCGAGAGGTGTAGAGTAATGATAATGACATAGCATTAATAGGGGTATGGATGTGAGTTCGATAAGCCCAAAGAGAAAATGGGATTTAGAGATGTCAATTCCTTCCTTCTTTGTCTACAATTTTCATTAGAACTTTAGTAAGTGTTTTGTTAGAGAATTCTTCCTATCCATTTTCTTGGGGATAATACGGTGGTGAAAAGCCAAGTTTAATGTTGAAGGTGTCATAAAGTTTCTTGAAATATTTTTTTTTGAAAGATTTTCCATTATCTCGACAAGTTTATGAGGAACACTAAAATGGCATATGATGTATTGATAAATGAAATTGACGATTTGATTTGCTTTATTTGAAGTCAAGGGAATAGCCTTGACCCATTTTTTGAAATATTTAGTGGTTGTGATAATTGAATAATGTCATTGTGATGATTTTGGATTGACGATGTCAATGAGGTCTAACCCCCATTGTGAGAAAGGCCATAGATTGTGAGAAGGTTGCAAATATTGACTGGGGACATGGATGAGGTTTGAATGTTGGAATTTGATGCATTTATTAACCTAATAACAACAATTTTGATTAGTAGTAGGCTAGTAGTATCTGAGTCATAAGAAATGTTTATCGATGGTGTTACCATTAAAATTTCCACCACATATACCATCATGGACCTCTTGGATTGCTTTGATAGATTTGTGAGATTTGAGACATCTTAATAAAAATTCATAAAAACCACATTTATATAAGATACCACTTATGATGATATAATGAGAGGCACGTTGAATAAATGATCGTTTAGCATTATGTAATAACTAAGAGGGGATTTTAGATTCAAAAATATAGTTGAATGTTTGAGAATACCATAGATCAGTTGGATGATTGTCAACAATGTCAATAGGAGGGAGTTCATTTTGATGTGAGGGGTGATCTAATCTTTTAATGACCATGGATAGTTGGGGATTATCGTTGATTCTTCGCTTTTTTAATGGGATGAAAGCTTCTACGTAATCCATAAAATTTTCAAATTTATTAGAATATCGTAGAATATCTTGGATGCTATATTGATCAAAGTTTCTAAGGAGAAAATCAATGTTGGCTTTATATTTTTACAAGATTTCCTTTTTACATTGATTTTCTCCTTTGAATTGATTGATAATGAGTTACAAACCTCCGTAGATTTCTAAGATATAAACACTTATTAGGATAGTGGTGGTGAGACCCATGATTAAGGTTATCTTTAGCCATATTATAGGTACATCCAAAATTAATTTTAAATGATAGCAGAATAGGAATACCGGGGGTATGATAAAAACATCATCTCCTCCCCTTACTAGAATTTAGATCCATCAAAGAAGAGATTCATTTTGATAGGAATGAATTCATGTTCATTGATAGTGTTGATGGATTTGTCGGGAATTTTTCATGAGGAAGATGAGTATCGGGAAGGGGTTCTTCAAAGAAGTTGGTCCATGATGGCTTGACCTTTAATAGAATTTTGTGATATGAATTCAAGGTCAAACTTGCTCATAATCATAATCCACCAAGTTATATTGTCACTGTGGTATGGTTTAGAATGCATGGTTTTAAGTGGGTTAAATCTGGTGATCACATATGTTTTATGATTGAGTAGATAGTGACATAGTTTAGAGGTAGCGAAGTATAAAGCACAACATAATTTTTAGCTTCATTATAATGAGTTCCATATTTGTGGAGTTTACTAGTTATATAATAATTTTTTTGTTCATGGATTTTTTCATCTTGATGAGTAAGCATAGCACCTAAAGCATGATTTATGGCATATATGTAGAGATAGAAGGGCTCCCCCTCACGAGGAGGTGTGAAAATAGATAGTGATAGGAGATAGTGTTATAGTTCATCTAAATACTTTGAAAATTGAGATCCCATCTAAAGTCAACATCTTTATGAAGAAGGTGATGAAACAATTGACAATGGTATATGATTTGAGATATGAAGCATCATATGGATTGTAGTTTACCTTGAAGGCTATGCAGCTATTTAAGATTTGATGGAGGAGGCATTTCAATGATTGCTTTAATTTTGGTTGGATCCACTTCAATACCTTGGATAGAGACAATGAACCCTAAGATTTTACTAGTGAGAACACCGAAAACAAACTTAGCAGGTTAAGATGAAGGAAAAATTGAATAATATGGATGAAGATTGATTCAAGAATGACAAGATGATCTTTGCATTTTTATATTTTCCTAAGAGATCATCAATGTAATCCTCTATAGTTTTATGGATAATATCATGGAAGATATATGTCATAGCGTGTTGATAAGTGGCTCTAGAATTTTTAATTCTGAAGGGCATAACATGGTAGTAGAATATCACCCAAGGGGTAATGAAGGATTTTTTTGTTGATAGTAAGTAATGATGAGGATTTGATTGTAACCAGAAAATACATCCATGAGGGATAGTATTTCATTCTTTGGTGTTATATTGACTAGTGATCAATATTTAAGAGAGGGAAATCATCTTTAGCAAGAAATATTGAGATCCCAGTGAGTCATTGCAAATGCATAACTTGCATGAGGCTTTGGTTATGGGTATGATATTAGAGACACATTATAGACAATCAATTAGTTTGATGAAGCTAGAAAAAGGGGACGTAATTATTCTATGATAATGAGAGATATGTAGGGATGCATCTGTGGAGTTTTTGTTTAACTAGTTTAGCATTTTTTTATTAAGGGAAAATAGTTTTGAAGGGACTATACCCTGTATACAAAAGGGCTCAAAAGCCAGATAGAAAAGGTGAGAGAAATAGCCTAGAGAAGGGAAAAATGACCAACCAAAGAGGGCTCAACAGCCAAATATGACAATACAAGTGAAGAAAGGATCCAAACAAACAATGATCCAAAAAGAAGCAGAAAAGATCAAAAAGAAACCAAAAGAGAAACAACATATAGAACTCCACCAAAAAGCAACACCAGAACCGCTAGATAACAACAACTTCGCAGCCAAAAAATAGCAACACAACAACCTGTTACTTGATAGCCCTATCAATCTTGGTCTTGGTAGACTGTAGCAACATGAAGAAGGTAATGGCAGTGGCACGAGAGGAGTATCTCATATCCACCTGAGCAATTGCAATATCCATTTTCTCTTTAGGCCCCAAATGTCCTCATTAACCCCACTTAAACTGCAGACAATATGAACATGTTGTTCAATGAAATTATAAATGCTTTTAAGGGCAGATAATATGCAGTCATTGTGAATTTTTGCATTCCCCATTCTGCCATCCAAGGACTGTAACTTCTTGAAGACTTCAGCAATAACCCCCTCTTCATCATCTCTTTGAAGAATTCCTTTTCCCTTAGCTCTTTCCATATTTTTTATAGTCCCTTTGAGCTCTTGTATCTCCTTTTCTAACCTGTCCACTCTGTCCATCAATTCCTCCTCCTTGGGCTCCTCCATCGGTTTACTGATATGTAGGAGGTTCTCAGTCAAGTTCCAGGTCTTTGTGGCTCCTTAGGACCCATTGGGAAGAAGGTATTTTAGCTTTTATGCTCTTGATTTTCTTGCTGGAAGCAGTAACATCAATCTTCCTATTCAAAGCAAGGGGGAGTAGAAGCGGTGCAAAGCAGTGGAGGTATGGGGGAAGAAGGTGGGGTAGTATTCATGGGGGGGTAGCTAGAATAGTGGTGATGGATCAGGAGGATAAGCCCCTGGTGTAAAGGGATAGCCCTAGAGTGGCTATGAACTTCCTTAATAGATTTCTCTAGCGAGTTTATCAAATAGTGAGGAAAGCTGATGATGATATTTCTACAAAAGTGATTTAGAAATATCAAATGTTTTTGAGGTATAGTCACAAATATTCCTTCAAGAGTTACATACCTAATAACCATCCTGGCAAGCTCAGTAAAAGGCTTAGGAATTGACGCCACCTTGATGCCAGCAATCACGAATTCAAGATTCTCCCCATCATCCAGGAACTTCTTGGTCTCCACCTCCCTGTCCACCTTCTTACTGAAGAATTTGGTGCCCTCCAGGCTGAGGCCCATGATCTGGGTGATGAGATCTTTTGTGATCTCAATCTCCATGTTATTGTATTTGACAATCTGATTCTTCCATCCCTGGGTGAATCTGATAGAAATGTCTTGGTCAAATCCTTGAATCCTTTCAATTAAATTAGACAGACCCCCAATTTGAAGGTAATTCCAAAGCTCCATATTCTCTTTCCACGCCGGATTGTGGGTTGGTTCAGTTTTGCAAGGTGGACCCCCCATGTTTCCTCTGTTCCTTTTCCTGTTCTCAATGGTAAAAATGCTATCACTATGCGGGACAGGTAGAGCTTTGATGTTGGTATTTGAATCTTTCCTTTCCGTGAAAGTAGGTTTAATTATTATACCATACTTGTAATTATTGCCCCGCTCCTCGGCTTTCCTCCTATGCCTAGAAATGATGACAGTCCATCTCACACATATCACATCAATCATCCATATCTTATGTGATGTCATCATATTGTACTTGAGGATCTGCACATTAGCGTCCAAATTACAGCCGTTAGTGCTGATTTTCACTGCCATGTAGATCATTGATTATGGCTTTATTGATTTGAGTGGGTAGAACATCCCCCCTAAGCCAAGTTTGAAAGGTATTAGTAACACCGAGGTTAGCCAAACTGTCAGTGACCCTATTTCCTTCCCGATAGGTGTGGGTGATTTTAACATTTTCAAAGCTCTTGCATATATCAATAGCTTCCCCAATAAAATCTCTGATAGACCAGCTGGGGTGTTGCTTTTTATTTAATAGATTGATGATATTCAGAGAATCACCTTCAATTATAATATTCAGAATATTACAATCTCTGGTAAGTCTTATACCCCAAAGAGCTGCTAGGGCTTCAGAGTAATGATTAGTCTACCTACCCATTCTCCTAGAAAAAGTAGCAACAAAACAGCCTCTTTGATCTCTGATGACTCCCCCTCCTCCAGAGTCCCCCGGATTGCCTTTTGAGGCCCCATAAAAATTATATATAACGTTAGGATAGATTATTATGTTATATATAATGATATTGGGATCAATACCTAGTATAACACAATATGAATAGGAAAAACATTGGCTATTTTTTGATAAGAAGTAAGTGAAATCTTTTAATTCTTGTGGATCTAATGATTGACTGACCTTAACTATGTGAGGTTCTTGAGGGGTTCCTAAGTTTACATTGATGGTGGATTCATTAATAAGGGTTGATGTATCAGGTGGTAAGTATTTTTGAAGGAAATAATTATCTTCCCCCACATGGGAGAGGATTTCCTTGTTGTCGTGGTATTGGAGGGTGTTGATGGTGGGTGAGTATTCTTTAATCATTTATGGCCAAATGAGAGGAAGTTTCTTAGTGACATGGTTGGATTGATAATTTTATGGTCGAAGGAGATAGTATTGACTTAAAAAAATTAGGTGGAATGGAGATCGTGTCATATGTTTCCATAGGATCGTTAGACTCTGCGAATGGTGGTGTTTCAAGCTCAGTGATACATACGGATGTGGTTTGAGAAGATGATTTGATGGAGGGATTTTCATATCCAAGCCCATACTTTTCATGTGGTTTGAGAGAATGTTGGAAAATAAAATCATGTATTCCTTTCGTAGCATCCAAATCCAAAACCTTTCCACATGCATTAATATAGGTACTTTTGAGAGAAAGTGGGATTGTATAAAGAATTGAAATCAGATGTAAATGGAATGGCATGATGTTGATGAGTATTGTGAAGAGAGATAGTCAATCTCCCATACATGATGTTGTTTTTTAAATAGGAAGGGTGGTAGGAAATAATATCTCCAACGTCAGGATCATACAATGGTTGTTTTTTTGGTCCTTTGTATATCTTACGTGTGGGAAGTGAATTAAGCATAAGGACATGGTACTCCCCCAAGGATGTTCCATAACATCTCTAAGGGACGAATCATTGGGCAATTTGGATGATGGAATGGATGTGATAGTGGATTCTTCATCAGATGTTTTTCATTTTGGGATGAGAATGTTGTTTGGTCAGTATGTCATATTAAAATTAGAAAAAGGATTAGGATATCCAATGACTCTAAATGTCTTACCCTTGTATTCATATTTGGGATAGTGGTGCAACATTGAAGGGACACAATGCATGGTTCATATCCAAGGTATTCCTAATAACACATTATTTTGGAACTCTTATTTTATGATATGGAAGAGTTTGGATAGGGTTTTGACACCAAATTTAAGAGGAAGAATGGAAGTACCTAACATGGGTGCGATTGTATCATTAAAAGCATGAAATAGAACTAGCGTTTGAGAGATTAGAGTTGGTTAAAGGTGATAGATGAGATGATGTTGATTGTGGTGCCCCCATTAATCATGACTTTCTTAATGAGGACATCATTGATTTGGGATATAATGGATAGAGGTAAATCATGATCAGGAAAAAGTGATGGTATTTTAGTAGAGTCAAAGGAAATATTTGAGGATTTTTAAGAGAACCTATGAAATCTATGAAATAGTTAGGATCATCTACAGGTATTGATATAGACCTGGATCAATTTGATCATTTCTTGTTTGTGTGAGAGTGATGTTTGAACTAGTTCATAAATTTACATTTTTAATAGGCGCATGGTGTAGTTGTTTAATGTCCGCTCGTTTGTACTATAGTGGAGGATGTAGGTGTTTCTAGAATGAATATTTTAGCTTTCGATTATGATGTCTGATTAGATGTCACAGGGGAAAGAGGGATGGAGACCTTAGATTTATCTTTGGATGAGTATGAGGTAAGTTCAAGAGGTGGTGGGATGGAAATGAAGGTTTTAATTTATTTTTTTCTTAAGGGTCATATTCATGGGTACGATATCTAGTAGTAATGTGGACAACATTAATCTAATGGGGAAGGAGATTACTCAAGGATTCTTTAATAGTAGAGGTTAATGAGATTATAGGTGTTGGGTGAGGTTTATTTAATGTTTACAACTATGGGGAGAGGAGATATTTGTCTTTAACCTTTTTAATGGCTACATGAAAGGATTTACATTCTTCCATAGAGTGTTTAGGTGTTTGATGATAGTCATAAGAGGCTTCAAAATTATACCAAGAAGGTTTCCAACCTCGAGTGTTAGATGGTTTTAGAGGAGGTAACACTATGAGTGATTGTTGAAGCAGTTTTTCTAGAATAGTTGCATAGTGTCCCTTTGATGTGGAGTTGGAGGAAATAATGTTTCTTTCAATGTAACTATCTTGGGAGTGTTGCCTTTGATGTGGTTTCTTTGGTTTTTTTATGAGTATTTTTAATTTTTTGATAGTGATATGAGGCATGGATGAGGGATGGGGCTATATGATAGAGGGATGATGTTTGATCCTTTATATAGGAGTAATGGAATGGTTTATAAAGGTGACCTTTTTAAATGGGGATGAAGGAAAATCTAGGGGTCACGTAGATGATACTATTGTTTTTCATCATATAAAATTTTTGTAATTTGGATAATCTGGTTATTTTTGTGTTTTACATGAAGTATTTTTAGAAGGTTCGGGTGAAGAGAACATAACTACGAATGTAGATGGTTTAATTTGGACAACATATTTTGGGAGAATTTTTATTATTTAGATGTTGATTTAGGTGTTTTATAAAAGGTAAGTGTGGGTGTGTATTTGATAATGGGTGATGTTTGATTGAGGGTGTATATGGTACGGTGGGCTTGTACGTTGTTCATTTAGGGTTGATTATTCAATGGGGATGATTCAAAAATGGTTTTTTGAAGATGTAAGGGTTCTTATTCGAGGAGCATTTGGATTGTCTAAATTTAGTTCTCCTTTGTCAATCAGATCATGAAGGGAATTACGGAATACACGACACCTTTTGATGTCATGACCATTGACCCTATGCTATTTACAAGGGTCATTGTCTTTGTACCAAGAGGCTTTGGAAATGAAAGTGTTGATAGGTTGGATGGGTGGAAGAGAAATAATATTAGCGGTGAGGAGTATTTCAAATATCTGCACCGTAATCTCTCCAATAGTGGTAGTGGTCAAAATTTATTTTTGAGTAGATTTGAAGACTGTGGCATTAGATGATGATTTGGGCTTGTCATGACTGGAAGATTATTTTGATGACAAATAATATTTTAGTTTCTTAAGTCTAAGTTTGAATCTTCCTTCTTCAAGAGCGCAAAGTTCAAGTTTATGGGCCATAACAAAGGCTTCATCAAACATTTGAAATGATTGGATTTGGAGTGTAGAAGAGATATGTTTTATGCATGAATGGGAAAATAATTCTATTAGTTCATTTTGTGGGGGAGATAATGATAATTGATCAAGTGTGTAACAAATATAGTGATGGATTCATCTTCAAATTATTTAATAGCATATAGATATGTGATGGTGATTTTATGGGTGATATTTATTAAAAAAGTTCAAGAAATAGTTGAATGAGTTGTGCGAATGAAAAGAGGGAATATTGTGGGATGCTATTATACCAGTCTAAAGTAGGCTGGCCAAAGACATAGGGAACATCCTTAGCATAAGGTCTTGGTCATGAGATATAAGGTAACAAGCATGAAAAAAGGATCGGAGGTGTTGTTGGAGATCTTCCTTGCTATATAATCTGAGGAATTTGGGAAGCTCCCAGTGAGGTGGATAAGATTTATAAGGCATGGATGGATGAATAGGTTCATTATAGATTTTTTGTATGATCGTATGTTCTTGGGACACACGGAAGAAAATTCAAGGCTATATATGTCACTCCTTAAGGCTTGAATAGGGTCGATCTATGGTTTTTTTGTGTACTAGATGAGGAAAACCAAGGTTAATTAAATGAGAATTTATTAGGTTGTTGATATGATTGATATTATTATGGGATGTTTTGTTGGAAGGGAATGTTTTACTAAGGGTTGTTTGTAGAAATGCTATAGGTAAGTTGTGAGATTAAAGGTTGTGATGGTTGGATATATTAATACTGAGGAGGGATGGATATATTGAAAGGAAGTAATTATTGTTGTAGTGTTTATTGGAAGGGAATAGATGTGTGGAAAAGGGTATGAGAATACTGAGCTTCTTTTTAAAGAGAAGAAAAAGTGAAAATAAGGGGTTCAGAATGATTGTGTGATGTTTTAAATGGGAATATATGTGTGAATAGGGCGATGAGATGGTTTTGGTATAATTTTGGAGTAAGTAAATGATTATGACAGCTGTGGTACGTGTTTTGATATAAGTGAGGTCAAAAACTATTGTGAAGCCAGATGAGTAATGGAAACAACACTAGTATTGATTAAAGGTGCAGATGTGGGAATATACATAGTAATGTTCGAAGGGTGGGATGGTTTGTTGAGATGGTTGTGGTAGAGTTATGTGAATAGAGACATTGGAAGAACTCACGGGAGGTGTTTAAATAGTAGAGGAATATTGAGGGATTTATGTGGATGAGGTCATGTTTGTATCATTTTGAGGGGGTGTTGAACAAGTTAAATGGTCGGAGTTATTTGTTGGTTGTGTCTTGTGAAGAAATCACATTAAGGTCAAAGGTAATCATGGGAACTGAAGACATAATGGTAGATGTTTCGATCAACTACTAGTAGGGTAGGAATATATTTACTAAATGACAGGTTTGTGGTTCGAATTAAAGAGATGGTAAAAACCGCATGAAGGATCAAGTGTATATGCTAGGATTCAAGTAACGATGATTGAAGATGGAAAAACTTAAAAATGAGCTATGCATTAAGAGACACATGGTTTGAGTGGGGATTTCTAAGAAGACGGGGTCCCCACTATTGAAGAACTCTAGAATAAGGGGATCAAGTATTTTAGATGAAGTAGATTGACTACTGGGAGAATGTGGTTGTTCTTAATATTCAAGTGGGGTGAAGTAGCATTTGGTCATTCGTGGAAGGAACACCAAACATTTCCAAGATGTTGTTGAGTTTTATCAATGGAACATGCAATATCATCTATTAGGTTTTCTATATTTCATATCAAGGTGTTGATAAAATTTCTTGATGTTGATCAATGAGTCATTGGGCTTCATCTAGTTGAGTTTGAGCTTGTTGTAAAGTTTGATGGTATTGTGGTGTAGATTGTTGGAATGGACTAGACATGTTTTTTGAGGTATGGATACATGATTTCTATCTTGTAAGTACCATATTAACAAACACACAATCACCTAAAAATTAAAATAAATCTAGATGGGTTTGATTACAAATAACAAGCAAAATCACACAAAATGAATTTGATTATCTTGATTAATTAAGAAAAAGTGTAATATATTAAATGACGTATAAGGTCCTAAGAAATTACCATCTATGGATGGTCTCGGGAATGTTTAAGGATGGGGTATTTGATATACCTAAAGGTAAATGAGGCCCAAATTTGTGTTGGTACTAGTACCGGGTCTAGTCTTGGGGCCTACTCCCTCACTTCACAGTCCCACAACAATAATGGAGTCAGGTACTTAACCAATATACTGACAACTAGTTATTTATACTCGATAGAACACCGAGTCAGTTTCCCTCTGCGTGATAAAATCCAAATAGTTATCACCTGGGTAGAAGTTTTTGATGCAAGTTTGATGTTTGATATGGTTTAGTTGTGTGTGATGGAAGAATTAAGTGAATGCAACAAATTAATCTATGTGATCAGGTAAGATGCATGGTTCATTTTAAATCCAAAATAAAATATTGACTTCGATTAGAACATATAGTAAAATTTGATGTGGAAAACAAAAATAAAGGAGGACTCACCTAAAAAACACTTCTTTTTTAATTTTCACAATTTTTTATTTTTTTAGCAAAGAAAAAGTAGCAAGAAAGAGCCTCTAAAATAAGAAACCTGCAAAAATGTTACAAAAGAACAAAAAACAACAAGAAAATGATGTTATAGGTTGTCTAACTAGGTAATCAAAAGAACTCACAGAGATCATTGGTGATTGATAGAATCATTGGCAATTCACACAATCGCACGGTGATTCACACAATCACTGGTGATTTGACTAGATCGCTTGTGATTACAAAGAAGAATTCCTAAAATGAATAAAAAATTGATTTAAATGGAATGAAAACAAAAATTAAGAAGGGACTAGTGTCTCACTGGGCATGCTATAATTTTTAGGGATGTTTATATTTTCTCCTCAAATTAATGCAATGAAATAATTAAAAAACTAACCTCGAGAAGATGTAGGGTTTACCGATACCCATGGAGATGGATGATGAAGTTGGTGTTTGATAGAATTTGACCAAATCGAGATGTATTTTTAACTCCTCCTATCCTATAAAGTAACCTAGAGGCTCTAGTAGAGATAAAAGAGGCCTCAAACCTTGCTGGAAGATTTTTGTTTGTTGAATGAGTTAAGTGCGGTTTGTAATTCGGGTGATGAAGATTGATCTCTAGATGTTTGAAATCTTGATGGAAAAACTTGATGATATCTGATAACCTTGATATATCTATGTTGGATGACAAGATGTGGGATGCAAATGATTGAATACAAAAGCAAGAGCTTGAGATTCAAAATTGAGGATCTTGGAAGAAGTCCTAAAATCTTCTATTTATAATCATTGATGATTCAACAGAATTGTTGGCAATCCAGATTATTCAGGATTTTGAGTGGTAAAGTGTTAAAAACCACTTCATAACAAAGTTGAGTTGTTTTTTAGGTTGGGTAAATATTGAAGGATATTTTTTATTCAAATTTTAGGGGTCAAAAATCGTTATGAGATAGTTTTTCTTTTCTGTCTTTTGTTGTTTAAGAGGTTTTAGGTGGTTGGGTGTAGATTTATAGATTTTATAGCTGTGAAAAGATGATATTTACACCAGGTAAATGTGATGGAGGTTTTAAGATTAGGATAAGGAGTGTATAATTTAAATGATGGAGGCATGCAAATTTTAAGTCTCTACAATAGGTACTTAAGGATGATGATACTTGAAGGAGATTTACTTAGAGTTGGAAAACACACAATATAAAGGCCACATGGTATAACACGAGGAAGGTAGTAGAAGGATATACCAATTAGTGTGTGATGTAAAGGAGGATAGGTTGTGGCATAGGGGAATGCATGCAAGGATGTCTTCATCATTGGAAGTAGTGGTGCACCAGAAATTTATGACTTCCACACATGGAAAAAGTAGGAAAAATGTGGAAAAAGAAAAAATCACATTTAATGTTTTGTTGGTGGTAGGTGAGGAGAAAGTAATGTAGTTTTTTTTAGAAAACTATAAAAGGAGTGGATGTGAATTCATTCTTACTTTGCATATTAAATAGTTGAAATATTGATTAAGAGAAAATTATCTCTACAAATGTGAAGAGTTTGTGCAAAGGAAATTTAAGAGAAACTAGAGTAAGTTACACATGACCAGATTTTGAGATCCTTGGGTAGAAGTAAGAGCGTGGAAGGAAGGAGTGGAGATAGATAACACATAGAGGTTTTATGATTTACATTTTTAGAGCTAGGGTTTAAAGACACATCACAGATCTTTAATTTACGAGAACTATGGCATGAGGTCCTGCATTGTAGGCCCAAAAACAAATTAGAATATTGGTAGGATTCAAAGGGGTATAATGCCCGTAAACTATTAAGTGTTAAGGCATGATTTTCTTGAAATTTTCAAGGTTGAAGTTCGAAATAAGTTAGAAAGGATAGCCATGACACCAAAGAAGGCACCCACCATATCACCTAATGGAAAGGTAAAGGGAAAAGGAAAGAATACCATGACAGAAGATGTGTCGGAAGAATGGTTCACAAAAATGCAATATCCCGGTGAGGTGATTATAGGGAAGCCATGGGATTCACACTTGACTAAGTATAAGATTAGATACTACAACCATCATTCATAGATGCATGAGGCAAAAATAAACAATGAGTAAATGCATAAAATGTACCAAATTATGGAGTTTAAGAAGTTGGTCTATGATGACACAATACGTAAGGATTTAACGATCATGGAAGTTCTCCACTTGTATGAGTTTCCTTTCTTTGGAAAACTTGAAAACTTGTACCAATGGCTGATGTCACACATCTATGAGGACTATTTATACTTTGCAAGGAGGAGAATTTGCATCACCACACAATTTATTGTGAGAGTTACAAGATTATAGAGTTCAAGATTTGAGATAAATCCAAACTTAGAGGATGAAATGGGAGTAAAGGTCACTATCATTTGTGTCAAATACCAATAGGAGGCCACACAATGGATGACACAGGTATAAGTGACTCAAGGAAAAAAATTCCAATGACTTATAGAAGAATTAGGGGAGGAAGAAAAGCATTCAAAGTATGCCTTTACTAAATCCATTCATATTGTAGATGTCATTACAAGAAGATGCCCTAACTTGGAAGAGAAGGATAAGAATGAATACCATTCAAGATCGCACTACTTGAAATACCTAGTAAGGATGTTATTACATGAATAAAAATATGTGCAAGGGTCAAAAAAGAATATCTAGTTGTGGCACGTAAGAAAATAATAAGGAAAGCTGTGGCATGCACAATAGTTTATTATGAGGTGTTGAGCACCATAATTACATATCCGATGAAAAGAAAGGGTGCAAATTTGAGAGCTACCAAGACCTAGATCCGATCCTTATATTTCACACCACTCAAGAGTAAGGTGACCTTAAGTAGGCATAGGAAGATAAGAAAGATAATAAGGTTGGTCATGAAGAGATCCTGATAGAAGTGGCACGAAAGAGAGATTTTTGAAAACAAGTATGAGATACCTTTTATAAAAGGCTTAAGGAACTTGGATCATTAGTTTCATGTAAAATGAATACCTTGGAGGGGATAACATCAGTCCTTTTATGAAATTTAAAGGATTTGAAGGAGAAGGGTGAAGAAATGACCCCTAACCAAGTGTCAGATATTGTTGGGTTGTTCCAAGATGCAGCTGTTAAGGAACTTGCAGAGTGGGAAGAGCTATAAAGTACCATGAATATAGAGTTCCCTAAAATAATCCAACCACCCCATGAATGAAATAAGTTTGCACATATGGAAATGTGATATTATTTGATTCATCGGTATATGTACCACAATTCATTTTTATTCCGTCTCTTTATTATGTAAATATTTGAGAAGCATTCTTTGTGGACATATTTCTAAGGACAGACAATATCCCTAGTGTGGGGTGATATTGGTGAAAGATAAATGACTAAGTATCAATAGAGCGTAGAGGATTATGCACAAAATACTTATTTCACTAAATTGGGACTTATTCTAGTCCTAACAACTAAAAAATATAGCCAATATTGGAATCTAATATTGCTATTTTTGGATTCCAAAATGTCAAATATTGGAATTATCTGCACTCCAAAATCACACATATTGGATTCCAAAATCGCATATATTGGAATCCAAAATCACATATATTGGAATCCAAAATCACCTATATTGGAATTATATGTACTCTTAAGTCCCATATATTGGAATCTAATTTTCAAAATATTAGAATCCATTATACGGGATAGGGTCCTCTAGGCATTATTTATGGTTTTTTATGTACAGAACATGTTTTGTTTTATAAGGGCTAGCAGCCACTAGTCATTATTTATGCTATGTTATAAGGACTAGTAGTTTGCAGCCATTATTTATAATATGTTATAAGGTCTAGCGGCCTTCGGCCATTATTTATGCTATGTTATATGGTCTAATTGCGCTTGCCATTATTTATGACATGTTATGTATAGAAAATGTTAATGATTTATATGGGATATCAAACGTATTATCTTGTCCTTCAATGGTTGAAAAAAAGGCCACAATGTGGTGTTAAATTTGATGCCCATTGGATGTCTTTTTTTATTTTTATACAGGTTAGTGACCTCTAGGCTAATGACTTTCAAGAGATGTGAGACACTTCCAAGTTAATTTACTATGATGTGATTGAACCTCACTGTAACTGGAGAATGATTAAAGATATTATAAATAAATTGGTAAAGGGCGTCAATCTAAACTATGAGAATATAATTAAATGTATGTATTTACTGTATATTTTGGTACAAATTAATTTTATAGTGCATATATGTATCTATGTATCTATTGCATATTTCGGTACGACTAAATTATATCTTTTACATATTTTGGTATGACTTAATTTTAAAAGACAATTATTTTATAATGGCATCATTATTGTTGAGGGAACCATAATATAACTATTAGAATAGGTAAATATCATTTCACATCACAGTCCTTCAAGAATCATATATCTAAAACCTGCACTGCTCACCATAGAGAGAAAATCAAATAATAATTGACTTTACTGAAGACTTACTTCTTTCACATGATTTGATAAGAAGCATGTTAGAGCCAAAGTGATTTTGTTATATATTGAAGAAATATTGAACTAAATGTGAGATAAAATCTTATATTAAGTGAAAATAAGTAAAAGACTCCATAGAAAGAAGGAAAGATGTTTTCTTTTAAGTCTGCCTTGTTTTAATTTTAAAAAAATTCCTTAGAGTGGACAATTCCACTTAGAGAGTAAGATTTTTTTCTTTGACATTAGGTAAAAAAGGTAGAGGGGACCCCACCCCATACATAATGAAGCTCCCAAATAGAGTAGATATTCAATACCAAACCATAAAAAAATATAGTCGATCCAAAAAGAATCAAAACTAATAGCTAGTATAGTAAACTAATAGCAATAAAAACACAGAACTAATAACACTAAACAAAAACCTAACATTAACCACTACTTATTCATTTTCTCCAAATTTGCCACCAGAGTGGCTCATTCCTTAGCCAATGATTCAATGTTAGTGCCCAAAGTGGTTACATCAGCTTCAAATAGTTCCATTTTCCTCTTCTTCAATGTCCCCTACTCTTCACATTTTCTGTAGGAATTAGCTAGCTGTCGAGAGTTTGAAGGTGTTGTAATTGACAATTGATAATGAGGATACTCCATTTAGTGAATTTTTGAAGCATAGCCTTAAGCTGATCCACATCATTGTTTAAATTCTTACACTTTAATTGCAAAACCTCCATACTGCCACCCTTTGTGACTTGATCCACATCCTCAACTTTAATTTTCATTGCATGTTAATAATTGAGGATGAAGCTGGATAGTGCTTTTAGTAATTTGAGTGTCACATTTCATGTTTTCAAGGTCTTTAACCAATTCAGTAAGATCAACTCCCTCTTCCACACCACCTTTTCCTAGCACTTACATTTAGTTATTTTATATGGTTTTAACTAGAACCTTCCTCTTTTGTTGACTCGGTTCCCCTTTTTCATCCTTCTGAATAACCACCACCTTCACATCATCTTGTTTTAGGTCTTGGAGTCCCTACACCGCTTCAACTTCTACCAAATTTTTATCATCCCCTTCACTCGACTTAGGGTATTCGCTTCATTGCTCATTCTCAAAATTAGTTTCATCTTCCGAACATAATATTCAAGGGATTTTGACAAGACACTACCCCCATTAACAATTTTATCCATATCCAAGATTGATCTCTTCACAATGACTATAATAAAACCCACGATGTAAGGGAATACGATTTTTTTCTCTTTTGTAGTGGTCCGGGTAACACACGAGATAATGATGTATATAATATGTAAAACTAAATATATGCCCATGTATGAGGAAATTGAGCATGGGAAGATGGTAAGCATAGATACATTTGTAATGTCCCTCAAGAGTGAAAAAATGGATTAGGTTAAGGGCCACTTCGTTGAATGGGGGAGGTAAGGAATTCCTAAGAAAGCCTATAAAATGAGGGGTGATTTTTTCCTTACCTCACATAAATAACTTCATTTCATCCATTGAATCCTTTTTGGGTTTATAGACTTCACATCCTTCCGTGGGAATTCCCATAACATAAGCCACCATGTTGATTGATAATTCAATATTTACTCCTCGTAGCACCACATTTCCCCGTCCATTTCTTGGCTGGTTGTCATGCCGATCCAAAATCCTTACTAAGTTTCTCGTTGTACTCTAAAAATATTTAAGAAAGGGGAAAATACCATTCGGTCGAACACCTCCATAGCCTCAGATTTAACATCATTGAGATCCCAAGGCTCAAGTGCGAACCAAATATCCCCCATATTCCTATTAACAGATCAAGCTATCATGAAGAAAAACTCATTGTTCAATGCTACACAGACCCAACCACACAACTGCAATACCAATACACCAAGTAGCAACATAAATCCTATATTCCTAGAGAGGAGTAAATACACATTAACATCCCCTTAATAGTTATAAACCCCAGTGGTGCTAACATTACATGAACATTAACCTCCTCATAATAGTTCTAAAATCCAAATGGGATGACATTAAAATAACATTAAAATCCCCTAAACCCGGATTCCAATAGAGGAATAAACCTAGATTACGAGAACATTAACATCCCCTTAATAGTAATAAATGTGCAACATCATTCATCATTAACCCCCCACATCACCTTCTGCCATCCTTGCGTACCTCGAAAGAAGGGACATGAAATCATTGTGGACATTTTCCTCACACACTTGACAATTTAAATGATAATTAAAATTTCCCTACTCCCTTTATCAGGAGGATATCTTTTCATAATTAAATATAGATATGAAATAAATAAAAAGTCCTTTTCTAAAGGTAGAATTATGGTAAATCATTTTAAGAAGAATTTGAATTTCATTGAAATATTATTCGTCACGTTGGAATCCTAATTCACAGAATAATTCATTGTAAATTAAAATTGTTTTCATGATATCTATGAACACATTGATTATGGAAATGCCTGAAAGTTTTAAAATTATTTATATACCTTAAAGCTGATGTGAACAATTTTTCAGTGACAGATTGCAAAGCGAGAGGATACTATGACCCTAAAAAAATCAATGTAGGAGAGTTAATACTTAATGCTCGCTAGGTAATGTTAGTGTAGCTTATCGAGGTAAATTAACATTAATCAAATAAGAATTTACCATAAATAAAAATTTTATGTACACTTTTTATATATATTAAGATATCTATTATCATTTAATTCCTTTACTGTATTATAATTTTCCTACAGATAATCATACATATAAACATTATGAATATAGTCAAGAACATTATATAGAAACTTGTTGTCAAATAAATTTAGGGACAAATTACATAATTTTATTTTTTAGATAGTTTAATGCTTTTTAACGGAGCTATGAACCAAAGGGTTGATGGGTCCCCACCCTATAGGTATCTCATGTTTTGATCAATGAAAGGATACATAAAAAAACTAAAAAGAGTTCAAAAATAACAAGGCCAACATGTAACATGAATAATCAAGCCTGCAAAAAACATAGAGTCATGAATACAAAAAAATAGAGCGGGAATGATAGAGAAACCCTAGGGTTCCACCTACCCAAGCATTGCAATCATCTTGAGAAAGGAAAATGATGTGCTAAAAACAGAATTGAAATACATGACATGATTAGGAAGGGGTGGGGTTGGTTTTGCGAGTGTAACTAGGTCTAGGGATGGCATGCTAGAGATAGACACCCCATCTGATCAATGGATGCTTTGAAAAGTGTCTAAAAATTGAAGTAGGTCCTAAATTTTCAATTCCAGGGCATCACAAATCCTACTGTCAACCTAGAAAGGTTATAGAAAAGGATTCATCTTTGCAAAGAGACAACAAAGGCATACTTCTGCCATAGCTTTGACCAAACCCACACGATGATATGGGTAAATGAAATGGGACGCGACCACCATGACCACTACTTTATTTGCACACAACACCAAGTAATTGAACATGAAGACACCTATAATATTAGAGTTTACATGAGCTCTCCCGATGCTCTAGAGATAATCCACACCTAGGAAATTCATAATCATAGTCATAACATCTGTGGAGTATATTCAGAAAACATTACGAAGATGACTATTAGACATAGTAGAGATGAAATTTGTTTCCCACTTGTTTATGCACAAGAGGATGGATGGAACATAAGTAGATGCCATGAGAGGGAAGGGGAAATAATAGATAGAAATGTGATAAAATGAGTGAGGATGGGAGAAATCACAACCCAACAATTAAATATTCCCACGACTCGTGTGAGGAAGGTTGATGCAATAAAAAATGGATGATGTCATCAACTTTTTCCCATGCATTGGCTAGATTATTTGATAAAAAGGATATTATATTATATTAAATGTAACATGATACAAGATTCTCTCAAAAAAATAAGTGGGCCATATGAGATAAATCCCCAAAGTGACAAGCACACTAGGCCAAGCCTAGCAAAATAACAAAGCAACAACTATAAGGGAGTTTAAGGAAGACCAAACAAAGGCTAGATTACGAATAAAGGCCACCCTTTATTGATAAACACACATTATACAAAATTGAATTACTAGTGAAAGTCACACATATTATACGAGAAAGGTCTTGTAAAGAGTGCATTACATTTTAAAATGTATAACATGTTTCCTGTTTTAGAATATCTGCTCACATAATTTTTTTTCAAGGTTTTCAAGTTAATATTTTTGTAGGGTTTGAGGTCTATGAGGGCTCTGTATTCTCTTTGCCACAAATCTTAAACAATTTAGGGTTATAGTCCCGTCAAATCTTCCTATTTTATTTAGATTTAAGTGAATTTAACTAGTAAATTACTATTACAAATAAAATTAAACAAACGTGTTTGTTAAAGTGGATACATGTTAAATGTAATCAACAAAGGATAATCTTGTTTGAGAGTGATGATGTATGACATTGTAGGGGTAGTCAATCTCTCCGTGCATGTCGAAAGACACTCTCTTAGGAGAACATGTTTCTTAGAAGAACAAAGAAACCAACTCAAATCATTTGTATCATTATTTACATTAAAGTCGGTGGAAGACATCAAATAGTACAAAAATTCAAAATCTTACATTGTCTTAAGGGGTAAAAATTTAGAATATAGATCATCTAGAAAAATACCACAGAGTGCCCACTAACTACGATAATACAATTATCATAATTGTAACCATTGAGCTTATTCATAGCTCTCTAGACATCCTCCCTGTTGATGAAATTAACAAAACCAAACCCCCTAATAACCCCGTCTTCGATTCATGGCCATGAATACATGCATGATGTGTCTAAATAGCTTGAAAATCTCATGTGAATTAGCATCTAACGAGTCCTCAAATAGATTGGTAACTTGATTAGAATTTTCATCATGTTTACGACACATGGTGTCACCGGAGTTTTCTAAGAAACCCATGAGACTAGGAGGGGTGTACATTGATTGCTCAATATCGGAAGAAGTGGTAGTACCACCAGCACTACTTCCACTTGTGGTGAGGACCTCGACAACCTTATCCATTATTAAGGTGTTTGTGGCACCAACGGTGGTGAGATCTCTTGTAAGTCCATTTTTATTACCGGTGATCATTCTTCTTACAGTAGATACGGAAAACCATGAGCAGCACACCACCATTAGATCCATATAGGATGGACAATGCATATTCACTAAATTTTGAATCATCTACATTGGATCTTGGTAGGAGAGGATGTTGCAACATGATTTCTTCTAAGAAAATGCTTGTAAAGTTCACTGAGGGTTCTTGGTTGGTAGCGATCTTGAAATTACACCATTCACGACACTAGATATTAGACTTGTTAAGGCATGATTTGTCCACTTTGTAGATAAGTGTGGTAGTGGTGTGAACCCAATTCTTTTCTCACTCATTAAACTTGTATTCCATGATCTTCTTCACACCATTTTCATCTGGCCCAATGATATTCGGTAGAGGTGACAAAAATTGAGGTCTTCGTTATCCTCCTATTTAATCTACCCCCAACACACTCTACCACACGCCATCAATGTTTCTATTTTATACTAGCTCTTGCTGATAGGATTTATTTGTTGCTTTGGAATAATGTTTTTAACAGTTTTAAAATTTCATTAACATTATGTTTTAAAATGTATAACTTGTTCTTGTAAAGACTAGAATATGTAACACTTTTCTCATTCTCCTTAATCATAATCCAACATGTGTGTGGGGCATGTGTGTGTATCATTATCCTCCTATTCAAGCTCCCCACATCTCACTCTATTAGACACAATCATTGTCATCCCTAGCTCAAGAAAATGGAAAATTAGTGAAATCCTCATGCATCTGGAGAAAATTTATCATTGGTTTACGAGACACTCAAATTATTGGTTATCATAGTAAAACCCTATAAATAAAAATAATAATACTTATTCTCACGTAAATTTATTTTCAACAGCGTAAAACATATCTCCACTTTGTATTTAAGATTAAGGTTTTTTTTTTCAATAATTTTTTTTTGTTTTTTAATTGGTTTAATCCCCACAGATCTACCAAATCATCAAGTATCGAACAACATAGAATAAAACTTGATAGGACAAGACACTCTCTTAGGAGAACATATTTCTTAGAATAACAAAGAAACCAACTCAAATCCATTCTTTCATCATTTACATTAAAGTCGGTGGAAGAAATCAAATAGTACAAAACTTTAACATCTTGCATTATCTGAAGGGATAAAAAAGTAGAATACAAATCATATAGAAAAATACCACAAGAGTGGCCCATTCAACTATGAGAATAAGATTATCATAACCATAACCATTGAACTTATTGATAGCTCTATGTGCATCCTCCCTATTGATGAAATTAACAAAACCAAACCCCCTGATAACCCATGTCTTCTAATTCATGGCCATGTAGACACGCTTGATATGTCCAAATGACTTCAAAAGATCATGTAGATCAACATCCATCATGTCCTCAAACAAATTGGTAATGCAATTAGAATTTTCATCATTTTTTTGGCACATGATGTCACTGAAGTAGTCCACAACACCCCTGAGACTGGGAGGGTTGTAGGTTATTCACCCAATATTGAAATAAGTGGTAGTACTGCCAATGTTGCTTCCACCTTTGGTAAGACCCTTAGTGGCCTTATCCATTTTTAAGGTGTATGTGGCACCGGCGGGGGCAAGATCCTTGTAAGTCCATTTTTATTTCTAGTGATCACTCTTCTTACCATAGATATGGAAAACCATGAGCACAACACCACCCTTGGAGCCAGCCCGGGCCAGAGCAGTGCATCTCCACCAGATTTTTAATCATCGGCCTTGGATCCCAACGAGTGGGGGTGTTGTGGCAGGATTTCTTATTAGGAGATTCCTCTAAATTTCATTGAGGGTTCTTGGTTGAAAACAACTCCAAACTTGTGCCACTCATGACACTAGAGATCATGCTTGTTAAGGAATGCTTTGGCCACTTTGTGGATGCACGTCGTAGTGGTGTGAAACACCTTATGTTTATGCTTGTTGAACTTGTATTCCACAATATTCTTCACACCATTTTCATCTGGCCCAATGATATTCAAGGTTGGTTGATGAAAATATAGGTCTTCATTATCCTCCTCTTTAAGCTCCCCATCACACTCTACTGGATGCCATCACTATTTCTATTTTATACTAGCTAGCGGCCACTAGGATTTATTTGTTGCTTTGGAATAACGTTTTTAATAGTTTTAAAATGTCATTCCAAACCTTGCTAATATTTTTGAGAAATATATTTTCATTCCTGGATCATCGATAAATGGTTTGTTTGGTCACAATGCAATCTTCCTGTATGATCATGATGCAATCTTCCACACAACAATAAAAAAATATTTAAAATAATGATTTGTAAAACAATAAATAGAAAATGTTTCAGTTCTATATGTGCTAGCGGCCACTAGGATTTATTTTTTCTTTAGAACAAGGTTTTATCATTTTCAAACTTTCATTAATATTAACATATGAAGATCTAGTAGAAAATCATTTTATGATTTTAGGGAAGCCTTTATGGATCTACAAATCAATAAGCATAACATGTTTCTATTTTATATGGTCTAGTAGTTGTTAGGATTATTTATTGATTGTGAATAAGGCTCCTATCAATTTCAAAATATATTTAAGATTAAGCCATGCATAAGCTGGGAAAATTGTGTTTTTATTTTAGAAAATCCAACATTGATGTGCACAAAAAAGTTTAAACTATGTAGATCTAGGAAAACTTCTTTTATTGGTCCATGATCCACGATTGTCTCTAATATGTAAAATCTCTACTTTGGAATTGTCTACAAAATAAAAATTATACTATTATTCTACTTTCTATTTGAAAATGAAAGTTTGGAGCTAGTGAATAAAATTACTTCCACTTTAAAACCCACTATTGCAGAGAAAAGAATCAAACTTAAGCTCATGAACACCAATAATTTATAATGTAAACCTCTAGAGGAGGAAAAGCAATCAAGAAGGGAAAAGTGCTCTTTCTTCTCACTTTTATTGGCCAATTGAAATTAGAAAGTTGCAAAATTACAATAACTATAAAGGTGAAGTAGATAATATCTCGCACTTCCTCCCAATTACTTGTTTTCTCGCCTTCAAACTCATTTATTATACAAACTCAATTCTAGCACTAAGAAATATTGTGTACTTACTCTCATGCTTTCGATAATCCATTCCTTTTCTCCTCCCACATATCTATAGTCTTTCCCATGTCCTCCTGTGCACTGTAGAATGGGAAAGGTAATGGCAGGGAAGGGACAAAGTCATATGCTTCAAGTCCGCATCCATTCAAGCTTCCATTTTATTTTTCCATCATTAGTGATATGAACTCTACCCCTGCATAGACTGATGATCATAGGACCGCCACTTTGGCTAGGTGGCAGTTATAGAATCAACGCCCAAGTTGGGAGGAATTTTGTAACCGCCATTCTGTACATAAAGGTAGTTATGTTAAAAATCCAATAGAACCTCCTTTTCTCCATTTTCCCCTTTTGGTGCTGATTTGATGAAGTAGAGTCATCTTTGATCCCTATGGATCACACCTCCCCTACTCAGGAGTCTTTTGGTCCCACAAAATCTTAGTGGGTGAGTAGATGAGGAAATAATTCCCTCATTTGCTTCTTCAAGTACCACTAGGCATGCCTTGGTGTCTTCCCTTTCAGTCCAATCTACCAAGACTCTTGTGGACCTCTTCTCGTCTCTTTGACCTTTTGTTGCAACATTACATCCTCCTCCAATTTTCCTCATGAGTCCAAGACACAATCCTCAATGAAAGGTAGCAGTTTTAATCCTTCATCTTCATCAAGAATGGATGGCTCATATAGGTGTAATTTCTCACAGTTTACTACTAAGTACATCCTCATAAATGGTGGCAAATCAAGCTCAAAGGCATTTTCTCTAGCTTGCTCTAATATGGTGAAGGGTCCATATTGTAGTGGCTTGACCTTACATGTGCTTGAACTTGTAGTCTCTCCTTACTCAAGTAAAGCCAAACTATGTCTCCAACATGAAGTTTATGTTCTCTTCTATGTTGATCATGTCTAGCCTTGTACTTGGCTTGGGATTTCTCTAACTGTTCTTTGACCTTGAGATGGATTTTATGGATCCTCTCAATTAATTTAGTTGTTATAGTCACATTTGTGTCTCATGTCTCCTCCTCATCCTTCGCCAAACTACCATGTCCATCGGATTTATAGGTAGATACCCAAAGCATGCTTGAAATTATGACATCATAGTGGATGTGTGTACTTCACGAGTCATAGGAATTTTAAATGTAGGCTAAGGACTCATCCCAAGTCCTTGGGTATTTATTGTTATACCCTCTAATCAATTGTACCAAAGTCATGTTCACCACCTATGTCTATCCATCATGTCTCTGGATGGAAATATGTGCTCCTCTATAACTTTGGTATACATATTGTCCCACAGAAGTAGTCCAAAACTTCCCAAGAACCTCGAATCCATGTCAGAAACAATAGACTTTGGCAAGCAAAATGCACCCATACATTAGAAAAGAAAATATCTACTTGCTGCATATGCTTTTACTTATCTTTTTACATGCCATAAGAATACACATCTTCTTGAATATATCAACAAAAACATAGAGATAGTCATGGCCATGTTTAGACATAGGAAATCCTCTTACAAAATCCATAAAAATATCCTCCCATGGATGAGTAGGTACTAGAAAAGGCATGTAGAAACTTTCCTTCCTAGTCTTAGGATTGCTGGTACAACTAAGTTTACATCCATGTATAAATTTTGATACTTCTTCTTGTATATTGGGTGAATATACATACCTTTGCAAGTGGACTAGGGTCTTACCAACACTTTGAAATGTCCCACTACTTTCGAGGTATGTGCTTCCCTCATCAATAGAAGTATTTATTCTTTTGACACACAAAGCTTCCCCCATAGGTAGAGTAGATCACCCTTGATATAACAATCCATGTTCCTTAACCTTTCAGCCCCTTAGGACTGCAACTACTGAAATTTCACCCTAAATTCTATGTCATGGGCATATGCCTCTCCATAAGATTCATTCATGAAGGGTTTGATTTGAGAGATAGTGGCCAAGAAATATATTTTCTCTTGTGTATACAACCTAGACAACATGTTTTCCAACAAGTTTATACTACCCTTCTTATATTTGATCACCAGATGGAAGTACTGAAGGAACCCCATCCATTTTTAGTTCCTTGCCTACTATAATTTAGATTGTTCTTGCAAATCTTGGAGATGTTTGTGGTCATTGTGAAAAATATTTTCTTAACCCATCAAATATTGCTTCCATTTCTTAATTTCTTGAACTAGTGCATACATTTCCTTATCATATAATGAATATCCTCAAACTACTGAAGTAAGTGTCTCAAAATGATAACGAGACTAGCTTACCTCCCTATAGTAACACTACACCCACAACATAATCCCGACATTTGTCTCTACTTCAAAGGGCTATGCAAGTTAGGAAGAGAAAGTAATAGAGTATGATTAATTTTTACTTCAATATCTCAAAGGATTTATCTTTTTCCTTACCTAGTCAAAAATCTTAATCTTTACGGCCACTTTATGTAGAGGTGTTGTAATCATGGAGAAGCCCAAAATGAACTTCCCCATATACTGTACTACTCTCACAAAACTCCTAGTCTCTATGGATCACATTGGTGTTTCCCAATTGGTGATGGCTTCCACCTTCTTCAGATCCACTCATAGCTCTCCTCCTCCAACCACATGCCCAAGATAGATAAGTTATTGTTTGGAAAATTCACATTTCTTCATATTGTATAGTAGTTGTTTCTCCTTGATAACTTATAAGACTTACTGAAAATGAGTTAGATGTTCCTCCCATGTGGCACTAAAAATCAAGATATCATCTAGATAAACAATGACACATGAATCTATGAAATCCCATAATACATCATTCATCAATCTCATAAATGTAGCAGGTGCATTACATAAACTGAATGTAATTACTAACCACTCATACAAACCCTATTTTATATTAAAGGTAGTCTTCCATATATCCTCCCCTTCATTCTGATTTGGTGATAACTTTGACTTGAGATCTAACTTCAAGAAAAATTTGGCATGTTGAAGCTGGTCAAGAGATCATCTATGTGGTGGAGTGGATATCTATTCTTTATGGTGATATTGTTCAACGTGCGATAGTCAATGCACATTCTCTAATAACCATCCTTCTTTGGCACCATCACAATAGGAAAAATGCATGGTGAGGTGCTTGGACGTATCACACACAGTCAGCAGTTCTTGAAGTTGTTTCTTTACTTCAATACTCTCCAACAAGGATTTCCTATATAACCCAATGTTCGGTAGAGGGGACTCTAGAAACAACTGAATCTCATGCTTTACCTCCTATTTTGGTGGTAACCCATTGGGAACCTAAAACAATTCCTAAAAATATAGAATAATACTATCCAAATTCTATTTTCCCTAGTTATAAATCTCTGAAACTTCTACCCCATCTTGTTTATACTTTAATAAAAGTAAACAAAACTGATTATGATTTTCCTGAATAAGTCATTTTTCTTGGTTAGCACTCACCATAGTAACATGTGTCTTATGCTGGTATGCCTAGAAGTTATATTTGATCCCATCCTTGACCCATCTATATTGGTTCTCCCTTCTCATGAATATAACATCCTTGATATACAAGTAAGGACTCCTAAAAACAACATCAAATGCATCAAGTGGAATAACATCAGCCTCAATACATCAATATACTAGGAATTGATCCCAAACTTGACCTTACATCTTTTTGTTACCTGAATTTCAACACCCTTCTTCACCCAAACCAAGGGATATGGGTGTGGATTCTCGTAAGTCTCAAGACCAAGATTCTTTACCAATGCTTTAGAAATCGGGTTAGATTGAGAACCAAGTATCGACCAAAGCATTTAGCTTAGTTCTCTTTATCTAGATTTTGATTTGGAATGGTCCACTCATCTCCTCTTCCTTATTGTCCATGTTGGTGGCCATGCATCTAATCTTCTCGTATATATAATATCCATCTTCGATTTCCACCTCCCCTTCTGTCTTCACAATTGTCATGGATTTATTTGAGTCCTTGGTGTGGCTCTTTGGTTGGAACTCTAGATGCACCTTCTAATAGGTAGCATATGTATGACCATTGATATCATAGTTCTTACAAAAATTCTTGGGATCTTTACAAGTATTTAAAGTAGTGGAAACTTTTTTAACTTTATGTTTCCACTTACCTTTGTTACTTGTTTTCTCATGTTCTTTATTTTGCTTTTTTTTTACTACTTTTCCTTTCACTTTGCATCTCCTTAATTCTTCTCATCGTCTACATATAGTATACCTGAATACATGTCTCGTTTATATATTTAGGCTTCGTGGAGATGATTTTTTCTTTGAAGGTGAGTGTGAATTCCTCCAAAGTTCTTGGTCAAAATGTCCTCATCATCAATTCCATATTCAGAAACATAGTGTGTCTCCAAAACTCCATAGTATAGTCCTACACACTTTGACCACTTCCCTGTCTAAAATACTACCATTTGATCATCTGGTTAGTTTTATGGCCAATAGGATAAAAATTAGCTCTAAGTAATTCCTTAAAGCCCTCCCAAGTACTAAAAATCAGACGTTTCTTCTTTTCACAAGTGGCTAAGTGGGTTTCCCACCAAACTAGTGCATGACCCTCCATTTTGAGATGTGCAAAGGTAATCCTTTGTGCCTCAGTAACATTATGGATGCTAAAATAGACTTCCAATTGTTTTAACCATTTATCAAGAAACTCTGCATCTACTTGTCCTTCAAAGCTCTTAATTTCCACTTTGGTTTCAAATTTAAAGGGAGCATGATCAGATTTTACCTTCTCTCTTGCAATTGAAGTCTCTTCTTCACATTCTTCCTCTTCATCTTCCTCTTCATGGCTCTTCCTATGCCAAACTTCTCAACTAACAATCGAACCGGTGATTCCATGGCATATTTTTTATCTTAAGTCATCTTATTCAGATCGAGAGCTATTATTGATGCCT
Organism: Taxus wallichiana var. yunnanensis; assembly: GCA_018340775.1. Lineage (NCBI taxonomy): Eukaryota > Viridiplantae > Streptophyta > Pinopsida > Cupressales > Taxaceae > Taxus > Taxus wallichiana. The sequence continues at coordinate 203,671,132 of CM031244.1, read as the reverse complement.
ATACATCCTATCCATCATGGTCTCCAACATCTTGATTCTACAGACTAAGTTCTTTTCCTCCCTTTGTCCTTGAATTCTCAGTTTCCACTTCTTCATAAAAATTTCTGGATTGCAAGGTAAAGCCTCTTCACCCTTAGATCTTGTCACTATCGTACAAATCTAAGAAAGAATACCATAGTCTTAGATACTTGTTAACTCTGATACAAAAATTCTGTAAACTCTCTACTTTGGAATTATCTACAAAATCACAATTATATTGTTGTTCTACTTTATATTTGAAAATGACAGTTTAGAGCTAGTGAATAAAATTACTTGTGCTTTAGAACCCACTATTGTAGAAAAGAAAATAAATTAAGTTCATGAACACAAAAACATTATCTTAGAAACCTCCAAAGGAGGAAAACTAGTCGGGAAGGGAAAAGCACTCTTTCCACCCACTTTTATTTGTGAATTTAAAATAAGAAGTTATAGAATTACAATAAGTATGAAAGTGAAGCAAATAATATCTCACATTTCCTCCTAATTACTTGCTTGTTCTACCTTCAAGATCATTTTTTATACCAACTCAATTCTAGGACTAAGAACTCTTCCTCACTTACTCTCATGCTTTTGATACTCCATTTTTTTGCTCCTCCTAGGTATTTATAGCCTCTCCCAAGTCCTCCCATATAATAGATAATGGGAAAGGTTATGACAAGGTAGGGAAAATTTGGAGGCTTCAAATATGCGTTCATTCGAAATTCCATTTTATTTTTCCATCAAAAGTGACACGACTACGCCCTGCCTGCGGTCGACGATCATAGGACCATCACCTGGCTTGGTGGTAGCTAGAGGATTGCTTCCCAAGTTAGGCGGTGGTTCTGTAACCGCCACTCGCACAAAGCATCCATTCTATTAAAAATAAAACAAAACCTCATTTTCTACATTTTCTCCTTTTAGTGTTGGATGATCGATGAAGTAGAGTCATCTTGGATCCCGATGGATCACATTCTTCAACCAAGTTAGAGAAAAATGTTTTCTTTCCCAAAAAGAATCGGGAAAAAATGAATGCAGATTGTGAATCTTTAAGAACCTTAAGGTAGTTACTTTATTATATAAAAATTCACAATACATGGTTGGATTTGGAAGCAAATTATATAATTCAAATGCCAATTATGTATTTGAATGTTTTCAATGATCTACACATGTTTTTTTGTTCTCTCCTGTATGTTTCATTCATGTACATAATTCAAGTATATATTTTTGAATCATTCTTGTAGATTCCATAAAATCTCAGTATGTTGGGGTTTTGAGAGTAATTTCTTATTTGACTTTGTGTGAATGTAATCTCACATCATTGATCAAAAGTATATTGTTTTCACCATAAACATTACCATAAATGTCTACTATCTATTGGCTTATGTTTCTTTTCAACTTACATTCTTGGCACCCCAAATGAACCCGAAGTTTCTCATAGCCATTTAAATTTTTGATAAACATGTATTTCACCATTGTTGAATCCATAAATGAAGACCATAATGTCTTGTTAAAATATTTTAATGCAGTACTTATCAAGTCAGCACTAAAATCTCATTCAAAGTATTGGTATTCCCGGATCTAAAATGTGGAACCATATTACAAGGTATTTTTCACTAATACCGAAATTACAAAAAACAAACTTTTAACTCCCAAAACTCGTAATTTCCGAGGCTTCCCAATAGGATATATAGAAACAACTTAGAATCAATGCGAGATTCCAAAATTGATTAAAAACAAGTCATCAAAGTATTTAATCACAACTCAAAAAAAAACTTATAAAACTATAATATCATCTCAATCACGGTGAAGATATTAATACTACTTACTTTTAAATTTGTAATCTCAACATATAAAATAAAGAGTGACCAAATGACTATATGAATGAATATCATTGTAAAAAAAATTGAAATAATTAATAGCTATAAATTTATGTTTGCTACAATTTTTGGATGCCCTCCACAACACTCAAACCCTGACATAGTATCTATGTTATGTTTATGTAAAAATTGGTTATCAACCACTTATCTTTGAAACAATTTTATTCATTGGATTTATTCCCCACCATAAAATTTTCCAGAGGGTTTCCCTTTGGGCCCATTGTAATACAAAATGTGTTTCTAAGGCCAAAAACAATACCATCTCTACTCCAAATATTTTAGAGATATTTTTTCTGCAATTTTGTCTTCTACATAACAATGTTCTTTACCCAAAATAATAAATGGTTTGAATTCAAACACTATTTTTTTATCAAATCCTTAATCATATTTTCAACTTCGGTGCAAGAGAGATAACTAGACCAAAATCCAACTTCACATTTTTCTTCCAGTATCTTTAAAAATTCCTTGACCCACCTCGCATGAGTTGAGAGTTTCCTTAGTGAACTTGATTGTCAACTCTTTACAAGATTGGTTTTTTTCTCATAGCGTAGACCCTCTAAATCTAAAATAATTAAATTATCCTCTTGTCTAAGCTGAACAAAAGTAAATTTTTCTCAATTGTCCACAATTTAATATTAACCAATTCAAATAATCAAAATTTTAGAATGTTAATACTTACTGATTGAGACTCCATCTTGGATTCCCTCGCACTCCCCCTCTATAGGTTCTTGTGATGCTCATTCTATATAAAAAATAGTAATCAATTCAAAATAAATTTTAAGTTGATGTAAAAATACGTGAAACAACTCACTTTTATATAATATTGCATAGATGTAGTTGTATATTAGTGACCAGTAGGCATAATCCATTAATGCCTGAAATATGTTTAGGTTGACAGTCTATGATGGGCTTAGTGACCGCTAATAGACAACTATACAGAAGTAAGTTTTTAATTGTCTGCAAATAAATATCAACCAATAAACCAAAAATTTACTCAATTCAAAATAAATCTAATTAAAAGATGCATGTTAGCGACCGCTAGGGTAATACATATTACAAATAAACTACTTCGCTATAGGTTCCTTCAATTGAGCATCTTAAAACTGGTTTTCTTTATAATTGTATATGACTATCATAAGATTTTATGTCTATGAGTCCATGTGTGATGTGCCAAAAACTCCCAATTTGGCATCAAATCTGAAAAAATTGAAGTTATTATTAAAAATATGTAAACAATGGCAATCAAAAACATCTTGTTGCGATACATTTATAAAATGAGTATTTCCCACCCACCTTTTATAGATTCATTGCATGGATGGTCAACAACATATGGGGCAACAAGTTGAATTGGTTATGACATACTAAGATTGACATCATCGCCACTTTTTGTATATGGAGAGGAAGAGACGGTGTATCCCTCTATTATTTGGTTGTCTACATAAATATTGTATGTATCATCTCAAATGCATTAAACTAATAGAATTGTGTAAAGTGGTCTTAATCAATGTAACTTTTTTCAAATGATAATAGTAATGTTGTAAAAATATTTCTTGATCATGCGATTCAACAATAAAATCCATAAATACACAACCAAATCCTTCACTACAACACTACCTTTGCATACAACACTATAACTGGAGAATCATCAGAAGTGTGTCGAGTGAACATATGAGACAAAAACAAATAAGATCTCTCGTATAGAAAATGAAGTGTATTTCCTCATAGGCCAATTTTGTTTGCAGTCACCATTTTCTGCGGAAGTTGATCTATCCAATCCATGTAGATTTTAGCTATACCCCAATTCTTTATAATTGTGCACATCAGTTATTGTGTACATAAGACACAAGCTCTTAAATTTTCCATTGTTGTCATAAAATATCTAATAACCTTCCACAAATGATTCCCCATTGTCTTTGAATTTTTGCATGCATTTTTTTAATGTCTCTCTTAACATTTTTGAAGAAGCAACATGTAACAACATAATAATTACACAATTTAACAAACTAGATCCAACAACTATAAGCAGGTCCATTATTACATTGAAAGTGAGTACACTAGAAAAATTGTAGAAATTTGTAATCACACATTATACATTAAATGGTTTATTTGACAAAATAGAACATATTATTATTTGGAGCAGGAAGGGATATGCACATTGACAGGTAAAGTCTTTGGTGTCTTCCATCCTTTCTAGAATATTTTATTCCATTGTAATCAAGTAGTTATTTATAATTTCTTGAGCTTCCATTGGGAGAACCTCTGCCACTTCAGCATCAAATTTTCTTTTTGCCAATTTTCACTTCCTCTAGAATCAACTTTCTTTTTCTTTTATTTTTTGTCGAGAGTACAAAAAAATGGTGGAAATGAGATTCATGCACACCATATTTTTCAACAATATTTTTTTGTGCATTCTTCCAATACACAATTACATGGGTATTTACTTTTAATATATTTTAAAAAAATCTCTCATCCTTCTGTAATCTTTTACTCTTTGGATGTAAGTATCTAAAGTCTCTGCTATGACGATAAATGCGCTTGATAGAGAAAGTTAGCCAAAATTTCCCTGCTTGCACTTTATCTAGTAGAATTGATATCTCCTCATCACTCATTCCTCTTGTAGGCCTAAAGTAATTCATTGTGAACCTTTCCAATTAATTTGGTTGAAAGTTAGACTAGTTATTCTTAAGAGGAGAACAAGCCTTCCCACTAGATTTAAATAAATCAATGGTTGTTGTCAATTTTTTCCATATGTCCTCAAGTAAATATATAAATGTCATTTTTCATGAAGGGTCTCTATCTTAGTCACTTTTAAAATACCATCTTGAAACACTACATTGAAAGATGAAATAGTATTTTTATTTTCTACATATTACGAAATTAAATTTTAAGAACAAATGTGCTAAAATTAAATTTCGTTATTAAATTTTGTTACGTTCAAATTGTATGAATTTGAGTTTCTGCTATGGACCTCTGAGGAAATCCTAGGGATCTCCAAATAATTCGAGCCTTGCAGAGTACATCAATAAAATTGGTATCAATCCAATTTTTGTTTACATCATTTTGTTGTAGGAACATTTTAACAATAACTTTGTAAAGCGCGTGAAGACACAATGCAAGCCTTTCTAAACTGCATCTTAGTATGTAATGAAATGTATTTTCTTTCAGCCAAAAAACAATTGGGCACAAATGGTTTGTTGGCCATCAATAATTATAACTTCACTTCATCCCTTTTCAGGTCATCACGGATCATCAAGTTACACAAGTTCCTTTGTAGAGGGTAAAAATGGAAGAAGAAGTGCATCCCTTAGTATATGAATAACATTAATCAATATTGAATATATAATAAGGTCAACATTCTCATCATGAAAAGGATGTAATTTATATAAAGGGGTGCCAAATGGAACCTAAAAACTTCAATTGGAAAATCATCACCATTGAAAAAAAAATTGTTCAACATTTGAAATTTTTGTTTGCTCAAATATACTAGTCACTTTCTTCAAAAACAAAGTTGATTTGTTATTCTATTTGATCCCTTTCATATTTGAATTAGATGGATCTATCTCTAATTTAAAAAAATATCTCCTCGAGTGTTTTAAATAGCTTTGAATGTTTCGGTGGAGAAAGAATTTTTTTCTATTCAAATAATGACAAATAGAAGAGGTATCCTAAGATCAAAATAGTTTTTGAATATCGAGTTCATGTTATTATGAAATTCAAGGGCATTTCCACAAATTGTTTGTTTGACTATAATAAATTCTCCAAATTCCAACCATATTTAAGACAAGAGCATGCCTTATTTTCTCTAGAAGCCTTCATTTCTATTTTCTTAAACAATGAAACTTCCAACTCCATGTCAAGAATAAGACACTTATTTAGTATGATGTCAATGTGTTCAACCTGAATACACAATGTTTTCTCATCAATAACTTTTGAAGTTAGTACCATACCGACTTCTTTGACAATGTCCTCATTAACAAAAAATAACCACAGATCATTGTGGTAATTTTTTGGGGAATACATTTCTACAAACCAATCATCGTCTCTATTTTTCCAATCCTCGATCCTTCAATCAAATGAATTTGCATGAATGGAGTGCGGCCAATGGAAGACATATTACCTAAAAAAGGAATTAAACAAATTAATATTTCATAAGTAATTGGAAAGGACAAATATTGTTTCTCAATAGTGCAATAGAAACGAGATGTTGTATCGTAATGTCATTATTTTCATAGAGTAAAAGTCAATAGGAATAAATATTTATAGCATAGTGGTCGCTAGGCATACTTCAACCCTCCTTTAGTTATAAAAAAAGAAAGAATTAATAAAAAAATTGTTATGCGTTGCACTAAGCAATTTAAACAATTAGTTGCTATTAAATTTGGTTTTTTTAAAGTAGAGAATTTTTGCTAGAAGTCAAGTCTAGCAGCTACTAGCTTATATATATATTCCCAGCACTATAAAAAACATATTTGAGTTACACTACATTGTGAAAACCTAGAATCCAACATGGGCGATAAGGGTTGAGAATTTATTATTTAATAATAAAAAATCTTACATGTAGTGATGTGTTTGGTTGTTATAGTTATCTTCCTTTTATATTTCTCGAGAAGATATATCGTGTATATCACATAATTGAAATGGACTAGTAAAAATGAAAATGTCTAGCAGCGCTAGGTTTAATTAGTAATCAAAAGTTATGATTTCTTGGTATCAAGCCTTAATAGTTTCTTATTTTAAAATTAGTGATCGAATAACAAACAAATCATGGAAAACCCTAGCATCTGCTAGGATCCTTATGGCGACTAATCTACCTAATGAGCGCTAGGATTAAGATTACATGTTTGACTATGTGTATTGTATTCTCTTGAATCTACGTTTTGAATCACATATATTCAGAAAAATTTGTAAAAAAATTTCTTGTCTTGGAGTATTTGTTGTCTTCTCTTGTCTTGGAACATCAAAGAAATGTAGTAATCATCCTCCCTAGTGGTTGCTAGTCTTGTAAAATTTAAAATATAATAATCAAGTATAGTTAGTTTTCAATGAATTCGTTACATTACTTGTCTCTGTAATGCCATAAAAATTTTGCAAACTAAAAGAATGTTTAGCTTTAATTTTTTTGATAAAGTAGACACAACTAAAAATTATAGTTTTGATGTAACATGCATAATCATACTTTGCAGATTTATACACAACAAGGCTTTCAAATATAACATGTAACCAAAAGAAAACTCATGTTTTCAAAGGATTATATTTCAATATTCTAGCAACAATGAAAATAACAACTCTCTTAGTAACAACCAATGTTTACAAGAAGCAATAATTACAATAATGGTTATTTACAAGAGTGTATAGACTTGACAAGTCACATTCATTTACAAAGTGATGGCAATGTCCTCCAAGGATGAGAAAGGCCAAGATGGCAAGAGGCTCTACTATCTCCAACTTGAGCTCCAACTCCAAGAGAATATGGCTTGTTTACCACCCAACCAATAGGCATCATCACATGCCTTTCCATGGTTGGAAGTCATGCTAGCCTCCCCCAAGCCCATGGGAGAGAGGAACTAGCTTCCACAATGTGCACAAGTAATGGGGATTAAAAAGAGAAAACATAAGACCATTCAACCACTTAGACCTACTATACAATGAAAAACCACAACATGAGGAGAATAAGATCAACCTCACAAGGGGGAAGAGAGGAAGAAGGATGCCCAAATCAAGGTGTCCAACCATAGGAGCACCAATAAATACACATATATAAAAACTCCTTATACCTCCTAATCATACATCTTCTGGGAGGATTTTCAAACCCAAAAGGGTTTCCTCACCAAGAATGGGGAAAGGTTCAAGCCATATGAGCCTTTCTCCCACCTCAAACCATATGAGGGGATGAGAAGGGACCTTCATGGCTTGACCTACAACCATGAGGTTTGAGAGGGAAATCCCTCTCTCTTCCCCTACATTCTCCAAAAACCATCAATCCAAATGATGGTGGAGAGAAAACAAAAAAACCACAAGAACAAACAACAACTACATTCATCATACACTTCTCAACACATATTTCACACACATTATTTCATTGATCAAGCATACATACAAGATAAGCACAACTAAGAAGAAGAAGGTTAAGAACCCTACCTCTAAAATGCTTTCCAAGACTCTAAGCTTTTCCCCTTTGTCCAAGCTCCCAAAATTCTCCAAGTGCTCCAAAAAAAAATGAACCAAGAAGACCCCTTCTTTCCACATGAGGAAGAATAAAAAGAGGAACCCAAAAGTTTCCTCACCAATGAGAAAGTGACAAGTGTCACCCCCTCTCCTCTCAAGAGTCAAAGATTCCAAAAACAAAATAAGTAAGAGTAAACTCACCTTTTATCCCTTTTCACCCAAAATACTAAAAACTAAAAAAAAACAAGGTGGAGCAACTTTTAACACTTTCACACAATCCAACCATCTTACATGGATGGTGACTAAAGAGGGCTAAATGGGAGGGAAACTCCCTCCAAACCTTGGAAATAGGCCTCCTACCTATTAGGTAGGGTCTAAGGGCCCATTTTCATGCTAAGGGAACCCCCAAACTCAAAAGGGGTCCCTAAAATTACCCAAAATAACCCAATTTCGGGTTTGGCATGCTTGGGCACATGGGTCGAGGGTGTGTGGTCCACCCAAGGTTCTCATGTGGTCCCCAATCCCTTCTACCAACACACACACACTTCCCAAAACCAACATTTAACTTAAGATAAGATCATTAACCCCTAAGCTAGTTTACTTAATAAAACACACCCTAAACCTAATTAATTTTACAAAACAATAATACATTACTGATTGAGGGGTTCACCCATGGTGCCCAACTAAATACATCTAATCTAAGGCCTCAAACATTTAGCATGGTTAGGACTCATCCCGTGGGCCGCTTGTGCACCATTGCGTAGCTGCCCTGAAACCCATGCTCTCCTATACCTGTCACTGCACACTCATTGCACACATTAACCCCATCATCGGCCGATATAATAAACATCATCTATACATCATAATAACAGTCAAACTTATAATGTCCGATCATAATTTACAATTGATAGTGCAATGCATACAATTATCCACATAGTTTGTCATGAGTCATCCATAATTAAAATTGCTGAACGACATATACTTAGGTTAGCATGAAAATCACCATCATTAAATCCAAAACACTATATCATCAATCAAATTAACCACAAGAGACTAACATCTAACGATAAGTCTATCATATAACCCTGTTAGTGTCATCACATCATATGAAATATATCGGTACATAAATCTAATCAATTGGCGCTACGCGCCCAAAATGCCATAATGTCCAAGAGGGATAAAATATCATAGTAAAATGTCGAAAGTCTATCAGAGTCTCAATCAAAACATGTCGAGAAATAAAGGAACCAACAAATAACTGGAGCTATAAAAATGTGGGCACTACATCCCCCTCTCCTAGAATTAGACTTCCTCCTGGAAGTCATTAGAAGAGATAGGAATATCTAGCCCTCAGTGGTGTAGCATCCTCCCAGGTAGCTGATGACTCGTCATATCGGTCCCACTGCACTCTAACCTGGTCCAAATCTCGACCCCAAAGGGCCAACCTCTCGGTGCTCCAGTATGCGTACGGGCTCCAATCTCCACTGCCCTCCATCCTCTACCTGTAATGCCGACCAATCCAAAACATGAGAAACATCTGGTACATATCTACGTAGTACAGAAACATGAAAAATGTCGTGGGCCCGTGCAAGGCGTGGTGGCAAAGCTAGGCGATAGGCAACTGGACCGATGACCTCAAGAATATCAAAAGGCCCCACAAAATGAGGCGATAGCTTAGAACCCTTTCCATAACGGATCAGACTCTTATGAGGACGAACCCTCAAGAAGACTTTGTCACCCACTGAGAAGTGACGATCGATCCTCTTGGTGTCTGCATACACCTTCTGGCGTGCTCTAGCCTGCTCAAGACGCTGCCGAATCAGAACAACCTACTGCTCTAAATCCTGAAGGTAAGCTGGCCCCAAAATAATCCTATCATCTAGTCTATCCTAGCTCAAAGGTGTCCTATAAGGTCATCCATACAAAGCCTGATAGGGAGCCATGCCAATGGAGCTATGATAACTGTTATTGTATGCAAACTCAACTAAGTGCAAATAATCTTCCCACTTCTTCTGCTGGTCCATCACGTACATCCTCAACATGTCCTCAAGAACCTGATTAACCCTCTCTGTACGCCCATCCGTCTCTGGATGATATGCTTGGAACCCAAGGCCTCCTAAAAAGAAGTCCAAAAGGCTGATGTGTAGATAGTGTCTCTATCATTGATGATCGTCTTCGAAATCCCATGCAATCTGAAAATATCCTCCATGAACACTTTGGCAATGGCCTGTGCATTATAGGTGACCTTGGTTGGCGAGAAATGCGCAACCTTGGTCAACTTATCCACTGTGACCATAATGGCATCATGACGATAAGAGGACATAGGAAGTCCTACTATGAAATCCATGGAGATCACATCCCATTTCCACTCGGGAATGTCATGAGGGTATAAGAGTCCTGTGGGATGAGAATGCTCTACCTTGACTCTTTGACACTCAAGACACCATGCTACAAAATCTGCTATGTCTCGACGAAGACCTGGCCAATAATATAACTCTCTCAAATCGGCATGCATCTTCTTCACTCCTGGATGTGCTGCGTATGGGGCTCGATGAGCCTCAGTAAGGATGAAACTACGCAGATCACCTGCCTTAGGCACATAAATGTGCCTATGAAACCGAAGTAAACCATCTGACTCTAGCATGCATCCTGAATATCTGGCCTCAAAAGAACCCTGAGAATCCAACATCTGCCTAGCACCCTCATAAAACCTATCCTCTGGAAGATGCTCAAGTATCCTACCTCTCAAATCTGACTGCAGTGTCAAAGAAGTAAGCACATGCCGTCGTCTACTAAGTGCATCTGCAACAACATTTTCCTTTCCCTTGATATACTGCACCTCCATGTCATACTCACAAAGGAACTCCATCCAACGCCGTTGATGAGCATTGAGGTTCGGCTGAGAGAAGATATGCTGCAAGCTACAATGATCTGTCCTCAAGGTGAAAGGCCTACCCAAAAGGAAATGTCACCAATGCACAAGTGCATGAACAACTGCTGCAAGCTCTAAGTCATGAGTAGGATAGTTAAGCTCATAGTCCTTGAGCTTACGAGACTCAAAAGCAATAACCCGACGCTCCTGCATAAGAACTGCTCCCAAACCCTCTAGTGATGCATCAGTGCAAACAACAAAATCCTCTGTTGGGTCTGGAACTGCTAAGATGGGCACCGTGGTTAGCCTTTCCTTAAGCAACTGAAAGGCCTGCTCACATTTTTCTGACCAATCAAACTTCTTCCCTTTCCTCTGAAGAGAAGTAATAGGGTGAGAAATCCTAGAAAAGTCCTGCACAAACCTGCGGTAATACCCTGCTAAACCCATGAAGCTCCTCACCTCAGTGACTGATGTGGGTGCTGGCCAATCCAAGATAGCCTAAATCTTAGAGGGATCTATGGAGATACCCTAACCTGATATGATATGACCCAAGTATCTTGAATCTCTGTCATTCGAAAGAAAGCGTATTTTCCAAGTTCCCATACAACTTCGCTCTCTCTCAAAACCTGAAGTACACCTTCAAATGCTCCTCGTGTTCCTCCTCGGAATGAGAATAAATCAATATATCATCTAGGAACACTAAGACAAAGTGATCCAAAATGTCCTGAATACTCCATTCATGAGGCTCATGAAGACAGCTGGGGCATTAGTCAAACCAAATGGAACCCTTTGTGAACTCATAATGCCCGTAAGCGTGTGTGAAATCTTTGTCTTATGAATGTCTGCATCTGAAATGCATGGCTGATGATATCCTAACTTGAGATCGATTTTGGAGAACACTCTAGCTCCCCGCATCTGATCAAACAAGTCATCAATCCTAGGGAGCAGATAACGGTTCTTTATTGTGACCTTATTGAGCTGTCTGAAATCAACACAAAGCCTGAGAGAACCATCCTTCTTCTTCACAAATATGACTGGCGCTCCCCAAGGAGATACACTAGGGCGAATGAGACCCTTCTCTAACAACTCCTCTAACTGAATCTTGAGCTCATGAAGCTCTGAAGTCGTCATCCGATAGGGTGCCCTAGAAACTGGTGCAGATCCAGGCACTAAGTCAATGGTGAAATCCACCTCCCTACTAGGTGGTAAACCTGGAAGCTCCCCTGGAAACACATCTGCATACTCCCTCAAAACTGCGTGATCATCAAGGGGTGAATGCTCTAGAGTACTATCGAACGATCACTGATAGTGATAGCAAACAACTGGCAACCCTTACGCATGCTCCGCTTGAGTTGCTTAGCCGAGATCATGCGCAAGGAAATGGGTCTCTGCATCCCTGAAATCACAACTGCACTACCCAAATCATCCTGACACTCAATGACCTTCTCTCTCTCAATCCACCTTAGCTCGATGAGCCTCGAGCCAATCCATACCCAACACTACACTGATAGGATCCTAAAGGAATAACTCGGAGGTCAAGTGTAGTGGAGAAGACTCCCAAATTGAGTACACAACTCTCCACATATGAGTCCATGGCGAGTTTAGCCCCAGAGGCCAACTCAACTGCCATCTATCTAATTTGCCTAGCCACCACTAGCCCACACTTTGGTCCACTATAGAAGGTGATATAAAGGAATCTAAAGCACTTGAATCAAAAAGTCTTGAGACAAAAATACCCACGATAGTACTTTGTCGTCTCAATAGTGTGACCGATGCTCGATGCTCACCGGTGGCCACAACTGCCGCATACACACGATGGGCATGTCCCACGTCACCCACCGTCTGCTCGAATCTAGGAGCTCTCTGCATATCCGTAGTAGTGGGCTTGTGCGGACACATACACACATAATGATATGGAGGCCCAAAAATAAAACATCCTCCTGTACCCCGCTGAGATGGGGTCCCTCCTGTACTCTGGTGAACTGAACCTACCGGTCCAACCTAGCATGATTTGCTATGAGCGGGCTGGCTGTGAGTGATGAGTACCCGGCCTCCTGTCTCTAGACCCACCAAAACCACCTCTAGACCCACCTCGCTGAAAACTCTGAGTCTGTCTACCCCTCTGATGCTGGTGTCCCTGATGTTGTGTCTGCTGTGATGGGTGTGGAGGAGCTCTCGATGCTGCTGGAGAAGACCAGAATCCTCCAGAGGGGTGGTACTACTCCCGTGCTCTCGACTCGGAATGCTTAGATCCCCGCCCTAGAACTTGCTCTTGTTTCTTTCTCTGTGCTCCTGAGCCTTGGTCCTATTCTCCTCAGCCAAGTAGGCCTTCTCAACGGCCTTCTCGAGCATGGGAGGAGATAACATCCTAACAGCTCCTGCTATATCTGCATTCAGGCCCCGAATGAACCTGTTTACCTGCAATTTCTCATCTTGCAGGTAGTCTACATACTACAAGAGATCTAAGAATCTGCTCTCATACTGTGCCACTGAGCCAGAACCCTGTCGCAAGTCATGAAACTCATCAATCCTCTTCTGCACAAAATGCTCTGACATATACCGAGCCCTGAAACACTCCTCAAACAACTCCCATGCCACTGTATCCCAAGTCAAATGGAGCTTCTACTTCTCATTCCTCCACCAAATGTCTGCTGCATCTCGGAGGAGGTGTATGGCGAACCTAGCTTTGACGTTGCTCTCATGAGAGTGCAAACCAAAGTAGCTATCCAAGCTAAGAAGCTAGGACTCCACCCCAAAGCCATCTGTCGAACCAGTAAATGTAGGCGGCTGCAGGCGAAGAATGTCTCGAATCACACTGCCTGTGTCACAATCCTGACGGTGTGGTCTAACAAGTGAGAGGGGTCGCATATCTCCAAAAGGTCCCTCGAAGCTGTGTGAACAGGCTGTGACGAAATGAGGCCACCCTCTCGCCAAGGATGGAAGGGCTGCGTGACCTCTCTCGTCTCGGAATGTCGTGCTCAGGTGGCTCTGGATGTGCGTCCTCACCAATCAACTCCTCATCTCCTAACTGAATGTCCTCCTCTCTCGGCACCTGTGGTGGTGGAAGGTGCTCTTGTACCACACCTATCAGCTGCTGCAGGGTCTCCAATATCTGAGGCCCAAAATCGGGCACCGGCGGCTCTCGCGTAGGTGCGCTATGACCGAACCTCGAGCTGAACGTCCCCTCTTGGGTGCCATCCTAAACCCGAGGTAAAATAAAAATAAATAAATAAGTAAAAAGGTTTATAAATTTTGTTTTATTTTTTTTTATTTTTTTAATTTATTTATTTTATTTTTATTTATTTATTTATTTATTTTTAATTAATTAATTAATTAATTTATTTTAAAGTTGCAGAAAGCGTTAATTAATAATTTTTTTTGAAATGGTCAATAATTACTAATGCTTGCTTAAGCCTCTCACATAATAATTAATTTATATTAATCATTAATTTACTCAAAATCAAATGAACACTAACCCAATAATAATTTAATTTATTTTACCTTATCAAACTTCCTAGGGTTATGATTAAAATTCCACTCCTAGACAAATAAATAATCTTCCCCCTTTTTATTAATTAGTTTACACCCCCTTAAATTTATCTCCTATTCCCATAAGAGATCATGTCCTAAAGGGTGTAGGGATTAATTAGAGCCCTTGGATAAAACAAATCTTGGCCTTAGATTTTGAATCTGCCCTAAGTTTTGCCCTAAATCTCTCTATATTTTCTTTTCTTTCTTTTAGCTTTCCTTTCCCATGCCATTTTCTCTCATTTTGTTTTGTGTTTTCAATTGAATGTGCAGGTTAGAATGGAGGTTGGACTCATGGCTGCCCACTACTCCCTTTCATTATGTATGTTAGCATATGTTCTAATGAAGATCACACACACACGCATTTTTATTTTATTTTCTTGGTACGTGTTTGATATTGGCCGCGGATTTTTAATGGCTGCGATTTTTATTTTTATTTTTAATTTATTTATTATATATATATATTTTTATTTTTTTGTGTGTGGTCGAGGCGCGGCGGGTGCGCGAGTAGGCGGACTGTGCGGAAGCATCCGTTGGGCGCGATGCATGTGCGCACGGGCGAGGCTCTTGCGCGCGGGGCGGGGTTTGGGGACCCGTTGGGGTGCGGTTTGGGGGGGTGAGTGCGTGCGCGGGGCAAAGCAAAGTGGTGCAGGGGTGGGAGTCCGTGGAGCAGGTGGTCCGGCCAGGGGAACGGGGACGAGGAACAGGGGGACAGGGTCGGGGAGGCGGCACAGGGGGTCAGGAAGGGGCGGGGACAGGGAGGGTTATGCGGGGACGCGAGTTAGAGGGGTCCGGGGTCCGTTGGGGCTGCGGGGTTCGGGGTACAGTCTCGGACAAAGCAGGGGTGGAAAAGTTTGGGGTCGGGTGGGTTGGGGGCTTCGGCCCCACAACCTTGTTTTTTTTTTTTTTTTTTTTTTTTTTTTTTTTTGAGTTTTGGGGTAGGTGGGTTGGGGCTTCGGCCCCACAACACTTTTTTTTTTTTTTTTTTTTTTATATATATATATATTTATGGTATTTTTTAAAAAAATCTAAAACAACAACCCCATATATATATGTATGCTTTTTTTTTTTTTTAATATATATATATATATATATATATATATATATATATATATTATAACATAACATGTAATATATATATATTACATAATATATAATAAATATATATTATATAATAAAAATATTATATGATATAAAAAAAAACCAGTATATATATTATTATTTTATTATTATTTTTATTATTATTTTTGTTTACTCTAGCAAAAATATAGTTATAAATAGAAAACCAAAAATAAAAATGTAACTATATAAAGTCTGTTTTCATTTCCTTGGCACATTGTTATCAATAATTGCAAGAACAAAAGGGCTAAGACAACATTATTTCCAACAATTATTATAAAACAACTAACATCATCATTTCAATAATTCCTACAACCCAATAACATTAACTTTCTCCCAATGCAAAATAGCTAAATAATTAATGCAGATTTCTATAAGAGGGAGATCCAACAACAATAAGAACAGGTAGATTTTTATTAATTTCTTTAATTTTAACAAGGTAATAAGATAACTACACGAAATTACCCAAAGAGTCCATGTGTTTGAACCACGGCTCTGATACCAAATGTAATGCCATAAAAATTTTGCAAACTAAAAGAATGTTTAACTTTTATTTTTTTTTGATAAAGTAGACACAACTAAAAATTACAGTTTTGATGCAACATGCATGATCATACTTTGCAGATTTATACACAACAAGGCTTTCAAATATAACATGTAACTAAAAGAAAACTCATGTTTTCAAATGATAATATTTCAATATTCTAGCAACAATGAAAATAACAACTCTCTTAGTAACAACCAATGTTTACAAGAAGCAATAATTACAATAATGGTTATTTACAAGAGTGTATAGACTTGACAAGTCACATTCATTTACAAAGTGATGGCAATGTCCTCCAAGGATGAGAAAGGCCAAGATGGCAAGAGGCTCTACTATCTCCAACTTGAGCTCCAACTCCAAGAGAATATGGCTTGTTTACCACCCAACCAATAGGCATCATCACATGCCTTTCCATGGTTGGAAGTCATGCTAGCCTCCCCCAAGCCCATGGGAGAGAGGAACTAGCTTCCACAATGTGCACAAGTAATGGGGATTAAACACACAACAAGAGAAAACATAAGACCATTCAACCACTTAGACCTACTATACAATGAAAAACCACAACATGAGGAGAATAAGATCAACCTCACAAGGGGGAAGAGAGGAAGAAGGATGCCCAAATCAAGGTGTCCAACCATAGGAGCACCAATAAATACACATATATAAAAACTCCTTATACCTCCTAATCATACATCCTCCTTATTCCTCCTTATGCTATAGAAATCCTTCTTGGGAGGATTTTCAAACCCAAAAGGGTTTCCTCACCAAGAATGGGGAAAGGTTCAAGCCATATGAGCCTTTCTCCCACCTCAAACCATATGAGGGGATGAGAAGGGACCTTCATGGCTTGACCTACAACCATGAGGTTTGAGAGGGAAATCCCTCTCTCTTCCCCTACATTCTCCAAAAACCATCAATCCAAATGATGGTGGAGAGAAAACAAAAAAACCACAAGAACAAACAACAACTACATTCATCATACACTTCTCAACACATATTTCACACACATTATTTCATTGATCAAGCATACATACAAGATAAGCACAACTAAGTTGAAGAAGGTTAAGAACCCTACCTCTAAAATACTTTCCAAGACTCTAAGCTTTTCCCCTTTGTCCAAGCTCCCTTCCAAGCTCCCAAAATTCTCCAAGTGCTCCAAAAAAATGAACCAAGAAGACCCCTTCTTCCCACATGAGGAAGAATAAAAAGAGGAACCCAAAAGTTTCCTCACCAATGAGAAAGTGACAAGTGTCACCCCCTCTCCTCTCAAGAGTCAAAGATTCCAAAAACAAAATAAGTAAGAGTAAACTCACCTTTTATCCCTTTTCACCCAAAATACTAAAAACTAAAATAAAACAAAGTGGAGCAACTTTTAACACTTTCACACAATCCAACCATCTTACATGGATGGTGACTAAAGAGGGCTAAATGGGAGGGAAACTCCCTCCAAACCTTGGAAATAGGCCCCCCTACCTATTAGGTAGGGTCCAAGGGCCCATTTTCATGCTAAGGGAACCCCCAAACTCAAAAGGGGTCCCTAAAATTACCCAAAATAACCCAATTTCGGGTTTGGCATGCTTGGGCACATGGGTAGAGGGTGTGGGGTCCACCCAAGGTTCACATGTGGTCCCCAATCCCTTCTACCAACACACACACACTTCCCAAAACCAACATTTAACTTAAGATAAGATCATTAACCCCTAAGCTAGTTTACTTAATAAAACACACCCTAAACCTAATTAATTTTACAAAACAATAATACATTACGATTGAGGGGTTCACCCATGGTCCCAACTAAATACATCTAATCTAAGGCCTCAAACATTTAGCATGGTTAGGACTCAGCCCATGGGCCGCTTGTGCACAATTGCGTAGCTGCCCTAAAACCCATGCTCTCCTATACCTGTCACCTGCACACTCATTGCACACATTAACCGCATCTGTCCAATATAATAAACATCATCTATACATCACAATAACAGTCAAACTTATAATGTCCGATCATAATTTACAATTGATAGTGCAATGCATACAATTATCCACATAGTTTGTCATGAATCATCCACAATTAAAATTGCAACGACATATACTTAGGTTAGCATGAAAATCACCATCATTAAATCCAAAACACTATATCATCAATCAAATTAACCACAAGAGACTAACATCTAACCGATAAGTCTATCATATAACCCTGTTAGTGTCATCACATCATACGAAATATATCAGTACATAAATCTAATCCAATTGGCACTACGCGCCCAAAATTCCATAATGTCCAAGAGGGATAAAATATCATAGTAAAATGTCCAAAGTCTATCGAGTTTCAATCAAAACATGTCTAGAAATAAAGGAACCAACAAATAAGCTGGAGCTATAAAAATGTGGGCACTACGGTCTCGTATAAAAGACATCGAAAATCCTAGTGGGCACCAACATCAAGATAGTCTATTATGCTAGGAGTAACATGTAATAGACTTCAAATATTTTTGTGTTAATTACCCATATTGAGAAAAGTGGTAAATATTTTCAATTACATGTATTCAGGAAAGTGGTAAATATGTTTCTTGTCTTTGAATATTATTTTTTGTCTCTTGTCTTGGAACATCAAAGAAATGAAAATTATTGGTGACCGTTAAGGTATCAATGAAAATTTTTAGCGATAACTAAATATTTAATCAATGAAAAATTCACTTTGTCTACATTATCGAAATATATAAGTGTTGGAGAATAATAATAGAAGTACATATTTTAAACCTGAAGACGTATTATATTCATCTTGTCCCTGCATATTTTAAGAAATTACCCATTAAACATAATAGTCTGTAACAATTTAATAAACAATTGAGGGAGAAGATGTACACAAACCTTACTCACGAATAAAGGATCAAAGGCCGTGAAGAGAAATGCTTGTTTTATGTTTACTAGTTATTCGTTGATGAGAAGGATTATGGACACTATCCTTTACAATCTTGGGAATCCATTTTAATGATGCAAAAACAATATCAATAGTTTTGTTCTCATTTAATATTTTGTGCATAAAACATAATCCATATATTTTCATATATACAAAAATGCTTTTGCAAACGGTAAGCATCGTTAGTTAATGAAAGGTGAGCACCATTAGTTAAGGTTAGTAATAAATATAGACACATAGTTAGGAAATTTTAGATCATAGTAGAGGAAATGATCCAGTTATCATGAATCCTAATGTAAGAGGTTGCTAAATCAACTTAACAATCATAATTTTTTTTAAATACCCTTTAATAGATCGTGAATTTTTAATATGCCTATTTTCTTTTACACATTTAAATTATGTGGAGAACATATTTTTAAGGGATTTAAAATAAGTACTTGTGAGTACAAAGGAATTTAAGGTGACCCATTACTTGAGAATAAAATAACCTTTTATGGGTTGTCTATTAGGCACCATTTCATTGATAATTTATTGATGAAAATTGATGTGACTTACTTTATCGGCTAGTTTTTATCTAATTTTAAACTTGAATTCAAGAAACTAATGGTAGTTTATTTCACATACCCACTCACGGTCATTGACCCATGCATGATCATTGGATCCTTTCCTCTAGCACAAGTACATCATAGTAGAATAATTATCCTCAAAACTTGTATGGTGTTGTAGTCAGTAATAATATAATGGGTGACTAATTACTAAAATTTTATTAAAATATTAAATTTATAAATCAGTAAGTTTAAGCATTAGAATGTTATTTGTCCTGGAAAATGACTCAAATAGTAATGAATTAATTTTTCGAGGTGACTCCCATATTAATATAACTACTAAATAGGAAGAATTTGTTATAAGATTTGCGATAAATATCTTGATTGGTTGGAATCATCACCTTTTCCAATAAACATTGATATTAAAGTCGTTGGAAATCTTGTATTAATTTCAACCATATGATGGATTTTTCACTCCATATATTTATCTTATCGCTCACCCTTAATTTAACACATTTCAAGTTTCTTTCACGAGATTTCATTTATTCTATCATGGTCTGACCAATGTTGCGTTTCATGTAATTTTTCTGCGGTTGTGAGTGAAATGGGATTTTATACCAAAATTTTGCGTTGCCGTTTGATATCCTTTTTTTTTTATTAAATCATAGCAAAACTTGGTTGCAATTAAGGGAGTTCTTGGAGATGATTATCTTTCTTTATAGGGGTGTTTGAGGGTAAATGCAAAAGTTACTTCGACATTCATTTGTCATCTTCTTATCATACACCCAACGAAGGATTGGGATTTGGAGATGGGTTGTCACTAGATCAAGCTAGTGTATAGGGTTGGCATGGAAGTGGAAATGTAAAAAAAAAATTGAGTGCATCATGACCCTTACTTTCTTATGATCGCTATAAATAGGAAGGTTTGGTGCATGCAGATGTTTTTAGGGATTTGTTCAAATGGTTTAATGTCCTAAATTGTTTCTTATTTCAAGTGGAAAAATTAGGCAAGACATCATCGATAGGAGGTAGGTCACTCCACTTTTATAACCTGAATTTTATGTCTTCTCTGCTGCAATAGGAACTGAATTGTTGCAATATTCTTCACGGGAAAGCTCATGAGGCATACGATTAGTTAAAGAGTTAGGTTACTACCTGGAAAATAACATTTTTTTCAGAGGCGCTAACAAAAACCATTTTCATGCCCATTAAGGTGGAGGTTACAGAGATGTCATCTGATTCAGATAAATAAGTGGTTCTAAAATCCATTAGGTTGTATCTTTGTTTTGGTTATTATATAGCATTTCCATTTCCATTATTATCGAATCATATTGTCTGGCTTACTTGTCTAGCATTTTTATATTCCCAACCAGTTCTTTTCTTGGCATTGTCCCTTGAATTTTTCACCAAAGTATTGTTGTATTTTTAGGTTTTTAGACTGATCCTCTTGTTTTATCTATAATTTAAAAGGAAAGGGACCCTTCAACCCTCCTTTAATTATAAAATACAAGAAATCATTAGTGGAAGTTTATGGTTTGTTTTGCACTAAGAAATTTAAACAATTACTCACTATTAATTTTGTTTTGTTTCAAGTTGTCAATTTTTTCATAGAAGTGAAGACTAACAGCTACGAGCATCTATATATTCTAGGTTATCTTTCTATCAATGAAATAAAAAAATATTTATAGCTTTAGGTTAGAGGGGCCTTAATGTAAGACAAAAATTATCCTAACAACCGCTAATCTCAAGACTTTGTTATGTTAAATCAACGCCACGAAGTAAACTATGACCTTAGTGCCCATTATCCTTCAAATATCATGTGTGCACTTTGAATAACATATTGAACTCAGTAACCGTTAGGCTGAAAATTTATTTTTGGAATATTTGTAATCACGAAATTTGTTAAAAGTTATTATGTTACATGAAGGGAGTCTAATAAGCTTCGCTCTTAGGGACTACACGTAATCTAGAATTTTTTTTAATGTAAATCCCAATTTCCTTCACATACCTACCACACCAGCAGATTCTAAGACAATGGGAGCCAAAATTCCAACCAAATATAACTTCTCCAGAGGCTACCTTCACCAAGTCCCGCAAAACAAGCAACATGAATGTTCAAAGTAAGAGAGCTCAACTATCACCCTCCTCACTTCCTCCATGGCTAGTCCCTTGTGAATAATGTTAGGAAGCAGTTGAACCCTCCCAAAATCCTCCAACACTTCAACCAAGTTGACCTAGTACTGGTCTATGCGAGAAGAAGTCGGGACACAAAACAAGAAGTGACTTCTAAATTAACTTGAGATTTGGGTGACACGCCCAAATACTCCTCCCCAAAATCCTCATAATTTCCTCCTAGATAGAACCCAATGCCTCCTGAATATAATCCTAATATGAGCCTAAAAATGTTCCAAAAAAATGCCATCTCGCACTTCACACATTTCGGGAAAAGGAAAGGAAGTGGAGGGCACTTCATACTCGTCTATCAGAACTCCATACCATCACTAGCCACGACAAGAAAATGGAAGAATGAAAAGAAAGTGAGGACACCAAAATTATGGGAAGCATTCAAAGTGCTATGTTATGTTCTCCTTATCGAAAAGTTCAAACCCTACCTCAAGGTGTCTCCATGGCCACTTATTGAAAGAATCCAATGAACTCAATGGGGATGGAACTTGGGTTGATGATTAATACTTGTAAATTTTTTTATGGTAAAAACTTTCATCATACCAAAGCTATGAGCTTGAGTGGTGGAGGAATACATTATCTAAGTGGGACATGGGGGTGGGCTTGGGTCCTTAATGTCTATCGAGTGATCTTCATTTAAAGCACTCGCTATGTTCTACTTAGTCCATATGGAGAATTTCAACCCCTACCTCAAGGTGTCCCCATGGCCACTTATTGAAAGCATCCAATGAACTTAATGGGAATGGAACTTGGGTTGATGATTACAAACTACTTGTAACTCACTAGTATACTAAGAACTTGATTTCATCTGTCTTGAATATTTATTGTTTGGTCGTGTATTTGAATATCCATCAGTGATTACTAATTGTCTATATGAAAGACAATATTTTTCCTATTGGATGTTAATCTCAATCCTCTGTGATGTTACAACAATGCTAATTTGAATAACATATTAAACCCAACGACCACTAGGCTTAAAATTGAACACAACGGATGCTAGGCTTAAATTTTTGTTGTGAATTCATGTAATAGAATTTGAATATACTATTGAGCTCAGTGGCTGCTAGGCTTAAATTTTTGTTTGGAATCATGAGTATTCAAGAAATAAATGTAGTGAGAAACCACCTAGCAATCACAAAGATGTTAAAAATAGTTTTTTTTTAATTGAAATAAAATTACAAGGAGCATTCAAAACACTCTGCACGTGTACCGCTTGGTCCATATGGATAAGTTAGACCCCTAGCTCAAGGTATCCCCATGTCCACTTTTTGAAAGCATCTAATGAACTCAATGGGAATGGAACTTGTGTTGATGATTACAAACTACTTATAAATTTTAGATGGTAAATATTTTTATTATACCAAATATATGAGATGGAGTAGTGGAGGAGCACATTATCTAAGCGGGACATGGAGGTGGGCTTGGGTCCTTAATGTCCACCGAGTGATCCACATTTGAAGCACCCTACTATGTTCTGCTTGTTCCATATGGAGAATTTTTACCCTTACCTCAAGGTGTCCCCATGGCCACTTATTGAAAGTATCTAATGAACTCAATGGGAATAGAAATTTAGTTGATTACAAACTAGTTGTAAATTTTAGATGGTGAATGATTTTACTATATCGGATCTATGAACTAGAGTGGTAGAGGAGGAATTTCTCTAAGTGGGACATAGGGGTGGGCTTTTTCCTTAATTTCATTAGAGAAATAAACATTCAAAGTGCCCCGCTATGTTCTTCTTGGTCCATATGGATAATTTTGACCCCTACCTCAAGGTGTGCATCGCCACTTATTGAAAGCATCCAATGAACTCAAGACCTTGAGCTCAAAAATTTGGATGGTAAATTCTTTTATTATACTAGAGCTATGAACTGGAGTGGTGGAGGAGTACTTTCTCTAAGTGGGACATGGGGGTGGGCTTGGGTCCTTAATTTTCACCGATTGATCCACATTTTGAGTGCCGCGTTGTGTTGCACTTGGTCCATATGGAGAATTTTGACCCTTACCTCAAGGTGTCCCCGTGGTCACTTATTGAAAGAATCCAATGAACTCAATGGGAATGGAACTTGGGTTGATAATTACAAACTACTTGTAAATTTTGATGATAAACACTTTTATTATACAAGAGCTATGGCTGGAGTGGTGGAGGAATAATTTCTCTAAGTGGGATGTGGGGTAGGCTTGGGTCCTAAATGTCCTTGAGCGATCCACATTCCAGAGAGCCCCGCTATGTTCTACTTGGTCCATACAGAGAAGTGAGACCCCTACCTCAATGTGTCCCCATGGCTACTTATTGAAAGCATCCAATACACTCAATGGGAATGGAACTTGGATTGATGATTACAAACTCCTTATAACTCACCAATATCCAAAGAACTTGAGTTTATCCTCTCTTAGAATATTTTTGTCTAGTAGTATATTTGAACATCTGCCAAGTCATTACTAATTGTCTTGTATGAAATAACACCAACTATCCTAGTGGCCACTAACCTCAAGCTTATGTGATGTTACAAAAACAATGATTCGAATAACATATTAAACCTAACATCCACTAGGCTTAAAATAGAACACAGTGGTGGCTATGCTTAAAGTTTTGTTTGAAATGCATGTGATAGACTTTGAATATACTATTGAGCTTAGCATCTACTAGGCTTAAATTTTCATTTGGAATCACGAGTATTCAAGAAAGAAATGTAGTGAGCAACCACCCTAATAGTCTCCAATCATTAAAAATTATCTTTAAAATTGAAACATAACTACGGGGAGCATTCGAAGCACCTCGTTATGTTGTGTTTGGTCCATATGGAGAATTTCGACCCCTACCTCAAGGTGTCCCCATGGAAATTTATTGAAATCATCTAATGAACTCAATGGGAATGGAACTTGGGTTGATGATTAAAAACTATTTGTAAATTTTGGATGGTAAACACTTTTATTATACTAGATCTATGAACTGGAGTGGTGGAGGAGAACTTTCTCTACACTGGACATGGAGGTGGGGCTGGGTCCTTAATGTCCGTTGAGTGATCCACATTCGAAGTGCCCCACTATGTTCTATTTGTTCCATATGGAGAATTTGTACCCCTACCTCAAGGTTTCCCCAAGGCCACTTATTGAAAGCATCCAATTCACTCAATGGGAATAGAACTTTGGTTGATGATTACAAACTACTTGTAAATTTTAGATGGTGAACGCTTCGATTATACCGATATATGAACTAGAGTTGTGGAGGAGCACTTTCTCTAAGTGGGACATGGGGGTAGGCTTGGGTCCTTAATGTCCTCTGAGTGATCCGCATTCGAAGTGTCATGTTATGTTCCTCTTGGTCCATATGGAGAAGTTTGACCCTAACCTCAAGGTTTCCCCATGGCCACTTATTGAAATAATCCAATGAACTCAAGACCTTGAGCTCAAAAAAATTCTTTGTAAACAATTTTATTATACTATAGCTATGAACTGGAGTGGTAGAGGAGTAATTTCTCTAAGTGGGACATGGGGAGGCGTTTGGGTCCTTAATTTCCACCGAGCGATCCACATACTAAGCATCACGCTATGTTCTTCTTGGTCTATATGGAGAAGTTCGAACCTTACCTCAAGGTTTCCCCATAGCCACTTATTGAAAGAATCTAATGAACTAAATGGGAGTGGAACTTGGGTTGATGATTACAAAATACTTGTAAATTTTTTATGGTAAACGCTTTTATTATACCAGAGCTATGAACTGGAGTAGTGGAGGAAGACTTTCTCTAAGTGGGACATGGGGGTGGGCTTGGGTCCTTAATGTCTTTCGAGTGATCTACATTCAAAGCACCCCACTATGTTCTTCTTGGTCCATATGGAGAAGTTTGACCCCTACCTCAAGGTGTCCCCATGGCCACTATTGAAAGCATCCAATGAACTCAATGGGTTGATGATTACAAACTCCTTATAACTCACTAATAGCCCAAAAATGAGTTCATCCTATCTTCAAATATTTGTTGTCTATTCATGTATTTGAATATTCGTCAAGTAATTACTAATTATCCTGTAAGAAAGACAATGACTATCCTAGTACTTGTTAACATCAATCCTATGTGATGTTGCAACAATGATTATTCGATTAAAATATTGAACCCAATAGCCACTAGGCTTAAAATAAAAAAAAAGTGGCCACTAGGCTTAAATTTTTGTTTGGAATTCATGCGATAGAATTTGAATATACTATTGAACTCAGCGACCACTAGGCTTAAATTTTCATTTGGAATCATGAGTATTCAGGAAAGAAAAGTAGTGAGCAACCACCGTAGTGGTCGCTAGTTGTTAACAATTGTCTTCTAAAATTGAAACATAATTTTGGGGATCATTCAAAGTGCCCGCTATGTTCCACTTCCTTCATATGGAGAATTTTGACCCCTACCTCAAGATTTCCCCATGGCCACTTATTGAAAGCATCCAATGAACTTAATGGGAATGGAACTTTGGTTGATGATTACCAACTACTTATAAATTTTGGATGGTAAATGCTTTTGAATTGGAGTGGTGGAGGATTACTTTCTCTAAGTGAGACATGGAGGTGGGATTTGGTCCTTACTTTATGCCAAACGATCCACATTCAAAGCACCCCACTATGTTCCAGTATGTTCATATGGAGAAGTTCAACCCCTACTTTAAAGTGTATTCATGGCCACTTTATCAAAGCATACAATGAACACAATGGGAATGGAGCTTGGGTTGATGATTAAAAACTACTTGTCTAGTCATGTATTTGAATATCCATCGAGTCATTACTAATTGTCATGTATGTAAGACAACAACTATTCTAGTGGACACTAACCTCAAGCCTTTGTAATATTGCAATAATGCTGAATAGAATTACATATTGAACCTGTGGTCTTTGGGCTTAAGATTGAACACAACGGCCACCAGGCTTAAATTTTTGTTTGGAATTCATGTGATAAAATTTTAATATACTATTGAGCTCAGTGTCCACTAAGATTAAATTTTATTTTGGAATCACAAGTATTCACAAAATAAATAAAGTGAGAAACCACCCTAGTGTTCATCACTCATTACAAATTGTCTTTTAAAATTGAAAAATAAGCGTGAGGAGCATTGAAGCACCCCACTATGTTCCACTTTTTCCATATGGAGAAATTTTACCTGCCTCAAGGTGTCTTGATGGCCACTTATTGAAAGCATAATTGAACTCAATGGGAATTCCACTTGGTTTGATGATTACAAACTACTTGTAAATTTTTGATGGTAAACACTTTTATTATACTAGATCTATGAATTGGAGTAGTGGAGGAGAAATTTCTCTAAGCGGGTCATGGAGGCGGGCTTGGCTCTTAATGTCCGCCAAACGATCCACATTCAAATTTCCCTATTATGTTCCTCTTAGTCTATATGGATAATTTCAACCCCTAACTCAAGGTTTCCCATTGCCACTTTTTGAAAGCATCTAATGTACTCAATGGGAATGGAAATTGGGTTGATGATTACAAATTGCTTGTCTAGTCATTGTAACATTTAGATCTTCGCAGTTACTATGATAACTTATTTTTCATATGTTGCAAATGTGGAAATGAATATTGTCATATGAAGGTGTATTCCTTGACCTTGAAAGTCATGTTTGCAATAAGTAAGTATTTGTTCTGAATTCTTACATACTGTAAACTTTACTTACTTGGGACTGATGTCATTATCACTTGTGTTTTGCAAGTGTGAACCTACAGAATTGCTTTTGTATTTGATGAACTCATATTTATGTTAACAGCACACCTTGAATCAATTCCATTGATCCAAGGTATGCTTCGGCCTTCTTTATTGTCATCTTGTCGATTGACTTTCTAAATAAAATGAAGTCTAGAACCAGGATGGAGATTGTTGTAAATTTTAAAGAACCTAGTTACAGGAATAATTACTTGGCACCATGCTGCCAAAGGTAAGATTTGATTTTCGAATACATATAAATTGTAATGCTGGAAAGCATAAGGCAGTAAGAGGTTTGATGCAAAGTGAACAAGGTATATATTACGCATTGGACGGAATGTCCTGCATTATACTATTTTTAAACCTAAGTCGGTAAAACCTACTTGGAACCTATTAATTAAAATACTATGGGTTATGTTTTAACCTATGACCTAATAACTATCCTATGTGGATTTTAAATTAAAGGGGATGTAAATTATTACAAATCCTAATGATTTGCGACCTAGATGGAAACCTAACCATTGACATTGTAACCTAAGCTATTATTAACCCTATGGGAGACCTAAGGGGAAATACATGTCAAGTGGGAGGATAAGGGGGAAGGTTTAAGCTTTAATGAAGGACTTAATTTCAGTCCTTGTAGTTTTAATCACCAAAGTTGGTGGGAGCATGGGAGTTGGAGGTATCTAATTAGCAATGTAACTAAATTCAAATTACATGCAAATATTTTAAAAAGTGAAACTCACCAAATTGAGTTAGCGGTGGCGTGGAGAAAGAGAGGGAAATTACATTCAATGCATTAATGGTCTCAGTTTTGGTGACCAGCCCGCCTTGGAAGGAGGAAAAGGGAATTTTTGTGGGTTATTGTTGTCATTTGGGTTTCAAGTTTTTGGCTCTGCATTTTCTTTGTTGTTGTTTCGTTGCTCTTTCGAGCCTGCAAGTTTGTTCGGCCATTGTTAGTTCGACCGCCTCCGAGTGGTTTCTGGGTCTGTGGAAACTTGGAAGAAGAAAGAGATCTGGTTGAATAACTTGTTGGAGGGAAGAAATTAGGGAGAAGCTCAGTTGTGATCTTCCACGAGCTAACCAGAAAGATATACAGGCATGTTAGGCTCTTATCTTTAAACAATTTTGCTCTTATTTAAGTGTCTTCATTAAAAGAACTCTGTTTTATAACTGTGTGTTCTTGTGAAACTAAAATATTAGTATGTTTTGATGAGATCTCTGGTTTGAATTGTCGTTTTAAAAAAATACGACTTGGGTATTTTCTTGTTACATTTTAAAGAAAATGGGTGTTTTCTTGTTGAAATGGTAAATGAAATGAACTTCATCTCTTGTTTTGAATTTCAAAAGGTAATGGGTATTCGGTTTTATTGTTATTATGGGTCTGAAATTGTTGAAGAAAATAAGGATGTATATATTGTTTCCTGAGTTTTGTGTGCTCAAGGTTTTGGAATCCGTATGAATACTTTAGTAGGGCTTTCTATGTGAATTGTCCTTCCTTGTCGTGTTACAGGGTATGCTGATGTGAACTCTTTTAGGAACAATGGAATTATTGTATAGTCTTTGCATTGCTTGATTTAAAATGATACAATGTTCCTCTTGTTTGGTTTTTGATACCCAAGAATGATTGTTGGGAAGTAATTTTTATTAAACCTGGAATAGAGTAATTTGGTAATTTGATGGATGGGTTAGAGCATACCATTTTATTTCTTCCTTGAACTCAATGGTGAATTTATATATATATATATATATATATGAACTATGGATTTGAACTTCTTCATTATTTTTGTTGAAACTGAACTTGAGTAGATTCTTTACTCTTGCGGTTGAAAAATGATTTCTTTATTTATTATAGTGAAATCATAGTCATGTTGCCTTGCTGTATACTCTTACTTGTTTCTTGCTTGGATGAATATGACTATTTTCGGTGATTATAACTAATGGAAATGATTTCAATTGAAAGTCAGTTGTTATTGATACTTGGGGTTCGGATGCAAAAAGAAGTCTGGAAGACTTTCCTTGAATGGTAGTTAGAAAATTAGAAGACTGTAATAGTCTAGTATGGAAGGAATTAACCTAATGGTAATAGGCCTACACTTTATAGTTGATACTCGGCTAAGTATTGAGAAGAAAAATGTGAATTTTCTTCCTTTCATTCGATTATTGACTTTTAATTGCTTTCTCTCCTTGACTATTATCTTTAATTATTAGCTCTTCTTGTTTAAATCGTTCAGTTTGGTTGTGATTAAAGGAAAGAGATTATTGAGTGGGTAACTGGAAGTAATACTTCATTTCTTTTCTTATCCTATTTGAATTTCTAATAAGGGATATTGAAATTAACTTGCAACTACCTTCGGGCATATGCAATTGCACTTAATCTGTTCTTCCCTCTCTGAACTGAAAGAATACTATGCTGATTGTGGAATTTTGGAAGGTAACATAGGTTATTATCATGATGTATGACTGCCTTCTTCTTCTGCAATTGAATTGGTTGAAAATAAGTGAGTGGTATAAAGGTGAAGGAGTTCGTTTAAAATTTTAGTCAATTCTTTTCTTTGAACCCCATATATAATGATGGAATGGAATTGAAAGTGGTTGCATTAGGACAGTAATACCTATATATCAGTTCTTATAAAGGTTTCTAATATGAGATTATTTAGATAAAATGATTCTTGGTAACATTGTCTAAATCTGGAATAAACTCTTTTCATTTTTAAAGGAAACAATTAAGGAAATGATGATTTATCATTGTGTGTTTGCTGTGATTAATACGAGGAGTATTAATTAATATTATTGTCTGAATTTTGGAGCTATTTATTGTGGCTGGGTTGTTTAAATGGTTCATCCTTATCAGAATTTAACTCTTAGGTGATGTCCATCTCTATTTCGAGACGTTTCATAAAAGCAGAGTTCTTTTATTGAGACAGTTAATCAAGAGCACTTCATTTTATTGTTAAGTGCTTAACATGCTCAGTTCGATGAACTGACCCGTGCAAGTAAATTTTACAGATGGATTCCGTGAGTAAAATGAAGACATGTTGTTTATGATGCTTCTTCTGATTAACTAAGGGATGGATCTTTTCTGAGATTTTATTGTCCTTCTCATGGGAAAGGGAAAAAGAAAAAGTTGTATTCTTCTTTCTTTATGAATTGTTATTGTTGATTGGTATGAATGAAGTCCAGCTGTGTGGACTTGTAAATTGTATAAATTTCAATCTTGGGGAAACGAGTAAAAGGGAAAGGTGTGTTATTTTAATTGTTGTATCATTATTGAATTATTGAAGTATAATCAGTAGTTAATCCTATTCGATGAAATTGTATTTATTCGATGATGGTTGTTAGAACTAAATGGACATAATGTCTAATCTTCACTTGATCACAACTCTTAAGTTGGAATGTACAATTAATTGATACTTAGGTCTATATGGGTCTTTAAATTGACATTAGTAAAAGAGTACAACATATATATGAACTCTTGTATAAATGAAATTCGGAATGGAATTTTAAAACAATGAATCTTAATGAAAGGACAGTTGAATTTTGTAATCAGATTTCATTAATATTCTTTGGGATGTTTTACCCAAAGGATATTTGGAAAGAGGAATCATATCTCCTCTTAACAAACCTTAGACTGAAATAAGGTAATTGTAAATAAATGAAAACACCTATATGGGAGATAGATCTCATATAAATGACGTCTAAAAAAAAAAGGGAAACTTGAATTTAAAATCAGTTGCGGATAAACTTGAATAAGCTTAGTAAGTTAATCTTACTTCGTTAAGCTGCAATGGACTGTAAGTCCGAAGCTTTAATTAATGAACCAAGAAAGGAATATGTAATCCTTCGGTAAGGAGGAGTGAATGTATATTGAGCTATGAGACATTTCACGTCATTCCTAATTATGCAACTGTAATGAACTATGAGGTTAGAAAATCAGCAAGGTTGCTGAAACTTATTCTTAAAAATGCTTAAGATAAGAATCTAATCAAACTTTTAGCTGGATGTGTAATCCTTGATGGGAGGATTCCATGGGATGTTGGCACATGCCAGCTGCAATATGGTGTCTTCATGAAGGCTAGGTCTTCATGACGACACAATGTTGTAGCTGACATGTCGCAACACCCTTCCGAATTGAACCATCAAGGTTTACATAAGCTTGGACTTGGCCTTAGTTTTACTTTGGACCAAGCTAGAAATATGACCTCGTATGTGGAGCAACTCACGAGGACTAAAGGTAACTAGACATACGTGGTTGACTAGGGTCGACAAGGTATGTCTGCGTACCTTTAGTCATCACGAGTGCCTCTCTATACTCCTTCATATTGCTATCTTGGGTTAAAGTTCAACCTTGGACAAGAGGACTAATGAAGTTAGAAAAGACCATTCTAGGTAACAGATGAAGTGAGGTGAAGGACGTATTCCATTGATGTGTATAACATCTAGGAATATGATCATGCTAAGCATGTGAAAATCTTTGGCCAAAGTATCACAAGATGTTGGTTGCGTTGTCCTGATCACCTGGTTTAAGAAGCAGGATTTCAGATGAATATCGGTAATAAATATTCAGATAGGCCTCTTAAATGGAACACTTCAATAACCAAAATGGTAAATAAAACCAAGTATACTTAGTATACAATGCATGGATTAACATGAAGGATCGGTAAGTAGCCGAGTCATGAAATGAGAGATCAATGAAACTCCGAGCCATGAAATGGGAGATCGGTAGTTCTTCGAGTCATTACAGCAGCATATGGTTATCTGTTATATGATTGAATGGCATTGGATGTGTGTTCCATATTATGAATATGCGAACAGAGAACATTGGTTTCAATAGCATTGTGTGTTCTAAATTATGTCATTTAGAACAGAGAACAATTATTAAAACTTGATCGTGTGTTCTGAATTACGTAATTTAGAAGAGAACGTTATCAAAAAAATCCCTTGTTCTAATGTCTTAAAATGGGAATGTTACAGTCATGTATTTGAATATTTGTCAAATCATTACTAGTTGTCCTATATGCAAGACAACAACTATCCTAGTGGCTACTAACCTCAAGCCTCTGTGATTTTTCAACAACATTGATTCGAATAAAATATTGAACCCAATGGATACTAGGCTTAAAATTGAACACAATGACCACTAGGCTTAAATTTTCATTTAGAATAATGAGTATTCAGAAATAAATGTAATGAGAAACCACCCTAAAGAGTCACTATTCATTAAAAATAGTCTTTTAAAATTGAAATATAATTTGAGGAGCATTTGAAGCACTCCGCTATGTTCCTCTTAGTCCATATGGATAAGTTCAACCCCTACATTAACATTTCCCCATGTCCACTTTTTGAAGTCATCCAATGAACTCAATGGGAATGGAACTTGGGTTGATGATTATAAATTTCTTGTAAATTTTGGATGGTAAATGCTTTTATTATACAAGATATATAAACTAGAGTGGTGGAGGAGAAATTTCTTTAGGTGGGACATGGAGGTGGGCTTATGTCTGTAATGTCCACCGATTGATCCACATTCAAAGTGCTCCACTATGTTCTTCTTTGTCCATATGGAGAAGTTCAAAACCTACCTCAAGGTTTCCCCATGGCCACTTATTGAAAGCATCCAATGAACTAAATGGGAATGGAACTTGGGGTGATGATTACAAACTACTTGTGACTTTCAAATAGCCCAAGAACATGGGTTCATCTTGTCTTCGAATATTTTTTGTCTAGTCATGTATTTGAATATATGTCAAGTCATTACTAATTGTCATGTATGCAAGAAAATAACTATCCTAACAAATGCTAACCTCAAGCATTTCGATGTTGCAATAATGCTGATTCAAATAACATATTGAACCCAATGGCCACTAGGCTAAATTTTTTTGGAATTCATGCAATAGAATTTGAATATACTATTGTGCTTAGCATCCTCTATGCTTATATTTTCATTTGGAATCATGATTATTCAATAAAGAAATGTAGTGAGAAACCACCCTAGTTGATGCCAGTCGTTAAAAATAGTCTTTTAAAATTTAAATATAATTGTGAGGAACATAGTTAGATTTTCAATTGAGTCATTATAAATTGTCCTAAATGAAAGATAGTAAATATCCTAGCAGCCGCTAGGAATATCATATAATAAAATTTGAATATCATGTAGTAGTCAGAGGTAACTTGGCTAAACAATTGGTGTTGGAGTTTAGTTCAGTTTTGAGTTTTTAGTTGGGTCATTAATCAATATCTTGAATGCAAAGACAAGAATTATCCTAGTAGATGTTAATCTCAACTATTTATTATGTTACACAAATGTAGTGGGATAATATAAGAAATTAGTGGGTGAAAGGCTTCAAGTATCATGTGATATAATTCAAATAACATATTGAAGTTAGTGGTCGTAATGCAAAAATTTTTTTTTGGAATATGTGTATTCTAGAAAAACATTTAAATTAATCTTATCTTTGAATATTTGTTGTCTTGGAACATCAAAGAAAGAAAATAAACATCCACCCTAGTGGTCACTAGTCTTAGAAGGTAGTAATGTAACATCCAAATATAATAAAGGAGCTAGTTAATTTTTCAATTGGGTCATTACTAATTGTCATGTATGTAAGGCAACAAATATCCTAGCATTGCTAATCTCAAGTCTTTGTTATGTTGCACCAATGTTATTTACTAATCTTGACATTAGCGGCCATTAGGATTTGAATATCATGGTAGGATTATGATAAATTAATACATAAATATAAATATAATAATGGTTCTTAGCTTAGTTTTCAGGCGAGCCATCCTAGTTATATCATATGCAAGTCAACCATAATATTAGCGGTCACTAGTCTTTGTTCTTGTTTGAAAAATGTATTCAAGAAACTCTTTAATATTTGTCTTGTCTTGGAATATTTGTTTCCTTGTGTTGTCTTGTAATATCTAGGAAATGTCGGAAACACCAAGCTTAATAAAGCCTCTAGTCTTGGAATATGTTATTTTAGAATTTAAAAATTGTTACTTTATATTGGATCATTTATCAAGTAAGTTTTTACTAATTGTAAATGAAATATATGTTTGTAAATAGAATTATTAACATTTATATTTAATAATATTTAAAAGAACATATAATTTTCTTACCTTTTTCTAAACATAAAAATCGTAAAGATAATGCATATAATTATTTCTATGTGGAAAAATAAATACAAAAAACTATTTATATCAATGAGGAAATCAAGTGAGAGTCAAATATTGAAGAATTAGTCACAATTATTTCTTTCATATTAAAACAAGTCTTTATAGGAAGTCAAAATGATTACCTAAACTATACAAAGCGAATGTTACGATTAATAAAAAAATATGACTCATTTTTGTTCTTAGAGAGATAGATGTTAGTGCTTACGGGAAAAAATAAATGGATGAAGAAGAATGAAAAAAAAAAAAACAAAAAAATAGAGAGACAAATAAAAGGGATGAAAAGGGAACCCATTTAACAGACACGAATACTTGAGCTATGAGTGAACATAAAAAATGGGTTTTGGAAGGAATAAATATTTTAAAAGGGATTAAAAATCTTCGGTCATGGGTAGACAAAAATTTGGTTTTAGATAGAGTAACACATTTTGACAAGAAGATGGAACAGAACTATAAAGGCACCAAAGTGAAAGGCAGGGATGGATTACGGTGCAAAAACAAGAATCTAGGTGAATAAAGAGCTATTGAAAGTGTCACCATCAACTATGGTACACATACAATAACATAGATGTTGTTGATAAATACTTGTTTCAATTGTATCTAATATTTTGACATAATTGATAATGTCTATTAAAGCTTTGTATTCTCTCTAAAACATAGTATCAGTGAGATTCTATCTACAACCTATTTTTCTTATCTCTTTTGATTCCATCCTTTGTTGGCCTCTTGATCTGCACTCGCACCCATGATCTATCCACTATCATTATTTTTTGTCTTGTTTGTGCACCCCCAAACATGATTATGATCACTACCTTAACTTACTATTCAAAAAAATCCAGAATTGAGCACTCGTACAGTAAATTAGTGCATGTGTGTGTTGTATTTTGATTTCAAGAGCTCCTTTTCTATGCTTACAAAATAAAAAAGAAACCCTAATATATATTTCTCTGGTTTATTTAGTTTTTTCCAAATGCATTCAATGAAAGAAATTCTGAAAACTGAAAAAAAGTGGGAATAACAAATTTCAAATTTTCCCTTCTTAAAGTGAAAGTGTGGGATTTTTATATTTCAAATATTGGAATTTAATGTGGGGATTTCGCATATCGTACTTTGAATTAACCCATCATTAATATTTTCATTTAATTCGGGGCATATGGTGGGATACGTGTAAACTAAATTTTTCCTATTTTTGAAACAAGTGGGACAGTGACAAAAGTTTGTTTGTGATCACTTGAGAAAATAAAAAATATTAATTGAGGCATAGTAAATAACCATTTAGAAAATAGAAGTGAACATTAGGAAACAAAAAAATAAATTTTAATAGAGCGATATATGCCTCGTTAATTATTAATTTTTATCGAGTGCGATTTTGATATTTTTAAAATATAATGCGTGTTAATTCAGGGATATTTTGGGATTTGGGAAATCAAATTTACAACTTACTTTAGAAACAAGTGAGACATCAACAAAAGTTTCTTTGGGGACTCGTGGAAGAAAAAAAAATTAAGAGAGAGATATCTGCCTCGTTAATTATTAATTTCTATCTAGTGCGAGTTCAATATTTTATAAATATAATGTGCATTAATTCAAGGGATAGTGTGGGATTTGGGGAAATAAAATTTATTAATAACACCTACTTTAGAAAAAAGTGGGACATTGAAAAAATTTTCTTTGTGGACTCATGACAAAACAACAATTGTTAATTTCAGACAATAAAAACTATCTACAAAGCAGTAGTGAACATTAGGAAAAAAAATTTTAAATTTTAAGAGAACAATATATGCCTCATTTATTATCAATTTTTATCGAGTATGAATTTTTGGGCCCCTAAAATATTAGCTAAGTACAAGAAGTTGCGTGGCGCTCAAAGCCTATTTGAAAAGGGCGCATAAGGAGAAAGCATGTGGAACAGGGTTTTAGGAGGGTTTTAATCAAACCGGTGGTGTGTGCACGCAAGGCAAGAGAAAAGGTTTTAGGACTTAGCCATATTTGGCATATTAGGAAGAAATGAAGGAAAGCATGACTCGACTGTGCATGTGAAGTGGATAAGGTGCCAACCTGGTAACTTGGTGCCCACAAAAGGAATATACCTTGCGATAGAAGATTCTAGAAGGTCATCATGGCGAAGAATGGAGAGCTCGAGTCTGAAGGAGCATGTTCCCATGGAGGACCACTTGGAAACTTGGCAACTGATCTATAACTTTAGAAAGGCATGGCGGTGCTTGCTGAGGCTATCTATAGAAGTGCCCGAGTAGAAGAAAGAGATATACAGAGATACCTATAGAATGGGAAGAGGTGAAGCTATGCAGAAATATTGTGGGAGTTCTATGGGTTGGGCTTAGAGGATCTGTAGGAGTATGTTGTATCAAGGGGATGGGTCTGAATATTTTTCTTTGTACTATGAAGGGCTTAAGTCCAATTCTGATGCATGACATTGGTCTACACTATTATATGGATTTGTGATTGCCTTAGTAAATGTAATGTGGTTATCAAACATACTTAATATGAATATATGTGGTTCTAGTTTTACTTATATCTGTATGGATTGGTTTTATATATATTTCATATGAGTGGGTGTAAACCCTTTGTATTTCCCTTCTGTTATGATTCAGATCTATATTTTTAATGCTTTTCTTATTTGAATGAATACATTGGTCTAGAAGCCCATTATGAGCTCTAAGATGAATGTATGGTTTGTTTCCATTCTCTTCACTTAATTTTATATCGTAAATAATGCATTCTCACACAACTCACACAAAGGAGGGGCTCAACACCTGCGCGTGCCTTGAGTGAGGGCTCAACGCCCGCTAGGTGATAGGCCAATATGCATGGAATTTCCTTGTTCTTTGAAAGGCATAAAAATGAATACATCTTGGTTCCATTTCTAGGACTTATTTTTGAAGTTGTTGAGAGAAATGACATGCATATTTGTCCTTGTGATGTGTAATGATAGAGTGCCTTACTTTAGAAAGTGTTGAAACATGGTTCAAGAGCACAAAGGACGAGTTTTCTCAAAGATTCAAAACTAGAACTGAGTTCAATGCATGTAGATGCGTAGAAGATAACCTATACCATGAGCTATATGAAACATTATTTTGTTACTTCCCAAAGAGAGCTATGTGAATGGACTTCAACATATGCGTCTAGATCAAGCTTGTATTATAGATCACGTGTGTGGACCTAAGATGACTATCAGAGGCTACAGGATGCAAATATGACTTGGATGTGTCCTATTGATCACTAGTGGAAGGGAGTGCTAGCAAGTTACACTTTAGAATACGTGATTTTGATGTATTCTTACCCATAAGTTGCTGAGTTCAAGTTTTTGAGGGAGCCTAGAGGATCATTTTTAGTGTTATTTTTCTAGATATGAAGATCTTGGTCATTACTTTGAGTTTAGAAGCATTCTCCATGGTGGCTAAACTATTTTGAGCACGAGGAGAGGAAGCTATAGTGGAGGAAGATGGAAGACATTATGGTTGAAAAGGAAAGGGAGGATAAACAACTCAAGTATAGAAAATCTTGTGAAAGGGAGATGACTAGACAACACGAGGTTGCAAGTGTGATGGATCTATGGAGTCGAGATGTTACATGAGGGTGTTGAAGTTCATGTGGATAACATGGAGCTTGAGAAATTTTTCCTACCCCATCTTTGCAAGCATGGGAGAGAGGCCCCTTCAACTTCTGATGAGATTTTGTCACATGGAGAAAGAAGATCCATCGGCACACATCTAAACCAACCTGGTGACCAACCCCTAGTGCTTGGTTTTCCAAATCAAGGGAGAAGTATTGATAACCCAATTGGTATCGGTGGGAGTGACTGATTGGTGCCAGGAGATATAATTTTTCATTTGGAACATCCATGGCTACACATACCATTCCAGTGTTTGGAGGAATTTTTGGGCAAAGTTCAAGTATGCAAGGTTTGGGCTACGTGTATGGGAGTGACACGGGATACACTTTTGGTAGTGGAGAAATCTCACAGACCATTGGTGTACAGTTTAGTGGAACATTGGGGACACTAGGTGCAACCACTTTAGGCCCATTTCCAGCTACAAGAGGATCTGGAGGTAGAACTGGTGGATCTGGAGGCACAAGACTTAGTGGATCTAGTGGATCTAGTGAAGGAGGAAACACTAGAGGGAACTAAGGATCTAGGTCAGGAGGACAGGGGCCTCAACCACCTCCTCAAGTTTTCTTTTAGATGTCTTTACACTTACCAAATTACCAAGGTATAGAGGATGTTGTAGAACACGTGCACAAGTGTGAATTATTATGGTGCACAAAGGGGATCACTACCCTAGAGTG
Source organism: Taxus wallichiana var. yunnanensis (assembly GCA_018340775.1). Taxonomy (NCBI): domain Eukaryota; kingdom Viridiplantae; phylum Streptophyta; class Pinopsida; order Cupressales; family Taxaceae; genus Taxus; species Taxus wallichiana. The sequence continues at coordinate 203,632,191 of CM031244.1, read as the reverse complement.
GAAGGCAAGTCAATTTATAACAATGTTGCAAGGGCGTGTGCATAGCTGGTATAGGAAGTATGAAACCAATTAGGTGGTGGTAGAATACACCACTTTAAAAAATGCCTTCCCAAGAGAATTCCATATACCAAAGTTCGAGAGAAGAGCATAAGTGCTTTGAAGGAAATCCAAACAGGAATGGCAGAGTGTGTAGAGTATGACACATGGTTAAAAACTCTCCTATCAAAATTTTCATATGACATTCACCTTTCATAGCATAATCAATGGGTTTTTAGAGGGTTGGTCACTTCATTTAGGAGGGCATTGTCACATAAAATATTCACTGAACTGCGCAAGGATTTAGAGGTTGCCTTACGTGTTGAAGTAGTTGGGAGCATTGATATTGGTGTGAGCCCATTTCGGAGGCTAAAATCACTACAATGGCCAAACAATTGGAGATTTTTTTGTAAAATCTACACATGAGACTCGTAGTGGTCTTTGGTCCATATATTGTGAAGTTGAGGGGCATGTCAAGGATAGTTTCCCTTGGGATTGAAGACGTGTCATATCGTAGATTGTGAAGTTTGTCACCGAGACCATGATGTGAGTAAATGTTCCTTGTTACAATGCATAATCCAAAAGAATGTATCTTTCTACTACAATATCTACACCTCTACAACCCATGATACTAATGATTGTAGGCTTATTGACCAAATCCATGAGGCCATTTGGTGAGGCCATAAATTAGCCATAAATTACCATTATTTTGTCCTTCCAAGTTACCTCGAAAGTGGATTTAAATGTAATCTAGAAACTTATAGTTTTCTTAAGATAGAGTATAGGATATATATCTTGTTCATTCTTTAGAAATCTTTTGTTATCTATCTTGTTGACTAATCCTATTGATTATTTGGGAAAAGATGTAAAGTCTTGTGTATGCAAGCCATAAAGGAAAGATAATACTAGTATTGAGAAAAATGGAATTGATCATGAATAGTACATTTAAAATCAAATATGATTTCATATTCAAATTCCTCTCAAAAAATTATGCAAGTTCAAACAAAGAATCATCTCAATCCGAGGTCACATGCAAAAGTTATAGTTGTTTTAAGTTAGTTGCGGAACTCACAGAGTTAGTTTTGAAATTCATAGAGTTAGTTCTGAACTCGCAGTTTAGTTCGGAACTCATAGATTTAGTTCCAGAACTTGTATCAATTGAATGAAAGTTAGTTCTAGAACTTTCAATTTGTGGACAAATCAGATTTAGTTCCGGAACTTGTAGATTTAGTTCTGGAACTTGCATAAAAGGAATGACAGCTTTAGTTCGGAACTTGCATCAATGAAATGATAGTTTTTGAGGGATTAAGAAAAATCAAAGATTCCAATGGGAAATATAAGAGATATTTTTGTTCATAGCAATGTGTTTATACAGGTTTTACGAATGAAGAGAGATCTAACTTTTAGTGACCCGTAACCGAGGAAACGTATATCGATGAGCACTAAAAGTTTCATAAATGTAAACATAAAATTCAAATAGAAAATATGAGAGAGGTTTTTGTTCATAGGGTTTTTTTAACAAAAACCTCATTCATATTTTCTACAAGTATTACCAATAAAGAGATATCTAGCTTTTAGTGATCTGCAGATCGAGGAAAAGTGTATCAGATGAGCACTAAAAGTTCCATAAATAGAAGAAAAAAATTCAAATGGAAAATATGAGAGTTTTTTTTTTTGTTCACGAAATGTGTTTAACAAAATCCTCATTCAGATTCGTAACAGGTTTTACCAATGAAGAGAGATCTAAATTTTAGTGAGCTGATATCGAGGAAAAGTGTATCAGACGAGCGCTAAAAGTTCCATAAATAGAAACAAAAAAGTCAAACAAAAAATATGAGAGATTTTTTTGTTCATAGCAATGTGTTTAACAAAAACCTCATTCATATTTGTAACATGTTTTACCAATGAAGATAAATCTAACTTTTAGTGAACTGCAGTCTGAGGAAAAAGCGTATCAGACAAGCGTCAAAAGTTCCATAGTCAAAAACAACAAAGTCAAATGGAAAATATGAGAAAGGTATTTGGTCAAAATAATATTTTGAGAAAAATCCTCCTTCCAATAATGTAGAAGAATAAAATCATTATGATTCTTGTTACCGAAAAGCAAGGAGAATATTTGGGAGCAAATCTTCCTAAAATAAGCAAGATAAGATTTGACTTCAATAATATCTCTCTCCATATTTTGTGGAGATGGAGATCTTAGTTGTTAGGATTGGAATAAATTTAAGCTTAGATTGGATTTCCTAAAATAAGGAGTTGGTTGGATGCATAAATTATGCATGCAACCTTCCATATTGAAATATGTAATTTTCTTTCTCCCAAGAAATAAATATTTGTTCTTTCCTCTCAAATATTATGTAGTTTTAAAATCAGAAGTATGATTTAAATCCTCTTCCAATAAATGAGTTGGCCACTCATTCAAGTAATATGGATCTTTGTATTTATTTTTATGTTTATTCATTCGTCTATAATTCATTTTGTTGTATTGTTTTTATTTTTGTATTGTGAAAATTCAGTATGTTGTGAACTCGCAGTGTTTCGTTTAATTATGTTTATTTCCAATTCACGCAAATTCAATTTATTTAAGTGTGTTTAAATTTATGCAGGTGTGTTTAAATTCCTACAAGTTTTATTTCCTTCATGCAAGTGTGATTTATTTTATGCAAACTTTATTTTTGCAAGTGTGCCTTTATTTCTGCAAGTGTGATTTATTTTATGCAAGTTTGGTTTGTGTTTAAAGGAGTTGCTTTCCAAGATCTTCTTCTCTTAATGCATAAAACCATCAGACACCAACCCTAGATTGACATTATTAATGGTGAGTATTGATGACCCTCATCATTTTGGCATCATTTTCGGGGACACAAGTGTTATTAGGAGATTCAAAGTTCTCTTAAATAATATTCTAGTGACAGATAATATCTTTTAGAAATTCTTTGTGGGAAGAATTTGGTAAGTAGTTTCTTTAGAATTTTATTTCCTGCAAGTAGATTAAAATTTTATTTCTACAATTAGGAATATTTGATTGTAAATATCTCCCCACAAACTAACTGTGTATAAGAAAAATTACTATGATGTTTGATCAAGAAGGTATAATGGTATGAACAAAGAATTCAAATCTGAAAATGGTAGAATATGATATTGAATCTGGAAGTAGATCCAGTTGATGAAATATCATATGCCATTCTTGATAACCACCACCATTTCCCCTTGTATGGATTGACATTAGTAATGGCAAGGATTGACGGCCCTCATCACCATTGATCATGGTGTGCACTAGACCAGCTTTTCTAGTAGTTCCATAGAAGATGATCAAAATTATGAAGGAAACATAGATGGAGGGGTGCGTGGGAGAGGTTTTTATGGAGAATTCCATGGTCATAGTAAGTGTGGAGGAGGGATAAGTGAGTTCCCATGAGGAACCTACTATAACTATGGATCTATAGAACATTATAGGCACGAGTGTCTAGATTTATTACAATGCTCATGGTGCAAGAAGCATAAGTATGAGGAGTGCCTTGAGTTGTTTGAGAACATGATCCAACAGCACTAGAAGGACAAGGGCACTAGGATGATGAGTATAAAGAAGGATGACACATAGTGGATGCCTAGAGTGGCATGTGAGTCAGGGTTAGAACCTATTTTGGTGACAACATGAGTAGAGGTTGTGCGTGCCAAGGAGGTACCAAGGAAAAGGACTCTAGTCTCAAGAGAAGAAGTGGTGCATGAGAAGTATCCGGACCCTTCCCACTAGAAGGAAGTGTATCAAGAGACAATGGATGTCATTCGGAGTTTTCAAGGAGAAATCCAGTCTCTAAAAGAGTAGTCCGTGTAGTAGGAGAAAAGGAGGAATGTTTGGGCTCCACAGAAGGACCTGGATGAGGTCAAGGAAGTGTGTAAAATGTTAAGGCAAGAGAATATTATTCCCTTGCTAGGAGAATTACTACGGGAGAAGGTACCACACTCGAAGTAGAGCATGAAAGGTAGGTGTTGCTTGTAAACCTCCCTCACCATAGCCTTGACTATGATAAAGAGATCACAATGAATGTAGTTATGGATGGTTGGGTGCAAAGTAACATATTGATTGACACAAGAGCAGAGGTTGATGTTCTTACATTATATTCTTGGCATCAAATGAGAAGGCCCACATTACAACCATATTTGAATGTGATATGTATGGAAAATAAAAATAAGGCAATGCCCATTAGAGTATTGAAGGATGTAGTGATCACCATTCAGGGGGCCAAGTTTACTGGGGACTTTGAAGTCTTGGCACTTTGAGGTAGACAATTTTTCAGCATTTCTTGGGTGCCCATGGTGCTATAAGAACAATGTTGACCTGAGGTTCAACAAAGGATATATCAGTTTTAAGAACAAGGAAGAATAGGTCATCATCCCTTTGATAGATGGGAAGTCGGTGCCTTACACTAAACCTTTGGGAGAAGAGGTCCTTGATATAATTTATGTGTGCTCCATTAGAGACCAGAGATAATTCACCCTACAAAAGGAGTTATCCAATTTGAGGATGCTCATTCTATGAGTGATACAAAAAGCATGGTGTGTGACAATTAGGCACACGGGACCTATGAGTTAATTGGGTGATAGTTGAGGGGGTCTATAATAAGAGTGACCAAGGCATACTCACTCAAGCGCCTAGGAGGAAAGAAGTTACCAAGTTACTCTGGAGGGGCATACCCTAAATTTTTCTTACGGGACATGCAAACTCAGTGGAGGAGTGAGGATGAAAGAAGGGGGATGTTGAACTATGTCCTTCTCAGGACTGCAGCACAGTGGTGGGCTACATACTATGAGAGTATTTTATAATGGCACGAAGTGAGGATTTCCTTCTCTATCAGATTCTCTAGAAGTAATGCGCCCACTATCATCCAAGAATATCATGGCAAGGAGCCCGCCTCATTCCACATCCAAGCTTGTGAGAAGGCCTAGATAGGAGGTGCAAAGGCCTTACCACCATCATTATGGGTGCATAAGTTGTATTCCACACTACAAGGTTATGTGCATGCATGGTATATCCACTCAGAAACATGCCAACAGATGGGAAATTGATAGGATCCACCAAATGATCTCATCAAAGCTTTTGAATATCAGAGCACAAAGCCATCAGTGGATAAGGCATTGCAAGTGATCAAGTACCTTACGATGGGGGATAGTGCCATGGTAGAAGACAGGCTACTAGATTTGCTAGGTGAGCCCAATTTAGAGGCATGCTTCGATGAGGATGAATATGAGGAGATACAACTTGAGTGTGTGTGCATAGAAAAGGAAAAGGGGAAGATGGTTTATGTCATAGATGGTGAGGAGATGGAAAGTTTGGATGTTAACCACTCTATAGGTAGGTACGCGTGATGTTATAGATAGTGTTGATGAAAGGACATGCACCTACCATGAGCCCCTAAAAATGAAGAAGGTTAACATTGGGTCAGAAGTAGAACCCAAGGAAGCTATCATTGGAGACTATTGGTTAGAGAAGGAGGTCTCAAATATCATTGATTTGTTACGTGAGTTCCAATATTTGTTCCCACATGGGTATCATGAACTCAAAGGCATCCACCATTCCTTGGGGGAGATGAGAATAACTTTGAATGAAGGTGTGTTCCCAATCCGAAAGAGGCCATATCTTTGGATGAATCCCAATTTACACGTATTGGTCAAGGAGGATATAGAAAAAATGATAGCATCAGGTATCATTGAGGTTGTTAAAGAGTCAGAATGGATAAGCCCAATGGTCATCAGCATCAAGAAAGATGGGAGGATAAGGATTTGTGTTGACTATGGGGATATAAATGCAAGTATGTGTCATAGATCCCTTTCCAATCCTTTTTTGAATAAATTTTGATATGAGTAGCCGAGCGTGAAGTCTACTCTTTCACGAGATGGGTTCTCATGGTACCACCAGGTGAGGATTGTAAAGGAAGACCAGAGAAAGACAACTTTCACCACTGAATGGGGAAGTTTTTCCTATATGGTCATGCCTTTTGGGTTGAATAATGTGCCTATTATATTCCAGCCCATTGTAGTACAAGCCTTTTAAGACTTCATTCATAAATTTCTTCAGGTCTATTTGGATGATTGGATTGTGTATGGTCTAGTCAAAGACCATTATGATAACTTAAGACTAATGTTTGAAAGGTGTCGAGTTGAGGATATCCCTCAACATCAAGAAGTGTGTCTTTGCTACCCCATTTGGAACCTTATTGGGGCATATCATATGTAAGGAAGGATTACTAGTAGATCTCGCCAAGGTTGCAGTCATTGTGGGTTTAGGGAGCCTACTAGCTAAAGCATCATGCATGGATTCCTTGGGCATACGGGTTACTATAGGAAGTTCATGAAGGGATATGCCAAGATTGTCACACCCTTAGAGGAATTTCTTAGACATAAGATTGCCTTTCATTGGGGAGAGGCGTAGTAGAGGGCATTTGACACTTTGAAGGATAGGCTTGTCACCACACCCATACTCTATTTCCCTATTTGGGATAAGCCTTTCCATGTTCATGTGGATGCCTCTGGTACAACTATTGGAGTAGTACTAGAAAAACCTAGTGAATGGATTATTGCATATCCCTTATGTTTTGCATGCAAAAATTTAACATCAAGTAGAAAAAAATTACACCAATACCGAGTGCGAAGCACTATCCATGATCTATGCATTACACAAGTTTAGGAAATATCTACTGGAAACACCATTTTTATTCTACATAGACCACATGACATTAAAATACTTGGTAAACAAGCCCATTCTTCCAAGAGAAAATATGTCGATGGGTACTGCTATTCCAAAGTAATTTGAGTTCAAAGTGGTTGTCAAACCCAGATGAGTAATTTTGGACCCGGTCACTTGTTTATAGTTGACTTAGGAGAGGACATGCAAAGCATTGAGGATACCATGTCAAACACACAACTGTTTAGGTTGCGGCGCATGCCCTCGGACTTAGAGGATATTGTGGTGTTTCTCAAAATAGGTGTGGTGCCAAAAGGGATGAAAGCATTAGAGAGGAATCAGTTAGCCATACATGTCACACCCTATATGCTGGTTAGTGGTGATTTATACAAGCTAGGACATGATGAAGTGTTGCATCCGGTGTAGCTAGAACATGAGCGCCTAGCTATTATGGAGGAGGTGCATGGAGGAAGTGTAGGTGGACACTATGTAGGGGACACCACTACGTGTAAGATATTGCAAGTTGGGTTATGGTGGGAGACCCTATATCAATATTGCAAAGAGTATTGCAAGGCATGTGATCATTTCAGTGCCTTGGCAAACTTAGGTGGAGGGATTAAATGCCTTTACACCCTATTCCAAGTACAGAGCCATTTGAAAAGTGGGCCATAGATTTTGTAGGCCCCATTTCACTAGCTGCGCATAGGACAGGATCACACTATGTAATCACTTACATGGATTATTTGACAATATGGGCAGAAGCAACACCTACTAAGGATTGTACAACAATTTTTGTAGCCAAGTTTCTATAGGAAAATATTATTACAAGGTATGGATGATGTTGAGCTTAACTAGTGATAGGGGTACGCATTTCCTAAATGAGACCGTCAGGATTTTGTTAGCAAAGTTCATGGTGGCTCATCATAAGACTACCCCTTACCATCCACAAGAAAATGGAACTGCTGAGGCATTTAATAAAATATTGAGTCATACCCTAACCAAAATTTGTGATGTTGGTAGACAAGATTGGGATGACAAAGTATCAACAGTTTTATGGGCATATAGGACAACCTACAAGAGGTTGAATAAAGCCACACCATTTTAATTGGTGTTTGGCACGAAGGTTGTCCTACCCATTGAATTCATGTTACCTTCTCTACATATAGCGTGCACAGGAGGATTGGCCGATGAATAAGCGTTGGAGGAAAGGATTGACAAATTGATGAAATTGGATGAGAGACAATCATTGTCAGGTGGATTCAAAAGGTTGAAAAGGATAAACAAAAGGCATGACATGATCACCACATCAAAAAAAAACAATTTAAGGTTGGGTAGATGGTATTGTTATATGATTACAAGTTTCTGTGCCATCCCAAGAAATTGAAATTTCATTAGTTGGGGCCTTATATCATCTCGTACATCCTTGATTCAAGCGTATGCCGGTGAGAGCATTAGATGGGATGATATTGTCGAGGCCATTTCAATGGAAGTAGGTTGAAGCCCTACTATAAATAAGTCTTCTTGGTGTATGTAATAATAAGCATTTCTAGTTAGTTTATAATTTCCCTTTATGTAATTTCTTTTCTTGTGTTTCCCTTTCTTTTCATTTTTCTATTTTATGCCTTGGGCACCGGTAACCACATTAATTTTTGAAGGTTGTGCATGCACAGAGGACCGTGCATCATTTTAGTGTATGGTGGAAGAATGCAGAGTATAGTGAAAAGCTGAGCTGGCAGAGAACATTAAGGTGAATGGCCCGGGTGAATTGCTCATTGGAAGGAAGCACGTGGGAATGAAGGAAGTACATGAAATAAGGGTGGATGGAAAATGTTGGTGTTAGGATAAGACTTCAAAGAAACCATGTACAAAGGAGGAAGAAGCGCAGGAACAACATGAGGTAGGTGAGAGAAAAAATCAGGTGGATAGAAGAAGTGCCTTTGATATTGTTGACACATGTGTAAGAGTCTTCTGTCATGATGGATTTTTTGCATGCCAGAAGGTTGTAAAAATGTTTGCGCAAGATTTGGCATATAATTAAAGGTACGTAAGACCGGCTTGGTGGAAAAATCCACATTTAGTGTTAAGTACAGTGGTAGGTAAAATAATATTTAATGCTAGAAAGAAGGAAAAGATATAACTAAGAAGTCAGGTACTTCATTATTTTACCTTATGATTACAAAGTGGAAAAAGCTCTTGCAAAATAGGGCATCCAAAAGTGATCTATGTGAAGAAAAATTTAATAAATCTAAGAGGACGTGACTAGATTAGATCCGTAAACCAAGTAGGAAAGGAGTACATGGGCATGGAGGAAGTTGTTGAGAAGCATCGTCTTGTGGAAGAATTGTTCCAGTTAGGGTTTGATGGCTAGGGCATGGAGTTAGGAGGGTTTCTTCACAAATTTGAGTCTTGGGGTTGGATAGAGTGGTAGAGAAGAGCAAGGAGAAGACATTTAAATTGTTAACTTAACCAAAAGAATGACACCAAAGAAAGCAACCATCTCACCTAAAGAGAAAAAGGGAAAGGGAAAGGGGAAATAAATGACTGCCGTAGTAAGCAAAAATGAAGAGTGGTATGCGGAGATGCAATACCTAGATGGGGTATTGCTAGGAAAATAATGGGAGTCTCATTTGCAAAAATGACTGTGAGTGACTATAATCATCGCACTAACATGACAGAGAAAGAAATGGCTTTGGAGTTGGTTTTCCCAAAAACAAGAGGACATCAGAGGGCATGCCCATATACAAGTGATGAAGTAAAATTTAAATTGGAGAAGGTAGGGTTACTGCAACTTTACGAATTACCCTACTTCAGCAAACCTGAGTGCCTCTATCAATGGCTGATGTTGTGTGTTCATGAAGACCATTTTTATTTTTAGGGTGCAAGATGTGCATAACTCCCTAGTTGATTTCTAAGTTCATAGGCCTTATTTGTGAGGGGGATAACATTGATGATGACCTAAGAAAAAGGAGGCCATCAAGGAAACAGTAGTCATGTATGACTACAAGAAAGGATCATGATACTTTGACATCACAGAGATTCCAGACCCCGTGATGAGGATGGTCACACACTTGGTAACCAAGCTCAATGATCAAGAAAGATGGACTCAAGTGAACAAGGCATGGCTGAATGTATGCCAAAAAATATTAGAGGGGACTATCTACAACTTTTCTACCTTCATCACAGATGAAATCATTAACATGCGAAGGAGGGTGAGAAGATACTATTTGGCAATGTCCTCCTCACAATTGTTTTCTCAAAGATTAGGGTCCTTAATGGACTGGAAAGGTTTTCTTGGGAGTACCCAGAAGAAGAACCATCACCCGCGAAGAGGCTCACAAAAATACTTGTGAGACCATGACAACCACTCACAAGGTGCACTTAGAGAAGTGGTACAAGCACATGAGGGATGTGTTCAAGGTGGAATGGAGGATTCTAGAGAAAATACCAGTGCTCTTGGATGGAGAAGTAGAGTTTGCAGTGTACTAGCACTTCTACATTGGCAGATTCAAATTGATAGATGAAACAATGAGCCCCTGGTGCAAACTTCCCTTCTCCTTCACCACGCAATACTTCCAAGTGGGGGTGAACATGTTCAAAGATTTGAAGTGACTAAGGTTTGACCTTAGTGAGGTGAATGAATACCATAGAGGCCTACGCAGAAGCTCGTATACCCCAAAAAGTGTGCATATGTGGAAAATTATGTATCCCACGAGATCTAGATGATGAAGCCTCGATTTTAACAATTGCAAGATGGACCGTAGCATGAGTGTATCTACGCATCAAGATGAAATTTGAAAAGGGAACATACTTGGAAAATGATATATCTATCCTTGAATACCCTATAAAAATGAGGAAGATCATGCCAAAGAAGATAGAAAGAGACGAGGTGTAAGAGAACACCCCCAAGTGTCTAGACTACACAATCAGTAGGTTTCTAGGAGGTAAGTGCTAATCCAAGCACTTATGCACACCGAACGAAATCCTCGACAAGGGCGAAGACCCCACAATAGGAGGAATTATAGAAAGGAGATACACACACTAAAATGGAAGTGCCGGAGGAGAAGTCACAAGAGGAGGAGGAAGAGAAATCAAAATCTCCTATCAGGAAGAAGTAGAAGGTGACAGAGAAGGATGAATCGGAGGATATAGAGAGCTTGGAGGCCTATAGAGGTGAAAGAGATGATGATGATGAACTTGAGGCGTTCAAGGCCCTCCAAGTATTTTAAGTACAATACTTAGATGAGGAAGGAGAGAAAGATAAATATGAATACATTTTTGTCAGGAGGAAGAATGACAAGGAAGAGGAGGATGCTCAGGACGAGAGGGGTAAGTGAAGAAGTTACAAAAGAACAAAGGACCCCAAGCCTCATAAAGGAATAGGTAGACGAGGCTGCGCAGAGAAAGAAGTAGAAAAAATCATCAAGGACCTAGTAGAGAAAGAAATGTAACGTAGCGTGGATGTGGTGATGAAGGAAGGTGAGGAGGAGAGCATAGAAAAATAATATGGCAGCATGGGAGGAGATCCCAGTTTGGTTGTAAGATTTCCTAAGGCCACACGTACAGGGAGAAAGAACACAACAACATAAAAAATTTAGGGGATGGGCTATATTGATGATCCGAACAAGGTGTTTCATGAACGATTTCAAAGCACCATACCAATGGAGCAACTCTTAGCTATGGCATCATTTGATGAGGAAGGTGCATACCCTTAGACAAGGAAAATGATTTCTTGGGAATTTGAGTCCCACATGTATGAGCCAGAGTTTGAAGTAAGACAAGGGGAAATAATGAAGGTACCAGAGTCAAAAGGAGTCAACCCCTTGGTAAACGCTCAGTGGCTATCAAACAAACAAATCTGTAATGCGCTGAAAAATGTTTCGGTTAAAGTATAAGGTAGGCTCTTCGACAGAAACGATAGGGTGAAGTTCCTAGAGGCATAACTAGAAAAGAAGGAAGAAGAGCTTGCTGAATGAACCAAGGATGTAAAGCAAGAAGAAATAATCAGCACTCAACTAAGGCATGACTTAAAATATGAGAAGGTAAGGGTGCATGCGGTTTATAAGAAAGTAGAGATGATCACAAATTTCATTGTATTGAAGCATCCATATCTGACACCACCAGTGCAAAAGTATGGATCCACCCTGGATTGCCTAGAGGACTAGACACACATCCTCACAATGGAAAGGCAACCACTAGCCTTGGAATCAGAAGAGGCATCAACGTGCAAAGAGGAGGACAAGATGAAGGTTGTGGAAATTGTTTCTCAGTACAATAAAGTCCTCGCTGATGTAAAATTCATCTCCCAAGTCATTGAGGCCACTTATGACAACTACACCAATAGAGATAGAGTTGTGAGCATTCTGGTCACCACTCATGAAGTAGATCTCAAGGAGTTCCAAGAGAAGAACAAGGGGAATAGAGTATAATGTGACAGAATTCTAGTCGAGGTTGAGAAGAAATCGGAGGCTATTGAGACCTTTCAGGGATCAATCAAGAACCATTGAAGGAGTTGTATCCCAAATCACTCAAAGGATGGACACACTCAAGGATTTGGGAAAACAGTTGGAGGGGATCATGGAAATAATGAATACCCAAGGAGAAGGGATAAGATTTGAAGAGGTGAGTGCCCTAGTCGGTGACCTTTTTCAATAGGCATAGAACGAAGTCAATGCCTAGAATAAGTTGGAGGTAGACTTGAAGAAATATTTCCCTCTCCTCTTGCAAGTAGTCATAGTTTCCCCATTCTTTCATTCTTCCCCAAATTCTTTATTCCTTTATTCTTCCCCCAAACTATTCAAGGACAATCATTTTTTATTCATTGAGAAGATGTTCCCAAGGGCAAAGAACAAGCATAGTGTGGGTGATGTTGGTTCCCTAAAATATTGGCTAATTACAAGAAGGCACGTGGGAACACAAGGCCTATTTGAAGAAGGGTGCGTAAGGAGAAAGCATGCGAATAGGGTTTTAGGAGGGTTTTAGTAGAACCAGAGGTGCGCACACATAAGGAAGAGAAAAGGTTTTGGAACTTATCCATATTTGGCATATCGGGAAGAACATGATGAAAGAATGACCTTACTGCACATGCAAAGTGGATAAGGTTCCATGCTAGAAAATTGGTTCCCTGTGAAAGGAATATACCTTGCATAAGAAGATTAGAAGGTCAACATGGAAAAGAATGGAGAGCTCGACTCAAGGATAATTCTCCCATGGAGGACCACTTGGACACTTGGAAATTGATCTACAACTTCGTAAAGGCATGGCAAAGTGCTTGTTGAGGCTATACATAGAAGTGCCTGGTAGAAGAAAGAGATATACAGAGATACCTATAGAATAGGAAGAGGCAAAACTATGAAAAATAATGTTGGAGTTCTATGGGTTAGGATTAGATGATTTGTACGAGTATGTTGTATCAAGGGGATGGGTCTGAATATTTTTCTTTGTACTATGAAGGGCTTAAGTCCAGTTCTAATGCATGACATTGGTCTACACTATTATATGGATCTATGATTTCCTCAGTAAATGTAATGTGGTTATCAAACATACCTAATATGAATATATGTGGTTCCAGTTTGACCTATATATGTATGGATAGATTATATATATATTTTATATGAGTGGGTGTAAACCCCTGTGTATTTCCCTTCTGTTATGATTCAGATATATATTCTATAATGATTTTCTTATATGAATGAATAAATTGGTCTAGAAGCCCGTTCTAAGCTCTAAGCGTATACCTTGAGTGAGTGCCTAGTGTGCTTTGGGTGATATGTTGATGTGCATGGGATTTCCTTGTTCTTTGAAAGGCATAAAAATTACTACAAGCCAACAATGACTAAAATTTTCTTTGTGGACTCGTGATAAAACAACAATCATTAATTTCAGCATAATAAAAATCATCTACAAAACAGTAGTGAACATTAGTAAACAAAAAAATTAAATTTTAAGAGAACAATATATGCCTAATTTATTATTAATTTTTATCAAGTGCAAATTCGATTTTTTAGATATATTCGCGTTAATTCAAAAAAATCTAATAAAATGTGGCATCTTGCAAGTTTCAACCAATTAATTACACAATTATATAATTGACACTTTTATTAAGAAAATTTTAATTAGCAATAGAATTAACAAATATTTTTACCTATAAAAACCAAATTATTAAGTTGTAATTGTAATCCATTAAAATGTTGCCACATGGCATGAAATTTATAATATATCTCGTGATCGTCGATATTTTGGAGTTATTAACACTTTACTCTAGAAAAACTAAAACATAATTTTACGCTTCACCAGAATTTGAGAGTACCTTATAGATAGGAAAGAAAATAGAAAGCTGTTATGCTTCATTAGAATGATATATATTATGGTAACATTGATTTCAAAATAATAAATACTTACATTTTATAGGGGATCAGGGTATTCTCTTCAGCACATGTTAATGAACAACTCTACATGTCGTATGTTGTCTGTCTATTTTTTGAGCATAAGCCTAGCATTCGCTAGCCTCTACAACTCATAGGTTTCATTTCCAACAATGTAAATAAATATCTTTATAGTTTTTTATCACTAGTATTTTCATTAACTATAATCTTATCTTATTGACTATACATTCCTTCCACAACCAAGTGTGGCACTACATACCATTGAAGGATTTCTCAACTTCTATATTACTCATAAGTTCTTTTGTGTCTAACACATAATTTATATTATTTTGTATCAAGTAAAATACTTAGCGACTGCTAAGCTCCATTACTTGAACAAGATCAATCAAATAGTGGGTGTGAAATAAAATGCTTAGTGGTCGCTAAGCTTCAATACTTACCAAAAGGAATGATTATAAGAAAAATAAAATAAAAAATTTCTTGATAATGTAGATGATTTATAAACAAATCATACTAATAGATATTTGTGGTCACTAGGCATTTTCCATGATATATTTTCATGCGAGATAAGTGAGATATGGGCTATTTTTGATTTGAAAGCTATGTAGGTCTTTGCATAGTTGGGAAGAAATATGATTACTAAAATTGTTTAGAGAGTACCCATATAACACCATAGCGGCTGCTTGCTAGGCATACACCTTTGCATCTTTTCTTTTTTACACATTGGTGTGCATCAATGAAAATGATTAGCGATTGCTAAGCTCTACTACTTGTCATGGGGATTAGATTAGTAGTGACTAGGCTCAACTGATTTTTTTTTTTAATATAGAGATCAAACAAAAATTCATATTAAATAAAATTCTTAGCGAGTGCTAAGTTCAAGTTACTTTTAAGAAGGAATGATTTTCCGAAAGCTAGGCTAAACAATATCTTATTTCGAACATAGCACTCTCTACTAATAGATCATAGCAGATATATTATGGGCGTTGGGAATTTATTGTGAATTTTTAGATGCAAAATATTTGAGAAATAAAAATTGTTTATTATCGAAAGCTACAAAGGTATTTTGAGAAAGTAATAGATTAGCGGCCTCAATGCTAAACAGTTTATTAATTCTTAAAATAGAGGTCAAAATAGTTCGTATAAAATAAATGCCTAAGAACCGCTAAGCTTGAAAACTTATAAAAATAGTGATCTACGCTTATTATTTATTTTTAAATGAGAAAGGAATATATTAGCGGCCTCTAGGCTAAACTGTTAATTAATAAAATAGAAATAAAAAAATGTATTACAAAAAATGATTAGTGACCACTAAGCTACGATACTTACAGAACATAATGCTCGGATAATAGATCATATGAATGGATGAAATGGTGTTAAGGAATTTTTCATGTCGGTTCATATCAAAGAAAATTCATAGTGACCGCTAAGCTACATTACTTACTAAAAGGAGTGGCTTGGCACTCACTAGGCTCTACTGTTTCTATTTTTAAAAAATATCGAGCTAATTAAATTCATTGTTTGTCTTTGTGAAAAGATAAGAGTTAGAGAATAATAATAGAAGTACATATTTTAAATGTGAAGACGTATCCTGATCATCTTGGCCTTGCATATTTCCATAAATAACCCATTAAACAAAATAGTCCTAAACATTTTACTAAAAATTAAGGAAAAGATGAACACGGGTCTTGCTTAAGAATGACTGATCTGAGTCCATGAAGAGCAATGCATGTTTTATGTTTGTCAATTATTCATTGATGAGAAGGCCATCGGATGTTATCCTATATATTGTTAAAGAATCTATTTTGACTATGTAAAAAAATCTCAACAGGTTTGAAGTCATTATTTGTAATTTTATTATATTCAATGGACTATCCTTTGTAGAGCCAAGTCCTTGAATACAAACCTTCGAGAAGGATGACTGACAACTAGAATTTTTGCAACCGATAAGCATCGTTAGTTAGTGAAAGGGAAGGATTTGCTAATACTAGGATTAATAATTTCTTGTAATTAAAAAATGTACATAATTTTAACCTAAAGACATGTTTAATTCATCTTGGCCTTGCATATTTTCTTAAAATCATCCTTCAAAGAAAATACACCTAAAGGATCAACCGCATTCGCAGGGCGAAGGTGAGCAAGATTATGGCATTGTATTAGATGATTTAATTCTATTGCATTGATCAAATATTTTTGATATAGTATGCCCAATGGTGTGTTTGATAAAATAAAATAAAAATTATTTTCCTAAGAAAATAAAAAAACCGAGTCTAAGTGCTATATGATTGTGTCGACTCTTTCCAATCCTCAAAGCTAGTTTAGAAAGATAGCCGCAAAAAAGGGTGACCTTCTTCCAAATGTTAATCACATTATTAATAACATGACTAACGACAAGAAGTTTTGTTGGAATGTGTTTATTGGATTGATATAAGTTGATAATATTGATTGTTGTAAGCGAAGTGTGGTTGTGTAGATAAGTAGTAAATTTCAAGATGTCATTTCACAAATGTGAAAGGTGTTATTACATAGAATACTTTTGAAGAGGGTATTGAGAAAATAATGTTAGTAAAAAGCATGTTTTGTATAATTTCGTAGAAGGAATTTTCTATAACCAACCCCGTTGATACAATATTGTATCGATCATTTTTTTCAAAGATAGTGGTTCGTATCATCCAACTATATGATTTGTATCATGAAATAAGATGGAGTATGGAATTTTTAGACTATTTTCACTAAATTTTAAGCAATGAATGTTTTTCAAGACCACACCGATATTTTTTTGTTTTGAAGGAAAACAACAAAAGGGAATTGTCTATCGTCGATATTTTTCTAGATCTTGATGGCATGATCAAGATCTACGCCATGTTGGTCAGTAATTAATAGTTGACATTTAACTTTGTTTCTTTTTTTCTTGTGATGTTTTCTAATCGGATGTACTCCTAGGATTTTTTTCTACCTAGTTTGAACTCGTGGCTTTGGGGCATGCTTCCATACCACCCATTTTTTGGTGAATATTCTTATAACATTTTACTTGTTAATAGAATATAAGATGTTATTGATAAATAAAACACACCATCAATCCCAAATTAGTAAATTAAAAGTATATGTAAAAATTATTGTGATTACTCGAAGGACCAAATATATAATTTCTATTTTTCAATTATTATTAATAGTTTGAAGATTAAATTGTGCAATCGCCATGATATTGATTACCGAGGTTGTTCCTAACTTCAGATTATGGACCATGTTCCCACTCAATTTAAATTAATAAATTTATGAATCAATAAATTAAAGTCATAGCCTTTCCAATGTTTCCTTTCATGCAATTTTCCGTGTCAGTGCATGATATGAAATTTTATACCAAAATTTCATGTTGCCATTTGAAATCCATTTTTCAAATTGAAACAGAGAAACACCTAGTTACTATTGAGGGAGTTCTTGGAGATGATTATATTTCTCTAGAGGGACATCCAAGGGTAAATGTGGAAGTTTCTTTGATGTTCATTTGTCATCTTCTTATCATACACCCGACGAAGGATTGGGCTTTGGACATGGGTCGGCAATGGATCAAGCTGACATATAGGGTTGGTATTGAAGAAGAAATGGACAAAACCACAAGTGCGTCATGGACCTTGCTATCTCGAGGCTTGTTCTAAAGATGAATGTTTTTAGATGTGGCCATTTTGTTAGAGTTGTATAAATGGTTTGACATCCTAATGTGATTTGTTTTGGTCTGTCTAAATGGATTGAGACACCAAGGGTAGGAGATAATTCACTCCCCTTGCCTAACCTGGATTATATGTTTTCTCTACTACAACAGGAACCAACACGTTGTGATCTTACTCATTGGGAAGGTCGTGAGGCATATGATTGGTTAAAGAGTCATGTTGCTGCTAGAAAAGAGCATCTTTTTCTAGAACTACCTACGGAAACCATTTTCATCCCTATTAAAGTGGAGGTTACAGAGGTGTCATCTGATTCAAATAAATAAGTGCTTCTAAAATCCATTAGGTTGTAACTTTTTGTTGTTGTTATATATCCTTTCCAGTTGCATTGTTATCAAATCATCTTGTCTGTCTTCTTACATGGTCAGGGTTTTTATACTCCCAACCACTTGTGTTTTTGTCATAGGTCCTTAAGCATTTATTCACCAAAGTTTTTATCAATCATTCATGTTTTTTAGACTGATCCTATCATTTTATCTATAATATAAAGGGAAAGGGACCCTTTAACCCTCCTACGATTATAAAAATCAAGAAATCATTAATAAAAGTTTTTTTTTGCGTTGCACTATGCAATTTTAAAAATTAATCACTATTAAGTTTTGTTTGATTGAAGATGTCAATTCATTACTAGAAGTGAAGACTAGTGGCCATTAGCATCAATATATTATATAATATCATTCTCTCAATATAAAAAAAAATTTAAAGATTTAGGATAGAGTAACTAATAATAGATTGATGGCTATCTTCCCATCACTTTAAAAAAAATCGAGTTACACTACATCATTATGGAAACATGGAGGTCTTCAAAGGAATAAATTTAATTATCTTTCCATAATAGTAGAAGATACTATAAATTTCTCTATTTATTTTACAAAAACCTCTCCTACAACAATATGTCTAGGGAAATTCCCTGTCATTACAAAAATTTCATGTTCTCCTCCATACTGATTGTAGATATAAACACTTTTCTCTGTGTACCAATTTTAGTTTTATCTCATAGGGTTTTGGATATCACCAATTAATTGATGCAAGTAATGGTAGTTTTATTTTAAATAACTTGGGTTCCAGAGACATTCTTCTATTGGAATCAAAAATTTGGCAAACTTGGATATGTATGAGGTTGTCTAATAAAATGTGGCCCAATGTAATGAAAAAATCAATCTCAAAACTGGAAAGTTTTTGCATCTGTTAGGGTTTAGTACTATTATTGTGTATAATTATAGATTTTTACCTTTCAAATCATCCAAAGGTATTTATAAAAGGATTTGAAAACAACATGGAGTAAGGTGTTAAAACTAACATGGCAAGACATGATTTCATATTGTATAGATTATCAGAAGACAAATCAAAAAGCAATATCATATAATAATTTATTTATTAACACATCTATTTGTTACATTTAGGTTATCCAAGGTTGGTCATACTTCACATGCACAGAACATGGTTCGTACATGTATGATGATATAATGAAAATCACAAAAATATTAAAGAGAAATATGTAATTGGATTTGGCACTATAAGAAATCTTTATAAATGTGATCAAAAGAATTTTAAGCCAATTTCTATAAAGAGAATGTACAGTTGTTACCCACTAAGATTTCTTGTATTTCAAACTAATGTGGAAAAAGTTGAAAACATCAAGCATCAAAATATTGAGAGTCTACATGGATGTTCACTTTCTCCACTCAGAAACCTAATGTTTTATGATTACATGGTAAAAAAGTCCATGTTAGACATCCTACATGGTGACTAAGATGATTATGGTATGAAGACAAATGAATCATCGTACATTGTAGAATCAATTTTTTAAATAGTATTGTCCAATCAACCTCTAACCTTCATAGTAAAATGAATATTTGGAAAATCTAACAAGTGTTTTATTAAAAACAATTCATATAGAATCATCAAAGAAGATTAAGATAGAATGGAACAATCGGATAAAGATTTCTCATGGTGCTGAAGAAGGATATCCATATCTTCATTATGACTATAACCCACACATTGTTTACAAGGATGTGAAGACTTATAACATTCTTTTGGATTATAATTTTAATGAAAATTTGTTAGAATTTGGCATTTCCAATTTCATTTTCTCATCCAAACACCACACCTCTACCTATGTTATGGGTACCATTTATTACATTGACCTGAATATGCAAGAACATCAAGGCTGAATAAGAAATATGATGTATACAGTTATAAGATTGCTCTTCTGCCATTGTTAATGGGAAGGAAGCTATGACCAATAACTCAAATCTATAAAAGTTGGTAAGATTTATGTTTGTTAATTTTCATTCAAGCTTACCTTGTACGTTGTTTAAGTATTTTTAAGGTTTTTTGTTAGGAGAAATCAAATGTGGATGGAATTGTCTTTGACATTGGCAAGTGAACCCAGATTCTATCAAAATCATATTACAACACACTCATCAAAACTGTTGATACAAAATTTGTAGAAACCTATAGGGATCTTGGGATTGTAAGAAAAAACTTCTAGTTGGCCTTGATTTGTACCAAGAAATGGCCATCTGTTTGAACCACCATGTATGTTGTTGTCGGACTTCTAAAGTCAACAGTGCCAATGCATGCTCCTACATAATATCCTAGTATCGAATGAACCAACTAACCCCTAGTAATAATTACAAGAGGTATTTGGATGGATATGCAGATGGTAAGCACAATGATGTTACATGGAGAACAAGTTACACTTCTGAAAGGCATTTATTTGTGAGATTTAGTGAGGTGATTTCACAAAACACTTTTTGACTGGAACAAGACTTGGATGGTGTTTTGATGAGAAAAAATCATCCCCTGGAGTCCTCACTTTCCGAGTTCTGATTTTCTCAATGGTTAAGCCAATTTTCAAGTAAACAATGACATGTTTTACCTATTACAGTCCAGAATTTTTTTCATAATAATTCAAACCACTCTCAACCTTTGAAACAGATAAAAGTGTGCCCACATTTCTTTTAGAAGGGGAAATTTTGGGTTTTGGGAAATTTTTCCTTTTCCACTTACCAAATAGTATTGTTTTCATCATAACTAAATCAATCCACTTTCGATACTGTTAGTAGTACACTCTTATGTTGTTGCCTTCTCGTAAATACTAGTCTCTACTTTGATAGTACCTCCACTGCTACTTTACTCAACATTACTTGTATCCAAACCGACATTGCCATTCTAGAGGTAGAAAATGTATTCATGTTTTGTGCAAATAAAATTGTCCACAAAAGGTGATGACTCCTCATATAAGATCTACAATTATATATGTATGAATTTGTAACAAATTTGAAATGTACAAATAGAACCTTTCAATGTAAAGATGATGACAAATCAATTTTGTTATTTCTTGACTCGAGAAAAAATACAATTGTTGCACAATGAGGCTTTTGATTAATGTAAACTATACAATATTGGTTTAATGTATCTCCAAGGGCATAAGACAATGTTTCTCACAAACATTTTTCTTACATTGTGTCAAGGATTATTTCATTTTCTTTCTCACGGAAGTGACTCATTATTTATATGGAGAATGGAACAATTTACAAGCATAAATTCTACTATCTTTCATAGTAATAGAATTTTTATATACATAAACTATGAACTTTGTTGTTTGTTTTTAATGAGTACTTGGAGATATAGTTTATAATAATAAACACTAGTGAACTTTTACAATCTAAAAAAACAATACTTGAGTTGTTACAAGGTATATTTCAGGGGTGAGAATGTAATTTTATTGTGAGTTCCACTAGAAGTCAAAATAACACCACTAACATTTAAGACCAGTGTCAAATTTAAGGATATGTGCATACTAAACATTAAAAGTGCATGCCTCACACTTTCAAAGTTTTGAGATTTGTGCTCTGAAAGTGTGAGTGTGATACTTTGCACTTTCAAGGTGTGAATGGCAGTGCGGGGCTCACACTTTCAGAGTGTGAGGCTTGGATTCTTTAGAGTGCGGGGATATCACTTGAAAGTGTGAGGCTCAAAATTTTCATAGTACGGGGATCGCACTTAAAAATTTTGGGGTTCTCAGACTTTCAAGAGTGTGGGGCTTGCACTTCAAAATTCAAGGTTCTCAAACTTTACAATTGTGAGCCTTGCACTTTGAGAGTGTGATGCTCACACTTTTGAATGTCGGGTTCATAATTAAATACAACAGGATCATGACTTATAATAGTTACTAGCAACTAACCTTACATTGAGATTTTTCACTTTTCATTTAATACAACGGTCTAATGACTTATAAGATTTAGCGGTCACTCACCTTAGATCGATGCTCATGATTTATAAGAGTTAGCCACCACTCACCTTACATTGAGGCTCATGACTTATAATAGTTAGCAACCACTCACCTTAATATAACGGGCTCAAAAAATAATAGTTAGCATCCGCTCATGACTTTGAACTGGCTCATGCCTTATAATAGTTAGTAGTTTCCAGCCTTACATACTCTCAAAAATGAAAATCTAAAAAATGGAAAAATTGGAATCCAATAATACCCAAATTGGCATCCAATAATATCCAAATTGGAATCAATAATAGTGATATTAGAATCCAATAATAGCGATATTAGAATCTAATAATAGTGATATTGGAATCCAATAATAGTAAAATTTGAACTAGAATAATTCCAATAATGATAATATTGGAATCCAATATTGCTACTAATGGATTCCAATAATAGTAATAATGGAATCCAATATACACAAAAATGGAGATGGATTTCTTCCAATACTTGTAATACTAGAGTCTAAATTCACTGGAATATGTCTTGATTTAGTGAAATAAGCATTAAAAGGGTACGCATGTAGGAGGATAGAGTATCACATGAAGGGTGTGCATAATAGTGACGTGGGTCAACATGAAAGGCTACGTGCATGCATGCACAAGGTTAGGGACTTAGCATATTTTCTAAGAGAGATAAAAATAGAAAATAAAAGTTGGAGTAACACTCAAGAAAGGTATGAAAATACAAAAAATTGAAATGGATTGGTTTCCAAGAAAGGTCTTTAATTGGGAAAAGAACATACAGAGAAGAGGAGGAACAACACACATGGAGAAGTATAATAATAAGATTAAAGCATGTGATAATTTATCTTAGTCTATTATTAACATAGCCTGTAGAAAACATGCAAGCTATTGTAAGTATTCCTATTATTCGAAAGTGAATTTAGGAAGTGAAGGGAAATTCCCCACCAAGTATAAATATGGGTAATACACCATTGTTTAAGGAGAGTGTGAATACAGGATTCTCGGTTGGAGATAAAGTTCAACATCTACATGGTTTGTGAGTTTGATGATAGTGTGAATGGCCGATTTGCATTGATGTGCGAGTATATTAAAATCAAATTCTCTATTATGTATTTTATTATGGTTTGTAATTGATAATTTTGTTTTGGTTACTAATTTAACGTATCGAGTATGGAGTAATGGGATTTCAGATCTTGTTAATCATTCTTTATATTGATTGATTTTCCTTATTATATGTGTTTCCATTTCTTTATGATATGATATATCTATTTATTGAATGGTTAATAAAAATGCATGTTAACATCTTGATAAACATAAAAAAGAGTGGCATGTCAGCTTTGTATGCTTTGCGTGAGCTCCCAAAATTTTCTAGATGAAGTGTCGGTGCATATATCTAGTTGGGTAAAACAAGAATGCATTATCTTTCTTGGAAACCTATGTTTTCTCAAGTTCACCTTCTTCTTGAATAGTATGTTCTCTCAAGATGGGATCTAGGTCCTTTCATTTATAAAACGTATACTCTTCTTTCTTCATAGTGTCTTTGATTGTAGTTTTGAACATCTCATATACCACTATCTTCCACGTGAATGCTTCCTTATTTTTTTCTTTCTATGTAATCAAATATTCATTTGAATTCCCTGACACAAACTTCTTCTCATGTAACAACATGCGCACTAAATATTTTAAGTAATGCAATTATAATGGATACTCATATTTTTGTTCTCCACTAGGTCAAGGTATGTTGTCATGATGGAATTTGCTATATGATTGGATTTTATATAAGCATAATTTATATGCTTCTTTGCTTCATCCAAATCCTCTATGAGTTGTTGTACCTCCTCCTCTTTATCATTTTTATCTTCAAACAACTCTCTTATGGTGACCCCATTTTCCATATTCTTGCATTTCACCTCAACTACCATATTATTCGATGCATTTTTAGCCTAATATTCAGTTAGCTTGGTGCAATTGATAGTCATGAGGGTTTTCTTAGATCCTTCTTCATTATCCTCTTGGCATATTCTTTATTTTTGATATAAAACTCAAGTTCTTCCATTTGATTCCGCATGCTCCACAAAAGCATCTTCCTCATGCACTTATTTTCTCCTTCAAGGTCAATAAACTCCCATCCATAGAGGTTTTTACTTGGTAACATGATCTAGGACCTCGTGCACAACACATTCATTTGGTCATCGATATAGCTCATCTATGTGGGTCACATGAAATCTTCATTCTTCCTCCTTCCACCATTGAACTTACCCATATGTACCTCATTCTCAATAATTAGTTATGCATTGCTTCCATCTCCACCTACAACTCCTAATCCTTCCCCAGTAGTTTTCTCCTTGTCATTTTCCAACTCTTCTTCCTCATCTCCTTCAAGGCCCCAATCATGTGCATTGTGAATCTATGCATCAAGTTACACGGTTTCCTCATTAGTCACTTCCTCCTCACCATGAGTTGGATCTTCACTACATGAGACCTCCTCCATAGACTTGTCTTCATCACTCTCCTCCATAATGACCAACCATCACCTTCTCTTTCTTAGAGGTGTTTTCTTCTCTACGCTTGGTTTTTTGGAGTGACTAAGGGTGAACCCTTAGGTGCTTCTAATGTCCTTATGCCTTGTGTTTATGCTCTACACCCCCTTTTGTAGTTTTCTTTTTTGGGTATGGTCTAACACAATATCCTCTCCTCCTCCTCCTCATCCATTTCCTTTTATTTTTCATCTTCCTATCAGGGAGGGGTTTCTCTTGCGCATTCTTTTTGTAACCATAGTTTGTTTTTCCTTAGAAAATTTTATGTGGTGAATGTCCTTTCCATAAATATATTTCCTAGTTTTCGATCCTGGGACTCAAATACACATGGAATTTCATTACTTCATTTCCCACTACAAGTGTTATAGGATTAATATCCATATTTTATGATTCCATTACCTCCACATAGGCTAACTTAGAGGGGTATACATAAGTGGTTTGTAATGTGTGGAAATCATATTCTACCTTTTCAACATGAAAAACAGATTTCATGCATCCTTGATCCTATTCAATGTTTCCTTAAAGTACTTGGAATTGAAGTAGAATGAAAGTTTACACCATGGGCCCTTGTCCCCTTTACTCATGAAGAACCTTCCAAAATAGAAGTGTTGATGCATTGCAAATTCTACCTTATAATCAAGTATGGTGAGTAACTCCTAGGTATGTGTGACTCATTCTTGAATGCTTCATGCATTTTTCTCTACCATTTATCTACCATAAGTTTATATGCACCGCTTATGGCTCCGTTGTAGGTATACTATGTAAGCCTTTTTGTTAGATACTTATTCTCTACTAGGTATACCCATAAATTTTCCTTAGGTCCATCAGGAACTCCTATCTCCAATAAAACTATTAATAAAAAAATGGCGCCTGGTTATTTTCTCGGCTTTGTCTACTCGAACCTTTTCTTCTTCAATCATTCCTTCAGTGATGAAGGGAACAATGTTATACTTAGTCTTCTACACCATTTTGTGTGTTATGTATAACCTCTTCTTGTTTACTAGTGTCCACCTCTCATATGTACCTAAATTACATCGTAATAGGTGTGTTACAACTCGGTCCCCAATAATTTATGGTTTTTATGTCCATTGCGTGATTCCCCTATTGATATTTGAATTTCTTTGTTTTGGATTCTACCCTATCATTATCATTAAAGTCCTACTCAATTTCAATTCTTTACCTACGTAGTCTTGTTACCCATTCAATTAGTTACATGGTGATGCACATTATTCTCCTAGTAAAGTACAAAAATTCCTTGTGGATGTGTGACATGAGCCACTAATATAGTCACTTAGGCTTTCCAAATAAGGGTAGATCATAGAGTTGTAACACTCTTACGTTTTCTACATATATTTTTATGGTATCATCATAAAATAATTGTCCTTCTACGATCCTTTGGTACAATTTTTTCATCACATCCTTTTTTATTTCACCTTCGTATGCCTTTGAGAAATGGTTATAATTGTTTATCTTATACTTATTTAAGTGCGACCCCCATTAATTCCCTAGAATTACTTCAATAGGGTATTGCATCTCCAAAAAACACTCCTTGGGTGTATCTTCTATTGTAGGCTTCTTTTTCTTTCCCTTTCTATTAGGTGATATAGTGGGTGCTTTCTTTGGCATCATTGTTAGCTTCAAAATTTCTTAAAACTTCAAACTATCAAAAAATATAATCCCTAGGTGTTTGGATAACTTACTCATTCTCTTATGTCATTACACCGAGCATTCAATCTGTTAACCCTCCTTCATATTTTCTCTAAACCTTTCTCCTATCCAGTAGATTATGTGCCTTGAATTTTCTCTCTACTACATCATGCCCTAATTCAAACTATGTGAAATTATACTTCTACAAACCCTAGCTCAAGCCCTCACTTCCAAATATCCTTGTCAAACACCATTCCCTATGCATCTACATCGACTAATGGATTTCTCGGAGTAAAATTTTCTCTTATCTCATTTGAATTCTCTAGTTTGATCTTATCCCTTTATACATTAAGCATGAATTTAAATTTTGTCACTTTTCAATAGATCAAAATATTCACAAGGTAGGTTAAGAATGAACTCATATGAGATCCTTTTATAGATTTCTAAAGTTTGGTCACATTAATTTCTCCTCACCTTCCACCACTATAAATCATTAAATGTGATTTTTATTTATCACACGCTTTCTCCTAATTTCTTCCGTGTGTGGAATTCATAACCTTCTAGTGAACCACTACTTCCCCAATCGCACTCATCCTTGTGTGTACTTCCCTACACTCGTAACCCATCTTCCTCCATGCCACACCTAAGTAGTTTGTCCTTCTACTACCTCCATCGCATTACATTACGTTGCCTATGCATGGTCTTCATCACCTAAGCACTCTCATAATATTCTAGCACAATTATCCTTGGGCACTTGATACCCTTCTCATTACTTTCCCACACTTCCAATACATTTCCATCAATAACCTTTATTTATATATTTTCACGCGCACCCCTTAACCAACTCTAATAGATGTACCAACAACAAATGGTTTCCTTTTACATGTACTCATAAATGTTTCACCCCACACTAAAGGTATATGTTGTCCTCTACGCATCTACTCATTAGATAGTTATTATCTCATGTGTGCAAACATTCTTATTAGAAAAAAAAAAAAAAGAAGATAAGATATGAAAGGGAAATATAAACTAATGGAAATACTACCTTATTATAAACATAAAGGAAGCTTATTTATAGTAGGGCTTCAACCTACTCTCATGGAAGTAATCGGAAACATGGTGTCATCCAACACTTGCAATTGACATGCACCAAATTTTAGTATTTTGGTCACTAAAAAGGGTCCTAACCAATGGAATTTCAACTTCCCTAGATGGCACAAAAACTTGGATTCATACATAAATACCATATCTCTAATCTGTAAACAAATTTTTGTTGATGTGCTTGTCATTCCAAGCCTTTTTAGGCCTTTTCTGTCTTCCGACTTCAATGCACAATGACGCATAACTCATCTAATTACATAAAATTTTCAATACTCTCACAATCGCTTTCTCATCATCTAATACTCATATGATATGCAATGATGGTAACATAAATCCCATAAGTAACACAACCTCTATGTCAAACAAAAATTGAACAGGTGTGGCCTTATTCAACCATATATAATTATTTCTATATACCTAGAGTACAAGTTATACCTTTTCATCCCAATACTTTCTTCCAACATCATATATCTTCATTAGTGTCTCTCCCGATATATTCTTAAAAGATTCAATAGTGTCATTAGCCTAGGGTGAAAATAGTTATTCTTATGGTGTATCACCATAAATATTCCAATAAAATCCTAATGGTCTCATTCAAAAAATGATTTCCTCTATCACTCATTAGGATCAATGGGAATCCATATCTGCTTATGATGCTTTCCCAAAGGAATTGTGCTAATATTGTTACTGTGTAATATTTTTTAGGTGCAACCTCTACCCACCTGGTCAAGTAATCAATGTATGTGATGATGTAGCATGCACCTATCTTGTGTACGATTTGTCAAAAACATCCTACAAAATAAATGGACCACTTTTCAAATTGTTTCGTGATCATAATGGGTCAGTGAATGACATCTTGTATCTATTTCTAGGAATTCTCTTTTTTAGAAATGATCACATGCTTTAACAAAATACCTAGTATCCTTATACAATGTCTCTAGAGATAGACCTATTAAAAGGATTTAGTGGACAGTCACACCTCCCGTATAGTGTCATCCCATTATACCTCCATAAGCTTCCTCCATTATGGATTTGTATTCATGCTCCAAAACACATCTGCACAAGACCTCATCTTACCCCAATTTTTACAAGTATCCTCTAATAAGTTAGTATGACATGTCTCAAATAACAAGCTACTTCTTTTCCAATGTTTTTGTTCCTTTTGGTACAAGTACAATGCGAAAAAATCTACAATATCCTTGAAATCAGGTTTCACACAGTTCCATTTGAACAATTGTGCATCAAGCATAGTATCTTCAATGATCTGTAATTCCTCCCCACGAGTTGATCCTTGATAAGTGGTGAGGTCCAAGATTTATTTTTCCTTACTTTACTATGAAAGTAAAATAAAACTCTTGGAAGAGAAGTATCAAGTGCCGATGTGCCCTTGCTAAACACGTTTATTGACTAAGTAATTTAATGCCATATGATTTGTGTAAAAGATAAATGGTGTGGCTAATAAGTATTTTCAAAAATTATGGAGTGTATGTATAGTGCCTCACACTACATTATTGTATAGTTCTTCTCTACATGTGTTAACTTCCTACTTATAAAGAATATGAGAAGAACCAATTTTTCTGTCTCATGGATGTACCAATACTACACCAATTTCCATGCCAAAGGAATCTAAATGTCCATGGAAATATTTTTTCCATGAATAAAATTACAAGATAGGTTCGGTAGTAAGCTTCTACTTGAATGTATCAAATTTATGTTGTTGTGCGTCACCTTAATTAAACTTTCCTTGGCCTTGAGAAATTCCTCTAAGGTTGCAGAAATATTTTCATAACCCTTAATGAATTTTATATAGAATCGGTGTGCCCAATAAATTGTGCACTTCATTCTTATTGGTAGGTTCTTCTAGCCTGAAAATGATTGCAATCTTAGCAGGGTGTACCAATAGTCCTTCCTTATAAATGGTGTGCCCAAGTAAGGTTTTAAAGGGGTGGTAAAGATGCACCTCTTGATGTTTAAAGAGATGTTAATTTTCTTGTATCCCACAAAAATAAATATTAGATTATCACAATGTTCCTTTACTAGCCCATAGACAGGTACCCAATCATCTAGATATACCCGTGAAAAATTATTAATGAAGTTTTTGAATTCCTAAAAATGATGCATTAGAACATTGTTTGCATATTATTCAATCCAAATGGAATAACCATATATGATAAACTTCCCCATGCGGTGGTGAAGGTGGTATTCTCCTTATCCTATCCCAATTCATACCCGATGGTACCCAGAGAATTCATGTGTGAATGAATAGACTTTGTACCCTAAAAATCCCTCAACAATCTCTTCGTAAATAGTGTAGGAAAAGGATTTATGAAACATGAAGCATTGAGTACCCTGTAGTCCACACAGATATTAATCCAGACATCTTTCTTTATACTAATCGCCATGAAGATGACCCACTCTAATTACTCAGTACATTTTATGATCTCTTACTTAATCATCTTGTCAATATCCTCTTTAACCTTCTCTTGCATGTTCTTGTTCATCATTTAAGGCCTCTTCCGAACTAGATGTGTGCCTTGTTTTAACTTAATAGTCATCTCTCCCAATGAGGAATGGATGCCCTTAAAATCATGATAACCCCTTGGGTATAAGTCCTAAAAGTCACACAAAAAATTAATGATATTTGCAACCTCTTATTTTTACCAATAACCTCCAATAATATCCTCCGTAGGTGCATCCTCGGTGCCAATATTCACCTTTTTAGTCTTTATAGGCACATGGTATGCACGCCCTTCTCATTTTTATAGTTCATCACCTTATGCACACCCTTTGTGTGCTTGATATCCAAATCTTCAACTTCCTTATCATCTATGAGGTAGACCATCTTCCCCTTTTCATTTTTTTTTCCATGCATGCCTTACAGGTGCCTCTTATATTTCTAGTACATATTTACATACTTCATATTTAAGTTCTCCCAAGAGTTAAACCATTAGTTCCTCTACCTTCCTAATATCTCCCAAAGTGATGTGATTAATGATCTACAAGGTCTTATGGACTAAACATTTATTAGAAAAATAATCAAAAGTGTGAGCCATACCTTCAGTCATGTCTCGCCAACTTGTAGTATCTTTCATTAACTCAACATGCACATACCACACACATGTGCATCCATGCAAAATAGAGTAAAACTTATGAACTGAAAGGGATGGAAGTATAGCCTCTTACCTTTATGACCATTAACTCTCACAATTGTTGATGTGTACCAAAGTAGGAGTCTTCCCATCATAATCAAGCATAAGAAAAGGAATATTCTTATGAGTAAACCTTGTTAAAAATTCTACTCTTACCTCATGCCAACCTAATAATTTATATCTATGTTTGGCCCAAAAACACGATGTTGTCCTGCATAAGGTATATACCATCATATTCCATCTATATCCCTCATTTTTCTAATGGTCCTCCATCACACACATGAAAGAGTAAGGTTTCTCTTCTACGGTGTACCTTGGTAATCGAGTTTTTCCCAAACACATAATCATGTGGGGCTTAATCATCCCTTGTAACTCTTCTTTTGACCTCACGACCTACCATTTCATAAGTTTCATGGGCCTATTTATCACAAGCAACACTATTAGTTTCATTGATAGATTGCACATCCTCCCAATGAATTATGCTTTCCTTAGATGGCTCCTTATTCTCACGGTCACGCATTGACGTGCATATATCTTATTTAGCTCCTCCTATTTGACAGGCTCGGTATAAGGAAAACCTTCACATCATTTAAGGGTATGAAAACATGCCATTTCTTATTCTAAAAATGATATATATATTTTAAATTGCAGGTCTACATTATTTGCATAACACTAATGTCATCTAAGCAACACTAGGAAGTTATCTTCTTCAACAAGCTCCAATACTTCAAAGTCACCTATAAATTTATCTCCTTGAATAGTGATTAAAGCATCCTTCAACACCTAAACCCACAGGGCTTTATTTTTATTTTCCATTTAAAACACATTAGAGGATGACTACAGTTGTGGCCTTCCCATTTGGTTCCATACATCTAATGTTAGGACATTGAACTCTACACCTGTGTCAATAAGAATGTTACTCACCAACCAACCATCTATCACTGCATCCAATGTAATATCCTTATCATATTCATGGTCCTATGGTGGTAAATTTGCATGAAGGATATGGAACTCTCTTTCATATCTTGTGCATGGTACCTTATCCTCGAAACCATTGTCCCATAAAAGGAATGATGTTATCTTGGTGCATCATCCTTTACACTTCCTTTAAATCATCCACATCTCTTTAAGGAAGTTCAATTCTCTTTATTCATTCTATTTCACCTTCATTTTCCTTCAAAACTAGATCTCACCTTGTAAATCCCTGACAACTCCCATTGTCTCTTGATAGACCTCCTTCTGATGAGCCACATCTGGATACTTAACATGTATAATCTCCTCTCTCCTGATAAGGGGTTTTTCTTTAAGAGGTTCACATGTGCCTAATTATTTTCGTGTAGTAACTAACATAGGTTGAATTTCTAGATTAGTTGTCTTCTTAGGTGTCCATTGTTTATTCTTCATGTGTTCGACCTTAATCTTCCCTATAGATTTTTCCTTATTTTGTTCTTACACATATGTTCATAGAGGTTTGGATAATCCTCATCCTTGTGCACTTTTCCACAATATGAGTATACCTTATTCTTAGTACACTCTTATTGGTAATGATCTAGTGATCCACAAGTATAACATGTAACATAAGTAAATATTCATCTACTACCATGGCCTCCTCTCCGATATCCACCCCAAAATGCATCATATTTATTTTTGTGCCCTTCATTGGTCTGTGTTTCTTGCACCTGAGAACTACTAGCCATAATGGTCTATTGTAATCTAGTCTCAATTTCCTCATGATTATGTTCAATCAAATGTAATTCATCTATATTATGGGTGTGTGTGTCACAAATCTTGCGAGTACATAGATATTTTCTTTTTTGTTTCACACCTGCAAGAGTGAGAAATTCTATACATCAAGAGTATTGTGGGAAATCTTACAAGATTGTAACAAGTAGTGCACATTCCTACGTGGACAACTATACTTTGTATTCCCTTACACATCATAATTAGTACACCATAACTCATTACACATCTCATGCACCTTGAATTTACATAGAACATTTACAATCGTGGTAGCCATAGCTATTTTTGTGCCTCAAGGAAAGTACTTACTCTTGTATTTTCTCTCCCAATTGATTCTACGTGCAGAGATACTTCCAAGGCCTCACATGGATCAATAAATGTCATATGTTATAAAGGGATTATAAATGAAGTAAAAAAATATCTAACAATCCATTCACCAAGTTGGATCTAATGAATATCATAAGATAACTTGGACATAAAAGTCTTAAAAAATGTGTCATACTCTTACACTTTCTAACAAGCCTTGTTTGATGTCCTTTAGTGTTCTAATGAATTATTTCTCAAACTCAAGGATATGAAGTTCAACTAAAAATGTAGTGGGTAGTGCATCATAGTCTCACCGGAGTCTCATGTGGATCATATTTTGTATACCAGATATGTATGCTCCCTTAAATTATGGTGGCAAACTGATTGTCCTTACTATTAGGAGTTATTATTCCCTTGGCCCTCTATAATATCTCAAACTTATACACATACTTAGATCTATCTTTCACACCTCTATACTCTAGAAAGTGAAGTGACATCTCAAATTATATCTCGAGGTGTTTAATGCGCTAGATTGCT
This sequence comes from Taxus wallichiana var. yunnanensis, assembly GCA_018340775.1. Taxonomy (NCBI): domain Eukaryota; kingdom Viridiplantae; phylum Streptophyta; class Pinopsida; order Cupressales; family Taxaceae; genus Taxus; species Taxus wallichiana. The sequence goes on along the minus strand of CM031244.1, from coordinate 203,599,101 downwards.
AAAAATGAAATGGTTTTTGTGGTTGCATCCCTTGTCTGGAATGGGGCCAAATCATCGATTTAACCTCAACCAAGATTTGCTCCATGCGGTGGATAACCTTAACCTCTTGAGCCTCTCATCACCACCCATGGTCATGTAGATAAAATTCCTTGTATCCCAGTTGTTTTTTTAAATTGTACACTAACCTTTGCGCTATAACATCACCTATATGATTTCTTTCAATGGGATGCACAAAAACACTTTTTCTTGATGATGATCCTATGAAAATACGTCCAAAATTACTTGTTCTAAACAATATCACCTGTTTTTCTACCATGTGCACATCCTTAATCCATTGCACCTCCCGAGTTATAAGTAAAATATTTCTACCTATATCTCATACCCAACGTGGAGATCCTCATTTCTCGCCTTCACTATTATGCTCCTCTATAACTACCTCTAGATTTAGAAAACCTTTCTCAAGAGCTAGGAGGCTAGGTTGGGTTAGATGCATGCTTGTGGTTTTCATTCTCTCCTTAGTTTTAATCTCATCAAATGTCAATGGGGTCTCTATTACGCTTTCCCAATGTCAAGTGGACATGATCCCGTGGTCCCCTCACATTATGTGGGGATCTCATCACTTCTTCTAGTCATCATTATTCTCGACCTAATCACCTCATCAACCACCTTCTTTCGTACACCATTATACTTGAGCCATCTTTCCTCTCTCTATCTTTATTATGCTAGGTTTGTTTCCATCCTTTCCAAACCTTCTTCTTTACCTTGTGCATGGTGGGGTTTTTCTCTCTATTAATAGGTTCTCCATTCCTATTTCAACCATCAATATATTAATAGATAATTGTGTTGTGTGTAAATAGGATCCCCTTGGCTTGCACAAAAACTAAAAATCATATTCTTATGGGAAAGATTATGTTGAAATTTCATACTCCAAGGTATAATTGTGCAAAAATTTAACACCAATGACCTACATCTCTTTTCCATGGCTCACCCAAATTATAGATTGCTTGATAGTATTGATGCCTCCAATTTTCTTCCCACCAATCTAAACACCTATGTTAGCCACGTAAGCTATCAACCATTGCTATAATTCTACTGAAAAAATTTGAATAATGTCTCATACAAGTAGTCATAGATATTTTATTCCACCCACGTTTGCACATTGAAATAAGGTCCAGTGTTATATCTCTAAGAAAACATGCCTTGACCATCATACATCCAATTCTAAAATTCTCCATGGACAAACTGAGAATGCCATCTCGTATGCAACATTCTAGTAGAAAATTTTCAAAATAGCTCCCGATAAAGGAACCAAAAATTAGTCTATTATTACTCAATATAGATATACACATTAACACTTCATCGAAGCACACACAAATGCCATTTTCCTCCTTTTTATGCTTAATAAGATGTGATCATTCATGTTTACTAACCATTCATATAACAACTAATTATCTAGAAAGAAACATTATAATATAATTGTTCAACAACACATATAATAAGTAAATCACTCATGGATAATGAATCTCATAATCTAAATAGTAATTCATGCATGTTCAGACATAGTTTCTTTGTAATCCATACATAATTGTCCATCACAACAATAATTCATCACATAATAGATAAGTTGATTACATTACTATGCATATTATGAGTGTATGATCACACACCCATATAAACTATCATCATTGGTGTACCGTATACATACTAGAACTCGCATGAAACCTCCCCTATACCTCATATTCATACTTTATCTCGCACTAGTTAAAATAAGGATGCCTCACTTATATGTATACTCAATAGGGAATCTTCCTTCACCGCCTACATGCTTTCTTTCTAAAAATAGGCGTATTCTAATAATAGCCCACATGATTTTCTAACTTTATTTTACACCAATTTAAGCTATAAATAGCTTTCTTTAATTATTATAATTAGCCCATTCCATATGTTTCTTTTTACCTTGCTATATGTATGTTCTTTCTTATCCTTTTCTTGGCTGCTAAGTCATCTCACTTTTTCTATTTCTGGAATTTTTTTGAGTGGAACTTCATCTTCTAAATTTATATATTTAACCCCGTCTGGAAAATTGGTTACGTTCTCAATCCTCTCTGCATGAATGTGCACAACAACTTTGCGTGATGACCCATTCCTTTATGGTCATGCATCTTTGTGCGATAGTCTGTCCTGCTCTTACTTACTTTCCTTGCTTGCATTATCTTACTCAAAAATCCTAGCTACTACACATGGCTAGTACTTAGCCATTTCCTTATACCAACACTAGAATAATTAGTAACTACAAATGATTCAAATAACATAGTAGATGTAAACAAAAAGTGGGAGCAGGAGTTAATAAGAAAGGGAAACAAGGCCATATGAAGTAGTGTGGAGTGATACAAACAAGTTTCTAATCAAATGGAAGTTGTGAAGGAGAAAATTTATAATTTTCATGATGAGGTGGAGTTATTAGGATGGGTTACTTACCAGATATTTAGGTCATAAGTTCTCTTTATGATCAATTATTTGAAGATGTGGGTATTGTACCCCAAGAATGCAGAGGTAGGAAACATCAATATGTAAAGGCAAGTTAGATTAAGGATAAATAATTTGGGAGGATGCATCAACAAACTCCATGGTATGAAAGATAAAGTTGTAAATTATATTGATTATTCGGATTATAATCTTGAAAATATGTTTCCTATAAAATATACATAAATCCTAGGAGCTAAAAATGTTGAGAGGCTAATGTATTTTCTTTAGAAGCATGTTGTGGAGGAGTTGGGATCTTCTTAAATTTTCAATTATACTTCAACTCAAATATTCATTCATTTAAAAGGAATTTAAAATAAATTGGATAAGAGGGTAAAGAAAATAAGGGCCATTTCTATTGAATTTTATAAAAAAATTCAAAACAAGAACTTGTTTTTCTTTACCATGTTGGTCCGGATGAGGAGCCCCTCATTAATATGTTTATGATATTAGATTCATAATTGTTAAATTTTTAAATACACAATAAGGGGGATCTAATTAACTAGGATCCCTGCATGATTTTTCACTCCTATTTATATTATTTTATTCTTTATTTACTTCATTATTTTTATTCTCTTAAGGGAAAGAGAATTTTCCCAATGATTACATGAGTAACTGATTCATGAGAAAAGATAAAAGGGGTAATTACATAAAGGTAAAAAAATTTCCTATTAATCATGCATCAGGTGGCGATTGGACACTAAATCAAAAAAATTTCTTACAAAGAAGGAATATTGTTTTATTTTCATGGGCACAATCATGAGATAAAACCATTCCATCCATTTATTGACATGATGTCCTAATAGATGTTGTAATTGATGCAAAACCAAATTAATGAAAAATTTAATGTTGTAGGATGATGTCAATTTAATGTATGTTGTGCTAATATTATGGTTTAGATGTTTATACGTTGTTACAAAGTGGGGTTCAATGAGTTATGTTTGCTCTTGCAAGCCTATACATGTGCCTAAGAGGTGTAGCTTGGAAAAGAGATCTTCTTAGTTACTTAGGAATCATGCTTACATGATGGATAATAGGTTTTGAGGGTGCTTAAGCACTCATAGTAGTGGCATAGTGTAGGTACATGTGGTTCTCCATGTTACAGGTACTCATTGGGAGTAGGTACATGCATACTTGGAGGTGTGACAGAGTGTTATGGAGCTAAATGATCTCATGGATATATGCTATTCATGAAAAATGAGGTATATTTGGGTCATTTTCAGTGATTTCATGTTTAGTTATTGCATTATTTCAGTTGGCCCTAGTTACTACAGTGAGGATCTAACATGTAACCATAGGTAAGTCTTAGTGACTGGAGAGATTGAGAAATGAAACTGACATTATAATGATTGGATATTTTATGTGGGTGATTTATAATTCTCTCAGAAAAATTTCAAGTTCCCATGATGTGTATTTTTCTAGATATGATTGATTTCGTGAGACTGGGTGAAAAATAAGAAAACTCCGCCTTCAATCGTAACTCGGATACTCATTGTGAATAGTTTGATTTGCATGGGACCTTATTAATTTTATGTATGTTTCTGTGGGTGAGAATATATTTTGGGTTGAAAAACTTGTGGATTTCTTGCCAATGCTCTGGGAATCTAAGTCCCTCTACTTAACCAGTGCAGCTGTTGTATGTGTATGCGCACGAAAAGGTGGATTTCTGTGGTGGCCTTTCGACTGGGGATCTAACAGGGGCACTCCACTGACCCGTGGAAAATGCTTGCATATACCTACAAGAGATGAATTTTCTTGGAATGCGGGAAAGGGAATGAGAGTTGAGGTAGGAGAACCAATGTTGCAAGTAGAAAATCAGAGACTTGCGCACACCAGTTAGAAGTTTCATCACATGCACTTGAATTTCAGAAGAGAACAAATCTGCAAAATAACAACAAGACTAAATAGAGCTTAATGAACAAAAAGTACAAATAAACTCCTCAATCAAAGAGGCTAAAATTCCTTCTTCCTTTATTGAAGCTCAAGAAAAATTTGTACATAGTGTGGGAATGGAAGAAATTAAGAAAGGGGGAAAATAGAAGAATTTGGATATATCCTTTGGTCTCTCAATAAACTCTTGAGTTTACAAAATCAATTACCAACCCTTTGACTTTGGGAATGGTGTTACAATTTATAGAATGAGAGGTGACTTATCGTCTTCCTCATGAACCTCCATATGCCTTAATATGACTTAAGACTGTTCATATTCCACTTTAAATATTTAAGTCCCTTTTATAATAGCAAGGTGACTTAATTTACATTATGTTTCTAAAGTCACTTTTAATTGAATTAAAAGCATATCAAAAAGTGCAAACCCCGATAAAGAATCAGAACATTTGAAAGTGAGAGAAAGTTGGGGGAAGAGGAGAGAGAAAGAGAGAGAGAGAGAGAGGAAAAAGAGGAACTAGGCTAAAGGATGAGTTGCTGCAGCATGACATGGCTCCATTCTTTGATTGTTCTCCACTTCATGATCCCGAGAAGGATTTTGACCCATCCACTCTAGCTTCATATCTCCCTTATAAAAATCAACTTGCTATTTTTAGTAAGTATGAGAAATCAAGTTGTTGATCTTATACTAGATGTTGTGGCTCAGTTTTCCTCTTTCTCTTTGTGTTCCTCGTTCCTTCTGGATCAAATTTCTATTTTTAGAAAGTTCTCGAGGGCCCACTTACTATTTTTAGTAAGTGCCAAAAATGTCCATTCTGGTGAATTCTCAGTTGTAGTGCACCTCCAATGTCTTCATCTCCTTCGCAGGCTCTTCTATTGATGACTTTCCCGAAATAGCAGTTCCTATGTAGTAGACCTACTATTTTTAGAATGTTGGCCTCTAAGGGTCAGATTGACATGGAATGAAATTTTTAATATGGGTTTTCACCCAATATCACCCCTCTGAAATTTCGGGCCCACTCGCTTAAAAATCTAGGAGATTTTAAACTTTTAATTTTAAGCCCTGGTAGTGCTTCCGGGATGTAGCGAACTATTAATGGACCTCAAAATAGTTGGTATGGTTTTCTCCTCTGTTTGTGAATAAAATTATATTTTTTATGTGGGTTTTTTCTTCTGGTGATTCATGTGTAATCATACTTCGATCCGGCAACCGGTTTGACGGGAAATCCCACTTCTTTCTTCGTTAAGCCGGAAAGGAGATTTCTTCATTGTGGATGCTCTGTCACACATGGGGGGACTTTGAAGGTGTATTTTTGATGGTCTTGGATAGAGGAATAAACAGGAATAAATATTTCATTGCTTCGTGCACTGGTTTGCAAGCTTTTTTTTATATTTCAGATTTTTAGCTATGGGGATTTTGTTGTTCTCTTCTTTGTTGTTCTTCGTTTCTCCTTAGCTTGATGAGGATTCCTTCTGAGACCTATGCATCACCATGGGAAAGGTATTTCAGTTCCTTTGTTGATCTGGTCTGAGCATTTGCAATGGCGGAGTGATGGTAGAATGTTGCAGAGGAAGAATGGAGGAATGGAGTGCACATATAACTGTTAGAAGTTAGAAGTGGGAAAAGCGGCACTTAGAAATTTTAAAAAAGATATGCACAAATAGGCTTGGGAAAAAAATTTCATGCTTGATGTCCTTGACCTTAGGGAGGTGAGGGACATCAATTTCCACAATGAGCAAGATGGTGACACGTGGCACTAGATCCAACGACAGGGAATGAAGGAGGAAAAAGCTGATTTGAAGCACTAGGAGCTGAAAGGAGGTCACATGGGTGTCCAAAAGACTCTTCCTAAGGGATGGGAACAATTTTCCATGTCTGATATCCCCCACCTTAGGTACATAAGTGACATCAATTTCCACAGTTCTCCTGGAGGTGACACGTGGCCCCCGATTCGACGGACTAGGGAATGCAAGCTCCAAATAAGCACCTAAGGGCTGAACTGTGGTCATGTGAGTGTCCAGAAGACTCCCTATGGGGGCTGGGAACATTTTTCAAGGTCTGATGTCCCCCACCTTAGGTGCATAAGGGACATCAATTTCCACGGTGGTCCTAGAGCTGACACATGGCACCCGATCCAACGACAGGGAAGGCATGCTCCAAATAAGCACCTGGGGGCTGATCTGTCAAGTCTGGAGGTCATATGAGGGCCCCAGAGGTCACATGGGGGCTGGGCACATTTTCCAAGGGCTTATGTACCTGACCTTATGGATTTTGGGGACATGAAATCCTACCAGGCTCCTGGTGCTAACACGTGTCCTCTCAAAAAAATGACTAAGTCTTGAACTGCATTTGAGAGGGTAACTTAGAACGAAGATAACTTGAGCTCCCGATGGAATTTATCGGTGAATATTTATATTATCCTGACTGAAAATGGAATTTTTAATCCAATTATGTGGGTCTCATGTCTTAATTCGACCATATGATCCCTAAAAAATTGTATTTTTGATCTAGGACTCCATTTGTGCCTCGAGAAAAACCGCGCCGCCAATCATATGCGCCAAGGTGTTGTGAAAAATATTATTTCACCATAAGTTATTTCTTGGAATCCTCTTTCCGATGACTTTTTTCTTACTTCTAACTCCATCTGAAGCTCTTGGAATCTTCTTCCGAATCCCAACAGTTGTTTTAGGCCTATGAACCGCCTAGGCTTGTGAACCCCGTTTTCACTCGGAATGCTCCAAGTCTTGCAGAACTTCCCCAGACCTTCCAAAATAATTTCCATGATGTTCCAAGGTATTTCATTTTCCTCCATGTTGATTTTTCTATTCTATTTCACTCCTGTGGGGATCAATCCAGGAAGGCGGTGATAGCCCTTCCCTATCTTTGTCATGAGATAGTGTCTTTTTAGAACTCCCTAAAATCACCTAGGTGGAATGAGTGAACTTTACTAAATCACCTAGGGAATAAATTTGACATCAAATAGGGGGTGATCAAACTAATGGATTTGACCTATGGTACCTAGGAATGAAAAATTTTCCATAGGGGTATAGTTGTCATGCTTGGAAACTTCCAATTTCCATGTTGCACATTTTCACGACAACTAGCTCTAGCTTGGGGACATTACGTGGATTGAGTACAACAAAGACATGACATGTGAATCCAGAATCTCAATGTTAGACCATATATTTCATTGACCAATTCCTTATCCATTGGGCCCTACGGAGTCATGTACAACTTCTAGAAAGGAAGATTAGAAGAAGGAAACACACACACATACACACACAAAACGATAGAAAGGAAACACACAACTCACAACAGGAAGGGAAACACACACAATGGAAAGGGAAAAACACCTATCAATAACCTATGGTACAAAGTGAGGGACAACCCACTTTCACTTTGAAGTACTTTTTATTTCTCAACAAGATTACCCCTGAAGAGGCAACATCGAATGATGATGTTCATGCGAAGCCATTGTGAGTTCCAGAAAGTATCTTCCTCCTCACCGCTTATGAAAGCCAGGTGCTTTCACAATTGTTTGTGTACTTGGTAGGAGTGAGTCCATGTGATATTATTTATGCTCAAGTCCTTTCTTGGAAATTCCACTTCCTTCATGCTCTTTGAAATTAGTTTCATCATGTCAGTTGCCTTCCATGTTTATCCATATAGCTGATTCTCCATCGAGCATCTCATCGCTGCCCCAATGCTGATTTTTTTTCCAATTCCTTGAACCTTCTGAGTTACTTTCTTTCCTAGGTCTATGCTCATTGACATCTCTTCCATGAGAAACCTCAGACTTATCCATTTCCTTTACTCCACTGCAAGGTGCTTGAGTACTGATGGAGGGATTGGGCACAGCCTCATACTTTTCTTGTATGCCCATGGCACGAGTGAAGAGATCAAGAATCATCTCAGGGTCTTCCACAACTTCTACTATATCCAATAGTTCTTGCATAGAGATCTCATCATCTTGGGAATCACTGAACTCTAATGATCCTTCATCAAAAAGAGATTCATCTTCAAATGGGAATGAAAATATCTCCATTTCGTTATTGCATCCATCAATCATTAGCTCTAGAGTGGCATCGTATTTTTCATATTGCTTTATCTCGATGTGGCCAACCTTCACACCAATTAAGGCTTCCAAACCAGCTTCACACTTGTCTTGTAGATTTGTGGCTTGTATCAAGATCTTGAGATTGAGCTCAGGATCTTCAGTTTCTTCTGCAGCTTCAAGCATTTCTTGTATAGACATTTCTTTCAAAACTTTCACGGGCTCATCACAAGCTGAGTTTTTCTCTCCATAGATGGCTTGACTGAGATCATCTTCATCCCCAAATGGGAATGAGAATAAATCCTCATCTTGGAAAATCATATAAGTTGATTTATCTTCTTGAAAATCATCGAGAACCATCTCCTCTTCCTCGTGGTCTACATCATCTGGTGATTCGGGGCTTCCCTCTTATAACTTGAATCTCCTCAAGGATTCTTCAAAATCCAAATCTCTTTGGGAAGGCATGTTTGGGCCTATCAAGATGGGGATATCCTTTTCTTCCTTAGTTTCCACAAAGTGATTCATTTTCCTGCTACCTTGATACAAGATGTTAGCTTCCAAGCTTTTGGAATTTCATACTGTGTACCTCATCTTATTCTTGGGAAGTAATTTCTCCATGTCTCCCTTCACTGGTATGGTTGCAAAATACCAATTCATCTAAATTTTCCCTCCCAACTCTCAAAAAATTTCTACTCAGCAACATTCCGAATGAGGCTGGGATGTCTACTACCAAAATCATCGTTGAAACTTTCTTGTCTGGAAATTTGGCGAGAGCCACCTGTGCATCTTTAACCTTCCCTACAAGTGAGACATTTTTTTATTCCAAAGAGTAACAAGAGCCACTAGGTGGAGTCATTGTAAGTTTAAGAGCCTTGGCGACCTTCAAAGGCATCACATTGTCTAAGGCACTAGAATCTATTATGTAATTGTTCAAGTACATATTCTCCAACAAGAAGGGAGACATAGAAAGGTTCAACTTTATCAGTCTTTGATGCACTCAGAGAAAGCATGTTCTGTGAGGGAGGTGTAGGTGAGTTTGGTAGCATGCCTTTGGAACGATGAGCTACATCATTGGGTGTTAGAATACCACTCCTGATATATCAAACGAACCTCTTGAATTGTTCAGGATGAGTCTGCAAATATTCGGTTTCAGTAATCTACACTTTGGCTTTGTTTGCATATTCTATGAAGTCAAAGGGAGTAGATGTGGACAAGGGGGTGAAGGGACTGATTTTGGAGTCTGGATAGGTTTAGGAGCAAGATTTGATGTTTGAGGAATGGATGGTATTTTGAAAGGCACACTAGGAGCTTTCAAGGAATTATATTTTTAGGAGCAGATTTGGGTTTAGAAATGGAAGAGACATTGGAAGACTTACTTGGGATTTCAGGAGTCTTCTTACTTACTACGAGATCAGGATCCAACAATGCAGACTTCATGGAAGATGGAAGTGGGGATCCTTGACTGATTATTTTATTTTTAGAGTCACCATAGGAGGATCATCAACCTTCTTTTCTTTTGCAGCAATGGAGGGAGATGCTCTTTTCCCAGACCGAGAACAAGTGAATACCGCACATGCGAAACTAGGTGCATCTTCTTCATCTTCTTCATAACCTCCAGAATACTCACAAAACCTGATTTGTGTATCATTCTCAAACTCATCACTTTCTTAGAAATTACCACCTTCTTGTTTAAGCTCTTCTTCACTTTTTTGAAATCTGCAATTTACATTCATGGGTGGGGCCTCCAAGGAAAGTGTTTGGGGTGTTCCTACAATCTGATTTTTGTTGCTTCTCCGAGAAGAAACTCATTCAAATAATTCCCTCTTCAAAGAGGCAATCTGATTCACCAACTTTTGCAGCGATGGATTAGTTCTCTCATCTTCAGGATGTCGGACCTTTCCCTTTGATGGATTCTTGATCTTTCCAAAGAGGATGAGATCGTCATCCAATTCAATGGCCCTCCTTTGTGCTTCTACAATGTTCCTTGGCTGAAATTTTTGTAGGAGAAATCCTACCTTCGGTGATTGAGAATTTATGAAGAATCTTTTGATATTGTTCTAAGAGGGTGAATCTTCTTCTCGGTATCCTATGAAGCAACCGTTCGAAATGAGCCACGAAGTCTCTCATCGTTTCACTTTCTCCTTTCCTCATTTGAGCCAACTGCACCAAGAGGTCTTAAAAATATTCAGTTGATTTAAATCTTTCCTCGAAGGTAGCCTTGATGTCATCCTAATGAGTGATGGATCGGGAAGTTAGGAGGTAGAACAATTTTGCTACTTTTTCTTAGAGGGACTCCACGAACAATCTTACAGCAACATCTTCATGCTGGACACCAAGAATTCCACATGATGTCATGAAAGCGAAACGTGTTCTTTAGGATGTTGTGAGTTGTCACCTTTGAACTTTGGAAAGTTCTTATAATAACCCATTAGTAGATCATGAAGAGAGGGGTTTAAGAGCAAGTGGGCTGTATTCCTTCCCAATGGAACAATGGGTTGAGGTCTTTCTTCTTAAATCGCCATTGTTTCTTCTACTTCTATTTCAGCTCTTTCTTCTTAAAATTCTTCTTCTTCTTCGCAAACTCGATGTTTAATGATGGTTGAAAAATTGGAGAATTTGAAGGAGTTTGGATAGGATTTCTAGGAGAACTACTCAAATTTCCAGATGGAGAGGAGGCTTGAGAGAAGAAGTATGGATTATCTCTAATTCATTCTTTCTAATTTTTCAAAGCTTCAAAATTGGAATCCACAACACATCTCCACCTGCGAAACTTGGTGTATCTTCTTTCACCTGACTTTTGAAAACTTCATGAATGTAAGAACACAAAAGGGCACTGTGGAATGTGAAAAGTCATGTGCATAAATAAGTAGTGTATCTTTCAACAGACTTTCATGAACTCCTTTTTATTTTTTCAATATTTGTTTTTTTTTTTGAATTTTTAGGACCTTGCGATTGTATATTGGGTACGATCTTGCTAAATCTTCCCCACGGTGGGCGCCAAAAACTATTGGTGAGAAAATTTGTCAGGTGGACAAACTTATGGATTTCTTGCCAATGCTCTAGGAATCTAAGTCCCTCAACTTAACCAATGCAATGTCGTATGTGCATCCACACAAAAAGGTGGATTTATATGGTGGCCTTTCAATTGGGGATCTAATAGGGGCACTCCACTGACCCTACGGAAAATGCTTGCATATACCTGTAAGAGATGAATTTGCTTGGAATGAAGGAAAGGGAATGGGAGTTGAGGTAGGAGAACCAATGTTTCAAGTAGAAAATTAGAGACATGCGCACACCAATCAAAATTTTCATCACATGCACTTGAATTTCAAGAGAACAAATCTACAAAACAACAATAAGACTAAATAGAGATTAATGAACACAAAGTACCAATAAACTCCTCAATCAAAGAGGCTAAAATTCCTTCTTCCTTTATTGAAGCTCAAGTAGAATTTTTACATAGTGTGGGAATGGAAGAAATTGAGAAAGGGGGAAAATAGAAGAATTTGGCTATCTCCTTTATTCTCGCAATACACTCTTGAGTATACAAAATCAATTACCAACCTTTGTAATGGGAATGACATTACAATTTATAGAATGAGAGGTGACTTATCATCTTCCTCATGACCCTCCATATGCCTTAATATGACTTAATATTGTTCATATTCCACTTTAAATACTTAAGTCCCTTTTATAATAGCAAGGTGACTTAATTTACATTATGTTTCTAAAGTCACTTTTAAGTGACTTAAAATCATATCAAAAAGTGCTAACCCTAATGAAGAATTAGAACATTTGAAAGTGAGATAAAGTTGGGGAAAGAGGAGAGAGAAAGAGAGAGAGAGAAGAAAAAGAGAAACTATCTTTGAAGGTGAGTTCTGCTACAACAGACTTGGCTCCATTCTTTTTGAGCCTTCTCCACTTCGTGATCCTGAGAAGGCTTCTGACCCATCCACTTTGGCTTCATATCTCCCTTATAAAAATCAACTTGCTATTTTTAGTAAGTATGAGAAATCAAGTCCCGATCTTCATATAGATGTTGTGGCTCAGTTTTCCTCTTTCTCTTTGTGTTCCTCGTTCCTTCTAGATAAAATTTCTATTTTTAGCAAGTTCTCGAGGGCCCACTTACTATTTTTAGTAAGTGCCAAAATGTCCATTTTGGTGAATTCTCAGTTGTAGTGTACCTCAAATGTCTTCATCTCCTTCACAGGCTCTTGTGTTGATGACTTACCCAAAATAGAAGTTCTTATGTAGTAGATCTGCTATTTTTAGAAAGTTGGCCTTTGGGGTCGGATTGATGTGGAATAAAAAAATTTCATATGGGTTTTCGCCCAATATCATCCCTCTAAAATTTAGGGTCCGCCCACTTAAAAATCTAGGAGATTTTAAACTTTTAATTTTAAGACAGCGGCAGTGCTTCAGTAATGCATCGCCATTAATGGACCTCAAAATTACAGGTCTTGTTTTCTCCTCCATTTTTGAATAAAATTATATTTTTATGTGGTTTTTTCCTTCTAGTGCTTCACGTGTAATCTTACTTCGATCCGAAACCGGTTTGTGGGTAATCCCACTTCTTTCTTTGTTAAGTCGAAGAAAGGAGATTTCTTCATTGTGGATGCTCTGTCACACATGGGGGACTTTGAAGGTGTCTTTTTTATGGTCTTGGAAAGAGGAATGAACAGCAATAAATGGTTCATTGATTTGTGCCTTTGGTTTGCAAGCTTTGTTTATATTTCAGATTTTTAGCTATGGGGATTTTGTTGTTCTCTTCTTTGTTGTTCTTTGTTTCTCCTTAGCTTGATGAGGATTCCTTCGAGACCTATGCATCACCATGGGAAAGGTATTTCAGTTAATTTTTTTATCTGATCTGAGAATTTTCAATGGCGGAGTGATGGTAGAATGTTGCAAAGGAAGAATGGAGGAATGGAGTGCACATATAACTGTTAGAAGTTAGAAGCGGGAAAAGCGGCACTTGGAAATTTTTCAAAAAGATATGCACAATTAGGCTTGGGAACATTATTCCATGCTTGATTTCCCTGACCTTAGGGATGTGAGGGACATAAATTTCCACAATGAGCAAGACGGCAACACGTGGCACTAGATCCAATGACAGGGAATGAAGGAGGAAAAAGTTGATTTGAAGCACTGGGAGCTGAAAGGAGGTCACATGGGTGTCCAAAAGACTCCTCCTAGGGGCTGTGCACATTTTTCCATGTATTATATCCCCACCCTAGGTACATAATGGACATAAATTTCCACTGTGGTCCTAGAGGAGACACGTGGCACCCGATTTGACGGCAGGGAATGCACTCTCCAAATAAGCACCTCAAGGTTAAACTGCGGTCACGTGAGTGTCCAGAAGACTCCCTATGGGGAATGGGTGCATTTTTAAAGGTCTAATGTTCCCCACCTCAGCTGCATAAGGGAGATCGGTTTCCATGGTGGTCCCTGGAACTGACACGTGGCACCCGATCCTACGGCGAGGAAGGCATGCTCCAAATAAGCACCTGGGGGCTGATCTATCAAGTCTTGAGGTCATATGAGGGCCCCAGAGGTCACATGGGGGCTGGGAAAATTTTCCAAAGGCTGATGTACCTGACCTCATGGACGTCGGGGACATGAAATTCCGCCAGGATCCTTGTGCTGACACGTGTCCTCTCGAAAAAATGACTAAGTCTTTAACTACATTTGAGAGGGTAACTTAGAACGAAGATAACTTGAGCTCCCGGTGGAATTTCTTGGTGAAATTTTATATGATACTAACTAGAAATGGAATTTTTAATCCAATTATGTGGGTTTCATTTCTTAATTCGACCATATGATCCTTAAAAAATTGGATTTTTGATCTAGGACTCCATTTGTGCCTAAGAAAAACTGCCTACCAATCATATGCACCAAGGTGTTGTGAAAAATATTATTTCACCATAATGTAGGTCTTGGAATCCTCTTTCTGAAGATGTTTTGTTTTACTTCTAACTCCATCCAGAGCTCCAGAATCTTCTTTTGAAGCCCAACAACTATTTTAGGCCTGTGAACTGCCTAGGCTTGTGAACCTTGTTTTCACTCAGAATGCTCCAAGTCTTGCAAGAACTTCCCCAGACCTTCCAAAATAATTTCCATGATGTTCCAAGGTATTTCATTTTCCTCCATGTTTATTTTTCTCTTCCATTTCACTCCAGGGGGGGATCCGATCCTGGGAAGGCCAGCGATAGCCCTTCCCTATACTGCCATGAGATAGTGTCTTTTTAGAACTCCCTAAAATCACCTAGGTGGAATGAGTGCACTTTACTAAATCACCTAGGGGACAAATTTGACATCAAATAGGGGTGATCAGACTGATGGATTTGACCTGGGCTACCTAGGAATGAAAAATTTTCCATAGTGGTATAGTTGTCGTGCTTAGAAACTTCCAACTTCCCTATTGCACATTTTCACGACAACAGCTTCCAAGTTTTGTTTATAAGGTTTCAAAAAAATATTCAGGTCATTTGATCATCACATTTTATGAATGAATGTTAAGAAGGAAAAGTGGTGTCAAACCCTTACTAGGAACAGTTGGTAGAAAGTGAAGTGTTGTGACCAAGTTTTGATTAATTCATAAGAAATGATGATTAGATGATATATAGGAATCCTTAGGATTTCTATAAATTTACTATTGAGTACATGATAATATGTGGGGCCCACCTAAAAAATGGTAGTTTATGAAGAGTTTAAGTTTTAGGAAAAGTAATCCAAAAATCGTAGTGCATAAATTTGCATTACATGATGTATGGGAGTTTTTCTTGATGTACATGGAGATTTCAGAGCATGTTAATGTAGGTACATGGTTTTTTGAGGTCCAAACAAGGTAATGTTTAAAGGACAATTTTTGTGTCTCAAATAGCAGGGGTCCAAACAAATTGAGCATAACTTGAGCTACAAGTGGAGTTTTGAGGTTATTAAAGTTTTTTTGAAAATAATATTTAGATATATTTCCATTTATATATGGGTTTCCTTATTATGAGGTAATGTTTTAGGATTTATAGGTCATTCTTTGAGAAAGAATATTTTTGGTAGTTTAAGACATCATTTGTTTTGGTGCAAGTTTGATGTTGTTTGAAGCATGAGATGGATTGGGTGATACTTCCTATCACTTGGAATGTTAAGAGGGATAAAATTTTAATTTAATTAATCAATTTTGAGGTCTTGAAGGTATTTATAAATTATTTTATGAGATAATATTTGTAAACAACATTTTTGGAAGGTTATTTTGGTGAAGGATAATTTTGTTGTGTTTTGAAGTGAAGGATGTTTTATGACTTATAATTTTATTAGAAGTTCTCTACAGGTCATACCATTTATTTTTAGTTGTTACATAACTTAATTTTCTCATGTTGAAGTTATTTGGTGGCATTATGAAGTTTTCAGGTTGTTGAAGGGTGAAGGAAACAACTATTTTGAGATTTCTAAAGGGAATTGGGCCAAGTAAATGAAATAATTTGATTGGTTGATATTAATGGCTTGAGCCTCTCAAAGGTTATATGAAGGTTAAAAAAGTCCAATTGACCCTGTCAAGTCAAGTCATCCCATGCTAAGTCAATTGATGCCTCCTAGGTGCATGTGAATCATGTAAGTCTCTGTGATGAAAATTGAAATCCTGAAAGGCTTGGATCATGTGTATAACAGGTAAATGAAATCATTCTAAGGCTCAAAAATTCAAGGAATAGGTTTGGATCAAAATTCCATCTTTATCCAAAACTACTTTTGGGACACTTAGTTGTCCCTATATGCAAATGAGATGGACTGGACAATTTCAGAGCTATTCTAGTAAAAATCATGGTATAAGATATTATAAGATATCTATAGTGTGGATGAGAAATTTCAAGGCCTAGTTCATCCTTTAGAGTGAGAATTCATATTGCACATAGAAGTGGTCTTGAGAACCAGTTCTGTTCTCAAAGGCAAATGAGATTGAGTAGAGCTTCAAAGGAAATTTTGGGGATAATCACTACAAGGATGGTGTAAAGGGGTTTATTTCAATGCTCCGTGCCAAATTTCATTATATCCTATAGAGGAATTTTTGATTTATTCAATATTTGCTAAAAAAACCTTTTTAGAAGTATATTTGGAATAGTCTAGATTCTTAAGGGTAAAAAAAACTATGGAGACTTCTTCAAATAAATAATAGAAGGAAATTTTGGATTAAATTTTCTTAGAAACTATGTGTAAAAATTGGTTTATCAAACAAAGGTTTATTTGACAAGATATGAGTATTTTTCAGAGGTGATTCTCCTTTATTCTACCATGTGTGTTGTACTTCAAGGTATGTTTGAGTAATTTTAGGTCTTGGATCATTACTTAGGCACTCATATTTTTTATTGGGTAATTTTCAAGGTTAATGAGTAACTAATGTTGTTATCAAGTGAAGTGTAAGGTGTGAGGTAGTTCTATTCATGCTTTCCTAAAAGTGAAGTCAAGAGATCATGCTAAAATTCCTTTCGGAGCCATTGTCCTGGGTACTCCACCTCAAGTTCTTGGTATATTTTATCACTACCATCATTTTCACAATCTAGATAATCTCTCTCATCACCAATTTGAATCTTGAAAGCAACATAAATAAGAAATTCAGAGTGTTGAGTTGGTGTAGAGGACTCTGAGATGAAGCTTGCAAAATCTAAACCTTTCACAAGGTGAAACATTACTCCACTGCATTGGTACAATTTTAATAAAATTAAACTTATAAAACATTTCTATATACTCCATATGATATTATAAACTTTCAAATTGCATTTGAAATTATTTCCAAGCTCACGATATAAGCTAATAAGTTGTTTGTCATCATTTTAACAAGGTTCATGGCATTGTTCATTGAAATTCTTGATTGTTGGGTATAAAATGAGATTGTTCATGGAATTCATGCACTTTGGAAAGGTGGGGGAACCTTCAACAATGATTCATAAGATTTCACTATTCATTTTTACTCAAGTTTGATCAAGAGACATTTTTTTGTTGCTCTCGGGCCATGACTATGCATATACCTTGATTTAGGTTTTTGTGAAGAAGATTTGATATTTTTGAGAGATTCATCTAGCCAAATCACTTGAAATTTTCATTGTATCTCTATGAAGGTGCTAAAAAAATTATAAGAAGTTTCATGTTGAATGATGGAGTGTGGAGCATGAATTTCATTGCATAGTTTTGAAAAATGTGCACAAATGTACCCTTCGACATGATTTTGAAGAAGAATTACAAAGTTACCTGTGTGGGTAGTGGTTGAAATGTTCTTGCACGAAATTTCTTTGTCTTGAACATTTTAAAAAATTCAATTGGTGATCGTCTATGCATGGTGTGGTGTGTAATTGATCAAGGTGGACAGTTAGTCCTCAAATAATATGACTCAGTCCATAACAATATTATGATATTGTTAAAAAATGTTTGACAAATCTTTTGATTTGAAGGATTTGAATGTACTAACCCCTTTGGAAGAAAAATGAATTCATGAGTATTTTTATAATCCAAGTTATCTTAAATGAAAGGATACATATGAATGCAGTTCATGTTCTCACGAGATAGGACATTATTGAATCTTAAGAGACAATGGTGATTCAAAGTGCATTAAGCAAGCTCCCTTTGAATATGATGGAACTCATGAAGTCATTTAATCCACTAGAATTTAAACCATATTTTGGTCTCTGACCAACTCGAATGGAGAATTTAAAGATCCATTTCTTGAAAAATCATTTGGGAAGTCAGTCTAGAAGTTGAAGAGCCTTATTTTCTTGTTTCTTGCAAATAGGATCTAGCCAAAGCAAATAATGAAGGGGAAGTTAAAAGGTTCATATGAAATTTCAAGGGAAGCCTTAGAATTTGGAGTAGATGAGTGTAATTATAAAAAATGAAATCATTCATGTTTGTGAGACCAACTTCCAACAAGAAGTTGAAGGGCCATGAGGTTGAGTTTTGTGAAGAGACCTATACTTGTAAGATGAAGAGTCAAATGAGTGGTGTACAAAAGGAAGAGATTTCAGTATTGTATGTTGTAGATATAAAAACCCTCTTCTCTTCATGTGAAGAAAACATTGCTACAAAGAAAAACCCTTGGGCATAGCCCAAAATCCCTAAAAAAATTAGGTCTCTAGCTAGTTGTGGTTGTGTGAAGATGATGAAGTGTTTGTGACAACAAGTTGATGAAGAAGAGCTAATTTGCAAGCTGTGTAGTTGAATTCTAGTATGTTGATGTTGGCGGAGTATTTATAATCCTATTTTTTTAGTATACCTATATTGATTAAATATCAAGTCTTTTGTTTTGAATGTCATTAAAGAAGAAGCTCGAGCGTATATTATATTCATTTCTTGGATGCTTTCAATGACAAACTATAAGTGTTGATGATCAAACACTCTTGACTGTAGTCTATGAGAGTATCTTTATATGAATAAATGTTCATTGTTTGAAGTAGAAAAGAAAAATATTTATCACAATATTGATTCACCCACCTCTCATTCCTTATGAATTCTAACATGTTCTTCAGTCCTAACTTCTGTTGAAGGCCTAACCATTAGTGGCATCTGATTAGATTCAAAATTTAAAGCCCAATCCTTAAATTATTTAATGAATTCTTCTCTACTTGGCTCTTCAACTTGTTGCCATTCTTGACTGATTTTCTTGTTTGTATCTTCCCAAAATGGGTTTGGGAATGCGATATTAGGGGTGGGTTGGGATTCAACTAATTTTTGCAATGGTTTTAATGAAAGGGGAGGAGTAGGATCTTCCTATGGAGGATGTGGGGGTTTGGAAGGAAAAATGGAAGAGAATTTAATGTGGGATGGAATGGGGAAGAGGGAGAAGGGGAAACTTAAATGGGAGAAAGAAGGAATCTAGGAACATGAAACTTAGGTTAAGATGTCATAGGTTGGCAAGGAATAATGGTAGGGTTGTATGATGTCATTGTAAATATCCCCCATTGACAGGGTTTCCCAATCTTGGATTAGTAAGCTTCCATTTCTTACGCCCACTTTGTAATTTAGGGTATCATTTTGATTATAGAGTGCAAATTCTACTGAGAGATGAACCAAATTGGTATAAATCCAACCCATGGACAAGGGACCCTAATACTAATCATTGCTTCCTTTTCGAGCATTTTATCTTGAGTTGCACCATGCCTACCTCCATATTTTCAATCTTCCTTTGCAAATCAGTATCTTGCATTGAGTCTCCACCATCATTTTCATAACACTTTTCTTCAAAAAGAAAATAGATGAATAAGCTGTATATGTTAGTGTAAGGTGGGTTATACGCATATATTTCACGATGGGGTTCATAAAACTGATTTGGAGGAGGATTTTGAAACTGTGGGGATAAAGGGGACTAGTTTTGCTACTAGAAATGGGAATTCCAATGAGTGAATGAATCCATGATTGCACAAATTATTGAAGAAATAAAATGGAAGGATGGAAGGTGTAATCCAAATAACTCTCATAGTTATTTAGAAAAATTATATTTCCATTCTATATATGAGGTTCTACATTGTAGGTTATGCACACTTCAATTGTTCTCTTAGAACTTTTCTTAGCTCCCATTCCTCATGTTTCTTTATGCATTCCTTTCCTACACTTCCCATAATTTCCTTCTCCTTTTCTCTATTTTATTCAATTTTCCCTCGTGTCCACTCTCTTCAAATTTGCATTCTTCTCGAGTAGTTCATGCACTATTTACGTACACCCCAGAGACTTGCTTCCTAAAATTAGCCAGTTCTGATATCCTCTTATGCCCCCTTCCTTTATGCACACATTATCTTGTAATTATTGTGAATCTTCCATACAAACCTCTAGTAGGTTTTCCTTTTTTGTTCCACATGTGCTCATTATTTTGTATGTCTCCTTCTTCTTTCTTCTTTCATGTTCGTTTCCTTCGCATGTTGTCACAGCTTCCTTTGTACCAGTTCCTGTGCCACATGGACTATCATACATTGAGTGTTCAAAAAATTCCAAAATAGTGGATGACACGGGTTACACTCCGGATCACTAAAGTTTAAATTTCAAAGTGGGATTGGGTACATGAGAATCTATAAAATGTATCTTATGAAATTAATTCAAGATCTTATTTCTCCAACCACCTAATTTGATTCATATCTTGTTGCTTTCATTCTCCTACACACAAAATAGACATGGAGAAGCACATCTTTGACAACTTTATAGGTGGATTTGCAGACATTTATTGTTGGTTGTTGGTGGTTGAGTTTCAAATCAGATTTACCTCCTTCTCCTTCTCTTCTCTCATCAATTCCTCTATAAATGCAAGAGCATTTCTCATTAATAAGGATTGTATTCGTTTATTTCAGTAAAGGAACTACCTTGAATTTTTAGTTTCAAAACTTCATATTTGGTCTTTATATGTGTATATCGGCCTCGACACCATTGTAATCAACTATGCATTTCTATAAGTAATAGAAGAATCATTTTGTGACTATATTCTTCCTTAGCTCGTTTATGTTATTTTTTATTTCCTCCCCATCATATTATGTGTTTGTTGTGCTTTATCACATCCCTTACAACTCCTTTTCTAATTGTGTTTCATGAAAACAATTGTGCAACTTTACTCGGTTGGTACTACCTGTGTCTAGCCTTCTCTGCAAATTCTCCTTCATTTTCACTCAAAATTGATCATGTTAATCTCCTTTCTTTCTTGTGCTATCATCTCCCTTAAATTAGTAAACCCTTTTACATATCATTTTGTCAGGCTGGTCCCTTGACATCTTTATCTTATGATTTCCTTTTCAAAATTAGGAGTAGCGAGTAGCATTAGAAATTGTAATAGGAACTAGCCTTTGCCGGAGGTCTATCTAAAGTGTGCAAAGTCTTAGAACTTGGATACAGTCCCATTGTTGACTCAACAACTAATCTCCTTCAGATATGAGACACGAGATGCAAGTTTGAGCTCTAATAGTTTATGGCATGCTTGGTGGGACCATAATTGAAAGAAATTTTTCTTTATTTCTAAGTTATGGTGTGTGGCTTAGTGATTTCTATCCTTTAGAGGCTCTTTTCCACACATGTGGTGACTCCCAACATCTTGATCTACTATTTTCAATAGTCCTAAGTGCCTTTCATGAGAAGAGTGTATATGAGATAAAGTGTTGTGGCAGAAGCATCTTTCAAGTACCTCTAGCTATCTCTAAGGATAATACGTAGCATAACACCCATGCATGTATCTCTATCTCCAGTGCATTGTGCACATTCCATTCCTCCTCACAACAAACCTTTACACCCTTTCATGACATTACAACCACCTCCTCCTTCAAGGATCTTTTCCAACTTCACTAACATAAGCCCTCTTATTCTAAATGCACAACATGATATGCCAAAATCATGCTCAAGAATGTTCCATATTTTACTAGTGAGAATCAAGTCACCCCTGTTGAGCACATCTAGGATGTAACAAATGTGTTCTCTATCTATACAATCATGCACAATGATATAGGAGTTAGGATTCTTAAAACCTCTTTCAAATGGAAAGTACTCTAATGTTAGCATGGCTTGAGACCTACATCTATTTCCACCTGGGATGAGCTTAGAACAGTTCTTTGTAACTATTTTGAATACAATTCAGATCACCTATCAATAGTGGAGAAACTGACTACAACAAAGAGAGTGCCCAATGAGAAGATGATTGATTTCAACATAAAATTCTAGAAGACTTGGGACAAAATCCCTCAAGTGGTAAGGCCTACAACCCAACATGTTTTCCTATATTATCTAAGGGCTTTGAATAGTGACATTTTAGTCATGATTCAATCCATGGGGGGTAGAATTTTTTTACTGCATATAACATTATAATAAGGGTAGAGAATAGTCTCATCCAAGCTGGAAAGCTAGCCCTTAGACATCCCACACCCTAATTCCCTTAGATGTATCACATGCCTCAACCTTTTGTTTCCCCTATTCTCGAGTAGAGTGCTCAACCTATTGCATCCACATCCTATTCTCCCACACAACAGAAAGAAGATGAAAAAATAAAAGCATTGATTAGAAACTTATCAAATAAAGGTATATATTTAGAGAGACAACATGCACAAGAATTTAAAAACAATGCTAATCAGATGCATAGTGAAAACAATCATCCTTGGAGGAATTAATATGTAAACCAAGGATATGGAAAAAACCAACAAAATGATAGATGACACACTAACATGCATCTTCCCTTGTAAGTTATTCCTCCACCACAACCTCTTCCAGTGCCCAACACATGTGAAACACTTGTCCTAGTTAGGAACAATATGGCACAAGATTCATAATGGTGTTTTCCTTATAACATGCCTCATAGTTAGTATCACTGTGATAATGTTTCATGCGCGTAAGCCTACATTACTCATTATACTTACAATGGTGAAACTTACACAAGTGAAAGTGAGCCTAAGAGTCAAGAAAAATAGAAGCCCCTCCCGAAGCCAACAATATATTCTTTTGTGCCTAGGAATTCTTTGTGATTAATCAAGCGCTGATGATACCAATAGACTATGCACATAGGTTCGACAACATAAGGTACAAGAAGAGAATGCTTGAGTATGGTGCACAAGTCTCAATTCCCGTAACACAAGTCAATTCTTAAAAGTAAAAATATGCTTCAAGGAATCCAACAAAGTAAAGGTGCGCAAGTTCCCTTACATGAGGCTCCACGAAATACTCTTCTTGAAGTGGCATGTACCCCTCCTTTGGTAGGTCAAGACTCTACATAAGATAAGACCCCTGCTTCCATACACGAACACATAAGGAAAGATGTTGCTATCCCCCAAATGCATAAATCAATGGTCCTTCCATTCAAAATTTTGGATTAGATGAAGAATAAAAATGTGAATGTCATAATGTGGGATGCCCCAGCCATTCTATCTCGGTGTGACCTATTTCATGAAGCTCGCGTATCTTCCACACACTGATCCCACTATTCAAAAACTTCACGCAACTGTCAATATTTTTCAATAAGAGGAGAAGCAAGTAAGCACGGATTTAAAAAATCCACCATTTTATATTTCTTTAATCATAGGAAAACACCTCATGCACAATTTTATGATTGACTTAGGTGCTAGTAGTTCTATCATGCTTAAGAAAATTGTTGATGTCCTAGGTCTTAAGTATAACCCCTTAACAAAAGGAGTCATGCAACTTGATGGCTCAACTATTACCACTTTGGGAGTCATAAAATATCTTGAGTTAACCCTCCATGCATGTCTAAGCCTCACCAGAACTCAAGATGTATCATTCATTAACCTACCTGCTTTGTTTTCTTTATGTTTATCAAGGGATTTTACTACTAAAGTGGGTGGTTACTTGTCTTCTAATTGGTCCCATATGTTACTCAAAACAAGGTATGGTACCTGGTTTACCATACAAGATGAGCCAATATTTTCCTATCATGTTGAGTCATATGATCCATCTCCTCTTAAAGCCAATTTCCTAATCCATAAAGAACAAGCTTCAATTTTTGAAGAGCATCATATTGCCCCTTCTTTACCTAACTTAGTATTAGATGATTGGGTAGAAAGGCATCATAATTTTGACTCATATCTTTGAAGAAATTGAATATTTTAGACCAAAGTATTCATACTTATTGCATCCTCAAAGAATAAGTCATACTCCTGCACACACTCAAGAAAAATGAAGAATATTCTATTATGTGGAAGTTATACTTTAATATATCCAAAAGAATAAATGGTGCAAGAGCGGGTGTTGTTCTTATTTCCCATAAGGATGAGAAATTATTCTACGCACATAGGTTACAATTTGCATGCTCCACCAATGTAGCAAAATATGAATCTTTAGTGTATGGTCTTCTCATTTATGAGAAGAGGTAGATTAAATCTCTACAAATATTCAAAGACACATAATTGATCATCCATTAGGTTAAAAAAAAGTGTTCTACAAATAATAAGCTTCACAAATCTTATAGACACAACTTTTGGGACCTCTTTAAGAGCTTTGATGCCTTAAATCTAAATTTTGTGCCAAGTAAGATGAACAAATAATTTTATCATATGGCCACACTTGGTTCACATTTTTCTTCTACAAAGGATTTTATCAAGGGGAACATGTAGCATCTCAAGATGGTGATTATACCATCCATTCCAAAGAAAACACCATCTAGCAAGTGTTTGATAGTGATGCACAGATCGTCTAGTTCATTTAGAATGAAGATAATTTATCTTCAAACATGCAAGCTAAGTTGCATGACACCTATATTGACCAAGTGATTCAAATTAAGACAAATAAGTTTCCTAAGGGGTTGGTCACCTTAGAGAAAATGTTCAGCCCTGATGACGAGTTCAAGGGTGAAGAAAATTATATGTGCACGGTGCAAGAAGACTGCTCCCCAATCATTATTGTTCCTAGTAAGGAGTTTCTTCAAAGCAAGGCTTGTGCACATGATGAAAAATAGGCCTTTATCTCTCTATGCAAGAAATTAAGTGACATATTTTCATGGGAATATGAGGATGTAAAAGGATTTGATTTAAGTGTTTCTCAACACTCCATTTCCCTTGATCCTAGTATTAATCCCATCATAAAAAATAAAAGGCCAATCAATCCAAGGATATGGCCCCTCATGAGGAAATAATTGTCTAAAATCATTGAGGTGAAGATATTTTTTCCTATCAAATACTCTACGGGTCATAAATCTAGTTCCAAAGTGCATACAAAGAACGGTGAAATAAAACTCTGTGTTGATTTTAGAGATTTAAACAAGGCATCCTTGAAGGATCACTATCCTTTTCCTTCTATGGAGTAGATTCTACAGACTATGGCTGGTGCATAAAAAATTTCTATGTTGGATGGGTATTCTAGCTTCAATCATATTTTGGTCAAGGAAGAGGATCGGTTGAAGAAAATGTTTACAACCAGGTGGGGGACATATCCATATCAGAATATTCTCTTTTATTTATTAAACACATATGCAAATTTCCAACATGCCATGGATATTGCCTTCAAAGGTTATATTAATGAGTTCATCTTGGTTTACCTAGATGACATAACTATCTTCTCAAAGCAGAGCGCAGATCACATGGCACACCTGGAGAAAGTCTTTGAGAGATGTAAAAAATTTGGGGTATCTCTTAACCCCAAGAAGTATAATTTCACAATGGTGCAAGGAAATATTTTGGGCCATGTGGTCTCAAAGGATGGCATCATAATTGATCTTGAGCATGTTTCAGCCATCCTGGATCTTTCCCTGTCGGTGCATAAGAAATCCTTGTAGTCCTTCCTCGGAAAAATAAATTTTGTTAGGAGATTCATTCCTAACTTTGTAGGACTAGTAAGGCCCATCACCCTCATGCTAAAGAAGGACACAAATTTCAAGTGGACAATATAAGGAAAGGAAATTTTCAACAATATCAAGCAAGAAATTTCTTGTGCGCCAACACTCATCAACCCAGATTATGCTAAGAATTTCATCCTTTATGCTTATGGTGTTGGTGTGAGTGTTGTTATTATCTGACACAAGAAAATAAAAGGTAATGGAGAAGCTAGTGGATTTCTTCAATCAAACCTTTGAAGGATTATGAATTGAAATACAATCACATGGAAAACAAGTCTACACTATCGTACATGTGCTCAAAAATTTCAAGATTATGCTCACCACAAACCACATCAAGGTTTTAGTTTCACACTCAGTACTGACATGCGAGACTTCATCATGGGAGTAGAAATCATCAAAAGAGAGCAAGGTGGGTGGCCAAAATCATGGAGTATGATGTGATTACCAAAGCCACAAATATGGTAAGAGGAAATGCGCTCTATAAACATATTTCTGAGGACACAAATATTGGACCCGAGAATTCATTATTTCTAGATGAAGATATCCCGCATGCAGAAACTAAAAAAAATGAAGAATCTAGCACACATAGCTAGATGAAGGACATGATTACATTCCGTATTGAGGGTGTGTACCCTCCTAGTTTGAACAAAGAGAAGAGAAGACATCAAAGGTTGTAGTCTATTCCATATGTCCTGATTGATGGCCTTCTTTTTAAAAGGAATCTTGATGGCATGTTGTTAAGGTGTATTGATGGCATGTAGATTGAGAACTGTTATTAGAATTTCATGATGGATTCTCTGGTGGACACTTTTCTGCTAAAAATACAGTGATGAAGATAATCATAGTGTGATTATTGTGTCCTACCATGTTCGCAGATGCACATAAGTGGGTCATGAAGTGTAAAGAATGTGTTTTCTTTGTAGGAGTGAAGAAATTGGCAGTGCTTCCCCTACAACCAATCAAAGCAAATCAGACTTTTACACATTCGGGTGTCAACTTCAAAGGCATGATCAATCCTCCTTTGAGCATTAAACAAAAATAGGTGCTAACATCTACAAATTACTTCACTGGATGGACATAATTTTTCATGCTCAAGGAATCAACCGAGTCATCATCCTTTACTTTTCGAGGGTATTATAAAATTGTTTAAATTCCCTTAGACAATTATTTCAGATAATGCAAATATCATTCCTTAGTACTAAAATATCTATCGAGCACTAAGCCTTGAAATATATTTAAATAATTCTTCCAACTACTATCCTCAAGGAAATGGTTTGGTAGATTCAACAAATAAGAACACAGTCGAATAATGAAGTGGGTGATGAATATCAATCAAAGACAATGGCATATAAATGTATTGCGTGCACTCGGGAAGACATAATCATAATGAAGAAGGAAATAGGATCTTCACATTATAATATTGTATATGGAAATGAGGCTACATTTCCTTTTCTACTTTAGTTGAATTCTTTTCACTTTCCCAATATCTGGAATTTGAAGGCACTGAGACCAGAGAGAAATTGTAATAGAAGAGCTAGTTAAACTTAAAGAATCAAGAAAATCTTCCATGATCAAGCTAGAAAAGCATCAACAATCAATAAAGAAGTGGTTTGACAGAAAGGTTAGACCTCAAGCTTTCAAATTTGGGGACTCGGTCTTAAAATGGGATCTTTGTGAGCTAAAATAGGGCACCATTCAAATTTTGATGCACTTTGGAGTTGACCATATACTATTAGTTCTTGCAAGGAGGCTAACTCTTTCAAATTATCTCATCTCGATGGAGGCACACTATCAATCCCAGTCAATGAGATCTATCTCAAACCCTTCTATTAAGCTTGCTACATCATTTTATATATATTAGAGTAGTTTAAATTCCTCCAAGTGCATTACGTGCACATTGTCTTGTTTGTACATAGTTCTTTCTTTCCGCATTCTTCTTAC
This sequence comes from Taxus wallichiana var. yunnanensis, assembly GCA_018340775.1. Classification (NCBI taxonomy): domain Eukaryota; kingdom Viridiplantae; phylum Streptophyta; class Pinopsida; order Cupressales; family Taxaceae; genus Taxus; species Taxus wallichiana. The sequence continues at coordinate 203,571,414 of CM031244.1, read as the reverse complement.
ACACGCTCTTTTGTTGCTTCCATAAGGCCGATCATCTTCTAGCAGTTTTCAATAGCCTTGCAAGATTTAAAACAGAGTTCATAACATGCTTTAAGTTACCTAGGGTATATCTCTTCAAATTTACAAATCATAAGTTCATATATACATTGAATCCATTCCTAATGGATGCTTTAGGCCATTTATATCCTTCATCTAGTAGGAAGTTGGCCTCAAAAGTTCTAAAACTATTATCCAAATAACACCACTAGTTATTTGGACAACTTATGTTTTTGTTCTTGTTTTGAGGTTATACATTGTAGGTTGTGTGCACTTTAATTGTTGTCTTGGCACGTTCCTTGGCTCCTGTTCATCATGCATCTTTGCGCACTCCTTTCCCACACTTCCCATATTTTCCTTCTCCTTTCTTTTATTCTTTTCCATTTTCACTCAAGCCCACTCTCGATGAATTCACATTCTTCCTAGTAGTTGATGTACCATTCGTGCGCTCCTCAAAATTACTTCCCAAAATTAGATAAGTCCCTAACATCCTCACACATCCCTTACTTTTTTCGCACATTATCTTGTATTGATTACACATTTTCCATATGTACATCGGCATGTGTTCCTTCCTTTCCTCCCACGTGCATTGATTCCATGCATCTCCTTCTCGCTTTCTTCTTCCATGCTCCTTTCCTTTGTGCACTCTCACACCTTCCTCTAAGCTAGTTCCTATGCCACGTGGACTATCAAACATTGAGTGTATCACACACAACCTATCAAAGCACGCCAATAGGGCATTGAATCTTTGCAACTAATAGAAGTGTGACATATAGTATAAAATGATGAAATAACTTATGACGTGGGTTACACTCCAAATCATTCAAGTTCAAATTTTGGTGGGATTAGGTAGGTGAGAAGTTGGAAAACATCTCTCATACCATTAATATAGGATATAATTTCTCCAACCACTCGATTTGATTTAGATCTCACCCCTTTCCTTCTCCTACATTCTAAATAGACATGGAGAAGCACATATTTGATAGATTTATAGGTAGATTTGTAGGAATTCATTACTATCTATTAGTAGTTGAGATTCAAATTGGATTTTCCCTCCTCTTCTCTCATTGATTCATCTATAAATGCAAGAGTAATACTCATTGATAATGGCTGGATTCTTTCGGTTTGTAAAGGCACTACCTTGCATTTTGAGTTACAAACCTTCATATTTGGTCCTTGCATGTGGATTTTGGCCTCAGAAACCATTGTAATCAACTATGCATTTCTATAGGTAATAGAAGCATTATTATGTGGCTATCGTCTTCCTTAGATTGATTTTTTCTTCTTTCTTTCCTCCCCTCATGTTGTGTGTTTGTTATTATTTCTTATGTCACTTGCATCTCTTTTTCTTATTTTGTTTCATTAAAATGATTGTGTAGTTACATTTTGGTCTTTCTACATGTGTCTAACCTTCCACTTGCACATTCTCCTTTATTTTCACTAAAACCTTATTATGTTCATCCCCTTTCTTTCTGGTGTTATCGCCTCCCTTAGATTAGTTCTCCATTTTTACACATCCTCATATCCTTGTTCCCTTGGAATATTTATCTTAGGATTTTTTTTTCAGCATTAGGAGTAGTAGTAGCAGTAGAAATAGGTATAGGAACCAACCTTTTCGTAGGTCTGTCTCAAGCATGCAAGGTCCCACAACTTGGAGATAGTCCCATTGTTGACTCAATGGCTCAAATCCTTCATATCCGAGATACAGGTGCAAGTTTGAGCTCTAATAGAAGGAAAGGAAATGAATGGACATAAAAACAAAGGAGAGGGGAAGGTCTACAACTGGGATAATGGGTTATTTGGAATAGTGGAGTCATTAAATGTGTTGAGAAATTCCTCTATGGGATGAAAATCACTAAGTCACACAAATTTTTTTAGTAATAATGAAATTTAAGCTTTCAATGTTGGCCCATTAGGCATGCACAAAATGTTTGAGCTCAAAATTACACCCAATCATGAGTCATAAACAACCTAGGATTTTGAGGAAACATGGGACTATCTCCAAGTTGTGGAACCTTACAAACTAAGATGGACCTCGAGAGAGGGTTAGTTTGTCTACCTAAATATAATGCTAAAACTAATCCTACTCTAAACATTCCAAGGGACCAAGGTTAATGAGAGATGTAGAAAAGGAAATCCTAAGTTGAAAGAGGCAGTGATAGCACTAGAGAAAAGGGTGAGAGATCTCAAAAGGGAATAAAAGAGAAAGAACATAGGAGAGAGGGAAAAAAATGTGCCAAATATAAAGAACTATGTGGTGAACCTCTATTTGCATTGACAACACAATGAAAATAGAAATTGCAAGCAATACATATGCACAACATACCAAAAATGAGTAAAAAGGAAATCTTTGCACATAAAACAAGCTAGGGAATACAAACATGTCACAAAATAGATTCTATATTATTTCAATTATGTACAATTATATTATAGTCATGGAAAAGGCATGAGTATATTGCAGAGACAAAATTTGAGGTCCGGAACTTGTGCAAATTTGGCCATCGGTTTTACATGGTATCATTACAACTAAGAGCATTATCTCATAAATGAGTGAGTTTTACATTATATATAAAACCGGATGCCACCAATCGAAAACCTTAAAAATGTGTTTCCCAATGGTAATTTTCCTCGGGAAGATACATGGCTTCATCCCTCATTAATGTTGGTTGTTGAGATACCTTGTATTGTGTTTTGTTAACCCTGGTGCCATTCGATAACTCTATGTTCATCCATTTGGTTGGTATCAATTTTCTTTGTGTTAATCAATATCTCTATTCCCTACTACCTGGTTGGTTGCATCTGTACTAATCTTGGCTCATCGGTTGGGTTGTTTGTTTTATCATTCCTTGTTTTTATTGTTGGTTGGTCACACTATTCCATGTTACTATTCGGTCACATATGTACTCACCGACACCACTCACTAACTCGGTTTCCTACTCTGCTTTATAGAGTTGACTGTGCGTTCTATCCTTACTATTGACCAAGAAGACGCAAACAAGCTACCACTAGTAGCATCCGTACATGCTACAAGTTGGTATCATACAAATATGCTACTAGATGGTAGTATTATTTGATGTTATTAGTGGAGTCCCAAAAATTACGTTTCCATAACTCACCTAGCTCTTCTAGCTTTCCATAACTCACCGAGCTCACCAAAATTTCCATAACTTGAGTGAGCTTACAGAACTCACTTTATTCATTGGGTCAGCCTACTTGTAATACACTTTGTAGAATAAATTTTGTAGTTCATTTATCAAGACCCATTCAATCTGCTCAAGCCTAGATTCAACGAGTTATCAAATTTTATCGGGAGTACAAAATTTGGACAATGTAATTTTTTTCGTACAAGTACCAAATTACCTTTCTAACCAAAAAAATTCTGTCATCACCTCATACCGTCTTAAAACCATATTTAAAGCATGATTAGCACCTTCAATAAACATCAAAACATCATTTTTCATTGACCTCATAAACCCATCTCACTAGCTTGTATCCCTTCTTAACTACAAATCCTAATGTATTGAATGATTCACAAGGAATTAAAGCTTTCTGTTAAATTTTTGGATACCCATTAAGGCCTTTAATCTTATGCCAAATTTTCAGAACTTGTCTTTCATAAAAATATGTATTCTCTCTCTACCATTTTCTATTAGCCCTTTTATAGTAGCCATGTTTTAAAGAAAATATTGATGCCCAAAACATTATACAAACTTCCCTGAATAAATTTTGACATTTACAAGTACCTATTATCCCCTTCCAACCTTGCAGAAATTTTCAAAGACCAACTCATCATAAGTTTCACCCAACACCACTTTCTCCTTCTCTACTAGCTCTATTAGGCCTATCTAGGTCTTCTTAACTGCATTTCAAGATTTTAGTTGTTATCCTATAATTTTCACTAATCCAATAACCTTATACACTTGTAATAGGTCTACATTTTCATGTTTTTATTATATCAAGTCATAAGTTGTGTTTATAATTCCATTTCCTACTTACTTGTATTCTTGGTCAATAGTTAGCTTCAATTGTGTTTCCTTAGTTTCTTACATTACAAACCTAGTAGATCCTTCATTAAACCTCTTGTTCACCTTAACCACTTATTATTCATCATTATACTAATTTATAAAAATTTCCCTTCAATATTCAACACTTCATTGGCTTCACTAAATAATGTATTAGACTTTTCTTTAGGGTTTTTGACTGCCCTTTACTAGTTATTCATGTATCCTATCTCATCATTTTCACACTATTTTTTCATGTTCTCAATATATTTCCACTATTATTATCTAATTAAACATGTTCCAATATTTTATCTTAATTTTTTACTTCCTAGTAATTCACTTATCTCTTAAATTGTCCTAACTCTTGATTTCAAGATTGTAATCAGGTATAGCATTTCTTTTCTCCTCTTGAATTAACCTAAATGAATTCATACAACATATTCACACATTTTTATAAAATCATACACCTATATTTCAAAACTAAATTCTCAACAATAGATCTACAATCAAACATTGCACTTTTCCTTGAATGATACCCTCAAAACAAAACATAATGCAATTAAAACTAAGTTTGTACAATTTAACCTATAAAATCCACTCCATTCCTCCTAACACTTTCACACACAATTCTTAATCCTATCATTCATTTCTCAACAAAATTTAGCAAGTTTCCTTGTATATTGTTGAGGTTATGCAATTTTTCCTTTATTCAAAACCTTAGGACAGGGTATAGGCCAACAAGGGTGTATTTACGCACAATTTGTTGTTTTTAAAAATCTTAAGACTCCTCAAAGGATCCATACACTTATATGAGATATTCATAAAGTTTCAAACCTCTTTTACCCATAAGTTATCATTATAACAATCGTTTTTATCACAAACTTGACTACACGGTCCCTCATAAAATTGTACTACAGTTTCACAAGTTTTACCTATTTTTGCAATATTCACATGCATAAACACCTGATTGACCTTCCAAACCCTTAAATAATGTAATTAAATCTACTACAGGTATAACCTCTTTAAAATTCAATATTATTCATTAAAATACTTAGAAGCACATTAAAACAGTCACTTACATTCTTAAAACCTCGTTCTTCTCCCCTTTGTATGAATACATACCTCACAAAAGTTCTATCACCTCCTCAAAATTTATCCACACTTCCTAAATCTTGTATCATTTTCTCTTACCTGTAAAAAAACTCACAAATCATATGCATATATATTCATTCACTAAAACTCGTCATTCATCCATACATAGAAACATGCTTAAGAAAAGTCTCTTTATTTATCAAATCAATAAAAGTACATGACTTCTTCAAACCTCTTGGCTCTGTTATAAACTTCCTATCCTTTCTAAAAACCCTCTATTTATCCTCTATATTCTATCTATTCAAATATCCTTATAATAATAAAGGAAATAGGGTAGTTAGGGCTCATACCCACCTAACTCAACTATGGTAAAGAATCGCCATAGTAAACCAAGCCAAGCTAGGGATCATATATACTAATGTTTAAGTGTATGTTGGTGAAATAATTTTCATCACTGGGAAAATTATTGGATTCCACCAATGGTCACAAGGATAATCCCCTCCTTCTTGAGTATGAGGAGGATCCCATTATTAGATATAAACTACATAAACTTTTAGGGTGGCCAATAATTTTGGATCACATAAGAACACTCCACTAAACCTATGGAAAAGTTCTTATTAGAAATAGAGGAACCGAGAAGGGGGTGAATCAATGCTTATTAAAATTTTGTGCAATTTAGAATTTTTCAATCATTCAATTTTTTAAATACCTTAGCTATGATAAGCATGCATATTCAACTAGAAGAGAGAAAAGAAACAAAACATTCATGTACACACATAAATACTATATTTAATGTGGGAAAGTGTTTAGGGATAAAAACCCACTAAAACCAAGAACTAGGCTTAGGAAAGAAATTTCCTGCAAATGTTACATGATTTCATGGTTGAGCTTCAACTCAACCTAGAGCTTGTTAGTACCCAAATCAGTCCTCCCTTTATGGCTGAGCAACATCAACAGAATGAGAAGGATGCCTAGAGGATGATAGATCTAGATTTGTGTCATTTTGTAGCTGGGGAAGGATCTCATCATCTCTTTATCACTCAAGCTCGGAGGAGTCGGGAACACCGTGCTTAAGGGTATGAACTAACCTTCTAATTTAGGATTTTCCTTTAGCCAAGGTGAGAGGACCTGTTTTGTAGTCTATAATTGTGAGTGGGGTGGATGTATCAACAATATTTGGCACTCTTTTGTAGAGTAATTGAAAAATATCTCGGGAAGACATGGTCAATTCAAAAAGGCTAACTCTCATGAGTTGTCACTTCTAGACAATGTATATGTCTTCTAAACAAATATCATACTACTAAAGACAATATGAAACCAACTTGCTTTAGCATATTGTTGGCTTTAATGAGGAAAGCATGGGTATTTCTGGTAGGATTAGTTAGTTTTGGTTGTATTTGATTTGGGGAATTAAGCAGGATAAAGTTGATTATACCATATTTCAAGGAAATTTTAATAAATGTTGGGAGATCTACCAAGTGCAAGACAAATATACCTCAAATAACTCACAATGAACCTTCAACCAGAAGATGTAAACTCATGGAAGCCCAAGAGTGCATGGTTTCACACAATATTTAAGGATTCAAACAAAAATTCATGTTGAAGACTTAATAAAACATAGAAGATTAAAATTTATCATTCCTAAGATACACTCAAAGGATTACAAGAAAAATTTAACAAAGTGGAGACATAGTGACTTTAAAATTGTTTATTACACAAATGAAATGAAATCTCTTCTCAAAAAGTGCAATTGTAATTTCCATAATGCTACCAAGAATGATAAAGTTTTGTGTGACTTAAAGGATCTCTAAAATAATATTGCAATGGGAGCATGAATAACTATTTTATAGTATATCATCTTGACAACAAATACAACAATGCTCATGATTAACACAATTAATTCAAGGCTCATCAAATTTATCAGCAAGGGAAAGTAGATCTACAATCTTAGTGCTTGTCAATGGTTGTACACTTGCAACCATATTGACATGAACTTAATTTGAAGGCTTAAAGAAAGTAATAGGTTTCTCAGATGAGTTCTTGGGAAAATGGTTTTTCTCTCAGTTTTCCTTTCTCTTGAAAAAATATTAGAAAATTTTAACCCCCTTCATGCGAGATTATTCTCTTCACATTTATACCATTCTATTCACTCATTTTATTTCCAATTTCCCCCAAAAGTGTGAATATTCAAGGGAATATTCCCCTTTACAACATATATTTTAATCCACATTATTCTCATGAAGATGCCTCATCAAATGTTTCAGTGTGAGAACTATGAGCCTTCCATGTTTTCACTCTATTTATGTATGAATGGGATGCCATGTCATCACTTTTACCCACTTATTTAATCATTATTTTCCCTTGGTGACTGGAGACATTTTTTTGATGATTTTCGAGCGCCTTGTGCAATTTGATTTGACATATGCTCTTATTTGATTTTCCAAAATCTATTTTGAATGTTGTATATTTATTTTCATGCCTTTTGGGTTAGTTATCACGCATGATTCTTGTCAAATCAGATCAATTTATCATTTTTTTCTCAATGCCAATTCATTTCAACTTTTAAATTGCTTGTGCAGATATCTTATTGAGATCTCAAGAATAATTTCACCATGATTACTTGAATTCAGCTCACCTGCCTTGAATTTCCTATAAAAATACACCACTTACTTCATTGTTTCACACTTTCTTCTTTGTGTATAATCACTTTGAGGAAATCCATCTATATTATGGTAGGAAAACTAGTGGAACCCAGTTTGAAAGAAATATCTACTGAAGATTTGCATTCTATCTTTGATTTTTGGGTCTAGATGAAAATTTTGTAAGGATGATGTTTGAGATTGTTGATCTTGATGATTACACTGGGCCTTTAACAACTCGAGTTGTTTGAGTTTCTCTCATGAGAAGACTTATCAGGATAAGTCCCATTTTCTCTACTTTTCAGATGATGTATTTTCATCTATTCAGCTTGAGCATCAAAGGGTTCCTGAGGATTTGAGGGAATTATGGAATGTAAGTAGGCCCAGTGTGTAGGATTTGACCAACTACAAAGTCCCTACCTTTGTGATGAAGCATTTGTTACAAAAGAGATTCCTCTGGAATCTTATGTGCTTGATGGAGAAATTTTATTGACTACATGATCCCTCCCTTTATCACCAACTAAATGCATTGGAGTAACATGTTTCAGTCTTGGAGGAAAAACAACCAATGACTACACCCCCTCCATCTCCTTGAACCATCACTTCCTTTTGTGAAAAAAAAATGGGTGATTCTAGCTTAGGGTATTTTGTTCTAATTACTACTTAAATGCCTTCTTACTCTAGTTGTTCTAGAATTAGTTGTGGTTACACTTCTAGATCAAGGTTCTTAGCCAACTTCTTCTACCAAAACTAGAGGGAAAAGGTCATTTTCTAAAGGTGGTTTAGATATGGGTGAATGGGTCTCTTCTTACAAGAAGAGGTCAGAATTGCTTAGCCTGTTAGATGGTCCCTTGTCCAGCCTGGATGATCTTAAATCAATGGGAATGTCTTCACACACTTTGGAAGGAGACATTATTTTTTTCAAATGGCACTAGGGATGGATGAACATGGGCCTAGGAAAAAAATTGGTGAAAAAAATTCCTCTTTGCAGAGGATTTTTTGGTAAAGGAGTTTGTGGTATTGGATGTTTAAAGTTTCTCGTTATTGTCTTTTCTTTTGTAATACAAATCTGGCAGATATATATGTAATATTTCTTCTCATGGGTTGGGGCCCCTATAGATCCCCATTTTTTTTTTTCAAAATGTAGAAAGTACAAACATCTCATTAGTTTATATGATTTTACAAATGGACATAAAATTTCATCCAAACAATATAAAAATCTAATGCATTATATCAAATCACAATTTATATAAGAGAATAACAAGTTTTAAAAGTAATTTTCATCCTTCATGAAGCAATAATATCAAATGAAACACCAAGTTAAAATGAAATATGAAAAGAAGATAAAGTTTTAAGAATGAAAAGCCTAAGCTTGTTCATCATCTTTCATGTCTGCATCCTTTTTTTCTTCTTTCAGTTTCTTCTCATGTTTCTTCTTCTTTTGGCAACCTTGCCACATATGCATCATACCTTCAAAAGAGCTCATTGATTTCTTCTTCATCTGGCCCTGTATGGTGTTGGAAGATCAATGTCTATCTTGTTATTACGTCCACACATTAGCCCATTTTTTTCTTGTATTCTAATGGCCTAGATTTTAACTCTGTAATTTTGTTCTCAATTTTCCTCATTGTTTTAATAACTTCATAGGAGAAATTTTCTTTCTGGATGTTTTTCTCAAAAGAGATGAACAAGAAATCAATTTTTAGATCACCATAGCTCTTCTTGAATTTTTCAAAAACCATATCTTCAAGTTTTAAATCAATAGCATCTAAAGTATCATTGACCCATTTCCTTTTAACTTCTATTTTTTCTTTGATCCCATTCAAAAATTCCACCCTGATATTTTCTAATTCCTCCATAACATGTTGAGTTCCTTTGAATTCCTTTTTCACAATCCCTTATTTTCAACCAATTCATCACTGATTTGAGTTATATGGTCCAACTTGGGAAAAATTCCTTCAAAGTAGAAGATTTTATTATCACACTGCTCAATTATTTCATCAATTTCATTAAGCCTATTCTTGAGCTCTTCATACTTTGTCTTGGCTTCTTCAATTTCTTATTTTCCCTTTTTTGTCAATTTCTCAACCCATGTGTCCACAACCTGAACTTTCTTAACAACCTTATCAATATTTTCCATTCCTTCAGGGGTATTGACAGAGGTACTTTCTTGAGTTTGACTAGACTGCCCAATTAATTGTTGTCAGACTAGAACTCAAAGCTTTGACTTGTTCTTTCAATTGTTTTTTAGTTATCCTATCCTCATCAACCTTTTGTAACAAGTCACTTACTACCTCTGATACTCCCTATTTTAGTTGATCTCTTGAAGGCTTTCCTAAGGGAATAAGTTGAACATTGTAGTCATTGGTTGTTATATTTTCTCTAGTTTTTCCTTCGTGAGGGATTGCCACTTCTAAAGTTTTAGATCCCAAGTGGATAATTGAGTCTTGGAAATAACCCTATATTTTGGAGGTCCTCACTAGTTTTGAAAATATAGAGTCTATGGCCTCAACAGGGAAAATTTTTCTTCCTTTGAAACTCCCATATCTACATTTTTCAAGATTTGTCCTAGATTTTGTTTCTGCAATTCTTGTTGGGGTTTCTTGGGGACAACCACCAACTACTTGGGACATCTCTTGTTCACTTTGGGTTGATGGTTCTACCTACTTTTCATGTTCTTATCCCATAGTTATCTCTTTATTTTCACTCTGTATTGGAACTTCCCTAATTGTCTTCCTTCTTGGTCTTGAGTTTGGGGTTGATCAATATCTTTATAAATTACATCAGTAATTGGGATATGTTCTTTCTTTATTTCTTCAATTGATGCAATCTTAACTTCAACTTTTTCCTTGGGAGTTTCTTGAACTAATATCTCTCTTGCAGGATCTCCTTTTCCTTCCAATATTTCCACCTCCTTGGAGGTTTTTGGGTTGACACATTATCATCCTTTTTCTCTGTTGATATCTCAGGTTGTGTCATGGTGGATTGGCTTCCCATTGTTGGTTCCTATTCTCACCCAAAACTTGTACATCCACACCAACAATAACTTCATCCTTAGCAGTTGCATCTTGTGCAACCTATGTTGTTTTTTCTCATCTACATATTTCCCTATTTGAGATGGCTCACTATCCTTAGTGGCCTTGACATCATGGGAAGGATATTTTCCCCTAATACCTCAGTACTTACACCTTTTTCACTAAGCACCTCTGGCTTATTTGACTCTGAATCTTCCTGATCTGTAAAGGAAACTTTGATGCTTGAACTTTGATTTTAGTGGTTGGAATATGAGTAATTTTTTCCACTTCTTCACTCATTTGAAGATCACTTACATTATTTTTTTTTTTTCATCAATAGATATGTCAAATGCATCAATGTGGAAAATTCCTCACCAATATCAACATCCATTATCTCTACTTGACTCTTTGCTGACTCTTGCAATTGTTCAAATAAAGGTATATTAACATTTTCAACTTGACATGGTTTCAGATGTTTTCACACCTTGATTCAAGACTTCACTATCTACTAGATTAGATAAGACATTACCTTGAGTTGTTTGTTCTTGAGTGTTCCCAATTATCACTCTCTTAAGATAAAGGTGAAAATAAAGGCATTGGTTTCCCAACCTATGGCACTGATGCTACATGTCATACCTGGAAAACATCAATTCTTTCATGTTCTAGGGGATTAATCACTACATCCATATGCTTATGTTTCCTATGTGTATGAGCACCTTCTCTTACTAGAATTGGCTCATACACAATTTTGTGTCTCTTATGTGCCCTTTCAAACTTCTTAAGGTCTAGTGCTGCTCTTTTTTCTTCATCATGTGGCTTAGATTGTGAATGGCCACTTGTTATGGCCCCACTCATCAACTTATCAGCATTTTGGGTTTTGGAAAAACATCTGAAGGAGTCCTATGAGTAGCCATACCCTTCCCTTTTTCTTGAAGTGGTAATGCAAAGGTGATAGGAGCATTCTCCATAGATTTCAAAAGCATTTCCTCTAGTCCTCTATCTTAGATCAAACATAGAAGTACAGTCCCACTGGTAGTAGTAGAATGTCATTCATCTATAAGTTCTGAAGTAGGCATTTTTGAAGGTCAATTGAGGAGATTTTCCTCCAAGGGATCCATTTATCAACTCCTTCTTTCAGGGGAGGAAGGTCATCTTTCAATTTTCCCAAATCCCTAAAGTTATTAAGAACTCTTATGCTTTGAATTGATAAATCAATGTTCTTTTAGGCTAACCAATTCAATTTTCTCCTCATTACATTAGTTATCTGGGCATATGAATCATTTGATTCCTCTTCATTCCATTTCAAAGGGGCTATCGGTTGTCCCTCCACCTTTTGATCAAGATAATATTGACTCACAATATGTGGATCATCCAAAACTCCCTCAAGGATAACAACAATCTTGAAGTCTATAATTTGGGTAAGGGTCATTCTTGAGAAGTCTCTTAGCCTGACCTCTTCCTCATCTCTACAATTCATCCAATAATCCTCAAATTGAGGCTCATGTTCAAAATTGTTTACAAGATTGTTTAACACCCACCTGATGTCATAGTTGGCCCTTGCCTCAAACCTTTCCATCTCAAACCTTTTCATCTCATCTTCCATTAATATAGCCTTTATAATTAAAGGGCAGGAGTAATTTCCAATCTTGATGGGAAACTTAATGTTTATCTTGTGTTTTCAACAATTAATTTGTGAACTAGTGTCAATTATCTTCAATTCTAAGGCCATTTTTTCATCTAAGTGGTAAATTTACATGGTTGGCATTAAAATCCATTGACCTTGATGTATGTAAATTTCTTATATTGAATGAAATACATCCATATTCCATGATTACTTATCTAGCCTCCTCAAAATCTTGTATTGTTCCCATTCTGGCCTGAATAAACATATGATTGGTGCAAAGAAGGCATCATTAACCAATCTCACATTCTCTTTCCAATTAACCAACTATAATTGAGGGAAAATCTCATGCATTTGAAATTTTTAAAGTCAGCATGTGGCAAGAGGCCAGGGAAACACTGTGGCCTGCAATATTATAAATCAAATAAGTCATCATGTAAAATTCCAATTTTGTAGCACCACCCATCTCTATTTTTTCATTAGTGCTACCATGTGGTCATGAAGTGCTTCTATGATGAAGGTTTCCCAAAAAATTCTCCCCTTCTTCTCCAAAACTATCCACATATAGGTGCACATCCATTCCTTGAATTCATTCATGGTCTCCAATCCATCCATTCGACTCAACAATATAATCACATCCTCTGCTTCTTCAACAAATTGTGCCCTAACCAATATTTTAGGGATTCAAGTGGTTTCCTTCTTCTCTCTACTAAGATCCATTTAGTATTTATGAGCCTGACATAGTCCTTTTTCTTGGCCTCATAATCTTGTAGGGCTAAACCAATACCCAAGGTTATTGGATTTCTTATTACAGAAAATTTTAGCATTATCCTAATGGTACAGGCATCAAATTCAACACTTCCTCACCAATTCCATCCAGTACTTCCCCTTTTTGGGTTGTAATTCATATGCAAAGCCACACTAGTTCTAGGAAGTGTATTGAGGGTGGAATAACACCAACTAAAGAAATATCACTATCTTGAATTGATTTCATGGATTCACTCTTGTTAGGGCTATTCAATATTTGTAGAAACTCTTTTAAGTTGGCATTCATTAAATCCATGTCTATGATTTTATCCAGAGTCAATGGTGATTCGGATGCAACTAAAAACAAGACAACATGGTCTTCATCTTTAATGCCCTAGTTTTACTTCAAATTTCCTTGCAAATGAAATAAGAGTATGGGAGTGTCTTAGTTCTTACTAATTTTCTAGTGAATACCTATGTAATTCAAACTGGTTTGAAATATTTTCAATCTTTGGTTCTCAATCAAGCTCCACGATCGATTTCACGTTGTTCCTTAAGGAAATATGCTAACAATGGTGTCCAGATCTCAAAAAATGATATCAAAAAGCTCAATGCGTTCAAAGAATTCAAAATTTCTCCTTGATTTGTGTGAAAATGCATTGAAGGGTGGTAGTCATTAATGTGTTACATCATGGTCATCCATTTTCCTTTCCCAATTTTAAATATGAGCCATCCACATGGAATAGCCTTATGCAATGTGGGCTTGGGGAAACTTTTTACACTTTTGCATCATGTCTTAAATGCATACACATTTATCTATTTGACCCGATTTCCCACTTTTGACTTTCATCTTGAGTTTGACACATGGTTACATCTTAATGGTGGTGGAGTTGTGGGTCATTTCTGAATATTTTTCTCTTTCTCATTTGAACCCAAAATTACCAATTTTTTTATGACTACTTCCCCGCTCTTTACATGAGAAAGAGCCACATGTGCTTGTGGGCCTCAAGAGCTTATTTGCACTTTTATACTTTATTACCTTAGTGTGTAGAAATACAACCATGCCTTGATTCCCCACATTCAACCAACTTGTGACACATGTATTTCTTCGGAGGTGGAGTCAATTTCTGTTTTTTCACCTTTTGACTATGAATATTTGGAAGAATATTCATTGGGCCTTGGGGATTAATTTGCAAATTTTGAATGTTATAAAATTTTTACAAGTTTGCAACTTAAACCCACCATACCATGACCAACTGGAACATGCCATGTATCATTGGGTGGTGGAGCCAAATATGAAATTTGCAACATGATTAGGGAATAGTGTACAGAGGTAATTTTCCTGATTTTAAAATTGATTCAGGATCATTTTTTGTAGTGATTTTCAATAACAATGTATCTAACATGATGCTCTACCAAAAATAGGAATAACAATCTAAAAACATGATTTTCAAATGGATTTAACATGACTGTAACTTTTGAACTCACATTTTCACATGGGAAAAATAGAAAATGTAAAAATAATTCAAAGGCATGTTCCAAACAAAGGGGTGATATTATTTTGAGCACCAACATCAGCTCTGAATTAGGGATGGGTACCCCTGTGGGTTGCACAAGAACCATAACCACACACACACACACACACAATAGACCAAGTGCCAATTTCTATTGGGTTACAGAGTCAAGTAAAATACAAAGTAGTTCAAGTGACAATAACACATCTCTCAAATACATGCCGAGAAACTAGTGCAACTGGTCATTGTAGACTAGGAAAACAAAAAGGGAAAGAAAAACACACGTAAAATTGAGAAACAAATAAAAAGACTATACAATATACATTGATGCATACCTTGTTTTGGAATTAGTTGAAAATTTTTTGGTGTGCCTACCATTAACACATAACTCAAGTAATTCTCCATCTAGATCCTTTAAGAATAAAGTGTGTTCAATAATTATGATATCAATGGAATAAGGGCCCACCCATAATACATAAATTTTTCCACGTTTTCCCTTTTCTTCATGTATTCTATCCGAAAATAACACAAGATCTCCCACACTGAAAGTTATAGGAGTTACCTTTTTTTCAAATAATCTTTTAAGCTTTTCCCTAAAATTTAAATGTCTGTGGTGGGATTATCTTTTTTCTTCATCTAACTCAACAATATAATAAATCCTTACATCATAAGGGTTGACTTCTTCATCCTTAAGTTGTTGAATGAATTGGTAAGATGATATTTTCATGTGTAGGGGAAGAAGGTCTTGAACTCCATAGAGTAGTTTGAATGGGATATTTCTAGTGGCTATTTTAGCATTGATTATATCTACCCAAATAGAAAAATTCAACTTCTCATGCCATCTTATTTTGTTAACCTCTAGTGTCCTAATTATCTTCAACAATTTTTTTTTTTGCTTAATTCAACTGTCTGTTTCCCGAGGGTTGTAGTTAGATGCATATGTTAGGTTTATTCCATACTCTTGACACATGGCCACCAATGGTTTAGATCAAAAGCTCATGGCATTGTTAGCAACTATTTTGGCAGTACTCCAAACTTGCAAATCATATGATTTAGGATAAAATCCATAACACTCTAATGAGTTTCTTTCTTAGTAGGGATAAAATCAACCAGCTTGGTTAAGTAATCAGTGGCTACCAATATCCATCTGCAACCTACACTTGAAGGATATGATATCTCCCCAACAAAATCCATACCCCATTGTTTAAAAGGGGCTTCAATTGATACTGGTTGTAAAGGGAGAGCACCTGAAGCCTTCATTCTTCCTAAAAATCATTGACAAATTTCACATTTTCTTACTAACAAGGTTGTATCTTTAAAGAGTGTGGGCCACCAATAACCAACCCTTAAGATCTTGTGGGTAGTTACTCTTCCAGAAAAATGACCCCACATACTCCCCCATGAAAATATACAATTAATTTAGGAGCTTCATCTTCAGCAATACATCTTAGGAGAACCCCTTTAGGATTCTTCCATGCCAACCCATAATCAGTGATGATGTACTTTTGGGAGACTAACCTAAGTGTCCTTCTTTGATTCTTATTTAAATGTCCAGGACACTCCAAATTTCTAAGGTAAAATATGATGTCCTTGTACCATGCAGAACTAACTAATTTCTCATGAACATTCATATCTCCCTCCTCAACTTCATTTACCTCCATCACTTGCAGATTGCTTTCTGCCATTAGCTTTTCCAAGCCTAGACCTCTAACCAACTTAGTAGTCTGAATATCCATGTCATATTCTTGCAATTTGTTCACCCATTGACATATTTTACTTGAGATTTCCATTTCGACAAGATGTCCTTGACCATGGTATGGGGAACATAAGCTATGATTTTGGAACTTAAGATATATGGCTTGAAAAATATTTGTTGCTCTAACCAAGGAAAAGGCCTACTTCTCCATGATGGTGTATTTCAACTCACCCCCTGTAGTGCTTTACTAAATAAATAAATTGTCCTTTCACTTCCCTCCTCATCCTTCTACAATAATACAGATGCAATGGTATTTTTAGAGGAAAAGAAAACATTTGAAAATATTTTTGTAATTAGGAACTGTTAAGACAAGAAAATTCTTTAGTGCTTCCTTGATTCCAGTAAAATCTTGGATAACTTCCTCTTCCCATTTGATAATCTGATCCTTATTTAGCATACTTGTGATGGGGATAGTCATCTCAGAAAAATTGGAAATGAATCTCCTGATGAATTTTATTTAACCAAAGAAGGATTGAATTCTTTTCTTGGTTTTGGAATAGGAACTTTTCCAATAGCTTCCACTCTTTAAGGTTCAATCATGACCCCTTCCATAGATACAATGTTCCCCAATTGCTTTGCCTTTTGAACCCTAAAATCACACTTCTTAGGTTTCAATGAGATTCCATACTCTTTACATATCAGTAGCGTCTTCTCCATATGTTGTAGGTGATCACTCCTCTTTCTTGAGAAAATTGTCACATCATCCGAGTACGTAGCAATAAAATCATTGATGTAACCTAAGAATGCTGCACACATACCATGTAAAACTAAATAATTTCTCATCAACATTCATATCTCCCTCCATCACTTACAGATTTACCTCCATCACTTGCAGATTTCTTTCTACCATTAGCTTTGGCAAGAATAGAACTCTAACCAACTTATTAGTCTTAATATCCATTTCATATTCTTGCAATTTGTTTAACCATCAACATATTTTACTTGAGATTTGTATTTATGACAAGATGTCCTTGAATGAGGTATGGGGAACATAATCTATGATTCGGAACTTAAGATATATGGCGTGATTTTTTTTTTTACTCTTACAAAGGAAAAGGCTTGCTTCTCCATGATGGTGTATTTCAACTCATCCCCTACAATGTTTTACTAGAGAAAGAAAATGGCCTTTCACTTCCCTCCTCATCCTTCTGAAATAATATAGATGCAATGGTATTTTTAGAGGAAAAAGAAAACATTTGAAAACATTTTTGTAACCAGTGGACTGTTAAGACAACAAAATTCTTTAGTGCTTCCTTGATTCCAAGTAAAATTTTGGATAACTTCCTCTTCCCATTTGATAATCTGATCCTTATTTAGCATACTTTTGATGGGGATAGTCATCTCAGAAAAATTGGAAATGAATCTCTTGATGAATTTTATCTAACCAAAGAAGGATTAAATTCCTTTCTTGGTTTTGGGAATAGGAACTTTTCCAATAGCTTCCACTCTTTCAGGGTCAATCATGACCCCTTCCTTAGATACAATGTTCCCCAATATATTTTCCTTTTGAACCCCAAAATGACACTTCTTAGGGTTCAATGAGATTCCATACTCTCTACATATCAGCAACATCTTCTCCATATGTTGTAAGTGATCACTCCTCTTTCTTGAGAACACTATCACATCATCCTGGTACATAGCAATAAAATCATTGATGTAACATGAAAATGTTACATACATACCATACAAAACTAAATAATTTCTCATGAACATTCATATCTCCCTCCTTAAATTCATTTACCTCCATCACTTGTATATTTCTTTCTGCCATCAGCTTTGTCAAGAATAGAATGCTAACCAACTTAGTAGTTTGAATATCCATGTCATATTCTTGCAATTTATTCAACCATTGACATCTTTTACTTGAGATTTATATTACTCGACAAGATGTCCTTGACCGAGGTATAGGGAACATAAGCTATGATTTTAGAACTTAAGATATATCGCTGAAAATTGTTTTTCTCTAACCAAGGTAAAGGCTTGCTTCTCCATGATGGTGTATTTCAACTTAGCCCCCTGTAGTGTTTTACTAAAGCAATCCATTGGAATTTCAGTTCCCTCCTCATCCTTCTACAATATTACATTTGTTATGGTAATTTCATAGCAAAAAGAAAACATTTGAAAAGCTTTTTTTGGAATTAGGGCTGCTAAAATATGAGCATTATTTAGTGTTTCCTTGATTCCAGTAAAATCTTGGACAACTTTCTCTTCCCATTTGATAGTCTGAACCTTATTTAGCATACTTTTGATTAGGATAGTCATCTCAGAAAAATTTGAAATGAATCTCCTAATGAAGTTTATCTGACCAAAGAAGGACTAAATTCCTTTCTTGGTTTTGGGAATAGGAACTTTGTCAATAGCTTCTAGGTCAATCATGACCCCTTCCTTAGATATAATATACCCCAATAAATTTTCCTTTTGAACCCCAAAATGGAACTTCATAGGGTTCAATGAGATGCCATAATCTTTACATCTCAGTAACATCTTCTCCATATGTTGTAAGTGATCACTCCTCTTTCTTGAAAACACTATCACATTATTCTGGTACACAACAATAAAATCATTGATGTAAATTGAGAATGCTACATTCATAGCTCTTTGAAATGTAGCTCCAACATTCATCAGGAAAAATGAAATTCTCACATACACATAGGTAGGTGTGCACGTACCCAAAATTGTAGGGTCTTGCACCACTTTGAAACAATGTAACACGTGCCCCAATGATGATACAATAATCCTCACAAGGTGTTCGGGATCCAGAAAAGATCTCCAAGTATGCGTTAACATCCCATAGGCACCGATTAGCCCCTATGTGCTTTTCTTTTCCTTCCCCTATTTTCCTTTGTTTTTCATTCTTAAGTGATAAAACCACCGCCCACTGGCAATGGTCTCGTGACCGCCGCCCGGATAAGGCAGCGGTCCTATAACTACCACCCTTCTCGGGCGGCGGTCCTTCATGCATTTTACTGAAAGTTATTTTAACTCCTGTCTCATGTAAAAATTCAATGTTTACTAGCTTTTTTCATCGCCTTTGCTTGTATTTATGATTCTGGTTCCCTGGAATAGTGTTTTTGCATTGTTTATGGTTTAAGAGATCAAATTGGTTTTCACCTTTGGATAAATGAAAATTCTATAAATAGTTGGCTTGTGCTCAATGAAAAGGCCCCTCAAATTTGCCTCTCAATTTCTCATTTCAATAGCTTAGTCTTTCAATTTTTCTTAGGATTCATAGTTTTATTTGTTGAATGCATGGTTAGTGTTGTTTAGTTGTTAAGAAGCCACATAATCTTCTTGTGCTAAGTGTTGTTACTATTTCATGCAATCCATTGGAGTAGGATAGTTTAATTTTCAGTAGGAAGCCATTAAAGTTACAGGTTTTGTTTGTCAAAAAGAATAGTTTTAGGTTCTAGATGTTTTATGTTGCATGACTCGTAATAAATCCCGCTAGGAATTACATAAGCCAAGCTCTATTCTCTTCCGCTATCCCTCTCCTACTCACATTATATTCAGTCTACATCCTAAGCTGCCATTATTTCGATACCAACTTCTATTGATGTTAACATCACACGCTTTTCTAGATTCATGTGAGCATGAAGGAATGAGGAGATCACACTGAGGGGAGAAAGCCACACACCATCAGATTCACCACTGTTATGCAAAATCTAGGTTCAAGATATCAAAGTTCTAGTTAAAGCATATCAAATAGAGTAGACAATCATTTCATTTCAGTTAATTTTACTTTCGATATAGCCAGGGAAGCTATGGGAATTGATAGTTTCTGTGAAACTATGATTCACTCCTCACTTTTGAGGTAGGATCAAGAGTCTTTTGAATAGAATAGATCGAGGTTACGGTTATTTAGAATAGATTCACAATTACAGTGCAAGTAGCTATTCTCGGCTACTTTGTTTTTTTTAATTTCATTATTAGTTTAGTTTTCAATTTCTAGATATTTTAAATAATTTCTCTTTCAATTTCGTTTAATAAGTTCATCAAAAACACAAAAATAGAGAAGTTATATATGCTATAGATATACTTTACATAGTTAAATATTACTTTGCTACAGATTATATTTACATCATTGCTTTTGTATGACAATCACAAGACCTAGGGAGCCCAAGGAATACGTATTTGAGCCAATCATGCCTCAACCCAATCTTATTACAACAATCACGACATATATTAGAACCTTAGAATCCAAGTCTTCTAAACAACAACAAACTTGCAACAAATTAGCTCACAAGTAAGAGGGTTAAACATAGAAGACGACCAAGAACACACGTTTTGGTCAAACCAACCAAACTATAGATTACCCTAGACAAATATCCGCATGACTGTATAAGGGCTTGAAAGAGAGAAAACATTGGCTATGACCCTTTGGTCCCATGCATGAGCACGCAAGAGCCATTCTCACTAACATAGACACTAGCTTAAGAATTCAGGTTGCCAGAATGGCTATGAGGTACTCTGAGAAGATTACACAACTTGTAGTTCTAAATATAGAGGCTGAAAAGGCATACAAATATTGGATACTAGGGATTAGATATTGATTCCTCGTATGACCATAGTAGGTCCTCAAAAACCAAGAATCTACGGTTGTGATCCACAAATCCCACAACCCAACGGACCCACGGGGTAATCTGACATTGATGCTAGTTTACACACATCAGTATTCAGATCCACTCCACTTCCACCTATCATCATCGCTTAGTTATCCTTATTAGACATAGTAGCTAACAAAGCTAAGGATTTTTGGACTAGATCGGAAAATCGACCATAGAATCCACTATATACCCATAATCCATCTTATGACCTATCTCGGAGATATACACGAAACAATTCCAGTCATTTTCCACATATCCCACAACCTATAGACCGGATTACGCCAGAGCTCAATATTGATTGGAGCCTTTGAGCAGTCATCCTCACCGACCGATTATTACACTAGTTTAGGTTAGGAGGGCCTTCTTTGCCTTATATTTGTAGATTCCATTAGTGTGTGTCGAAGATATAAGATTGCCTAACTAGTTTTTCTACATCCCATGTATAGTCCATCCCCACTGGCTGTCTCGGCATGACCTCAGGAGGTCGGGTGCAAGGAAGAGTTACTTTTAGATTCCCATTCTCGCTTTTCACTTTTCCATTATACAAAATTGGTGAACCTGACATGAAACAAACAACTGTTTCATCTTCTATACCTCATTAGCCTTCACATCAGCTTCACCAACAAAATTGGTGAACCCGATGTGAAACAAACAACTGTTTCATCTTCTATACCTCATTAGCCTTCACATCAGCTTCACCAAACAAAATTGGTGAACCCGACGTGAAACAAACAACTGTTTCATCTTCTATACCTCATTAGCCTTCACATCAGCTTCACCAAACAAAATTGGTGAACTCTGGCATGCAAGGAACAGTTACTTCACTCTCTCCTTTTCCCTTTTAGTGTTTCATCTTCTTTCATCCACCTTCGCTCTTTCCCATTATTCTACGGGTATTCATATACCCCCCGAATATGTCGAGATACGATGCATATCACGAGACCTCTCCTAGGTCTTGAAGCATACTATGTTCAACTTAATATGACCATCACCCTCACTCTCAAAGATGGGGTGACAACTATTCAACTAACCAATTATCAACACAAACTCTCGCCCCAAAGGACTAGATATAGTTCTTCTTTCCAAATAGAGGAGTTGGATCAGCTCACTCCAACGTAACACCCAAAGCCTTCAGGCTCAAATGCCATGACGTTTACAGGAGAATCTGGTTTGTCTCCTCAGGTATTACTTAGACCACAAATTAGTAGACAATCAGATCCATCTAGTTCATCTCCATATCTATTTTTAGATGATGAAATTCAGTGCATTATGCCAGGAATGAACAACACTCTTGGAGTACGTACCCACCTGTAGGAAGTTTACAAACACAACCCAGGGTCTCATTTCAAGAAACGACCTCCATGCCACTACCTATAGGAAATACCCTCAGTGAAACTTGGTAGGGAAACGATCAATTCATAATAGGATATCACATGCCTATACAACCTTCGAATATACAACAAACGCCACTAAAGTAAAATACTGTGACTTCACCAAATGAATTCATTTCGACTTTAGTAGAAAAAGTTAGAGGGTTAGAACTTGCTCAAGCAAGTCAAAATTCTCAATTCATACTGCAAGAAATTCCAATCTTCCACATCATCCTAGCCAAGTAGACCCCCTCATAGGAATAGGCACGTTAGGTATGCCTCCTCAAGTATCACAACAAACACCGCCTAGAACCGCATTCTCAAACGCCGCTCCAGTGGAGAATATGATACCTCCCGGTTTAGTACAAAATAATCCACTCTTGGGCAATACTCCTTCATACTTAAACATGTATTCCAAATCACCACAAGGAGATATGTTCTCCTCTCCCGGCATGTTTTCTCAACCACAGGGATTTCCTTATACCCCTGCAAATGCATACATTACACCATATCAACAACCCATTCCACCTCCACCCCCTCAGCAGGCACCATTGATGGTCGAAACCTATGCGATAGGGACTTATTCAAAATATTTGAAAGAGCCCTTAGACTTCACCATACGAAGCATCATGCTTCCAAGACCTCTTCCTGATTTTCCCAAATACAAAGGGGAGGGAGATCCAAACACACATATCAAGGCCTATGCCATAGCCATTCAAGAGCTGCTCCCTTGGGATGGGGTTGTTGCCAAAATATTCCCAAAACCTTAGAGGGCATCACCCTCGATTGGTATTATAGAATACCTGAAGCTTCCATCCATTCATTTAAACAACTCATTTTAGAGTTCATTAAGGCATTTGACATGAAAAAACTATTGAGAACAGGAATCAAGGAATTCTTGCACATTAAGCAGGAACACAATGAATTTGTCACTCATTTCATCCAAAGATGGCGTACAGTCCTTTATTCTTCGGAAAGTGCTCTAAACATGGACCAAATGGAACTATGCGATTTATTCCTTCATTCTCTCAGCAGAGAGGTAAAGGAAGAAGTCCAAAAGTTCCCACTAAGGACTTACGATGAAGTACTTGAGAGCGCCCTTTGAATAGATCAAGTGGAAATAGATAGTGGTCGCAAGACGTATGGAACAAATGGGAGGTTAATCACCCCTAGCCAGAATACTACGACTTATCCTACTACCACAAATGTCAATCAAGGACCTAAAATCCTTAACAAAAATCTCAGAGACAACAGATGGAGTAACTGACCAAGCTAAAAAGGAAAATGTTGTAAATACTCCACCACTGATTAACAATCAATGAAACAACAATTTTACCCCAACAATCAATACAGTGGATTTTAATCATCCACAACAACAACAACAACGGTAGATCCAGACACAGGGTCCAAGCCAAAACTCAACTGGATATCAAAACCAAAACCAAAACCAAAAACAACAAATGCAAAACTTTAATCCTAATAGGAAATGGTTTGATCAGAGTTTTGGACCACAATATGCACCAAACCAGCAACCTAGGAATTACAATCCTAACTCATATTGTGGTTTCCACAAAATTCGAGGCCATGACACTAGAACGTGCCGTGATTACAATAAGTTCATGCAACGTTTGCCAAAGGAACAAAGACAACTTTTCATAGATATGTTCTTAGCAGATCCTACATCACTTGTGCCAAATACTTTCATGGAGCAGTCTCTCCTCAAAATGCACCCCTCAAGATCTTCAACGATCCACTCCCAAATCACAATAAAAACAAATTAAATCCAAATGGGATGAACAAGGGCATAATGACATGAAACAATGATCATGAAGCCTTGACTTCACTAAACCCACCAGTTGCACCACAATTAGGAAGTCAGCCACGACCCAAGATAGTCGGTTTAGTGGAGTTAGACACTGAACTACACGTAGAAGTCAGAATGAGGACACGAGAGTATTCCTTTCACCAAGTTCAAGTTACCCTCTAGAAATAGATAACATTCAATAGCTATTAGTAAAACCCATAGGTGCCTATGATTTAACTAATTACCTAACAAAACCTTATCTCACATCTCCTTTTTGGACTTACTAAAGAACTCTCCTACCCACAGGGCTACTCTTTTAGAAGCATTAGGTTTAGTACATCTAATTAACATCACTCCACCTCCCAAAACATAGGTAAACCATCTAGACTTTGATATCCACCCTCACGGGGCAGCCGGATAGGGATAACGAGTTTATATTTGAATAAATAAATGCCAATGAGATGCTTTGAGATTGCATGAAAAAGTGATCCGACCTTACATTTGCAGTATGGGTTTATAACAATTATAGTAAATGCACAATGGTTGATGATGGGGTCGGATTAACATAGTCCCGTTCTCTTTCCTTCAAAAGCTAGGGTATGGAGAAACAAATTTTTCTACAACTTAGAATATGCTAAGAGGCTATGATATCCTTAAGGCCACTTCGATTGGAACCATAATACTACTAGTTACCTTAGGACCCAAAACAATCGACTAAGTTTTATATTATAGATCGGGAAACTAACTATAATATGATCCTCATTGATAGTGGATACACCGTGCACGAAGGTAACCCCGTCTACGTTATTTCAAGAAGTAAGATTCTTGTAATTAGGAAAGATATTCATAGCCAAAGGTGATCTAAAACCATTTGATATACACCTAGCTAACTTAAAGAAAAGGCTAGGTGTTCACTCTGAGTTTGAACTCCCAACAAACCAACTTAATAAACCAACCGATGCAAAACCGAAAGAAAAGTTGGTACCTATAATGAGAACTAGAAACTATAAGCTTAATCAAGAATATCCCATCCCTCAAGGATGAGGCTAACATTATCGAAATAGTATCATTAGGAACTACTACAAAAATTGTCGAATTTCTAGAACATGATCTACTAATTTTCCTGCCATTTGATTCTGTATGCATGGGATATACCCTAGGAGTTGGTTCTCTTCCAGCAATAATAACTTTGCATGGTATAAGTAACCAAAGTGGATGAAATAGACGAAATGAATGTCCTAACATCCATCTTCCCAATTAAGTATTGGAATCTTCATTTCGATGGAGCTAGATGTCATTATGGGGCTAGGGCAGGTGTGATCTTTACTTCACCCGAAGGAAAAATCCTACCAATTTCCTTTAAAATAAATTTTGAATGTACAAACAATAGCACTGAGTATGAAGCCCTCCTCTTTGGCCTCATCCTAGCTAAAAGGCTCGGTATTAATGACATCAAGGTGTTAGGAGACTCTTAATTAATAGTAAACCAAATCTCTGAGGTGTATGAGACCAGAGCTGAACACTTACTGCTCTATAAAACAACAGTATTAGATTTGAGCAAAGAATTTGACTTCATATCCATTGAAGCAATCCCGCAAGAAAAAAATATTCTTACAGATTCGATAGCAACCTCAGCATCATGCTTCACTCCAAACAGTGAGTTAGAAGACACTGTTTCATAGTATCCCTTCATCTTGAACCGTTAGTGAAAAAATGTCAAACCCTCTTTTAACGAACATAGCTGAGAAAAATCTACTATCTTAGATCACGTTGATAGTGATAGAGCCACTCTTGATTACTTAAACACCTATGCAACGTTACATCTCACCCATCACGTGGTAGATTTGTCCATAATCCCACATTCATCTTCTTACTTCAGAAATCCCATGATACATCTTCCCCATAAAAGGAACTCGATATATACACGATAGATAATGGAGATGATCTAGAATTACCTTTAGCACCGCCTAAATTTAAAGAAGGTAACGCTTCTTTAATCGAAGAAAGCGATTGATATCAATATCGAATGGAAGAAGAACCAAATATCTTGAAACTAGAATCTTCGTTAACTCGGAAGAAATATAAATACACACTTGAATCCTAAAATAACATCAGAAGGATTTTGCATTTAATTATAAAGAAATGACAGGGATTGCACCACATATTGCGGTACATAACCTCGTCATCAAATCAGATGAAAAGCCAATTAAACAAAAATCAAGACCCATGAAACCCAAGGTAGCTCTCATGGTGAAGGAAGAGGTAATGAAACTCCTCCAAGTAGGATTCATCAAACCAGTCGATTACTCTCAGTGGGTATCTAATATCATTCCCGTTCTAAAAAAGAATGGGAAGATGCATTTTCATAGATTTCTGAGACATTAACAAGGTGTGCCCTAAGGATGACTTCCCGTTACCATCCATAGATGTCATCATTGACGCAACAACTAGATTTGAGATTTTGTCTCTCATGGATGGATTCTTGGGATACAATCAAATCAAAATATCTAAACAAGACCAAGCCAAAACCACATTTATAACTCCTTGGGGAACCTATTGCTATGTTGTTATGACATTCGAGTCTCAAGAACGCTGGTGCTATATACCAACGGGAAATGACGTATATATTTCATGATCTTATACACAAAATCATGGAATCCTACGTAGATGACTTGTTGGCCAAAGCCAGGAAGTGTTGTGATCACCTGGAAGTGCTCCACATCATTCTTTCATGTTTGATAGAATACGGAGTCACACTAAACCTAGAAAAATGTGTATTTGGTGTGACAGGAGGGAAGCTCCTAGGTTACATTATATCGTCACGAGGGATCGATGTAGACCCAGCTAAAATCTGGGTTGTTCTTGAAATGATCCCACCGTCGGATGAATCTGGAATCAGGTCGTTTCTTGGGAAACTTGGTGCAATCTGAAGATTCATCCCATATTTAAGCTTTGTCATTCATCCAATCAACAATCTACTCAAGAAAGAGTATAGTATCGATTGGACCAAAGACTGCAATGAGGCTTTCAAAGTAGTTAAGTGTTTCTTGTTGTCACCACCTACGCTAATACCTCCTAAGCTAGACCACCCTTTAATCTTATATTCACGAGCTACCAATGTCTCGCTAGCCTGCATGCTAGCTCAAGAAGACGATGACAAGAGAGAACGTGTAATCTATTTTACTATCCGAATTTTGCTTGACTATGAAACATGCTATACGCAAGCGAACGAGAGTGTCTTGCCATAGTATTCGCAACCAAATGCTTAAGACATTACATGATAAACCAAGAAACAAGGGTCATTGTAAAAATAGACCATTTACGAACTTTCCTCACGTAAGGATCTTTGTCTAAAAAGGATGGAGGCTTTATAACCTTAATGGGTGAATTCAAATTAACTTTTGTAAACTAGAAGTCCGTTAAGGGACAAATCATTACAGATTGGTTAGCTGATAACCCATTAGATGGAGGCAAACTAGTAGATCTGGAATTTCTCAATGAATGCATATACTACATTGAAGCTAAACCTCCCATCTCAGAATGTCCTTGGTATATAGATATTATTAATTATATCATGGACCATACATATCTAGAAGGTGCTACACCACAACAAATAAGGTGGTTACACATTATCGTAGCTAAATACGTTATTATAGAACAAGTTCTCTATCGTAAGGCTTTCGATGGAATGCTTCTAAGGTGTGTTGACACAGAAGAATCCAAGAAGATTCTCCACGAATCTCACAGTGGAATATGTGGAGGCCACTTTAGTGGTCACACCACCACTTGAAAAATACATCGGATGGGCTATTTCTGGCCCACTCTAGAACACGACGCAATAGAGTTTGTACGCAAATGTCATAAATGCCAAGAATTCTCCCACGAGATTCACATGCCAGCATAGGCTCTACAAGAAATCGCTACTCCATGGCCCTTTTCTACGTGGGGCCTAGATTTGATAGGGAAATTCTCTCCCTCATCTATAGATGGCCATAACTTCATAATCACGGCCACCGAGTATTTTACCAAATGGGTAGAGGCTATGCCTCTTACCACTGTACCAAGTTCCGTGATCACCAAGTTCATTTTGAACCAGATCATTTGCAGGTATGGTGTCCCACAAATCATTATCTTAGATAATGGGACTTCTTTTAAGAATGACGAGGTTTGTGAACTATGTAGTAAATTTAAGATAAACCATCATACAGCCTCCCTATATTACCCTCAAGCTAATGGACAGGCTGAAGCAACAAACAAAACATTGAAAGCTATTCTCCTTAAAATGGTGAAAGAAAACAAACGAGATTGGCATTTAAAGTTATACCTAGCCTTTTGGGCCCACCAAACCTTAATAAGAACACCAACAAGTAACTCCTTTCTCATTGGTATTCAGAGCAGAAGTAGTTCTCCCACTTGAGATTGAAATACCCAGTCTCCACATCTTATTACAAGGTATTATGGATGAAGATGCTTATAGAGAAGCATGTCTCTCCCAACTAGAAAGCCTAGATGAGGCCGGGTTAGATGCTAAACAGTGGCATAGAGTTTATGCTAGCTGGATGTGCCGTAGTATAACAAAAAGGTCTATGAATGAGATATATATGAAGGAGATCTGGTTCTAAGACTAGGCAATTTGGATTGACAAAAAAATACCGGTGAAGGAAGGAAATTTTGGCCCAAATGGTTGGGCCCATACCGAGTCACAAAATAATATGGAAATGGTGCATATCTCTTATGTACACCTGGAAGGTGAGGAAATCAATGAAACCATCAATTCCTTACATCTTAAACGATTATATGCGTAAGCTACCGGAACTATATCGTATAATTACATCTACATTACATCTTCATGAAGTTAGGTTCATTTTGTCCATTTGCTTCGTACAATATTGTGATCAAGGAACTTATTCTCAAAGTAATTCATTATAAACTTCTGATGGTATTGGCATAAGCATTCCAATCATACTTCTTCATTTTCATAATATCATCAACCATTTCAGAATCATTTCATCAAATAAAGCTAGATATGGAAAAGTCTCAATGGTAACCATACCAAGGTCTACATGTTTTTTCTCACTTTTGGTTTCTCCCTAGGATGGGTGTCTTGCCTATGGTTTTTCTAGAAGCTTCTTAGTGTCACATCTATCATGTATGCATATTGCTTTGGAAATAAGAACATACTAACATTTTCTCAAATAAACAAGTTAGATATAGATCAAACAGAAAATTTTATTTTTACACATTTCCTTGCCCCACCAACCTTCGGTGATGAGCTTGCATCTCTTACTAGTGATGTAGGGTTGGGAAAGGATGGGAATTCCCTTACTCACCTATGCCTTGTCCATGGTGATAAGCCCATGCTTCTTACTAGTAGCATGGGGCAAGGTGTGGGGGGTCTTCTTGACAATAAACGGTGAAGGTCATAAGCAAACAGTTCAAGTAAACCTTTGCAATCTTAAGTCAAAAGTAAATGAATCAGATGTCCAAAATTCCAAGAGAGCTCAAAACCTTGAAAACCATATTTTGTCTACCATGTGGCCATCTATGGATCTAAGTCTAGATAAACCAAAAACAAGTAGCATTCTAAACTATGGAGTCACTTGAGTAGAGTAGGTTTGTAGCATCCTAATTTGGTTCCACCAAATCTTTGTCTATCTCTCATCACTACCATTCAAAAATTTCATAGCTTGTGCCCTTTCTAGCTCTCGGTGATGAGCCCTCACATCTTACTAGTTGTGTGGAGTTAGGAGCGGGGCAAGTTCATCTGCTCATCATACCGATTTATCATCTCATTTTGTCAAAACAAATATGAAGTACCAAAAATTTCTTATAGAAACTAAAGTTCAAGATCACATTATGTCTACATTATCATATATTAGCATCATGAAATACAAAAAGAAAGAAAACATTTGTATCATTTGTTCTCCATTGCATACATTCTAAAAGCATATAAAAACAACATTATAGTTTATATGCGGAAAAAATCACAACATCATAAACACCAAGAGTCTGATCCAAAAGAATATATATATATATATATCTATATATATATAATCATGTTTCTGTTCAATGCCATCATGCGTTAGGCATGGTCAAAATGCTCAAAGAGCGAGAAAATACAAATACATTGTATAAAAAATCTATGAGGGCCAAGCGGCCTCTCAACCCCCTATGAGATCCCTCTCCAGAAGGTGCACGCCCACATCTAGGACTCCGTCTATGTTGGCGCCCGAGTGCATAGAGGGCTCACGGTCCCGAGGAGTAGCTGTGGCCTCACCATGAGAGTGACTCCTCATCAGACACTCTGTTGTCCTGTATCCTGCCAACTCGGTGCGAAGGGTAGTCACCATCCTGGCCACATGCCAGATAGGGGAAAAAATGTCGGTATTCCTACTAGCTGCTGAGGGCTCCCCTGCATCCACGGATAGCTCCGCATGGGTCTTCTCCATGGGGATCATTAGGGTATCAGTGCATACCCGGCAAATCAGGTCTCGCCACTCATCAACAGTCTCTGCAAGCAAAGGAGAAAACAAATTAGAAATACTCAAAAGATAGAAACAAAAGTAAAAAAAGGAGAGATAGCAACTAAGGAAATCCTAAAAAAACATTAAAGAGAAGGATGATAACTCACTCGGATCTCCAGGCCTCCAAGAGGGATCCCTAGGGTCAGCACCTACCACAGATGCCGCCGACTGATGTACTCCTCCCATGGCTGGAGTGACATAGCATCCCGCTATAGACTCATCCTCTCCCCCAAACCCTGAGAAAGTGGCTCCTCTAAAACTAGAGTCACCCTCTCCACACTTTGCTCTGCCCTCTCCACTGTAAGATATCCTGAGTGTCATGCCACTCAGGATCATTGTCCTCCTCTCCACCCAACTCACTAACCTCAACCTCAGTCTCCTCCTCCGTCTCTCCCCCTGTGAACTCCTCAGACTCAAAGTCTATATCAATGGGGTCATCATTGCTATGGTGGGACCGGGCGGGAATCGAAGTAAGGGTGCCTGAGGAGCACCGACTCTCCCTCGAGCACATACTACCCTCCTAGCTACAATGGGGACACTAGGAGTAACAATGGTCCAACCCCAGCCTCTAGGACCTCCCCTGGCCTCCCAAATTGATCTGTATATTGGCACCACTAGGGGAAGCATACCCACGTAAGGAAGGCCAAACTACTAAGGCACTCGACCAAAAGGATGTATCTCCACCTTCCCCATCCTGTCCACAAGCTGCCCTGTGGTGGAGCAAGAGATCAAAGTAAGAGCCTCCTCACCCCATAACCCTGTCATGGCCTAATAGGGTGTGGCCTCCATGTCATCAATAGTCAAGGAGGTGATTGGCTGGTGGGGTGCTTTGAGCATTGACATATCTGTCCATCTGGCTGCCCTCACACTCTGGGATCCACCACCTCTACACCTCTCCCATAAGGGATGAAACACTCATAGACCCAACTCATAACTAGGGTCAGATGACTCAATGACTACCCCTGTAAATGAAACACCCAGTACAAATCGTGATAGGTGGTCCCAAGTATATCAGCTCCCTAGGAATAGATCCACCATGTCCCTCAATGCAACTGCAATAATGGGGGACCGGAAATAAAGTAAGGTGTCTCCTCCCTTATCCCCGATCAATCTCGAGGAAAGGATCCCCATAATGGCCTAAAGAATCAAGGGGATAGGAAATCTAGGAATAGATTGAACTCTCACCCCCTTCTTTGAACCAGTGGAGATAACTATATCTCCCATATATGAGGCTCACTGTCGTGCTATCTCGAGCCCGTGACCTGCTTTGTCTCAAGTGTGAGCCATCTCTCGATGATCGAGACCCCCAAGATGCGGTAAACATCCTCCAAAGTAATAGTACACTCGACCCTGACTCTTGGAAATCAGAAAGTGTTCTGATCAACATCCCAATATGAAAACAAGTCACAAAGTACGTGACTCGAAGGTGAAACATGCGGGACTCGTGATATGCACAATATACCGGCCCTCTGAAGAGTGTCCTGCTCATCCTAAGAAAGGGCATCCAATACCACTGGAAGCCAATCACACACTCTCTCTCGGCTCCATCGGATATACTCCTCCTTCACCTACATACACCCAAAAACACACAAAAAGGAGTAAGTTAGTATTCACATAACATTAGAAAAATCATAAAATTAGGTAAGAATGCTAGAAACGCAAAAACAATTTCAAACAAGTATTCTTTTAGCATTCTATGAAGAATCACTTGCCCTGAGTAGGGTGGCGTTCAGTAACCACCACCCGAGCAAGGCGATGGTCATGTAACCACCGCCCTCAGTGGGAAATGTTCGTGTCCCGAATTTCCACGCGGGTCACGTGCCCTAAAGATGCCTAAAAACACAAAACATGACCATTTTGACCAAAACAAAGCCTACCCATTAGGTGCCCCCTAAGTGACCCTATTAAAACTGACATTTTCAAAAATAATCCCCCCATGAAAAAGATTTCATCATTCTAACATTTTAGGGATAAAAATGGTAAATCAAGAAAAACTAATCTATGATCTCGTGGGTCGGTGTCCCACTCACGGAGGCATGATCACAATCTCATCCCAAACGTTTTGACTATACTCTCGTCAGAAACCGTCACCATGGGTCCCAGAGCTCAAAATCAACCAAATCGATACGCATAAATGAATAGGAAAATGGGCCCACTTTTATATATATAGCATCCTGACTTGTTTTGAATGCCCTTTTTGTAGGTTTGGAGCACCGACAGAGGTAATTTCTTATCCCCATGCAATGGTACATCCTTGTTTCATATTATTTTAGTATTTATTTTTCGATCTATTTTATCTATCTGCACTTGAGTCCTCTTTTCATTTTGTAGGTAGCGGGAATCTTAGAGGGCGTCATTTCGACACACGGGTGTATCAGGTATAAATTTTAACTTCCCATTTTGGGACTGCCATACTTAGACCCGCCGTTCTATGCCTCTTATGGCTAAAAAGCTTATCCGAGGGGGTAATATGTATGTACCAAAATTGTAGGGTACTGCACCGCCAGAACAACATAAAACGTGCCCTAATGATGATATAGGACTCCTCACAAGGTGTTTGGGATCCAAAAAAGCTCTCCAAGTATGCGTTAACATCCCGCATGCCCTACCTAGCCCCTGTGTGATTTTATTTTTCCTTCCCCCTCTTTTCCTTTGCTTTTCGGTCTTTAGTGAAAAGCGCCACCCCGCCTGGCAAGTGGTCTCGTGACCGCGCCCAAATAGGGTGATGGTCCTGTAACCGCCACCCTGCTCAAGGCGGCGGTCCTTCACGCATTTAAAAGAATGTTTTTTTAACACGACTCACGTAAAAATTCAACGTTTACCAGCTTTTTTTCACCGCCTTTGCTTGTATTTATGATTCTGGTTCCCTGGAATAGTGTTTTTGCATTGTTTATGGTTTAAGAGATCAAATTGGTTTTCACCTTTGGGTAAATGGGAATTCTATAAATAGCTAGCTTGTGCTCAAGAAAAAGGCCCCTCAAATTTTCCTCTCAATTTCTCATTTCAATAGCTTAGTATTTCAATTTTGCTTAGGATTCATAGCTTTATTTGTTGCATGCATGGTTAGTGTTGTTTAGATGTTAGGAAGCCACATAATCTTATTGTGTTAAGTGTTGTTACTATTTCATGCAATTCATTGGAATAAGATAGTTTAATTTTTAGTAGGAATCCATTAAAGTTGAAGGTTTTGTTCATCAAAAATAATAGTTTTAGGTTCTGGATGTTTTGTGTTGCATGAATCACAATAAATCCTGCTAGGAATTACATAAGCCAAGCTCTGTTCTCTTGCGCTATCCCTCTCCTACTCGCATTGTATTCAGTCTGCATCCTAAGCTACCATTATTTTGATACCAACTTCTATTGATGCTAACATCACATGCTTTTCTGGATTCACGTGAGCACGAAGGAACAAGGAGAACACCTTTGAGGGGACAAAGCCACACACCATTGGATTCACCACATTACGCAAAATCCAGGTTTAAGCTTCCAAATTTTTAGTTAAAGCATATCAAATAGAGTAGTCAATCATTTCATTTCAGTTAATTTTACTTTCGATATTGCTAGGGAAGCTATGGGGATTGATAGTTTCTGAGAAACTATGATTCACTCCTCACTTCTGAGGTAGGATTGAGAGTCTTTCAAATAGAATAGATCAAGTTACCGGTTATTTAGAATAGATTCACAACTGCACAGGCAAGTAGCTATTCTTGGCTGCTTTGTTTGTTTTAATTTCGTTATTAGTTTAGTTGTCGATTTCTAGATATTTTAAATAATTACTCTTTCAATTTTGTTCAATAAGTTCATCAAAAACACAAAAATAGAGAAGTTATATATGTTGTAGATATACTTTACATAGTTAAATATTACTTTGCTATAGTTAGATTTACATTGTTACTTTTGTATGAAAATCGCGGGACCTAGGGGGCCCAAGGAATACATATTTGAGCCAATCATGCCTCAACCCAATCTTATTATAGCAATAGCGACATTAATCGGAACCATAGAATCCAAGTCTTCCGAACAATAGCAGACTTGCAATAGATCAGCTCATAGTTAAGAGGGTTAAACATAGAAGACAACCAAGCACACATGTTTTGGTCAAACCAGCCAAACTATAGATTACCCTAGACAAATATCCGCATGACATTAGAAGGGCTTGAACGATAAAAAACATTCGGATGTGACCCTTTTGTCCCATAGCTTGACGTAGGAGACATTCTCACCGACATAGACACTAGCTTAAGAATTCGGGTTGTCAAAAAACGCCTATGAGGTACTACGAGAAGATTACACAACTTGCGGTTCTAAATATAGAGGCCGAAAAGGCATACATTGCTAGATACTAGGGATTAGAGATTGATTCCTATTATGAACATAGCAGGTCTGCAACAACCACGAATCTACGATTTTGATCCACAAATTACACAACCTAATGGACCCACGGGGTAATTTTACA
Source organism: Taxus wallichiana var. yunnanensis (assembly GCA_018340775.1). NCBI lineage: Eukaryota > Viridiplantae > Streptophyta > Pinopsida > Cupressales > Taxaceae > Taxus > Taxus wallichiana. Next base: position 203,536,236 of record CM031244.1, on the reverse strand, counting down.
TTGATGCTAGTTTACACACATCATCGTATTCATATCCACTCCACTTCCACCTATCATCATCACATAGTTATCCTTGTTAAACATAACAGATAATAAAGCTAAGGATTTCTACGGACTAGATCGGAAAATCTACCATAGAATCCACTATATACCCATAATCCATCTTATGACCCTATCTCGGAGATATACACAAAACAATTCTAGGTCATTTTCCCCGTATCCCACAACCTATAGACCAGATTACGCCAGATATCGATATTGATTGGAGCCTTTGAGAAGTCATCCTCGCCGACCGATCTATCATGCCAGTTCAGGTCAGGAGGGCCTTCTTTGCCTTAGATTCACAGATTCCATTAGTGTGTGTCGAAGATATAAGATTTCCTAACTAGTTTGTCTACATCCCACGTATATTCCTTCCCTAATGGTTGTCTCGGCACGACCTCGAGAGGTTGGGTACAATGAAGAGTTACTTGTAGATTCCCATGCTTGCTTGTCACTTTTCCATTGTACAATACCCAATGGAATGGTGAAAGCATTTTTTATTCTTTTCGATTATTTTACTACCACTTGGTTATACCCTAAGAATCCATCTAGAGTAGACAAAAACTCGAGATCCGAAGTAGATTTCATAACATGTTATCCATATTAGGAAATGGATATTTTTCTTTGATTGAGGCCTTATTAAAATTTCTAAAATGCACACACAACCTTATATCTCAATTTTTATTTCGAATTTGGAACTAGGTTTTCCACCCATAAAGAATATCTTGTTGGTGTATGATGCCTCCATCCCTTAATTTTTTTAACTCTTCTTACATTTTGAGGGAAAGAAGTGGATTGATTAGACTTTTGTTTTTCCTAAATTTCTTGGTATTAGGTTCTTATGGTATCTAATCTTAGAAAATATCTTCCCTATATGCCTTCAATTCTAAATATGACCATGCCAAGCAGTCCTGACACATTTTTAACATCTAGGCATAAGAATTATTTTCTTCTTTACTCAGGTCACTACCTATCCATATTTTTCCATGTTTTCCATCATTCCCCAAGTTTTTCTTCCCCAAGTTTTTCTTCTCCAAATATCTTGAGGCTGACATATGTCTATTAACAATCCTATCAGCATTATCAAAGTTTGACTCTAAAGAAAACAAGCCTCTTGGAATGGTATTGGTCTTTAATTGAATAATGTCTTTGCCAAATAGAGTCTCTTTACCATCATAAATGCAAACTATTGGTTCCTAGTGCAAATTTTGGTTTCCAAACTCTCCTTCATTTTTAAGAACCTCTAAACCTAGGCATCATATTCAAAAACTTGCAAATGTCTAAAATTTCTAGGGACAAATGGTCTTGACAACACTTATATATCATATTCATAGTAAGGAGACATTATAAAATTTTCAAATCTGGATCCCAATACTGCCAACCTATATGTAGTAGCATTTCGATTCATGTCATAGTATGTTATGTTGAAAGAGTCAAACATTTCACTAAAGTCCAAAAATACATGTTTATATTGTTTCGTTCTTTGATTCTTGGTTGCATATATTTTCCTATCTTTTTGGCTACCAATTCTAAATATCCTTTAACAATAATTTCCTTAATACCATACCTCCAAGAAATCCTAAAACTCAATCATATTATGCAATATTGTTAGTGCATTCAAATATGAGTTTAAAGGAAAAACTTAAAGCCTCTTGATTTGGAGACACAAGGACAATACCAACATCGTTCCCAAATTTAGAACAAGTTGTATCAAACATCAAAATCCAAGGAGAGCCAATTTTCTCAGTACATTTATGCTTATCAATGTTATGCTCTTTAAAATTTGCATATCCCACAAAATTATCAACATATACATCTGTATATAATACTTCATAAGAAGCATTGTTAGGGTCTTCAATCAGATGTAGCATCTTTTTCTCACCATACAATTTAACAAGGCTTCCCTCTACTAGTATGGTTGCATATGACATGTCCATCTATACACTCCCACCCACACTAGCAACCCACTTTCTTGACAATAACATTCCCCACTTGGTAGGACAATCCATAATAACTACATTCATGGTTAAAAATTTTCCTGGGTAAGATGCCAATTGCACTACCAATCCTTTAACATACCCAATCACCGAAACCTCCCTTGAATCCATAGCGGTGCATTTTCCAAAAAAATTGTCACTTTGATATTCAATTCATTCATTACCTCAAGAGGCAACACATTGCATGAGGCTATTGAATAGGACATATAGTTGTGCACTAACTTGTCCTTGATGATTAAATTAATATAGAAAGGATCAACATCAAGTTGAGATTCAAAAAAGAAGTACCCAAATATTCCTCGGGTGATTCTCCCAAGTCCACCAATGCTTGTCATACTTCCAGGTTCTACAATGAGAGGGTGAGTATCCACATTTTTCACATTTTGGGGGGGGTATTACCTCCTCATTGAATCCCAAATATTAAAATTCCCTATGTATATGCTTAGGGAACCTAATAAATTCAACAATAGGAACAGTGAATTTGATCTGAATCAACATTTGGGCTATATCACAGGGGATGTATTTGGGTAATATTGTATTAAGAGGGATATTTACTTGCCCCTTCTTGTGGTATGAGACTCTTTATAGCTTGGGCATGAGCTGGGGTATATGATTTATTTGGAGTGACTAGACCCTTGCTAGGTGTATCCTTTTTAGGGGGATCCTTTGGGATATTAGTGAGAAGTGGAGTTTTTGGCTTGGCTTGTGGCCCTCCCCTTTGACAACTCTACTTATGAGATTGTATTCCTTTTCCTGAGTAACCATTGCATTCATCAAAATCTGCTTGTATTCCTTATAAGGAATTCCCCCATCATACTTCTTAATCATTAGAGATCTCAAATATTCAAATTCATGGTTAGGTAGATCAAAATATTCAACCATATCAACTTCAATATCATCATTAGGAGGAAGAGGAGATACCCGATGAATGTAATCCCAAAACCTTTCTATATTCCTAGCACTTATCGGCTCGGTTGAAGTGGTACCTTTTTGTGGATTATCGGGAAATCCATCATACATACATCACCACAAGTTTCATCATCACCTTCCTCTTAAATTTCCTTATTTAGATTATATGGGGGATGTGGTAAGAGAAACTTGTGATACCAATCAATAACAGGGTCTTCTTCTATGATGAAAATTGTGATCAAAGGATTAAGGACTAGCTTATTTTCTCTAGGTTGTGGCTATTTATTTCTTGATCTCATGGGCCCTTTTCCTCTTTTATAGGATATTTGATCACCCCTAGGATGATTTCAAAATCTATTTTAGCCCTAAGTTTGGTGTTGGCCTTGAAAAATATGTTTTATTCCTTTTTCTTCTCTAGCAATCTTATAAGATATTTCTTTAACTACTCATGCTAGAGTCTTCACAACTTCTTCTAGATCCACTACCTTTCTTGACTAAGGTATTTCAGGATTAAGAAGTTTTACACCCTCCCTCTTAGGAGGTCTTCCATCTACCTTAATATTGTTTTAGATTTGCAAGGCCATGGTGAATGCCTTCCTTAAATTTCTAGGGTTATTATCCCTCAAATAATAAGTGGCTTTCTTGTCAAAAGCATCGAGAATATTTAATTAGGAAAAACTCATCACTAGGCCTCAAAATTATGGGTAGTCTACTCAAATTCTTATTAAATCTGATATTGAAGTCTTGAATAGGCTCATTGGGATCCTTTTTATATTCTAAAACTCGAGATAAGAAGAAGCTTGTGTCGATCTTATCACCATCTTGTAATTTGAAAACATTCTTCATCTCGGTTCATGAATCTATTGAGTTGTCTGGTAAATCTTTAAACCATTCATGTGCATATTATTCAAGAGTGTGAATGAATAGATTTACATATTGAATGAATGATTGATGACTTATTCAAATTTATAAAGTCCGCATACAACCTTATATCTTTGTTTTTCTTTCGAATGGCACTAGGTTTTCCACCCATGAAGAATATCTTATTGGTTGTATGATTCCTCCATCCCTTAATTTTTTAAGTTTTCTTGAATTTTGAGGGAAAGGATTGGATTGATTGGAATTTTATTTTTCCTAAATGGCCTAAAATTAGGTTCTAATGGTATCTCATGTTGGAAAATATCTTCCCTATATGCCTTCAATTCGAATATGACCATGCCAAACAGTCCACGATACCTTGTTATGATTAGACATAATACTACTTTTCTTCTTTACTAATGTCACTACCTATCCATAGTTTTCTACGTTTGGCATCATTTCCCAAGTTGAGCTCCTCCAAATCTCTTGAGGTTAACATATGTCTATTAATAATCTTCTCAGCATTATCAAAGTTTGAATCTAAAGCAACCAAACCTCTTGGAATGGTATTGGTCTTTAATTGAATAATGTTTTTTCCAAATAGAGTCTCTTTACCATCATAAATACAAACCATTGGTTCCCAGTCCAAATTTTTGTGTGTAAAATATCCTTCATTCTATAAGAACCTCTGAGCCTGGGCATCATCTTCAAAAAGCTTCCAATGTCTAACATTATCAAATAAAAGTGGTCTTGACAACACTTCTATATCATATTCATAGTAAGGAGACATTTTACAATTTTCAAATCTGGATCCCAATACCGTCAACATGTTTGTAACATCATTCGATTTCTGTCTTAGTATATCATGTTGAAAGAGACAAACATTTCAATAAATTCCCAAACTACATGCTTTTATTGTTTCATTTGGTTACATATAATTTCCTAACTTGTTTGACTACCAATTCTGAATCTCCTTTAACAATAATTTCCTTGATACCATACTTCATAGCAATCCTTAAACCCAAAAGTAGTACTTCATATTCTACAATATCTGTTAATGCACTCAAATATGAGTTTAAAGGAAAAACTTAAAGCCTCTTGATTTGGAGACATAAGGACAATACTGTAATCTGTTCCCAAATTTAGAACAAGTTCCATCAAAGATAAAAATATAGGGAGAGACATTTTTCTCAACACATTTACACTTATCAATTCTACGCTCTTTAAAATATGTATAGCCCACAAAATTATGAAAATCTACATCTATATATAATACTTCATGAAGCATTCTTAGGTTCTTTAATCGGATGTCACATATTTTTCTCACCATACAATTTAACAAGGCTTCCCTCTCTTGGTATGGCTAAATACGACATGTCCATCTATACAAACCCACCCACACTAGCCTCCCACTTTCTTGACAATAGCATTCCCCACTTGGTAGGACAATCCACAAAAACTACATTTATGGTTAAACATTTTCCCGGGTAAGCTATCAATTACACTACCAATCCTTTAACATACCCAATCACCAGCACCTCCCTCGAGTACATAGAGGTGCATTTTCCAAAATTTGTTTTCACTTTGATATTAAATTCATTCATTACCTTAAGAGGCATCACATTACATGAGGCCCTGAATCAAACATGCAATTGTGCACTAACATGTCCTTGATGATTAAAGTAGTATAGAAAGGATCAACATCAAGTGAGATTCAACAAGAGAAGTACCCAGATATACCTCAGGTGATTCTCCCAAGTATTCCAATGCTTGTGGTACTTCTAGTTCTACAATGAAAGGGGAGTATCCACATTATTCACATTCTTATTTGGGAGTATTACCTCCTCTTTAAATCCCAAATATTCAAATGCCATTTTTCTATGCTCAGGGATCCTAAGAAATTCAACAATAGGCACAATGAATTTGATCTTGACTCAACATCTGGGCTATATCACAGCTAATGAATTTGGGTAAGAATATATTGGGAGGGAGAGTTACTGCCCCTTCTTGTGGTATGAAACTCTTTATAGCTTTTGTGTGATCTAGGGTATAAGTTTTATTTAGAGTGATTGTGCCCTTTCCGGGTGTATCCTTTTAGGGGGTCCTTTTTATATTAGTGAGAAGTGGAGTTTTTGGCTTGGCTTGTGGCCCTCCCCTTTGACAACTCTACTTCTAAGATTGTATTCCTTTTCCTAAGTAACCACTGCATTCATCAAAATCTTCTTGTCTTCCTCAGAAGGAATTCCACCATCATACTTCTTAATCATTAGAGCTCTCAAATATTCAAAGTCATGATTAGGTAAATCAAAATATTGCACCATATCAACTTCAATATCATCATTAGGAGGAAGAGGATATACCCGATGAATGCAATCCCAAAAACTTTCTATAGTCTTGACACTTATCAACTCAGTTGAAGTGGCACCTTGTTGTGGATTATCAGGGCACTCCATCATGCATACATCATTGTAAGTTTAATCATCACCTATCTCTTAAATTTCCTTATTTAGATTACATAGGGGTTGTGGTAAGAGACACTTGTCACACTAATCAATAACATGGTCTTCTTATACCATGACAACCCTAGTAGTCAAAGGATTTGGTACCAACTTATTTTCTCTAGGTTGTGGCTATTTATTTCTTGATCCCATGGGCCCTTTTCCTCTTTCATATGATCTGTGATCACCTCTAGGATGATTTCCAAATATATTTTAGCCCTGAGGTTAGTGCTTTCCATGAGAAATCTGTCCTATTCCTTTTTTCTCTAGAAATCTTATAAGATATTTCTTTATTGCGACCAATGTCTTCACAACTTCTTCCAGATCCACTGCCTTACCTGACTAAGGTTTCTCAAGATTAATCAATTTGAAACCCTCCCTCTTAGGAGGTTTTCCAGCTACCTTAATATTGTTTTAAATTTTCAAGGCCATGGTGAAGGCTTTCCTTAAAGTTCCGGGTTCTTACTATAGACACCTAAAATCTATTTACACAACATTTAATGCTAAGATTGTACTACTTATCCTCTTTCTTGTTATTTTGGTAATAATTAGTGATTTTCTGCTAATTATATAACATTCCTCTTCATATTCATTAATTAACGACCTTTCGTTAATTAATTAGCCTTCTATCATTAAAAATGTCAATTAATGACCTTTCGTTAATTAATATCCACTTCTAATTGGGTTAATTAATTATTATTAATTAATTACACTCGCAACTCTAAATCAATAAATTACCATTTATTGGATCAAATTCATCTCTTACATCCCACAAATCATACTAATTTTCCTCTAATTAGCTTCTATAAGCTTGCATCTACTTATTGATTAATCACCTTTGATTAATTAAAACATCCCCCAACTCCCATGACTTACTAATGACAAATTAGACACTTCTAAATCAAGATTACCTTTTATAAAGCAACCTTATCCATTCCTAATCTTGTTTTATCTTTATCCCACTTTCATCAATTTGCTAGCCTTGCCTCTTCGGAAAGCTATATAAGGAACCCTCCTGTCTTTCTTCTTACACCATGTTTTGAATAGTGAAAACTATAAGCATTTTGATCTTGAGACATTCTCCATTGTTAAAAATATCTTCTCCATCTTGCATCCTTTCACTCAAAATTGAGTAATATGGGAAGATCCAAAATGGCTTTGCACAGCCATTCTTGGTGAGATTCCATTCTCAATCCTTGAGATCAAGCAACAATCCACTTTGATTGCTTATGTTCTTAATAGGTTCATAGTTTAAGTTAGCAATCATAGAGAGTAGGAAATAGCTTAACATGTAGTTTCATTTATGTATCAAAGAAGCATTTTATTCAAGCTCTTATCTTAATGGTTGATTGTTTAATTAGCATTTGATTTTGAAGCTATGTAGAAATTAGTTTCAATTATAGATTATTTAACAAAACATGAGCACATTTGACACATCTAGTGGGACTTACTCCATTTTCCTTTTCACTTAATTTCAAGTTTTTGTAGTTTAGTTTCAATTTTGGTTACTAACCCTCTTTTTGCATATATTGACATCACTTGTTTTTCTTAACTTGTTTTATTGAATTTAAATCTGTTAAGTCTTCCTTATAGGTGTAAAGGAGGTGAAGTTCTGTCAAAATTGGAATTGATGAGAAAATTTCAAGATTTCATCATGTTTTCATTTGCAGATCTTACATTTTCAACATTCTACATGCTAGTTTTGTCAATTTCTTGAAAATATTAAATTCTTGAGCATGTAGGTTAGTGTCTCGATAGCGATGAGTCTTCTATTTACATATTAATGTGGTGGGTTAATTTCAAAATTGAATCTTGGTGAGAACATTTCAATATTTCATCATGTTTTCACTTTTAGAAGCTTACTTTTTCATCATTCTACATGCTAGTTTTACCAATTTCTTGAAAATCTTAAATTCTTGAGCATGTATGTTAATGTTTGATAGTGTTGAGTATTATATTAATATATTAATGTGATGGGTTGTTATCAAAATTGAATCTTGGTTAGAAAAAATTGTCCATTTTGTAGATTAAGGGACGTTTTTTTACATTTTTGAGTGCATACCCGTGAGCATAAGAGCATATGTGTAACCCATCTTCTGAAGGCCATAACATTTGCTCCTGAACTCGAAATTACTCCATTTTTTTGTGTTGGAAAGGTATTGAAGTTAACTATGCAATGAAAACATAAATTCAAGATTTATACTTACATAAATTTCAGGTTTTCCTTTTTTGTAAAATGGCCATTTTCTAACATGTTAGCATTGATTTAGATTAATGTTTTGATGAATGTTGTATTTCCATGCTTTACTTGATTTAGATGAAATTGTATGTATTCTCTTATCTTGTACCTTTTGGTGATCTTTAGGATAAAAAAAACTTTGATCTCTATATTTTTAGCATTGGGATTAAACTTGGAAATTTGATTATTCATTTTACTTAAGGGAATGAACCTTTTACAAAACATTTTTCATTGGTCATTTGATTTGAAGTTTTCCATTTCTATATAGTTGGGATAAAGTTTGTGTATGATATTATCTTGCACCTTAGGGTGATCTTGAGTGTTAAAAACAACTTTAGTCTTCATTTTATAACATTTGATAAATTGTAAACTTCATCTTTCACTTTTGGTTTAAAGGAATGAACATTTATCAAGTTTTTTTATGGTTCATTGATTGCAAAGCTTTTATTTAATTTTTAGTTTGATTATTTGTTGTGTATGCTCTTCTGTTGAATTCTTGTATGATCTTGAGAATCAAAAGCAACTCTTAATCCTCTTTTAAATAATGTGATTTATTTGGAGAACTACTAACTCTTAAGTGCGGGACCTAAAAACGCTTGTCTAAGAAAGGAGTTCAAAACAAACTTTTCTAACTAAATGTGTGTTGCATATTTTCAAATGATGAACGAATAAACCACATTAAGTATAAAATATTAAAAACATACCACATTCAAAACATTGTATTTACGAGGCTCGGATAAGGGTATGTCCCATCTCGCCTAAAACTAGGACATAACCCCTTTAATATAAGCCTCAAGATAAAACAATGGGGGTGGTCCTTGGAACCCCAAAGTATTCCATGTAAGAGGGAACATTTTGGATGAAATGGGAAGTGAAGTGCTCCGCACAACCTACTTGACTAGTATTTACCATTTGTGATATTTATTGTCAAATTTATCTATATCGTGACCCGGATGAGAGTACACGATGGATGCATTTATTACCCATTATACTTGAAGAGGGTAAAGTAAAGCCAAAATACTTCAAGAATTAGTCGAGTGTGAATTTTATCGGTAAATCAAGCTTGCTCTTAGATGACTTATGAAACCTAGTTGAGTGAACCACCTAAGAAACTATCTTTAACCGAAGCCAACTTGGACCATATCAAAACAAATTTTAGTTGAGAGCCATTATTCATCACAAAATGTGTGAAGCGTTATTTTTCTTACTTTTTCACTTGCCCTAAGGCGAGGTGAAACTATGATGAAGTGAGGTCAACATTTTTCACCCCCAATTGATCTATTTCCTTCACTTTCTTTTGACACTTTGTTGATCAAAAGAAGAGTGACTACCTTTGCATTATCAATTGATTGTTTTCACCACTTTTGTGTCTGTTTACACCCATCCATGTTTGTGGCTGGGTTGTTAAATGTCTAAAGTGTTTGGACATGTTTTCATATAGTTTTTAATATTTATACCCAATTCAATATCGTCAATTGTAGTTAGGCTTGTTTCATCACTTGTTTCTCCTTTGAACTGTTATCTTGCTTGTATCTTATTGTCACAATTTTGATACTTACGTCTTATTTTTCGTAAACTTGGCATAAGTGTCTAGATTGTGATGTTATGCTACTCGCATTGTGACATTTCCTTGGTATACTTTGGCATTTTTCTCTCAAACATTACCTCAATTTTGAAGAGTGTTGTTGTTACCTTTGTGTGCATCGTATCAATATCATTTTGATATCAATACCTTACTTTTCCTTAAAATTTTGGTTAACATATCTTATTGGTATTGTTGTGTTGTTCATAGTCGTAACTTCCACTTTTTAGGATATAGGTCTTGATTAGATTCAAGCTCACTCTTAGTATACTTTTTTGGGAAACATATCAAATCCTTGTTGTTACTTACGCCTTGTTCATTTCTTTGAACTTGACATAAGTGGTTACATTTTGTTGATCATCTTAAAATGTCAACTATCATTTTGAAAAAAACATAAGAAGTATCTCATTTGATTGATTGGTCCTAGAAAAAACATTTTGTGATTATGCCTTGTTTTTCATTTGTGACTCATTAATTTAGGACAATCACTTTGATCTATTTATTTCATTGTTATTTGGTCATTAATTTGGATTTTTGGTTTGAACTTGTGTGATTGTTCCTTGTGTTTATCCATCTTATAAACTCATTTATAGGATAGTCCTTAGGGTCTTTGATCATCTTGATATTCTTGTTTTTTCCTAAGTTCATGATAAATTTTTAACACATCTTTCAAACCTTGGAAAAAACATTTCCTATCAAGCAAATTTTGCATTAATCAAACGTATAATTTTTTTCCTTTGTATCCTTTATGTTGCTGAAATTTTGATCAATACTTTGACATTTATGCCTCAAACCTTGTTGGATTATCAATCTTGATTCATCACGATGTATATTTTCCTTAGCTTCCCTTTTGGAAAATCACACAAACATCCCCATGTTTATGAAATGTCTAGTTGGTTGTCATTATGCTGCCCAAAGCAACATGAAACCTTCTTCACCTTGAATAATTTTGATCATACAATATAGGTTTAGGCCGTTGAACCCAACACACTAAAAATTACTAATTATCGAAAGGTCCTTTATACATATGACAATAAGGAATCAAATTTTTGGCGTTCACATCAAAAGACGCCCAACATGACCAAACCTTATTTGGTTCTTTGCACTAGAGAACCCATCTAGGTAACCCGTTCCCCACCTTCATCTCATAGTCAATGGTATGGTTTAGACACTTCTGATCCAAATTATTATTTGAGTTCCCCTCACTCTTCTTCTAATTCTAATCCAAACATTTCCTCTTCTTGTGAGAATTCCAATCCAAATATCTCCTCTAATTATTCTGATGATTCTAATCCAAAAATTTCCTGTTCTTCTGAGGATTCCAATCCAAATATTTCCTTTGATTCTTCTAATGATTCAGATCTAAACTACTATTCTGATTCATATAATTCAAATCCTAAGTCATGTTCCTCCCCTTCTTTATAGGACCTCTATTATCAGTCACCTAAACAATATTCTCCTCCTCTAAAGATTTTTGTCACCAAAAATTATCTTCATCATTCATCTAATGTGACACCTATGCCATGGTCTTCCATCATACATTTAATATGAATCATACATAACAATCCTCCCTTTCTTCGTAGGACCCCTTTTATCAATCTCCTCAACAATGTCTTCTTCCGTTAATGATTCACGTGAGTCCAAATCCCTCCAATCAAACATCTAATACAATTCTTGAATCACGGTCCTCTCTTTCTTCATAGGACCCTTGTTATTATTCATCCAATATGATTCTTGAATCACAGTCCTCCCCTTCTTCGCAGGACCTTCTTCATCAATCACCCCCATGAAGTATTCCTTCTTTGAATATTCATGTGACTCAAAGTCCTTCTAGTCAAACATTTGAATTGACCCATACATCAAAATCTGAAGAATTTGGACTCAATAATACTAGTTTACAGATGATATACCATCATATAGGTAGGTCCACACCACCTTTTCTACTACTGAGACATCTAGCTCCACATATTTTTCATCCCCTATGTCATCTTCTTCTATCAATCATCATAAAAAATCTTCTAAGTATTCCACACCCATTGAACCTCTTTCTTCCACTCAACCCCGGTGGTCGATCAAAAACTCATACCGATTGACCTCTTTTAGAATGAATAAAAAATCAGGGAATTTATAAGGGCACATGAAGATATTACTTTAGCATATTATGAGAAAAGATTCTCTTTAGAATTTAATGCGTCTGGATATTTTGAGGAAAAGGTTGATTACTTTTATCAAGAAATAGAGGAAGAGCGTCAAATCATGCACCTTGATCCTCATCTTATTTTTCCATCTTCACATTCTTGATTATGTGATGAAACTCCTTGGTCTTGCATTGATCCATGGCCTATCTTCTCATCACCCAGTCAATATTTTTCTATCATAATTCCTCAATCAAAATCTCTTCTAGTGGTCAATGCCAAATAGCCCTTCATCTTCATCTAGGTGTGGGTCACCTTCTAGTATCCCTCCCTCTACTATTTGTGGGACATTTTTGAGTAGTTCACTATCTTATATTCCCTGGGACGTGTTGAACTATCCCCTTGTTTTCTATGTATGGATCACCCCTAGGTAGTGCATCATCTTCTATTCTTGGGCCACATCCTAGTATTTGATCATCTTACATCTATGGGTCACGTCCTAGTAGCCCTTTTTCTTCTATGTTTGGGCCATATCCTAGTACCCCTTCATCTTTTATCTATGGGTCATGTCCTAGTAGCCCTTTTTCTATTCTTGGGCCACATCTTAGTAGCCCTTCATTTTTTTTTTTTTCTATGGCTCACCTCCCGGTAGCCCATCTTCTTCAATCCTTGGACCGTATACTTTTCATCCATCACATTATTATTCTACAAAAGATTTTGGAAAGCCCACTTCCATTCCTCTCATAAATTCCAAACTTCCACATTCTTCTCTCACTTCTCTTGATCAAAAAAGTCAAACATTACCTTATAAGAAATCAAGACATGTTCTTTATAAAGCTAAGATCAAAACTATGAAGATCTACAAAGATCCCAACAACTTAAAAAATTATAAAATTCAAAATCAAACGTGATTCCAGAATGCACACCAACATACCCATCAAGTATGGAGAAAAGTGTAGAAGCCTATAGATAGAGAACTCAAACTCCCACATACAAAACCCATGTTTCAAAAAAATCACAATCATTTGAGTGTGAACTCACCACGATCATCGAGATCAGGGATAATATCACTCTTGATAAAAAAACATGCTTAGTCTCCCTTATCAAGGAATTCACACACATCGTTGTTGGATCCTATCATGTAAATTGACATTGTTGGTCCCAACTTCCAAAAAATCATAAAATAGTTCAAAAATACAAAAAAATGAGAAAACATTAAAACATTACAAAAACAAAATCAAAGGTACAAAGATCAAACATTACAATCAAGTATTGTGTACACATGGATGTTATTTCTTCCCTTTCTTTCATATTCCTCTACAAGTCATCCACCATTTTCATCCCTTCAATGATATTTTGGTTAGCTTATTTTGTACACATTTTGTGACATTTATCTCTATGGTATCTATTTGACCTTGGTCTTTCATAACCTTGGTAAATTAAAGAATGAATGACCTCTTAGAGATCCTATCACTATCTACATATAATAAACTTGTTGGGAAGAATTTTTGGGTGTATTTTTGACGTTATCCAATGTCATCATCACAATAAATTCCAAATCCTTCCATCAAGCCATCATTGGTTCTTAACCCCTTTTCAAAGAAGAGAGAAAAAGAATCACAATCAATCAATCAAAATTAAAAGCTAAAAGCAAAAGAAAATTGATATATAACTCTCTCTTGGGGTATTTCTAATAATCTATACTGGGGATATGAACACCTAAATGGTAGTAGATAAATGTTGTGATTATAATCAAATGCATCTCCATTGGGGCTATGGATGCTTGGTTGGCAACGGATAAATGTATGGCTCTCCTTCCACAATCCATTCACAAATCACCTTTCAAACTAGATCATTCCTACACATTGGCTAGTGTCTTCACTTGTTATCTATTAACTCTTTCCTTTAAGAGGTAATTCATTTCCACGTGCACACACATGAGATCTTGATGAGTTAAAAAGATTAGTATGTTACCAAGTGTTAATTTTTGGGCCTTGTTCAAACTCTTTCTTTAGCGTATGTCTTGTCACATGATTTGTGCCTTGGGATAATCCCTTTTTCTTTGAATGCCTTCTAAATATTATCATAGCATCCTCTATTCTTAGAAAATCATTTAGAACATCCATGTGTATCAAATATCCTATTTACCATGTTTGCAGGCACTTTTTTCCCATTTTAATAAGAAAATTTTATACTTCTTTTCTCTCATGTGTTTCTTTTGCATCTTATCTTTGGGGGCATCCTTGCTCCCTCATAATTGAGCCTATTTTATATTGGCCTTGATCCCCCTTCAGCTCACAAATATTTTTCCTTTTAATACTCCCACCTAATCACTGGGGCCTTTTTTATATTCAATTTCTTGTGCATACGCGTGGCATTTTTCCCTTATACATCCCATCTATCACTGGGGGCATCCACGCTTCTTTGTCTTCCTGTACATAGCTTCATAAAACTTGTAGAAAATCACAAAAACATTCAAATATGTTTCTTAAAAATAACAAACAATAAAAATCATCCTACAAAATTTCGTTCTTTGGTTCTCACCTATTCTTGTGCGTAATTTGCAGATCGTCTTGATTTACCTCCATTAAAAATCTGGTTTTCTTACTATGTTTTTACTCTAGGGCACCATGACTTACTTAGTACTATTTCATAGTGCACTACTTTTCATAGGACCCAAGTGTCCTCCGTTATTACCCTTGCATGTACCCTTTCTTGGGAACCATATTTTAACCCTTGTCGTTAATTTACACAGTGCCATAATCAAATCTTGATAAAAAAACATTGCATTATATTTCTATGTTAGGTTATCTTGTTTACTTTCTAATATCACATTGCATTACGTATGTTGTAGGAGTTCAACATATTTTACTTTCTCTTATTACATTGCATTTAGTATGTTTCATGGAGTTTTTGTTTTTAGCTATGGAAATTTGATCGTATATGGCTTTTTATGTCATACTACACTTTTGTTCATTATTTTTAATAAGGACTGGTGACATCGATCATAAGCAAAATGATGAAATAAAGTTGGTTTTTACATCGGCAAGATGATAGCTATATCCATCTCTTTTCATCTTCATTTTTCTTCCATATCACTATCCTTCTATCAACACTTTTCTTCAAAAGTAACTTGGGGCAATAGCGATCAATTATTCTACTTCTTCTATTATGTTCTTTCATCTTTTCAATCATCAATCACCCTCTTTCATCAAATAGTCAAAACTCAAGGGGACATCCTTCATTCTATTAATTTTTTCTTCTATCTATTCAAAAAAATTATTCATTTGTACTTGTCTACTATCTTTGAAGTAGCATCACTTGCGCCACTCCAAAGAGGTGCAAAAGTAAACACCTAAAATCTGCTTATACAACATTTAATGCTAAGATTACACTAATTAGCCTCTTTCTCATCATTTCCATAATAATTAGCATTTTTTCACTAATTAGCTAACATTCCTCTTCATATTCATTAATTAATTATCCCTCCTATCACTAAAGATGTCAATCAACTACCTTTTGTTAATTAATATCCACTTCTACTTGGGTTAATTAATTATTATTAATTAATTACACTCGCAACTCTAAATCAATAAATTACCATTTATTGAATCAAATTCCTCTCTTATATCCTTCAAATCATACTAATATTCCTCTAATTAGCTTCTATAAGCTTTCTTCTACCTATTAATTAATCACCTTTGATTAATTAAAACATCCCCAACTCCCATGACTTACTAATGATAAATTAAACACTTTTAAATCAAGATTACCTTTTATAAAGCAACATTATCCAAATCTTGTTTTACCTTTATACCACATTCATCAATTTTCTAGCCTTTCCTCTTCATGAAAACTATTTAAGGAACCCTCCTTCTTACCTTTCTTCTTGCACCATGCTTTGAATAGTGAAAAATATAAGCATTTTGATCTTGAGTCATTCTCCATTGTTGGAAATAGCTTCCCCATCTTGCATCCTTTGACTCAAAATTGAGTCATATGAGAATATCCAAAATGGCCTTGTAGCCATTCTTGGTGAGATTCAATTCCCAATCCTTGAGATCAAGTAACAATCCACTTTGATTGTTTATGTTCTTCATAGGTTCATAGTTTAAGTTAGCAATCATAGAGAGTAGGAAATAACTTAACATGTAGTTTCATTTGTGCATTGAGGAATTATTCCCTTTAAGCTCTTATCTTGATGGTTCATTATTTAATTAACATTTAATTTTGAAGCTATGTAGATATTAGTTTCAATTTATAGCTTAGTTAATAAAACATGAGAACTTTTACCCCTCAAATAATAAGTGGCTTTCTTGTCAAAAGAATCAAACTATTTAATTAGGCAGGACTCATCACTAGTCCTCAAAATTATGGGTAGCCTATTCAAAGTCTTATTAAATATGGTATTGAAGTCTTGAACATGCTCATTGGGATTTTTTTTATATTCTCAAACTCATATAAGAGGAACCTTGGGTAAGTATTATCCCCATCTTTGTAATCTGAAAGCATTCTTCATCTCAGTCCATGAATCTATTGAGTTGTCTAGTAAATCTTTATACCAATCATGTGCATCTTCTTCAAGAGTGTGAATGAATAGCTTTACATATACATATTCATGTTCTATTTCAAAATCCTCCATCATATTAATGAAGATTTTTAAGTGTTGATCACTAGTGATGGAATTATTTCCCTAAAATTTGGGCAACCTATTTCTTACATCTTGTGGTACAACATTAGGATGCACAACCATGCCTCTAAAATATATTGGTCCAAACATATTGAAAACAAAGGGAGGTCTAGGTGGAGGATGAGCCATGTTATTCTGAGGAGGTGATCCTATAGGAGGATTAAAATGGTGTGGGACAAGAGGTCTTTGGGACACATGTGTATGATATTCAAAGTAAGTATCCTTCAATGACTTGGTCTCACAAAAAAATCTATTAGTTTTAAGTGATAAAGGAGGGAGGTGAGAGATACCTATTCCAGTTACAAATGATGGCCCTTCACTAGTTGAAGTATTTATATTTGTATGAGGACTACCTGATTCTAAACTATTTGAAGATGTAGAATAATCCTCTATTACAGGTTGATCACCTTCCATGACTAGCACTACCTTCTCTCCTAACTTTTGATCCCCCAACGCTTTCCAGACTTGTTTCTTATTTGGGTTTGTTCTTCCAAGCTCTAGAAATAATCTTCTAGTAGGATATTTGTTAAAGAAGGACCTTCTTCCTTCCATCTTTGCAAATATCAACAAAAATCTCAATTTTCAAAGCTTAAGACACTGACATTTACTAGAAATTCCAAACAAAATATGGAGTCACCACTAAGGATTTGCACCTTAGATGTGTAAAACACTGTAAATGACTTGTCAAGTGCACATCAATACTCAATTTATATAAATCTTGACAAATCGAGCATCCTTTATCAATATTTACCACTAGCCAAGTATATTTAGTGCAACATTTTCTTAAACTAGGAAATACCACGCAACTAACTTACTGATCTTGCTTAATTTTCACAAAGCTTAACAAAGGATGACATTTAGACCATGTATTTGCATCTAAACATGTATGAAATGTTACCAGAGGTCGATATTTGTATATATTTACACAAATCTCCTTGGAAATGGTGCTAGAGTAGTGTTGGTACCCAAATCGGTCCTCCCTTTGTGGTCAAGAAGCATCAACAAAATGAGAAGGATTCCTAGAGGATGATAGATCTAGATTTGTGTCATTTTGTATCTAGGGAAGAATATCATCATCTCTTTATCACTCGATCTTAGAGGAGTCAGGTAGCATCATGCTGAGGGTATGACCTACCCTCCTACTTTAGGCTCTGCCTTTAGCCAAGGTGAGAGGACCCATTCTGTAGTATGTAATTGTGAGTGGGGTGGATGTATCAACAATATTTGGCACTCTTTTGTAGAGTAATTGAAAAATAGCTCGGGAAGACATGGTCAATTCAAAAAGGCTAACTCTCATGATTTGTCACTTTTAGACAATGAAAATGTCTTCTAAACAAATCTTAGAATACTAAAGACAATATGGAACCAACTTGATTTAGAATATTTTTAGCTTTAATGAGGAAAGAATGGGTAGTTCTAGTAGGATTAGTTAGTTTTGGTTGTATTTGATATGGGGAATTAAGCAGGATAAAGTTGATTATACCAGATTTCAAAGAAATTTTTATAAATGTTGGGAGATCTACCAAGTGCAAGACAAATATACCTCAAATAGCTCATAATGAACCTTCAACCAGAATATGTACACTCATGGAAGCCCAAGAATTTGAGTTTCACACAATCTTTAAGGATTCAAACACAAAATCTCATGTTAAATACTTAATAAAACATTAGATATTCACAATTTATCACACCTAAGATAAACTCAAAGGCTTACAAGCAAAATTTAACAAAGTGGAGACATAGTGACTTTAAAATTGTTTATTACACAAATGAAATGAAATATCTTCTCAACAGTGCAATTGTAGTTTCTAGAATGCTACTCGAATGATAAATTTATGTGTGACTTATAGGATCTCTAAAATAATATTACAATGGGAGCATGAATAACTATTTTATAGTATATCATCTTGACAGTGGTTACAACAATCTTTATGATTAATAAAATTAATTCAAGGCTCATCAAATTTATTAGTAAGGGAGAGTACATATATAATTTTAGTGCTTGTCAATGGTTGTACACTTGTAACCATCTTGACATGAACTAATTTGAAGGCTTAAATAAAGTAACATGTTTCTCACATGAGTTCTTCAAAAATGGTTTTCTCTCGAGTTTTCCTTTCTCTTCAAAAAAAAAAAATATCAGAAAATTTTTAACCCCGCCTTTATGAGAGATTATTATCTTCACATTTATACCATTCTATTCACTCATTTTCTTTCTAATTTTCCCCTCAAAAGTGTGAATCTTCAAGGGAATATTCCCCTATGTTTCTATGTGTGAGAACTATGAGCCTTCCACGTTTTCACTCTATGTATGTATGATTGGGATGCAATGTCATCACTTTTACCCACTTATTTAATCATTCTTTTCCCTTGGTGACTGGACATCTACTTTTGATGATTTTGAAACACCTCCAAGTAATTCGGTTTTACATATGGTCTTGGTTGCTTTTCAAGAATCCTTTTTAATGTTGTATATTTCTTTTCATGCCATTTTTGTTAGTTATCATGCATGATTCTTTACAAATCAGATCAATTTATCATTTTTTTCTCAATTCCAATTCATTTCAACTTTTAAATTTCTCATGCAGATAACTTATTGATATCTTGGGAATAATTTCAAAATGATTGCACTGAATTCAACTCACCTACTTCAAATTTCCTATAAAAATGCACCACTCACTTCATTGTTTCACACTTTCTTGTTTGTGTATAATCACTTTGAGGAAATCCATCTGTATTATGATTGGAAAACCAGTAACACCTAGTTTGAAAGAAATATCTACTAAATATTTGCATTCTATCTTTGATTTGTCGGGTCCAGATGAAAATTTTGTAAAGATGATGTTTATGATTGTTGATCCCGATGATTAAATGGGACTTTAATAGCTCAAGCTATTTGAGTTGATCTCATGAGAAGAATTATCAAGGAAAGTCCCATTTTCTCTACTTTTCAGATGATGTATTTTCATGTTTTAAGGCTTGAGCATCAAATGGTTCCTAAGGATTTGAGGGAATTATTGAATGTAAATAGGCCCAGTTTGCAGGATTCAACCAACTATAACTGCCCCTACCTTTGTGATGAAGCATTTGTTACAAAAGATATTCCTCTGGAATCTTATGTGCTTGATGGAGAACTTTTGTTGAATGATGTTCCCTCTCTTTATCTCCATCTTATTACACTAGAGCATCCTGTTTCATTCTTTGAAGAAATAAAACCAATGACTACACCCCATCCATCTCTTGAACCATCACTTCCTTTTGTGAAAAACATAAGGGTGAGTCTAGCTCTAGGCCTTTTGTTCTAGTTACTACTTTCATGCCTTCTTCTCTAGTCATTCCAGAATTATTTGTGGTTGCACTTCTAGCTCAAGGTTCTCATCCAAATTCTTCTACTAAAACTAGAGGGAAAAGGGTGTTTTCTAAAGTTGGTTTAGATATGGATGAATGGGTATCTTCTTACAAGAAGAGGTCATAATTGCTTAACTGTTAGATGGTCCCTTGTCTAGCCTAGATGATCTTAAATCAATGGGCATGTCTTGTACACTAACATGAGACATTATTTTTGTTCAAATGGCACTAGGGATGGATGAACATGGGCCTAGGAAAACTAAATTGGTGAAAAAACTTCCTCTTTGTAGAGAGGATTTTGTGGTAAAGGATTATGTGATATTGAATGTTTAAAGTTTCTCGTTATTGTCTTTTCTTTTTAATACAACTCTGGTGGATATATTTAATATTTATTCTCATGGGATAGGTCCCCTATAGATCCTCATTTTTCTTTTTCAAAATGCAGAAAGTAAAAACATCTCATTAGTTTATATGCTTTTACAAATGGACATAAAATTTCATCCAAGCAATATAAAAATATAATTCATTGTATCAAATCACAATTTATATCATAGAATAAATTTGTTTATAAGTAATGTCCATCCTTCATAAAGCAATAATATCAAATGAAAAATTAGTTATAAATGAAATATAAAAAGAAGATAAAGTTTTAAGAATGAAAAGCCTAAGCTTGTTCATCATCTTTCATGGATGCATCCTTTTCTTCTTTAGTTTCTTCTCTTTCTTCTTCTTCTTCTAGTAATCTTTCCACATATGCATCATACCTTGAAAGAGATCATTGATTTCTTCTTCATTTATCCATGTATGGTTTTGGAAGATCAATGTCTATCCTACTATTGCATCCACACTTTGAAGAGCCAGCTTTTTTCTTTTATTCCAATGGCCTGGATTTTAACTCTGTAATTATGTTCTCAATTTTCCTCATTGTTTTAATAACTTCATAAGATAAATTTTCCTTCCGGATGGTTTTTCAAAATATCTAAACAAGAAATCAATTTTTAGATCACAAAATCTCTTCTTGAATTTCTCCAAAAACCATATCTTGAAGTTTTAAATAAATAACATCTAAAGTATCATCGACCCATTTCCTTTTAACTTCTAATTTTTCTTTGATCACAGATCTTTGCTAATTCCTCCATAGCATTTTGAGTTCCTTTGAATTCCTTTGGCACAATACTTTATTTTTAAACGAATTTATCATGGAGTTGAGTTATATGGTCCAACATGGGAAAAATTCCTTCAAAGTAGAAGATTTCTTTATCACCTTTGCTAAATTATTTCAGCAATTTCATTAAGCTTATTCTTGAGATCTTCATAATTTGTCTTGGCTTTTCAATTGATTCTTTTCCCTTTTTTGTCAATTTCTCAACCCATGTGTCCACATCCTAAACTTTCTTAACAACCTTATCAATATTTTCCATTCCTTCAGGGGTATTGGCAGAGGTACTTGCTTGCGTTTGACTAGACTGCCTAATTAATTTTTGTAGACTAGAACTCAAAGCTTTGACTTGTTCTTTCTATTATTTTTTAGTTATCCTTTCCTCATTAACTATTTGTAATGAGTCACTTACTGCCTCTAGTACTCATTATTTTATTTGATCTCTTGAAGGATTTCCTAATGGAATAAGTTGAACACTATAGTCACTGGATGTTATATTTTCTCTATTTTTTCCTTCGTGAGGGATTGCCACTTCTAAATTTTTAGATCCCAATGGATTAGTATGAGTCTTGGTAAGAACCCTAGCTATTTTGGATGTCCTCACTGGTTTTAGAAAAGACAGAGAGCACGGTGACTTATATGGCCTCAATAGGGATAATTTCTTTTTCTTCCTTTGAAATCAACTCCCCTATCCAGCCCTTTACAAGACTTGTCCCAACTTTTGTTTCTTGTAATTCTTGTTGGGGTTTCTTGGGGACAACCACCAACTTCTTGGACATCTCTTGTTCACTTTGGGTTAATGGTTCTTCCTACTTTTCATGTTCTTCTCCCACAGTTATCTCTTTGTTCTCACTCTGTACTAGAACTTCCCCTGATTTTCTTCCTTCTTGGTCTTGAGTTTGGGGCTGACCAGTCTCTTTCTAACTTACATCAGTAATTGGGATATGTTATTTCTTTATTTCTTAAGTGATGCAATCTTAACTTCATCTTTTCCTTGGGATTTTCTTGAACTAATATCTCTCTTACAGGCTCTCCTTTTCCTTCCAATATTTCCACCTCCTTGGAGGCTATTGGGTTGACACATTATCATCATTTTTCTCTATTGATATCTTAGGTTGTGTCATGGTGGATTGGCTTCCCATTGTTGGTTCCCTATTCTCACCCAAAACTTGTACATCCACACCAGCAATAACTTCATCCTTAGTAGTTACATCTTGTGTAACCTCTATTATTTTCTCATCTACATATTTCCATGTTTGAGATGGCTCACTATCCTTAGTGGCCTTGACATCATGGGAAGGATATTTTTCCCCTAATACCTCAATACTTACACCTTTTTACTAAGCACCGTGGCTTATTTTACTTTCAAGTCCCCCGATCTCCAGAGAAAACTTCTAATGCTTGAACTTTGATTTCAATGGTTTGCATATAAGTAATTTTTCCACTTCTTCACTCATTTGAAGATCAGTTACATTATTTGTTATTTTTTCATCAATAGATATGTAAAATGCATCTGATGTGGAAAACTACTCACCAGTATCAAAATCCATTATCTCTACCTGACTCTTTGTTGAATCTCGTAATTATTCAAATAAAAGTATATTAAAATTTTCAACTGACATGGTTTCAGCTATTTTCACACCTTAATTCAAGACTCCACTATCTACTGGATTAGATAAGAGATTACCTTGAGTTTTTGTTCCTAAGTGTTCCTAATTGTCTCTCCCTCTAAAGATAAAGGTGAAAATAAAGTCACTTGTTTCCCAACATGTGGCACTGATGCTACATGTCATACTTGGTAAACATCGATTCTTTCATGTTTTGGGGGATTAATCACTACATCCCTATGTTTATATTTCTTGTGTGGATGAGCACCTTCTCTTAACAGAATTGGTTCATACACAATTTTGAGGCTCTTATGTGCCCTTTCAAACTTCTTAAGGTCTCGTCGCTGCTCTTTTTTCTTCACTATGTGTCTTAGATTGTGAGTAACCACTTTCTATGGCCCCACTCATCAACTTATCATCATTGTGGGGTTTTGGCAATACATATGAAGGAGTCCTATGAGTAGCCATACCCTTCCCTTTTTCTTGAAGTGGTAATGTAAAGGTTATAGGAGAATTCTCCATTGATTTAAAAGCATTTCCTTAGTTCTCTTTCTTAGAGAAGACATAGAAGTACCAGTCCCATTGGTAGCAGAAGTCTATTCATCTATAAGTTCTAAAGTATGCCTTTTCGAAGGAAATTGAGGAGAATTTCCTCCCAAGGGATACATTCAATCAGATCCTTCTTTAAGGGGAGGAAGGTCATCTTTAGATTTTACCAAATCCATGAAGTTATTAAGAACTCTTGTGTTTTGAATTGATAAATTAATGTTCTTCTAGGCTAACCAATTCAATGTTCTCCTCATTAGATCAGATATCCGAGCATATGAATCATCTGATTCTTCTTCATTCCAGTTTAAATGGTATATCGGTTGTACCTCCACCTTTTGATCAAGATAATCTTGACTCACGAGTATGTGGATCATCTCGCAACTCCATCAAGGATAACAACAATATTGAAGTATACAATTTCGGTAAGGGTCATTCTTGAGAAGTCTCTTAACTTGACCTCTTCTTCATATCTACAATTCATCCAATGATCCTTAAATTGAGGCTCATGTTCAAAAGTGCTTGCAAGATTATTGAACACCCACCTGATGTCATAGTTGGCCCTTTCCTCAAACACTTCCATCTAAAAATCTTCATCTCATCTTCCATTAATCTGGCCTTTATAATTGAAGGGCAGGAGTACTTTCGAATATTGATGGGAAATTTAATGTTTATCTTGTGTTTTCCAATGATTAATTTGTGAACTGGTGTCAACTATCTTTCCAATCACATGTCATCTAAGTACCTGGGAAATTTACATGGTTGGCCTTCAAATCCATTGACCCTTATATATGTAAACTTCTTGTATTGAATGAAGTAGCATCCATATTCCATGATAACTTGTCTAGCCTCCTCAGAAATCCTTTAGTGTTCCCATACTAGATTGAATAAACAGATGATTAGTGCAAAGAAGGAATCATGAACTAATCTCACATTTTCTCTCCTATTACCCAACTATAAGCGAGGGAAAATCACATGCGGTTTGTCATGGGCAAGAGGCCGGGAAAACACTTGTGGCCTACAATATTATAAATAAAATAAGTCGTCATGTAAAATTTCATTCTGAAGCACCACCCACCTCTATTTTTGTTTCCGGTGCTACAAGTCATGAAGTGCTTCTACGATGAAGGTTACCCAAAAAATGTTCCCCTTCTTCTCCAAAGCTATCCACATATAGGTGCACATCCATACCTTGAATTCATGTGTGGTCTCCAATCTAGACATTTTACTCAATAAGACAATCACATCCTCTACTTCTTCAAAAATTATGCCCTAACAAATATTTTAGGGATTCGAGTGGTTGTCTTCTTCTTTGCTAAGATCCATTTAGTATTTCGAGCCTAACATAGTCCTTTTTCTTGGCCTCATAATCTTGTAGGGCTAAACCAATACCCAAGGTTATTGGATTTATTATTATAGGTAATTTTAGCATTATCCTGATGGCTGCAAGCGTTAAAGTCAACACTACCTCACCACTTCCATCTAGTACTTCCCTCTTTTCTGGGTTGTAATTCATAGCACAAAGCCACACTAGTTCTGGGCAATGTACTAAGGGTGGAATAGCACCAACTAAAGCAATATTATTATCTTGAATTTCTTTCATGGATTCAATCTTGTTAGGGATATTCAATCTTTATAGAAACTCTTTTAAGTTGGAATTCATTAAATATGTGTCTATGATTTTATCCAGATCACTTGTGATTCCGGATGCAACCGAAAAACCAGATAACATGGTCTTCATCTTTAATGCCCTAGTTTACTTCAAATTTCCTTACAAATTAAATAAGAGTACGGGAGTGTCTTAGTTCTTACCGATTTTCCAGTGAATACCTATGCAATTAAACTCTAGTTCAAAAGTTTTTCAATCTCTAGTTCTCAATCTAAACTCCGCGATTGATTTCAAATTGTTTCTTAAGGAAATCTGCTAACAATGGCACCTAAATATCAAAAAACGATAACAAAAATCTCAATATGTTCAAAGACTTCAAAATTCCTCCTTATTTGTGTGAAAAAAAATTAATCGTGGTATTCATTAATGTGTTTCATCATAATTGTCCATTTCATGTTTCCCAATTTTAAATATGAATCATCCACATGGAATAGCCTTATGCAATGCGGGCTCGGGAAAACTTTTTGCACTTTTGCATTGTGTCTTAAATATATACACATTTATCTATTTGACCTAATTACCTATGTTTTACTTTCATCCCGAGTTCGACATTTGGTTACATCTTAATGGTGGCGAGAGATGTGGGCCCTTTCTAAATATTTGTTCTCTTTCTCATTTGAACTCAAAATTACCAATTTTCTCTCGATGACCCGCTTCCCGATCTTTGCATGAGAAAGAGCCATATGTCCTTGGTGGGCCTCGGGAGATTCTTTACACTTTTATACTTTATTACCTTAGTGTGCAGAAATATAACCATGCCCTAATTCCCCGCATTCAACCAACTTGTGACATGTGTATTTTTTCGAGGTGGAGTCAATTTCTATTTTTACACCTTTTGAATGTGAATATTCAGAAGAATATTTGTTAGGCCTTGGGGATTAATATATAAATTGTGAATGTTATAAAATTGTTACAATTTTGTAACTTAAACCTGTCATACCATAATCCACTGGAACATGCCACGTATCATCAGGAGACAAAGCCAAATATAAAATTTGCAACATGATCAAGGAATAGTGTACAGAGGTAATTTTTCTAATTTAAAACCAATCCAGGGTCGCATTTTTTTGGAGGGATTTTTGATAACAACATATATAACATGATCCTTGTTGGTCATCAAATAGGACTTTACGAAGAGCAACATCAGGGGACAAAAAGTCCCTCCTCTTTAATGGGAGAGGTTCCCTTATTCGAGAAACGAACCTATTTACAAATATACAAAACATGATTTTCTGGTTGAACTTTGGACATTACGAAAGTGTTTTCTATAAAGATCATCAATTACAAAAGGGTGAGGAATGAGAGTACGAGGATGAGTAGAAAGGCAACACTCAGAATTATAGATAACAGAGTAATTCTTTATGTATGCGAAGTTACAGTGAATTGAAACAAGATCATTTGTATCATATAAATAAGATGGAATTTAAAGACACAAAGTTCTGTAAATAACATCTGCCAGAACAAAAAGTTTCTTAACATAACACAGATTCATTAATCAAGGACACAAAGTTCCTTCTTGGTTATACAAGATCACCATGCTTGCAAAGTTGGAGAGTATGCAATCGGCAAGACTAACAAACTAGAGACAAATGATCTTCACAAAAATTAAATGAAAGCTTAGGGATAACAGAGATCAGATAGACAAAGAATGGAAAGCCCTTCTGTATTGATTTCTTTATGATCTATTTACACTTTCAGAAAATAAACCAAGTTCTTCCTCCCTTTAAAATGGCGTGGAGAGGCCATTATATAGCTTACAAATCAGTTACTCTTTGTAACTACTTCTTTTAACTAAAGATTAGTTAAGGATTGCCAATCGCAATACCTCAACTAATTACAATGAATTCGAGAAAAAGAATTAGAAAAGAAGAGAAGAAAATGGAGAAGAAGACAGGTGGTTACGACTGGGAGGGACCCACTGACTTCAAAATTCACTGCCTGAATCTCTTCAATGCCTCGGCTATGTCTCTGCCACGGGGGACTGATGTGTTGGCTATAGACTGACCCCAAAATCCGAGACACTTCTCCATTTCTTTATCAAACTCGACATGAGTATGATAATCTTTATTTGCTTCTTCAATGGTAGATTGAAGAGAGAAGATCTCCTTCATTTTCTCTTTGGAGATGGAGCTTTCCTTGAATAAATTATCTTTGACAAAAGCTCTGAATTGAGCTTTGATTTCTTGCAAGGAAAGGGGCACACCAGAAGTTTCATCTTGAAGATGACAATGTATATCTTTGAAAGCTGATACAACCAGTGTCTTGAAAGCTTCACCCTTCTGCCAGCTATTCTTCAACTCTCCCAAAGCCTCCTCCAAGACTTTGATCTTCCACTCCACGCTGTAAACCCAGGACTTTGACAGATTATCCTTTGCATCATCAAAAACCTTATTCACCAATAAAATGTTCTCATCTGTCTGTCCCATGAGATGGAGGTCTACTATGCAACTGCTCCAGAGTTTGAGCTCTTTATCTATGACCCCGATAGTGGAGGAGAGCTTCTGTTGCAAATTGTTCACCTTTCCGTGGAGTTTGAAAGCTTCATCGATGAAGTTCAATCCTGCAACAAGCATATCTTCCACCATGGCCTCCATAGCTCTACCATAGACAGAATACTTGTGCATGTCTTTGATACTCTGTACTTCATCTTGGCTCAAAATTACAGGTGGTGGAAGAGTAGTCAATGGGGTAGGGTCCAAAACTTTGTCCTTAGACAAAAGAGATTTGATGAAACCTGTGAGAATCTGGGCTTGTTCCTCCAACTGTTCAATAGTTTGCTGCCCTTTCTCTACCCTCCCAATGACTCTTGTGACTATTTCCTGGAGGTTGTGGATCTCACCTTCAGGAGTAGACTCTCCCATTGGAATTCTTGAGAGTTCTAAGTCAGATGCCTGTAAGTCCTGCTCTGATTTGTCCACTGTAGGCTTAGCAATCTCCAGGAATTGCTGACCTTGAGCATCAGACACTATTCTGGAGGTGATTTTGGCTTTCTTGGCACGAGAAGGAGTAGTGCCCAACAAGGCTGCGACAACATCAAAATTTGGCCCTGAGCTCCGAGAGGAAGATTTCCTCTTTCTACTGTCAACAAGAGGTTGAACCCATGCAAAAGAGGAAGAGGAAGCAGCAGGAGGGGCAAGAGGACCAAGAGACATAGAGCTCATGACGCTCAAGGTTTACACAGCTATGGTCTCAAGTTGAGATGTGAGTGGGGCGCTGGAGACAATTGCTGCAGAAGAATCAATAGCACTTGGAAGTTCAGTGCTCTGGACTTCCTTATCTTTATCTGTTGGATCTTCAGGAGCATTTGCAGGGGCTGGCACTTCACTCTCTTCACTTTCACTGAGAACAATGATGTTCTCTGGTCCCAAAGGCACTTCTACTGTTTACTTTGAGAATCTTTTTCCACGAGGCTTTTTCTTAACCTCTTTGAGTTTCTTAAGTACACTTGAGTGGATGAAGAAGGAGTGGAAGCTGCAGGTCCTTGCATTGATGAGGCAGGAGGGGTTTGCATAGGTGTCTGATATGGGAGTCGATGCTTCCCTCCTTGGTGTTGAAACATCCTTGGAAGAGGATTCTCCCGAGTGCCTTCGAGCTCTCAAACTTTCTGTCAAACCGGACCTTAGTTCGACTAAGATTTGAGCAAGGATCTCGGCCGGATCATCTTTCTCTTTCTTGTTCCAATCCAAGTCCTCCAAGGGAGTGTGCTTAACCACATTTTCATACTCATATGAGCATAGATCAGAATTGTCATCCTGGAGTCCTTCAGGATCTTGGTACAAGCCAAGTTCTTGAATCAATGCGAGAGAGAACCTACCATAGTGCCTCCTTCTAGCTTCAAAATCATCATGCAGATCAGCCCAATAGTCCTCTGTATCTGTCCTATGATGATAGATTATCGTGATGTTCTGCTTAATGAACTTCTTCAAGTCGAAGCAAGTTCTTAGCTTAAAGAAATGAACGGTGATATGAACCAGGGCTCTTTCTATGTTCTGTGCGTCCAGGGCTGTTTTACAAGTGTAATTTCCCAAAGAGATGGGAAAGTGCAAACCAGAAATATTCTTGTCTCTGCAGGTTCTGTGCAATTTGTCTAATTGCCTGCATACCTCTATCAAAGCTATCTTGTCACTTCAGAACATGGGTAGCCTCAAAGGAGTGCTCTCATAGCTAGCAAGCCTGATATAAGAGAATTTTCTGAATTGAATAAAATAGGCACCGTAGTGCGATATCAGCTTCATGGCTTCATCTGAAAACCTTCTAGCAGTGTCACCCTCAAGCAGCCTGACCACGTACATGGTGAAAGCATCATTTACCCTTCTGAAATTGCGATTGCTGGTCTCTAGGGTGAACTGCGGGCAGTAGGCGTATACAGGATCATCCTTGTGGGCATCAATGTAAGAAAAACCAAACCATTGCCTTGATGCCGCCAGAGTATACATCAGGTACGAAGTCATGTAGAACTTCTTCATTTGTTGTACATTGGACAACTGCTCGCCAAGTTCATGCTGATGATCTCCACCCAGTTGATATTTTGAGTTCCCTCGCACACCATGGAGATGAGCGGGCACATCCAGAAATGGAACTCGTTAGTAGAAGGTAAGCCCATAACCCGAGCCAGTAGGATTATGAAATCTGACAACTCTTCATTGAAATCTACTTGGAAGAGAGTCTTAGAAAGGCGAGACACTCCCTTCTTAGGGTTTTTAAGCCATGACTTTGCCACCCGCGCCTTGTATTTGTCACTATCTTGATTAAACAGGGCCTGTGCTTGATCCCGGGAAACAACTATGGCATTATCCATCTCTGGGATCCTCAAAGCAGTGCTAATGGCGGCAGCATCCAGCTTGGTGATGAGTTCCCCATGTACATTGGTTAATTCACTCGAATCAGGGTCGAAGTGAGCTCCGCATGAAAGCACTGTATTAACACACTATACCGAGATTGGGAAACCTCCAGCAAAAGCCAAACCGCTGTCGTGAATCATCTGCGCCATTGGTGTAGGGTTTGCATCCGCCATCCTTGCCCAAAAATCACTGAAATCAAGATGACAAGCTTCACTGTCCCCAATATTGTGAACGGCAGATTCTAGTGGCGAGATTTGCTCCTGTCCCTGAAATTTGATCTTCATATTGACTGTAATTCGGAGGACAGAGACACGAGCTAGACTTCGGGAAGGAATTATAGAGAGGAAAGGATATACGCGCAGGAAATTATATTGCAAGGGTTCGAGCAAAGGATAGCATGGAAGCAGTGTGAAAAATGCAAAGGGGGTATGCCCATTATATAGCCGATTAGGAGAGAGAAAGACAATGAATGTGCATTTAATACATACCTACCAATTTGAATAAGCATGATATTCGGGTAGAGCGGGAAAAATAAGCACGAATGGCACTTGGTTCATTTGGGACAAAAGGACGTGAAACACGCGACTCGGCGGATCGGATGAAAAGGTGACAATGGGTCCGGAAGAGTTTGGGACATTTGGGACGTGAAAGCGCGAAGTACGTGGTTCGGGTGAATCAGCCGAAAATGGAACAACTTGCCCAATTGAACCTGGGACACTTGGGACAAGAAAGTGCGAAGTACGCGGTTCGGGTGTTTTGGCCGAAAATGGAACAACTTGCACAATTTGACTTGGGACATTTGGGACAAAAAGTTCCGACGGGCCCGAAAAAGACAAACTTCGGGGAAATTGGCCGATCGGGGAATGAGTGCACTTTTGAACTTGGGACACGCGGGACAAAAATGTCCGACAGGCCCGAAAAACACACAAAATGACCCAAAAACGTAGATTTTCTCAATTTCACGACTTTTAACATTTTCAGTACAACAGAGAAGACACTTAAACTCAAAATTTTGAAAATTCACTTTCTTAAGAGCAGGGAATTTTGAGTGGACAACAGCTGGCTCCTTCTGGGGATGACTTGGCATAAATTCAAGGAATGGGACAAGGTAAGAACTTAGACAAACTCGGGGAAGTAGACCAGTACCTTATCCATTAGGGCACGGAGTCAAAAAAAGTGAACCAATACTGAGAGAGGACAACACACCAAAACAAAAAGGAAAGAAAAAAAAAAAACGCATACATGAGAATATACAAAGGACTCCTAATCACCTAAGACTTGAACAACTTAAGGTACTGCCCACTATAAGGAAGTGGGAGAGGAGAACCATCCATGTAATCAAGATAAAAGGAATTCTTACCAGCAAAGTGTCTGATCTTGAAAGGTCCGAGCCAAAGGGAATCGAACTTGCCATGGCTGCCACGAGGTTCATGCCTTTTATCCCATAACAACACAGTGTCTCCAACTTGGAAATCTCTGAACCTAGCTTTCTTGTCAAACAGGACCTTTACCTTCTGCTGGTGAACAGATATCCTATCAGCAACCTCCAATCTATCCTCATTTAGTTTGTGAAGATACATAATTCTCTTATCAAAGCATCACCGAAACTAGTATCTTGATGGCCTTCATTAGGTGCAAGGCTGGCAGCTCTCCAATTGTTACTGGCAATTGAGCTTCTACTCCATATACCACTTGAAAAGGAGACATTCCAATAGCTCTCTTTGGTGTAATCCTATCTGCCCAAAGAGCATCATAGAGCTTCTTGTGCCAGTTTCATTGAGACTCATTGACTAATTTCCTTATAATAGTCACCAAATTTTTATTAGTGGATTTTGCTTGCCCATTTCCTTGAGGATAGTAATCTGAGGAGTGAGCCAAAGAAATGCCATACCCATAGCAAAAATCCATTATCTCAATTGAAGAGAAATTCGAAGCATTATCTGTTACAATCTTGTTAGGTACACCATACCTTACCAAGATGTTCTCTTTGATGAAGCTGCACACCACTTCAGAAGTAGTACTCTTAACTGGAATAGCTTCCACCCATTTGGTGAAATAGTCGTGGCAGTTAACACATGAGTATGACCAGCACTAGAAGCAGGATTAAGTGTTCCAATGAAGTCCAAACCCCACTGTTGAAAAGGTTCTTCAATTACAACTGGCTTAAGAGGTAAAGAGGCCAATTTGGGTCTTCCCACGAAGGTCTGACAAGCCTCACATTTATCAACCCACTTGGATGCATCTCTGAACAAGGAAGGCCAGTAATATCCTCCACGAAGAATCTTGTGAGCAGTGACCATTGATGAATAGTGCCCTCCACATGCCTGATCATGAAAAGCTGAGAGCAACTTTCTCTGTTGTTCCTTGTCCACACATTTCAAAAATCTCCCATCTAACCCACGTTTGAACAAGGCGTTTTCCCACAACACATATTGCACTGACCTCAATTTAACAGTCCTCTTTTCTTTGGCAGTTAAATGAGAGGGGCATTCCCCATAGGTGAGAAAATGGGTGATGTCAGCATACCATTCATCAACTGAGCTAAGGAACAGAACGGTAGGAAGGCCAACTTTGTTCTCCAGTAATTCATGCTTAGCTCCTTCAGCAATGAGCTCACAAAGACCTTTTCCACGAACCAGCTTGGTCGGTTTGATGTCAATGTCATATTCTTGGACCTTAGCAACCCAGTTCCCTCTCTTGGATCCAAATTCTTGTTGTGTGAGAATTGACTTAACAGTTGTATCTGGAACCAACACCATGGAATGAGAATTGAGGATGTAAAAATGAAACTGCTTAACAGCTTTGACCACTGCAAAAGCATGTTTTCCATCATGGTGTATTTTAACTCATGATCTTTCAGAATATAGCTCATGAACGCAATTGGGAGTTCATGCTCATTAGAGTCTTCTTGAGTCAAAACAGTAGCTAAGGTATTATCTGTGGCATAGCAATAGATAATAAAATCTTTGCTGAAATCAGGACAGGCTAAAACAGGAGTTTTAGCGATAGCTCTCTTGATACCTTCAAAGGATTCCTTTCCTTCAGAAGACCAACCAAATGTTTGTTTCCCTTTCATCATCTGAGAAATATTCAAAGTTAACTCTACAAAATCAGGGATGAACCTTCTTAAAAAATTGATCTTACCAAAGAAAGAGTGCACGCCCTTTTTACTGGTTGGGAGAGGAATTTGCTGGATAGCTTGTACTCATTCAGGATCAATCTTAATACCATCTTTGGAAATAATGTGCCCTAATAATTTTCCCTCGGTGACACAAAAGATAGATTTTTTAGGATTCAAAGAAATCCCATGCTCTCTGCATCTTAGCAGAACTGTTTCCAGGTGGTCAAAATGATCCGCCCTTGTTTTAGAAAACACGGTCAGGTCGTCAAGGTATATGACAATACACTTCCCTTTCAAACTTCCAAAAGCCAGATCCATAGCTCTCTAAAAAGTGGCACCAACATTAATGAGCCCAAAAGGCATTCTCTTGTAAGCAAAGGTACCCCAAGGAGTAGTGAAAGCTGTTTTGTGTTGATCTGCAGTATCAACCTCTACCTAATTATATCCCAAGAATCCATCAAGCATAGATAACATTTCAGATCCTGTTACTGCTTGCAATACCTGATCCATCATAGGCAAAGGATAATTATCTTTCAAGGAAGCCTGATTTAGGTTCCTGAAATCAACACAGATGCGGATCTCACCATTTTTCTTCCTAACAGGCACAATATTTGCAATCCATGTTGAATGGTGAATGGGAAAAATGATTTTAGCCTTCAACAACCACGTATTTCTGAAGATGGTGTCAGCTATTTTGGGGTTGTATTGCCTCTGTTTCTGCTTAAAAGGCTTAATTCCAGGCTTGAGTGGAATAAAATGCTGCATATCTTTTGGTTTGAAAGCTTTCAAATCTTCATAAGAGTAAGCAAGAACATCCTTATACCTCTTTAAAAGATCAATTGCTTTCTTCCTCTCATCTGCTGTGCAACATTTTCCAATGTTCACGAGCTTAGGATCAGTAGAACTCCCAATATCAATCTTGTCATACTCAGCTGATTGTTGAGGTCCAGTGGAAGCTCTAGACTTCACATACCTGTCATGTTTATCAAATAGTTCCTCCAAACTCACCAATCCTTTAGGAATCTTGTTTCCTTTGAGATTGATGCATCCATCCTGATCTGTTTCTTCTCCTTGAGTGACTGCTTTGTCAAAGGGCACACTTTCACGAGGTAGGTTGTCACTTCCTTCAAAATACAGCTGTTCGAAATTACCCTTGAGTTCAAGGAAGGAAAGCAAGTGTTGATCATCATTGAAAACTTGCCAGTTATTGGTATTATCAGGTACACTAGGCCGATGGACCATCTCAATGGTGAACTTATCCTGAGAGAAGTCAGGATGAGGAATCAGTAGTGACCCTGAGACTGCTAGTGAATCAGCCCTGCTGTTTTTCTCCCTAGGTATTGCTTCAATGGAGAATGCATCAAGAAATTCAATGGAATCCCAAACCTGATTCCGGTAATGTTTTAACCTTCCATTTTTTACCTGAAAAAGGCTTCTCACTTGCTTTACAATCAATTCTGCATCACCACGAGCTAGAAGATTCTTTACACCTTGTTCTTTGGCCACTTGCAGTCCAAGAATGAGAGCCTCATACTCTGTTGTATTATTAGTATTTTCGAACTGCAACTTAAATGAAAAAGGATGAAGGCTACCTTCAGGTGACACCAGTAGGACACCAGCTCCAGAACCAGCTGAGGAACAACTTCCATCAAACTCTAAAATCCAAACACCATTAGGATCTTTAGGTGACACTTTGGGGAGTTGGATTTCATCAGGGGACATAATCATGTAATTACCATGACCCATATCCTCATAGAGTATTTGTGCTTTAGGATCATCCATTTTTGTACAATATACTCAGATTGCTTCTCAGGCATCAACTTCTTCATTTGTCCATTAACAGGTACGAGTGCATGTGACCAATCCATTTGAATTTCTCCACCCACATCCTTACAGAAGTTCCTACTTAGCAACATCCCGTATGAAGGAGGAATATCTGCTACTAAGATGGTAGCCAAAACTCTCTTTTCAGGCAAAGCAGCAAAAGCCACTTGTGCATCTTTAATTCTTCCGACCAGGGGCACTTCCTTACTCTCCATGGAGTAACAAGATCCATAAGTGCGTGTGAGGGTCAAGCCTAAAGCATGAGCTACTTTAGCAGGCATCACATTATCTGAGGCTCCTGAGTCAATGACACAATTACTGAGCCTATGACCAGCTATAAGAAGTGTTACATAAAATGGTTTAATTTTGTCATTAGGTGAGGTGACAGCAGCTACCAGACTAGGCTGTGGTGCAGAAGAAGGAGTAGGTAAAAGGCCTTTAGATGTGGTTTTAGAATGGGAATTAACAAATTGAATCATTTTGGCAAAAGCTTTGGGATGGGTTTGATAATACTCAGCCTCTGAGATTTGAACCTTAGTCTTTTTCAGATGATCAATAATATCAAAAGACCCAGAAGTAGACGGGCCATCATCACTTGAGATCCTAGGTTTATCAACTTTAGGGGAAAAAGAAGTAACTTTAATAGTAGGATTGACAGGACTTACCTTTGGTGTAGATGAAGTGGGGATAGGAGATCCTCTTTTTGCAATTACGGGGATAGTTGTTGGCTGCTCCTTAGATTTCTTAGGGGGCTGTGTCACTTTTTCCCTCTGATTTGTCTGCTCTCAAGTCATGACAGCGAATGATTCACTATTCATGTCCACTACTACTTCATCGTAATCATCTCCATCATCAATGCCCTCAGTGGTGAAGAAATTAACTCGAGATCCCTCAAGTTCATCTGCTTCATCATCAAATTCCTCCACAAACTCCTCGCAAGCTTCATTATCCTCATCATCATCTGGCTCTTCAACTTCACAGGTTGCATTGACAGGAACTTTAACAGGAGGTCCTTCAAGTGCTAATCTTGTTTGAGAAGCAGGCAAACGATTTCTGGGCTGAAAATTTCTCCTTGGAACGTCTGCATAAGGAGCATGCTGAGCCAATTGTTTCTTTATAGCAATGAGATCATTCGTAAGTTTTTGAACTAATGGATCAGTATTAGGTCCAGGGGTGGAAGAGGAGGAAGCAGCAGACTTAGATTTGGAAGGGTCTCTCCTCAACTTCCCTGACATGATTAAATCATCCTCGACACTAACAACAAGAGTTTGATCTTCAGTCAATGTTGCGAGATTAGCCCTTCTTAGCGCATAACTGACTTCAGGCGATTGGGCATTTAGGAAGAAACATTTTTGGATTTGATCAATAGGTCGAGTATTTACCGGAATTTTATTGATCAATCTGTTGAATCGGGCCACAAATTCTCTCATGGGTTCTGGTGAATCTTTCTTTATCTGAGAGATTTGGGCTAGCAAGGCATGCACATCTTCTGCTGGTTTGAAACGGTTTTCAAACCTAGTTCTCATGGTGTCCCAGCTAGTGATAGTACCAGCTGGAAGGTGATAGAACCAATCAACAACATTATCTTGTAAAGTCTCAACGAACAGTCTCACGGAGATGTCTTCGTGTTCAACTCCCAGAACTCCACATGCAACTATGAAGGCTGCGATGTGTTCATCAGGATGCACTTTGCCATCACCTTTGAATTTAGGCAAGTTCTTAGGTTACCTCTCTGGGTAACTCATGCAAAGGCGAGGAAGAGCAAGGGGCCCGACACGATGACCCAGGGAAATGGTACCACCATTCTTGGAAAAATGGCTTAGAGAGGAACTATGACACAAAGCAAAAATCAAAGCTCAAAGATTAGGACTAGCTGGCTCTGAAGGAATACCACCCGTAGGACTTCTATCTTGAACAGGTGGAGTGCTTGTCAAACAAGTCCTTCTATTTCTTGTTGAAGGGAAAGGAAAACCCTGCTACTCCAAAAGCTGGGCGAGAATCTTCAATACCAAGGGCCCTCCTCCCTCGCGTAAAATGCGGAGTCTCCAGATCAAAAGATGATCAAAAATTACAGAACTGGAATATTATTTTCCCAGTGGAGTCACCAAAAATTTTTGGTCGTCAAATAGGACTTTACGAAGAGCAACAGTCAGGGGACAAGAAGTCCCTCCTCTTTAATGGGAGAGGTTCCCTTATTCAGAAATGAACCTATTTACAAATATACAAAACATGATTTTCTGGTTGAACTTGGACATTACGAAAGTGTTTTCTATAAAGATCATCAATTACAAAAGGACTGAGGAATGAGAGTACGAGGATGAGCAGAAAGGCAACATGCAGAATTATAGATAACAGAGTAATTCTTTATGTATGCGAAGTTACAGTGAATTGAAACAAGATCATTTGTATCATATAAATAAGATGGAATTTAAAGACACAAAGTTCTGTAAATAACATCTGCCAGAACACAAAGTTTCTTAACATAACACAGATTCATTAATCAAGGACACAAAGTTCCTTCTTGGTTATACAAGATCACCATGCTTGCAAAGTTGGAGAGTATGCAATCGGTAAGACTAACAAACTAGAGACAAATGATCTTCACAAAAATTAAATGAAAGCTTAGGGATAACAGAGATCAGATAGACAAAGAATGGAAAGCCCTTCTGTATTGATTTCTTTATGATCTATTTACACTTTCAGAAAATAAACCAAGTTCTTCCTCCCTTCAAAATGGCATGGAGAGGCCATTATATAGCTTACAAATCAGTTACTCTTTGTAACTACTTCTTTTAACTAAAGATTAGTTAAGGATTGCCAATCACAATACCTCAACTAATTACAATGAATTTGAGAAAAAGAATTAGAAAAGAAGAGAAGAAAATGGAGAAGAAGACAGGTGGTTACGACTGGGAGGGACCCACTGACTTCAAAATTCGCTGCCTGAATCTCTTCAATGCCTCGGCTATGTCTCTGCCACGAGGGACTGACGTGTTGGCTGTAGACTGACCCCAAAATCCGAGACACTTCTCCATTTCTTTATCAAACTCGACATGAGTATGATAATCTTTATTTGCTTCTTCAATGGCAGATTGAAGAGAGCAGATCTCCTTCATTTTCTCTTTGGAGATGGAGCTTTCCTTGAATAAATTATCTTTGACAAAAGCTCTGAATTGAGCTTTGATTTCTTGCAAGGAAAGGGGCACACCAGAAGTTTCATCTTGAAGATGACAATGTATATCTTTGAAAGCAGATACAACCAGTGTCTTGAAAGCTTCACCCTTCTGCCAGCTATTCTTCAGCTCTCCCAAAGCCTCCTCCAAGACTTTGATCTTCCACTCCACGCTGTAAACCCAGGACTTTGACAGATTATCCTTTGCATCATCAAAAACCTTATTCGCCAATAAAATGTTCTCATCTGTCTGTCCCATGAGACAGAGGTCTACTATGCAACTGCTCCAGAGTTTGAGCTCTTTATCTATGACCCCGATAGTGGAGGAGAGCTTCTGTTGCAAATTGTTCACCTTTCCATGGAGTTTGAAAGCTTCATCGATGAAGTTCAATCCTGCAACAAGCATATCTTCCACCATGGCCTCCATAGCTCTGCCATAGATAGAATACTTGTGCATGTCTTTGATACTCTGTACTTCATCTTGGCTCAAAATTACAGGTGGTGGAAGAGTAGTCAATGGGGTAGGGTCCAAAACTTTGTCCTTAGACAAAAGAGATTTGATGAAACCTGTGAGAATCTGGGCTTGTTCCTCCAACTGTTCAATAGTTTGCTGCCCTTTCTCTACCCTCCCAATGACTCTTGTGATTGTTTCCTGGAGGTTGTGGATCTCACCTTCAGGAGTAGACTCTCCCATTGGAATTCCGTAGAGTTATAAGTCGGATGCCCTTAAGTCTGCTCTCGATTTGTCACTTTGTAGGCTTAGCAATCTCCAGGAATTGCTGACCTTGAGCATCAGACACTATTCTGGAGGTGATTTTGGCTTTCTTGGCACGAGAAGGAGTAGTGCCCAACAAGGCTGCGACAACATCAAAATTTGGCCCTGAGCTCCGAGAGGAAGATTTCCTCTTTCTACTGTCAACAAGAGGTTGAACCCATGCAAAAGAGGAAGAGGAAGCAGCAGAAGGGGCAAGAGGACCAAGAGACATAGAGCTCATAACACTCAAAGTTTGCACAGCTGTGGTCTCAAGTTGAGATGTGAGTGGGGCGCTAGAGACAATTGCTGCAGAAGAATCAATAGCACTTGGAAGTTCAGTGCTCTGGAATTCCTTATCTTTATCTGTTGGATCTTTAGGAGCATTTGCAGGGGCTGCCACTTCACTCTCTTTGCTTTCACTGAGAATAATGATGTTCTCTAGTCCCAAAGGCACTTCTACCTATTTACTTTGAGGATCTTTTTCCACAGGCTCCTTCTTAACCGCTTTGAGTTTCTTCTGGTACACTTAAGTGGATGAAGGAGTGGAAGCTGCAGGTCCTTACGTTGATGAGGCAGGAGGGGTTTGCACAGGTGTGTCTGATATGGGAGTCGATGCTTCCCTCCTTGGTGTTGAAACATCCTTGGAAGAGGATTCTCACGAGTGCCTCTAAGCTCTCAAACTTTCTGTCAAACCGGACCTTAGTCGACTAAGGCGGAGCAAGGATCTCGGCAGATCATCTTTCTCTTTCCTGTTCCAATCCAAGTCCTCCAAGGGAGTGTGCTTAATCACATTGTCATACTCATATGAGTATAGATCAGAATTTTCATCCTGGAGTCCTTCAGGAACTTGGTACAAGCCGAGTTCTTGGATCAATTGCAGAGAGAACCTGCCATAGTGCCTCCTTCTAGCTTCAAAATCATCTACACAGTCAGCCCAATAGTCCTCTGTATCTACCCTATGATGATAGATTATCTTGATGTTATGCTCAATGAACTTCTTCAAGTCGAAGCAAGTTCTTGGCTTAAAGAAATGAACGGTGATAGGAACCAGGGCTCTTTCTATGTTCTGTGCGTCCAGGGCTGTTTTACAAGTGTAATTTCCCAAAGAGATGGGAAAGTGCAAACCAGAAATATTCTTGTCTCTACAGGTTCTGTGTAATTTGTCTAATTTCTGCATACCTCTATCAAAGCCATCTTGTCACTACAGAACATGGGTAGCCTCATAGGAGTGCTCTCATAGCTAAGCAAGCCTAATATAAGAGAATTTTCTGAATTGAATAAAATAGGCACCGTAGTGCGATATCAGCTTCATGGCTTCATCTGAAAACCTTCTAGCAGTGTCACCCTCAAGCAGCCTGACCACGTACATGGTGAAAGCATCATTTACCCTTCTGAAATTGTGATTGCTGGTCTCTAGGGTGAACTGCGGGCAGTAGGCATATACAGGATCATCCTTGTGGGCATCAATGTAAGAAAAACCAAACCATTGCCTTGATGCCGCCAGAGTATACATCAGGTACGAAGTCATGTAGAACTTCTTCGTTTGCTGTACATTGGATAGCTGCTCCGCCAAGTTCATGCTGATGATCTCCACCCAGTTGATATTTTGAGTTCCCTCGCACACCATGGAGATGAGCGGGCACATCCAGAAATGGAACTCGTTAGTAGAAGGTAAGCCCATAACCCGAGCCAGTAGGATTATGAAATCTGACAACTCTTCATTGAAATCTGCTCAGAAGAGAGTCTTAGAAAGACGAGACGCTCCCTTCTTAGCGTTTTTTAGCCATGACTTTGCCACTGCGCCTTGTATTTGTCACTATCTTGATTCGAAGCAGGGCGGTGCTTGATCCCGGGAAACAACTATGGCATTATCCATCTCTGGGATCCTCAAAGTAGTGCTAATGGTGGTAGCATCCAGCTTGGCGATGAGTTCCCCGTGTACATTGGTTAATTCACTCGAATCAGGGTCGAAGTGAGCTCCGCATGAAAGCACTGTTTCAGTACACTATACCGAGATTGGGAAACCTCCAGCAAAAGCCAAACCACTGTCGTGAATCATCTGCACCATTGGTGTAGGGTTTGCATCTGCCATCCTTGCCCAAAAATTGCTGAAATCAAGATGACGAGCTTCACTGTCCCCAATATTGTGAACGGCAGATTCTAGTGGCGAGATTTGCTCCTGTCCCTGAAATTTGATCTTCATATTGATAGTAATTCGGAGGATAGAGACGCGAGCTAGACTTCGGGAAGGAATTACAGAGGAAAGGATACACGCGCAGGAAATTAGATTACAAG
Organism: Taxus wallichiana var. yunnanensis; assembly: GCA_018340775.1. Lineage (NCBI taxonomy): Eukaryota > Viridiplantae > Streptophyta > Pinopsida > Cupressales > Taxaceae > Taxus > Taxus wallichiana. Next base: position 203,494,950 of record CM031244.1, on the reverse strand, counting down.
GGTTTGAGCAAAGGATAGCATGGAAGCAGTGTGAAAAATACAAAGGGGGTATGCCCGTTATATAGCCGATTAGGAGAAACAAAGACAATGCATGCACATTTAATACATACCTACCAATTTTAATAAGCATGATATTCGGGTAGAGCGGGAAAAATAAGCACGAATGGCACTTGGTTCATGTGGGATGAAAGGACGTGAAACACGCGACTCGGCCGGATCGGACGAAAAGGTGACAATGGGTCCGGAAGAGTTTGGGACATTTGGGACGTGAAAGCGTGAAGTACGTGGTTCGGGTGAATCGGCCGAAAATGGAACAACTTGCCCGATTGAACCTGGGACACTTGGGACAAGAAAGTGCGAAGTACGCGGTTCGGGTGTTTCGGCCGAAAATGGAACAACTTGCACAATTTGACTTGGGACATTTGGGACAAAAAGTTCTGACGGGCCCGAAAAAGACAAACTTCGGGGAAATCGGCCGATCGGGGAACAGAGCGCACTTTTGAACTTGGGACACGCGGGACAAAAATGTCCGACAGGCCCGAAAAACACACAAAATGACCCAAAAACGTAGATTTTCTCAATTTCACGACTTTTAACATTTTCAGTACAACAGAGAAGACACTTAAACTCAAAATTTTGAAAATTCACTTTCTTAAGAGCAGGGAATTTTGAGTGGACAACAATCCTTGACCGAAAAGAGGAATAACAACCTAAACATAGGATTTTCAAAAGGATTTAACATGAATGTAACTTTTAAACTCACATTTTCACATGGGAAAACCAGAAAACATAAAAAAATCAACAACATGTTCCAAACAAAGGGGTGAGATTATTTCGAGCACCAACAGAGCTATAACACCAAAGCCAAATCAAGCTGCTTTACTTGACCTTTAACAAGATTCAACTTACATGGAAGCTCTAACTCCCAAGAATTTAGATAGAAATAACTGATCTTTGTAATCTGCAACTTACAAGGAAGCTTTAACTCCTTGATTGCTAAGTATTTAACTTAGAAATCTTTACAAAAAAATCTCATCACTTTACTATGTTATCTTCCGCAACTAATTATCACCACTTCTTCATCTCACTTGTCTTCTCTTCTCCTTTCTTAATTTTTCATGGCTTTAATACATTCACACCCTTCTCACTTACTCAAAGACATGCCCTCATCTTTACACTCTATTAACAACATCTATGTATTTGATAAATAATCTATACATGCTCAAAGATGAGTGATTGAGTAAATTCTAAATTTTTATGTTCCCTAAACCTCCTAAACTATGACTAGATGATAGAGCATCTCCAGGATATTTTCAATAATATCAAGACCTCGAAAAACAAAGTTTAGATGCAAAATTTATCACAAGTCAAAGATGGTTGAAAAAATGTATCAAACTCGGTCAAGCTGACCAATCTAGGGTTAACACATGGTAGAAATGGAAAAAGGGGGAAATGTTAAATTGTGTTTAGAACACTGGTATTATTCACTCATAAACGGATGTGTGGGCCCCACTATTTTCTAGTTGGAGGTCCTCATCGTGGTCAACACACATTTTTTAAGGAGGGGTGCCTTTACCACCTATTCTTCATACTAGTGTTACCTCAATTTTGTATATATATGTCTTATATTGTCATAGCAAGATGCATATGGGATTTATACTATAGGTCTAAATTTTCATTGTATTATATTGAACCAGCTTGCATGAGATATAGATCCGGCTGAGATTTCCTCTATGTATCTCGGTGGGGTGGTCAACTCCCCACAAGATCTCCATATAACTCGGTGGTTAGATCTAGTCTTCTTCACATTGAGCTCAACCTATACGTGGATCTATCTATAACGAGCCTACTAGAGTGATCATCTTAACCACATATTGGGCCTAACTCCTTACTACTCAGCTCATCCATTAGGATAAACAAAACATCCAACTCACCACTACATGACCTATCACTACTCGGATGGGATAAGCACATAGACATGGCAGATCGACACCAACTCGCCACAACATGGCACTAAAAAAATCATTCAAACCATTGGCTGAAAAAACCATCAAACAAAGGCAATAATAAACGTGGTTGGAAAAACATTGCATATGTTTCACACGAGTCATATGCATATAGATAAGGTGCTCTATTTTTACACACCACCCCAATCTCCCACATGAAAAATGTCTTACTACTCCCCACATAGTGAAAACTAACCCCAAAGGAGGAGATCAAGGGGGAAAACCCCAAGACCTCCAAAATACTAAAATATTAACTCATCACTATGTCAAAACATCTCAAAAGGGTTAAAATTATCTCACTTTGGTATTTAAAAAAGTTTGATTGTATGACTATGTATGGGCATAATATAATAGTTTGTAGAAAAAAATGAAACTTAGAGGCCAAATCAAGTCTTGGTTTAAAACATAATTTTTTTCTAAATTCGAGATGATTCCAATGATGTCATTATTTCTTCATGAAGTTCTATCTTTTCTAGGTGTAAGTGTTTTTGACACAATTGCAAAGAGATCACACCATGGAGATATTACAGAGGCAAATATTGATTTGGGAACAATTTTTGACATTTTATAGAGTTTCAAAATCATAATCAACTCTTTAAGTAGGTGACAATGATCTATTATTCACTTTAGAAGGTAAAAATTATACTTCAAGTGTTAATAAATAAATCGATTCGTGATTAATTGAATTTGTAGACATAACCCAATTGGGTGAACTCCGTTATTAATATTGTGGGTTTATTTCAGTTTATTTTTCTAATTTTGATCATATTTAAATTCAGTGTAAGGAATGATCATTTGAATAACCAAGGAAATTACATGGAAAACCAGATTTAAGCTAAAATTGATGACATTATCCACAAAAGTGTGCACAAAGTAATTTTTTATTATAAATAAAATTGAATGAACTAAATAATCATCTTCCGATCAGTTTATAATGGTTTTTTAATAATCCTATTGGATCAAGAAATTTGATTTAATAAGATAAAAAATGATCGTTAAGAGAAATTTGATCAAACACCCAAAAGTGAGTCCATAAACACTATTGATCAATATTAAATTCAGAATATTAAAGAATCTATAAATTTTTAAAACAGTACCTAGGGGGTAAAAATTATTTTTAGATTAAGTTTTTGGTATCACATCTATTCTAGCTCGATAATTACTTTGATTAAATTTGAATGAACAATGTGATTGCTTCAATTTTTGTAGTTGGTTCGGTGTGATTGAACAAAGTACATGATGGAAGAGAATCAAGGCAAGAAGTCACAAAATGTCCAAAATGTCCTTTTAGTTATTTTTATGGAAAAAATGAAGGTGAATATGAATCATAAAGTTGTGAGGGAGAGAATAGGATATAATTCTAGGTGGTAAAAGAGTCAAGTTACTCAAAAGTTCAAATTTTGTGTTTTCTTTCCATTATTGAAATTCAAATGTTAACCATGTAAAAATATAAATATGTATTTTCAAGGGATATAAATGGTGTCTAGATGGTGGTAAGAGTGTGTGAGGAATATAAATAGGTTGAGACAAGCTCTATAGCTAGTTAGAATCCATGTAAATGAGTAAAACAATGTAATAACATGCCTATGTGTCCATGTAATAGACAACAAGTGAGAAATGAGTTATCAAGTAGTTATTTAGGGTATTAAATCAAGAATATAAGGGGATAAATTAAAAAAAAATTATTTATGCTAGGATTCGGGAAAGGAAGGGAGAGGAGGAAGAGGAGATTGAATCATTTTTGTAAACAATTAATAACAATGTACATAAATAACTTTATTTTTGGCATAGTAGATGAATCTACTTCTTGCATGATTTTGCAATATTCTTGATGGCATGGTTACAGATATTTATTAATGTATCATTATGCATGTAGAGCCTTTTATTTTAAGAGAATAATGTAGGAATTTTTGTATGCATATACCATGTTAGTGGATGAATGCTACGATCTTAATTTTTGCACGTATAAAAGTACTATACAAGGTGATATATAAGTATTATTGAAGAATCTTGATGATTTAAAATATGAAATTGTGTGATAATATTCCCATGCGCTAATAAAATTGAATTTATTTCATATAACCTTGATGAGTGAGTGAACTGTGGCTTGTGATGCGTGTATGGCTAGTCAACTTTGTGCTAACTTGACTATGACATATGACTTGAAGGAAAATTATTAAGAGCTATAGTGAATGAAATATATATGAGAATTGGTGTTGAGAATCCTATAGTATATAATAGATGATTGCATTAAATCTCATACCTAAAAATGAGGCACTATGTTCTAAGGCAATAATGCACTTTTAAACCCTGAACCTAGTATGTAGAATTTTATATGGAATTCTTGCAAATAATATGAGTTTAAATAATTTTATAACCTCCACTCTCAAGATAATTACATGCTTATTTTTTTATTGGTACAAATATTTAGGTCGAAAATCTAAGATTTAAGCATTTTATAAGTATTTTAAAGGTCTCGAGACTGTATACGATTATATGTGGCCAACTATAGTTAGGGCTTGATGTTTAAAACCTTAAAAATTTAAATTTGACTTTGAAAATTGGAAGATAATAGGAAGGAAAGGTCTATTTATATATCTAGAAATAATTTTTGAAGTCCACAGTCAAATTTTTATTTATCTTTACCAGCCCTAGTTTGAGACTACGAAGTGCTAATAAACCTAATTATGAGGACCCCTTAATGAAGGAAGTATGAAATTTATTGAGTTAGAATGAGAAAATTATTGGTAAGAAGAAACACCTAAATGAGTGCCTTTAAATTCTTTTATTGAAACTTGAAACCTCATACAAAATAATTCATTCATAACATTCCTTGTTACCAAGCTAGTAGGAGGTCATTAGTGTAGAGAGATAAAATTTTATTTTCAAGAGAAGGATAAGGAGTTAGGTCTCAAAATTTGAATCATTTCTTAGAAAACCTAAGGGGCACTAGTACATGTTTTTAAATGGGAATGGGAGTTTTATAATCCCTTCGAACCATGATTGTGAAAACACATTGAGTTTAGTAATCCTTGAGGTATTTTTAGACTAAGTTAAGGAAAAAGATGAAAATTAGTGAATCTAATATAAATAATGGTTGTTATCATGTTAAAATGAGCATATGAATATAGATTATTGAAAATTAAGATGTCTATAATTCAAATGATCGGGATTTACTGATTGGGAGCTAAGACAAATGAGCTAGTAAAGGTATGTTCAAATAAGGTAATTAGGAAGAATTAAAGTGTTGTAAGGGGATTGAATAGTTTATTAGATGTATTGGTCTTTATTCATGATAGGGAATAAGTATATGGTTTTGATAAGGGGTTATACTACTAAAATATCAAAACTTTGTAATTGAGCTAATCTTAAAAATAGAGGATAATGTTTCTAAAATAAATAATTTGTGTAATTGAAGGTAATTGAAATTTGATAGATGTTGATGGCATGGAAAGGTGTGGATCTCTACATCAATTGGTATCCGAGGTAAGCATTGTGTTGTGAATGAAATTTTATTATTGATTACTAACTAGATATTGTGAATTTTTGTGATTGTGAAAGTGATAGGGTGAAGAAGAAAAGGTTAAAATGGAAAAAGAAGAAATTTTTGTTGAGTTAGTGAAGTTAATAGGAAAGAAGGAGAGAGAAAGGAAAGAGAAATAATATCTCGAATAAGAAAGAGGAGAAAATAATACTAGAGGCATGGATGGAGAAAGAGATAAAGGCACTAAGAGAGGATGTACAAAATCTAGAAGAAGCTGATGATGATGAGAAAAGATATAGAAGTTGGGTTTGTGATAAGAAGAAGGGTAAAACGGCCTATAACACAAATTATCAAGAAGAATAAGAAGAAAAAACTGAAACAAATCATTAGAGAAGAAGAGAAATGGATAAGGAAAATGATGAAGCATGAGGACAAAATAGAGAAAGAACAATTTAAATAGGTTGTGTATGAGAGCTTACAAATGATGGATGAAGACAATGAGGATGTAGTAGTAGAAAAACAAGATGATAATGAGGTAAGGAATGTATTTCAAATGCAAAATTAAAGTATCTTATTTGTAAATGTTCAAAAGGATGAAACTAGTCCATTAAATGATGAAGAAATATGTGAAATATACATTGAGAATGAAAGAATGAGTCTAAGAAACATGATTATGTTAATGGATATTGTTTTATATTTGTTCACCCCTTGCAAAAATTGGAAAACTTGTTAAAATTGATCTTGGGAAGTCTCAAAGGCTCCAAGGAAGAAAACAGAAATTCCACGGACGATATGAGAAACCCACGGGTAGTGAAACATGGCCAAAAATGCAAATGGAATGCCATGGAATGAATGAGGGGATCTATGAAATCCATGGGTGATATGAAAAATCTATGGGTAGAAGAATGAGGACCATGGAAAATTTTAGAATGTTGTGGAGTAAAGAAGAAAAATTTGTGGCTAAGAATGAAATGACACTGAAATCTAGCAAGCTACAATACATTAAAGGTTAAAAGTCACGAGATAAAGAAAAATAGAAAAGCTGCGAGGTGAAGGAAAATAATTTTTTTGAGGTTGACATAAAGCCGCGCCACATTGAAAGCTGCCGCAGGATAATGCGAAGGGATGGTAGAACCATGGAGTAAATAAGATGAAGTCATGGAGGTAAAAACCACACAGACTGAAAGGAGAAAGCTGCCTATTAAAGGAAAATGATAATTTTCTATGGGAGACTAAAATCACCATATCTTTTGACTTCTTGCTCTGATTTTCACAAAATTTATATCAATGGAAATGTCTCAAAGCATCCTCTTTGAGATAGAAATGGATTTATTAATTTAATTGAGGATGGATATACTTAAATTTGGAATACATATCCAACATGCAAAAGCTATTATTCCAAGTGGTTGAACTACCACCATTAAATGCAATATGGGCGCCCATCTTTTATCTAATAAGGAAAATGGCATGTGGTAGTGGATAATCAAATGTACCTAGTTTTCACAAAGAATTCAATGAGACATTTTTTGGTGGTTTTATTTGAAATTCATTTTACCTCTTCTTTATCCTTCTCTTCTCTCTTCATTCTTCTATAAATTTTAGAGCTCCGCTCATCAAAATAGACATCTCTCTCTCTCTTTGTTGTAACTACACCATGTTAAAATGGTGGCCAACTACCCATGGGTTTTAGACCTTGGTTTGGGTCACTAAAATTTATTCCCACCTCTTACCATGAATGTAAACAATTGTACATCCTTTAAGCAATAAAATCAGATTTGTAGTTATCTTTTTTCCCTGGTCTTGTTTTTTTCTCCTTCCCTCTCTGTTTGTATTTCTTGGCATGTTGTGTGTTCTCCTTACTTGTAGGCTTTGTTTCATATGTTTTTCATGTGTAGGATTGCATGTTCTGCATGGTTATTTAATGTGGCACACTCGTCTTCCCTCTCTCCCATATTTTCCATCTTTCTTTCACCTTCATGGAGAGTGATCAACCCTTCTTCTAGTGCTATCACCGCCCTCTTAGCTTAGGGTTTCCTCTCTTCTCGCATATCCTTCTATCCATGGTTCTTTGGCACATTTAGGTTAGGATTTTATTTCATTATTAGGAGTATTTTTAGCATTAGGATAGGTAGAGGAAGCCAACTTTCTTCAAATGTTTTCTTAGTTAGAGTCCCACAACTTGGAGACAATCCCATGTTGTCTCAAATCCTGAATTTTTATGATATAGGCACAAGTGTATATTTGAGTTCCAATAGCTATTAAATTTTTTTATGAGAACTAAACATGAAGGTATGCATGTATAAGTGAATGAATAAAATCACATAGAATTGATAGCTCAAAGGTATGAAACAGGTGAATAAGAAGAAAATAAGGTCTTATAATAGGCCTTAAACATGTTCTTGTAGTTTGAAGATAATAAGAGTAGTGTAGTGCATGGGAAAGCACTTGAGAAATAAGATGAAGAAAAGGAAAATTTGAGAAAAAGAGAGAGATATAGTGAAGAGAGAGAAGATAAAGGTGAAATAGAGAATGTAAAATCTCATGATGAAGAGCTTAAGGACCTCGAAAAAGGTATAATGAAGAAAAAACAGTTGGTAAGGTTAATGAGAATGATGAAAATAGGCAATATGAAGTGTATGAGTATTGTACAATCCATTTAATCAAAGAGGATGATAAAATCATGTTAAAAAAGGCTATAGAGGGATGGAAAACATCAAGAATCATGAAATACAATGTATTTTTGTTGCTTTTGTGTTTGTTTTTGTTGGTGAAGTTGAGGAGAGATAGAAAATGAAAAAGATAGAAAAGGAAATTGGAATAAATACAAAAATTCAAAGAACATGTAAAGCTAAAGACCCAACCGTGGGACCAAGGTGGCGTTAAGGAAAACAATGAGAGTGACAGAGTAGGAAAAAGAAAAAGGACACTTAAGAAGACTCAAGAATCATTAGGAAACAAAATTTTAGGTTTCAATACAAGAGTACAAGATCGTTTTTTGTCCCTCGGGAGTATGATGCGAGAAGAATGAAAGCAAGAAGTCAAAAAAATTCCAAAATTCCCTTTTAGTTATGTTTATGGAACTAAGGAAGGTGAATATGAATATTAAATTCATGAGGGTGAGACTACAATACAATTCCAGGTGGAAAAAGAGTCAAGTTACTCAAAATTTAAATTTTGTGTTTTCCTTCAATTATTGTAATTCAAATGTTAACCATGTAAAAATAAAAATATGTATTATCGAGGGATAAAAAGGTTGTTTAGATGGTGGTAAGAGTGTGTGAGGAATATGAATATGTTTAGAAAAGTTATAAACCTAGTTGTAATCCATGTAAATGCCTATGTGTCCATGTAAGGGACAAGAAGTGAGACATAAGTTATCAAGTAACTAGTTAGGGTATGAAATAAAGAAGAGAAGGGGATAAATTCAAAAATTAATTCAATTATGGGAGGATTTAGGAAAAAAATGAAGAAGAGGAAGACAAATCGAGGATCCATAGGAGCTTGAAGCATTTTTGTAAACAATTAATAACAATATACATAAATAACTATTTTTTTACATTGTAGGTGAATCTAATTATTTCATGATTTTTCAATATTCTTGATGGCATGGTTACAAAGGTTTATGAATGTATCATTGAGCATGTATATCCTTTGATTTTTAGATAATAATGTAGGAATTTTTGTATGCATATACCCTGTTAGTGGATAAGTGATACAATCTTGATTTGTGCATGTATAACAACACTCTACAAAGCTGATACGTGAGTATTATTGAATACTCTTGATTATTTTTAATACGAAATTGTGTTACAAGATTCCGATGCACTGATAGAAGTGAAGCTATTTCATATAACCCTGATGAGTGAGTGAACTATGGCTTGTGATGCATGTATGGCTAGTCAACTGTGTGCTAACTTGACTGTGACATATGACTTGAAGGAAATTTATTAAGAACTATAGTGAATTGAAAGATATGAGAATTGGTGTTGACCATGCCATAGTATATAAGAGATGATTGTATTCAATCTCATACCCAAAAATGAGGCACTCTATTATAAGGAAACAATGCAATGTTAAAACCTAAACCCTGGTATGTATAGTTTTATATGGAATTCTTGCAAATAATATGAGTTTAAAGAACTTTATAATCTCCTTTGTCAAGATAATTGTGTGATTATTTGTGATTTTTATTGGTGCAAATATTTAGGTTGAAAAGCTAATATTTAATCATTTTATAAGTATTTTAAAGGTCTCATGCATGTATTGTTACATGTGGCCAACTATAGTTAGGGCTTGATGTTTAAAACCTTAAACCTTCAAATTTTACTTTGAAAATTGGAATATAATATGAATGGAAGGTATATTTATATATCTATAAATAATTTTCAAATTCCATCGGTAAAATTTGTATTTATCTTTACCAGTCTCGGATTGAGACTGTGAAGTGTTAATAAACCTAATTGTGAGGACCACTTAATGAAGTATGAAATTTATTTAGACTTAGACTGAAAAATTTATTGGGAATAAGGAACACCTAAATGGGTTCCTTTAAAATATTTGATTAAAATTTGAAACCTTATTCAAAATAATTTATTCTAAACAATCTTTGGTATAAGGCTATTAAGAGGTCATTGGTCTAGAGAGATAAAAGTAGATTTCAAAGAGAAGGATAAGGATTTAGGTATATAAATTTGAGGCACTTCTTAGAAAACCTAAGGGCACTAGTAAATTTTTTAAAATTGGTCTAGGTATTTTCTAATCCCTCTCAACCATTATTATGCAAACACATTGAGTTGAAAAATCCTTGAGGTAGTTTTATCTTGAGTTAAGGGACAATGATGAATTATAGTGAATCTAATATAATTAATGGCTGGTATAATTTGGAAATGAGCATATGAATGCAGAGTATTGACAGTGAAGATTTATAGAAGGAAAACTATCATGATTGACTTGGATTGGTAACTAAGATAAAGGAGCTACTAAATGTATGTTCGAGAGAAGGTAAGTGGGAAGAATTAAAGTGTTGTAAAGGAGTTGACTGTTTTATCACATGTAATAAATGAAACGAAATGACAAGTAAAGGTAGCTAAGGAGGTGATAATGGATAAGAATAGTATGATAACTAGCATCCAAACATGTACATTACTAAGCTAACATAGCACAATGAATAAGGAAATGAACTTATCTAATAAAAATGACAAGGAATGGTTAGATAACTTACCTTTTACATGTAGTGTTGTCATTGATGCATCTATATCTATAAAGAAGTAACACATTGAGAGAGATTCATTATTACGTAGAGAAGAGGAACATTGTTCCTATACTAAAATCACAATAAAGGACCTAATAATGCAAGAAACCATCAAGGAAGAATATTATCCAATCTAATCCAAATAAGATGCAAGATGAAACAAGATCTAGGAGAGAAGATACGAATATGGTGTAAAAGAGAAAAGATAATGGAAGTATTGAAATAATCTAGATTTCATTTTTATGAGTGTAAAATGAGGTGAGGGTATATGTAGGACACCATCGTCCAAAGGTGATGTAATCATCCATGAGTAAATTTAACACCGAAACCATCTCTCATGGGTGATGGTGTCGTCATAGGTATTGAAAAGAGGTAAGGTTTTTTTAAAGTGAAATAAAGGTGTCATGAATCATAGATATAGATGAGAAATTTGTAGAGTGATGAGATGCAAACAAGAAACTGTGAATGTGATGTGTATGATAACTAGGAAGAGAAGGATACCTAGTGCAAGGAAAACTAAGTTGAAGAGAAAATAGAGACACTCTTTACGTGTAGTGTCTTTATCCCATAATGGTTACATGAATAACCATTCCCCATTTCCAAAAAAATTTCTTAATGCAATCGATCTAGAAATAGATGTATCAATGATCATTATCTTCATAAAAAAATTGTTAGTAGCAATATAAAAGATGAAAAGTGAATAATTAAGTGTATAAATATACCCCATATGTTGATCATTGCATGTCGTAATAATAAAATATGGGGTGGTCAATAGAAATGGACAATCCATAACACCGATACTAAAATTAAGTAACCAAAAGGATTGCATGAAATGAAATATACCTACCAATTCATATCTAAAAGTGTCACTCATCCTTCCACGTATATGCACAATCCATGGTGCAAGAACCTTGGAGAATAAAAATTAAAAGGAAACACTAGAGGATCATCAATAAAATAAGACATAAATCATGTAGCTAGGGGCCCATGGGATGGATTTCATGTTGTTAAGATGTCTAAATGTTTTGATGGTATGATTCCATTGTTTCATAGCCAAGCAATGGGTAGTAATGCTTTGAAAAGTGCAAAAAACCATATGATAGAAGATAGAAAGAGAAACTATCATAAAATAGGAGTGTATATAAAGAGAATACAGATTATTAGCCCAAAGGGTGGATAAAAATGTTGAAAATCATAAAAATTCATGAAGTAGATGCTATAAGAATAATATTTTTAGATAAAACATAAATATAAGAAAGGTCATGGACCTAAACAAGGATGCACATAATACCACGTAAATCCCATCAAAATGTCGGGTGTACAAAGCATAAATTTTGATAATATCATCATAGGAAGTTGATGAAGTAGTGAATTTGAGAAGATGTATTAGAGATGGTAGTTGAGTACCAAAATCCTGATTCCCTTCATGCATGAAACATTTTTAGGAATTGAGAATTTGTTGGTTCTTTGAAGATGTGGCCTTTTCTCGGTTTCAAGAATATATGTGTGAGGACCTATGAAATATTTGATAACGTAAGGAACCCACCATTTCTGAGTGTATTTTCCTTCTTTATCAAGTGTATAATCAAGTTTTAGGATAAGGTCACCCACGTCGAAAATACATAGATGAACAAGTTTGTTATGTTATTTGGAATAGTGTTTTTCATATGATTATGAGTCTACACTTTTTCAAGACATTATTCTATAAGTTTGAGGTCATGGAGACACACTTCATGAAGTTCCTCATTTGGAATGATATCGTGAAGGGAAATGTAGAGTGAAGGGAGTTCCACCTTGAGTGGAAGGACCACCTCAACTCCATAGGTAAGTGAAAATGGGGTTTTCTAGTGTTCATACAAAGCGGTGTGGTATTCCCATAATTTAGGATATAAATTTTTGTGCCAATATGTGCTTGATCAAAAATTTTCTTTAGTAATATTTTGTTGATAATTTTATTTATAGATTCATCTTTTCCATTACATTGTAGATGATATGGTGTTGAGAATCGATGTTTGATTTTGAACTTAGCACAAAGTTGTTTCATTTATTTACATTTGAAGCTCCCACATTTTTCATATATGACAAGTATATGGAATTCTAAAGTAGTAAATCATTTGATTGATGATAAATTTTGATGTAGTAAGGCTAGAAATGTTAGTGAGAGGCATGGATTAAACCCACTTGGTGAAGTATTCTATAGATGTAATGATGAAGACATGACCGTATTAGGATCAAAGTAGTTTCTCTATGTAATCCAATCCCCATATATTAAAGGGCAGGAGATGCAATAGATTGCAACTCAACTAGATGGGAATGAATTAAATCATCATTATATTGGTAAGGTCAACACTTTTAATTAAAATTATGGGCGTACAATTCTAATGTTGTCCAAAAGTAACCCATACGTAGGAAATTTCATGTAGTATAATGAATGCTACAATGGACACCGCAAGTCCCAAACACATGATTCTTATAAGATGAGGGGAACCTCATATTTGTTAACACATCAGATTACAGTACCTTAAAATTTTTGATAGTATAATATTTTATCTTTAAGTACATATTTAAGATCCTTTTTGTATATTCATAGTCGCATTTGAGAATCAATATTATTTGGGTAAGTCCGGTATTGTATAAACTTGAAGATGTCAATGTACCATAGGTCCTACGTAGGGTCATGTGGCTTAATTTGAAAGAAATATTAAACCCTAGGAGAAAGTGAAGTGACTAGGGTTTGACAGATTTTTATTATGAGAGTGACAACTTGAGAATCGAATGTGACTGATGTTGAGTTGAAGTCATGGCCAAATAATTAGTCAAGACATTTTGTTCACACGGGATAGATTCAAAGGTAAATTAAGTGAAATGTGGTGTTAATTCCTAAAATAAGTCATGATAATAAGCTTTAAGGTTTTGGATGGAATATTGGTATGTGACACAAACTTGTCAACACACCAACGGTCTAACTAAGAATCACCTATGGTATGAAGATATTATATAACCTTAGCTAAGGAAGCTTGTATGCCTAAGATAAGAGCTTCTTATTCTTCCATGTTGGTGATTTCAAAATTAACTTGATAGGAAAGAGGGAAATCGACCAGAGGGATCACTAAGAATACAACTTACCCCAACTCCTTGGAGGCACTTTTCCTTGTCAAATTATAGCATCCATGTATCCTCATGGAGATCGATGGTGACCTCCTCCTCAATGATCATGGCCATCAGGTTAGTTTTGGGTGGAGGAAGTGCTTTATTATTACAATGGAGGAATCCACCTCAATATGGTCATGAAGCTATAGTAATAGTATTTTATAGAGATAATATTTTATACCCGTATCACTATTTACAAGTTTATTATTTGTAATACATCCTATTTTATAAGATGTTTTATTACCTACCTTTATGGATATTTATTATCCCAATGTAATGTATGATGTATCAATTATATTGAAGAACTATTCCTGTGTAAATCTATTGCTATACCAATATTTGGTATCAGAGTGACTTGATGCTCTGCTAAATCTGTGAAGGGCAATTCTACGTATGCATTGCTTGCCCCGAGTCATGAGATTACGTGAGAAGTATTTCTTTGTAGTTATAGGATAGATAGGTGTGTGCAGAATCCTCTGACTAAAGTTTTAGAGTAATAACCCTGCAAGTAAAGGAAGCTGAGAGAGATCTTGGAGTTCATGTTTTAATATTATTTCCTTCTGTACATATAGTTATCATTTTTTGCAATCATTCTCTTGTGCCATTTTATTTTGTGCATTTCCTCATCCACGTGGCTGTATATCACCAGTGAAGTCTTAATTTATTCTCAATGCTATCCTTCTCAATCTGGACGCAAGTGTGATGATTCATTACATTCACTGAGATGATGTCTGATTTTGAAGATCAACATGCAAAATTCAATTCGCAGTATGATATCAGAGTCTAATTCTACAAAGAATAACGTCATCAACCAATAGAAGTTAGTGATGGAACTGTTTGCAATGATACTCGAGCAAGATCTAGAAACTTAACATCCAGGGATCCTATGTCTTCATCAGATTTAATTATTAGAGATGTGCAGTCTCTTGAAACTCCAAGCATCTATGATATGCAGGCAAAGTTTGATAATGGCATAGTGGTTGATGATCGAGAATTTTTGTGAAGCTTCTTTACAGATCTAGCTAAATACATGGTTATATGAACATGTGATCTTCCCTTAATGCATGCATGCATATCTAGACTCTTTCTGACATCTATCTACAACTTGACTAGGTCTTGGAATCATTTGGAGCTATATATAAGGAGACAACACAAATCCAGTTACCTTGACAGTCCGGTGTGCTTCCATGAATAGTGAATTCAACTCTTCTCGGCTTCAAATAATGACCCGGTTTTATATCTTCTTTGGCCGTTGTTCAAATTCTGCATTGCATCCTTCGCAGGCTCTGCCATTCTATTTCACAAACAAATTCAAAGGCATAGAGGATCAAGTAAGTTGTCGTTGTGTTATTTCTCCTTAAGGGCAGTGGCATTGGCGTTATCCACTTGGAGTTTTGTTTTTCCATGACACGTTCCATTAAGCAAAGTTCATGCTCTTCACCAAATTCTGATATAATCTACAAGCCACATGTTGCAACTCGACGCCATATCATCTCTAATGACGTGGCTCTCCCAAAGCATAGGATGTGGACTACGTTATGAGTGCCACATTCAAAGGTGTTATACTACCCAGTGAGTCTATTCATAGTCAGTTATGTTTAAATTACGTGTCAAGTTTTAAGTTTGTATTAGTCTTGGATTTAATATCCTATGTCTATCTAGAGGGTCATTATGTTATTCAAAAGCTTGAAAAGTCAAATAATTCCATATAGGTGATTTTAGGATTTTTAATACTCATTTTCATTTAAAAAGTAATCTCATTTTATTACTTTTTAATTTAGTCAAGTCTTTTTGTCCAATTCAAAATAGTCATTGTCAAAGTCAAGAGTTAGAGTCGTATAATTGTAAAAATTCCAAAAAAATTAAAAAATAAAAATAATTTTTTTTTCACGGATGCATTTTCGGTGTTACCCAACGTCCGGAAAAATAACATGTTTCACATTGTGGGAGGGAAGAAAAGAATAAGATCAATGTGGAAACAAATGTGCTTCATGTTCACATCTTGTTGAGTTAGCAACATGACATTGGAGGATGGAGGCATCGGAGGCTAGAGGTCAGATAGCAACCTCTCATCAGTCACCAACGATGGGGCCGCACAAAGCTATGGTGGCACATTTTGTGGTGTGAGTGTGCTTTATTTGATGTCTAGTGTGATTCTTTTTCAGAGTTCATGTTTTGTGTTGAATAAGTGAAATGTTCACATTGAGGGGGGAACATGATCAACATGATCCAATGTTCCATTTTTCAGTTTTTCGATTGATTATGTGGATTTTCCTATTCCCCAAATGCAAAAACATAGTGCGAACAAATAACACGGTGAAATGCAACATATTGAGGCATTGATGAGGTAGAAAATCGAGATGTTTTCCTGTTCGTACCTAGGCTTGTGGTTAGCCTCCTAAAAACCATTGAAGGATGTTCAGATGTGTTCCTACTTGAGTTCCCACATTGCTAGGTTAGATGTGTTCCCTAGAGTGACTGGTTGATAAGTAGATGATTCCTGAGTGTGTTCCCATCCTCGTTGGTCAGATGTGTTCCCGAAAGTGCATGGTTGATAAGAAGTTGATGTGTTCCTTCTTCTACCTTCAGTTCGAGTGTGTGCCAAGATCATGAGCGCGTAGAGATGGCAGGCTGCAAAGGAAGTGTGAAAGTTCTAATGTTACCATGTAAACATTAAGGGGGGAATGTTAGGAAATTAATAATAATGTTTACATTATATGTTTGGGTGGTTAGTCATATTTAGTTAATTAAGTAATATTGTTAAATATAATAACAATATTATGTACTTGGTTATTTGGTTATACCCGTATCACTATTTACGGGTTTATTATTTGTAATACATCCTATTTTATAGGATGTTTTGTTACCTACCTTTATGGCTATTTATTATCCCAATGTAATGTATGATGTATTGAGTATATTGAAGAATTATTCCTGTGTAAATATTCTGCTATACCAATACGGAGTTTACATCTATAGTTTACCTTTTCCATATTGATATATTGATATTCTAGGAGGCTTTGATCATATGAAGGCTCTATGATGCTTGCGATATTGTTCATTGGGATTTTATGATGCTCATTTTAACATTTGGAATGGGATATCTATAAGGATGGATACTTCTCATAATGATATTTTATGATGGAAGAGTAATAAAAAAAAGCCGATATAAAAATCAAGGGCTTCCTTCCTATGGTCCTTACAATCACTGTGAAAATTCCCAATAGTGACATGCCACTAATAAAATAAATCACCCTAAAATTTAGGCATGGAATTTTGAAGGAGGAACCATCCATGGAGTGGGAAACATTTGGAGGAGATTCACACAAGATAAATAAATACAAAGGGATGTGCAAGGAGAATCTTGATGTGCTCCCACTCCTTTTTCACTATGAGGATTCAAAGGGTTGAAAATTCATTGTATTTTTGAGTTGAGGTGATGAATTGGAAGTCCATATAGACTCACACATGAGATGGTCTTGTCTCTTGGTTTTCTCAAGGGATTCCTCCAATGTGTTAGGATGGAAAGATCTAACTTTAGATTGGAGATTGGGTGTAATATACTTAAGGAATATTTGACCTAAGCCTTGATTATAAAGATTGTGATTATCTTGTATGGAAAGTGTTTTCCATTTCTTAATAAATCATTGGGCATATTCATGAGACCCTTTCTTAAGGATTATAGACCTTTGTAAGGTTTTTTAGGAAGGTCTTATTCTGAAACTCGGATATGATATTTTTACTAAGGATTATAATTCAAATATCAAGTTGGGAGGAAGTTGGTTATACCATTCTAATGTCATGCCAATGAAATTATTTGCTAGAATCTTAGTAGTTGTATATATATTTGTTTAAATTCATTCATTGAAGATATTTCCAAAGGTCTTGAGGTATGGGGTTGGCTCCACGGAGCCATGATAATACATGGTAGGGTTAGTATCTCCCGATTCCATGGTAGGAATGTATGGAGCTAAAGGTTCATTTTGGACATTTTGTAACATCTTTCTATAGATTAACAGAGGAATAGTATTCCCATGTGCATTAACTAATGGAGGGGAATGTTTGAAGGAAATGTAGTAAACACATTTTAAGATGTTATCTACAACATATGATTTTATATTTGGAGCATGCTATTTGTGGTGGTAGCTTACGATAAAGCCACATGATCTAGGAGATTAATTATTATCATGTTAGGATGCATGGAAGAAGAACAACCTTAATTTTTGGGTGTTTTTTCATGATTCTCATATTCATTGGTGGGGGTTTCAGTAATTTTTTTTTAGTATTGTAGGGATGATTCGATCATGGTATGAAAATCCTTGGCTAAGATGCAAAGCATGGTTATTTCCATACATCGGTAGATGTATTTCAAAACCTCCATCTTTTTCATAGGTAAATTAGTTGTTATTGTTGAGATTATTAATAATGGATCTAGGATCTATGTTCTCAATCTCATACACATTTAATTTTGTTAACTGATTTTTATCACCAAATTAAAACACCCTATGATTTGCTAGCGTGTGAGTTTACTAGGAAATCAAAGTATAAATGGGTAACATTGAATCATCTCAAGGTGTGGGACATTGTAGTTGAGGATATTATCCAAAGAAATTTGGTTCCTCTTCCTAATCTAATGTTAAAACTACTTATAATGATGGAAACATAATTATCTAATCCTATCCTATGATTCCAAGGGAGTAGGGAAAAAGGAAAATGCATAAAAATGAAGAAGTATTACACTATAGAGGTGATAACACCAAGAAAAGGGATTGAAATATTCTATCGTGGGATAATTATAAAGGAAAATATAGTTGAAATATGTCGAAAATATTTGACATAGTCCCAAAACATGCATTTACCACCAAATTCCCATGAAACACAACCACGTAAACCTGCAAATGAAAATTCATGCATATAATAGAACAAAAACAATGGAGAGGCAAGGAAATGCAAGAAAAATGAGAAAGGGTTGAGAAAACACCACAATACATAATTTTATTGCTTCAAATAGTTGCACAGTCCATTATATTTACAAAATAGAGGCAAAAATACATTCTACAGGCCCATGGAAAGGATTACAACTCAATGGAATTGAGAAACCAAAATGCAAGAGTTTCCCTAAGTCCCAAAATATCTCCCTTCAAAAATGAGAAGAGTTTACAATATATAGAAGTGATGGGAAAAGAGAGAAAGAGTGAAACTTATATTTTTTCTCTCACCCACCAAAAAATTTCATTAAATGGTCTAAAAAAGGCATGGGCATCCTTACAAATCATTCCCCACATGTACTTTATATTTTGTAAGAAGAAATGCAGTGCCATACTTCATTAATTACGGTGGTTAGGCCTGAAACTATGCATTTTCATGTTGGATATTTTTTCCAATTCTTCAAACATCTAATCTCAATTAAATTGATAAATACAATTCCCATTACATATAATATGTTAATACCTTTTAAACAATATAAATTTTGTGGAAAAATTGAGTAACAGTTCGAAATTTATGGCCATTTTAAGTTTCACACAAAAACATTCATTTTCCTTTATTCCATGTGATTTTCTAGTTTTCTATAACATTCCATGGATTTGGTTTTCTATGGCATTTTTTTCTACACCATGACTTTTTGGGGCACTTGTTATCTATGGCATGGCTTTCTACGGTGCTTGTTTTCTCCAGTGCAACTTTCTATGGAACTTGTTTTCTACAAAGACAATTTCTGTGGCACTTGTTTTTTATGGCGTGTCTTTCATGAAACTTGTTTTCTATGAAACTTGTTTTCTGAAGAAAATATTTCTACGACACTTGTTTTCTATGGTGCGGATTTCTACAAAGCACTTGTTTTTATAGTGCGGATTTCTACAACACTTGTTTTCAATGAAACTCCAAGGATTTAGTTTTCTACATCATTCCAAAAACTTTATCCTCTTTGGTTTTCTCAAAATTTTCACTAAATGCTTAGAATTTTCTAGGTTAGGGAGTTAGGAAAAATGGATTGAAGCCCCCCAAAAAAACTAAATTTCACCATTTTCTCTAGTTGTCCATTTTACCAAAAGGGGTAAAATGGA
Source organism: Taxus wallichiana var. yunnanensis (assembly GCA_018340775.1). Lineage (NCBI taxonomy): Eukaryota > Viridiplantae > Streptophyta > Pinopsida > Cupressales > Taxaceae > Taxus > Taxus wallichiana. The sequence continues at coordinate 203,474,994 of CM031244.1, read as the reverse complement.
TAACAATTTGTTGACTCATGGGGACATTTGCTGTCATATGAACTAATCAGTGGCGTTGTAGCATCCATTGGGCATGGAATCAGCCTAGTAAACAAAAATCTGATCTAAAACTCTAAAATATGGTCCTTGAGCCACTTGAAACACTGCTGAAACTGGAGCTGATCTAAAGCCCAAATTTTCCATCTCATTATAATAATTTTTTGAATTTGGTTTTATGAGACTAGAAAATTGTTTTGAACCTAAATTTCACTTCTCCATTTCCTCTACAAATATGATTTGTTGGGACTAAAAATGAAGACCTAAACCTACCTCAAGATCTGATTCCTTCCAAGTATGAAGCACAACTGAACTGATGATTTCTTAACAAGGATGAAACACTACGAGTTTGGAAACACTTGTTGATTTGGCTACACTTTGAAATGCCTTACAAGAGCTGATTTCCCCAAACTCTTCCTCCAATGGACTGTGCAAGAGAAACAAAACACCACAACACACTATGTACAAAATAGGAATATCATACATACCCCAAGTGGAACATGTAGAGTGTGCACAAACACTTCTTCTACTAATAGTTATCTACTCCTGCAAAAAATATTATGCTAGAAGCACTTTGAGGAATTTTAATCCTAAACTACTATGTAAAAGGGTGAGAATTTACTTGATAATAATGCTTGAAATATATTTTATTGATGGAATATACAATTATTTTCTATTCAACTTGGCCATTAGAAATTGTTGCTACTTTTGCATTCTATGATCATGTATGGACCACTCCATATTACATCAAACTTGGAATGCTTTCCTATTTTTTCCCGATCTGCATCCCATTTTAGCACCAAATATCCTTCTTGGAAGGTTCTTTCTTTGGTATTCATATCAAAGCTCCTCTTGATCAATGTTTGATCATTATCTATGAGTTTAACATGCTTGATTTCCATGGGCTCGAGACTTAGCTAGCTCTAGCTGCTTGACAAGCTCCAATGTTGGTAACTTGAGTGATATAGGAAACCTTGCATCTCTTCCAACTCTATGAGTTTAGCATGCTTGATTTCCATGGGCTTAGACTCAGCTAGCTCCAGCTGCTTGACAAGCTCCAATGTTGGTAACTTGAGTGATATAGGAAACCTTGCATCTCTTCCATAGACTCGCTTGTATAAAGAACTCCATTTGACATCTTTGGTGTAATTATATCAGCCCACAGGGATGATTTGAGCTTTGTGTGCGGGTTCTCTGATTTTCATCTAGAGTCCTTATTATTCTCAATAAATTCTTGTTTGTGGAATCTACTTTTGCATTACCATGGGGGTAATAATTAGATGAAGTCCTAAGATATATTCCATTTTTAATAGCCCATTTAGTGATTTTTGTGCCAAGAAATTTCAAGGCACTGTTTGATATGATAGTAGTTAATACACCAAATCAAGTCACTATTCCCTCATAGAATTTCAAAATGCTAGATTCATTTGCCTCTTTGAGTGGCACTACTTCAGTCCACTTGGTAAAATAATCCATTTCGTGAGTATCCACTTGTGTCCTTGTCTTGAATTCATATTGATGACCCCAATGACGTGCAATCCCCATTGCATGAAAGGATGATCTACTGAGATTGGATAAAGGGGCAATGCTACTAGATTTTATTTCCCCATGAAGAATGCACACTTTTTACACCTTTTAATCCATGCATAGTAGTAATTAAAAAATATGGGAAAATAGTAACCAACCTTCATGATCCTGAGAGTTGTTACTCATGGAGAAAAGTGACCTCTAGCCTCTCCATCATGGAATTCATGCAACACTTTCTCAATTTGATTTTTTCTAATGCACCTTGGGAGAACCCCATTCACATCTATCTTGAACATAATGCCATGAATGAGAGCATACATAATGGATTGGAGTCTAAAATACCTTATTTTTTCTTTTCTCAACTCTAGAGGGCATAAACCTGTTTGAAGATAGTGAATCATATATTGAGTCTAACATTGGGTAGGCACATCATCAGTTGGTTGTTCTTGATTATATAGCAACACTAGGACAACCTCTTCTGCATCACTTATATCATCATTCGGCTAGAAGCTAATTTATCACAAAATCCTATTTCACGGACCATCTTTATTAATTTTATTTCAATATCATATTCCATCACCCAGGTGATCCAACCTGTCCCTTTCTCATTCAAATCCTTTTTTAAAAGAAATTCCTTGACTCCAACATGAGACACTAACAATTGAATTTTATTGTTTGAAACCAAGCGTCTAAACTTGTTCAAAATCCTTATAATAGTGAGAACATGTTTCTCAATAAAAGAGTACCTTACCTTGTAGCCATCCAAACTTTTCCCGAAGAAGGAAATGGATTGCTCAGATCCTTTCTTGTTCATCTACACCAAAATTATAGAGGTTGTGTCTGAATCACCGAAGGAATAGAGAATGAAGTCCTTTCAAAAATATTGATTAATGAGAGTCGAGTGGGGATATTTCTTTTTGATAGCCTCAAAACTCTCCTTTCCATCCACTGTTGATTTAAAATCCATGTTATTATTCAACATCATTTTCAGTGGCTTAACAAGAGTGGAAAAATTAGGCAAAAACCTTCACACAAAGTTGATTCTTCCCAAGAATCTTTAAACATATTTCTTATGAATTGGCAATGGTAGTGCATACATAGCTTCAACTCTCGCTCGGTCAATTGTTAACCCTTTCTTAGACATAATTTGGCATAGAAATTTTCCTTCATAAGCCAAGAATACACACTTCTTTGGATTTAGGGACACTCTAAATCTCCCACATCTTTGGAAAACTTTTTTCATGTGAAAGAATTGGCCTTCTCGCATTTTGTTAGAACATAGTGATATCATCAAGATAGATAAGAACTATCTTGTTAATCAAACCTTTAAATTTCATATCCATGGCTCGATGGAATGTAGCTCCAACATTTGATAGTCCAAAAGACATTTTCTTATATGCATATGTGCCCCACTTTGTGGTGAAGGTTATCTTGAACTAGTCTTACGCCTTCACCATTATCTAGTTATAATCGGAGTAGCCATCCAAGAATGAAAATATCTCTACGAACTAGATACTACTTGAAAGAGTTTCTCTATGGAAGGAAGTGGATAGTGGTCCTTGAGTGAAGCTCTATTCAAATCATGGAATTCCACACATAATCTGATTTCTCCATTTCTCTTTCTCACTTTGGTACTAAGTTTATAACCCATCTTGATTGTTTGATTGGAAGAATTATGTTTACCTAGATTTGAGTTGATTCATTTCCTTCCTCGTGATGAGAGTTCAATATGAGGGTACACTATCCTCTTTTTTATATCTAATGGGTTTTGATTCATAATCTAACCCAATGGAATATTGCATCAATTTTGGATTGAAGCCTCTCAAATATTTATAATTCCAAGAAAAGACATCTAGAAATTCTTGACAAAGTTGGATAAAATCAGATTTTTCTTGCTGAGTACTCACCTTACCAATTTGTAGAACCTTACCTTCACCTATTGAAATAGACTCGAGTATTCACCCTTGACTTGAATGTTTTCTTTCTCTTTTCAGAATTGATCATTGGGGTTGAAGATTGATCCCAAAGTCATGAGACCCTTTGGTAATTTATTTTTCCTTAGTGAACTACTTGATCACCATACTACTACTCCAACTAGTCTTGGTTTCGGTAGTAAAATATTTGCTTCCTCTTGCAAGAAGTAAATGATTTGTCGGTAATTTTCAAATACTTTCAATCTAATTTTGTTGTCGGGGAAAATTGGTCTTATTGCAAATTTGATACGAGGCTAAGTTTGGTATTTATTGATACTTTCCACAACATGTTACCCCAATTGCTGCAAGTCTATTTGCAACCTCATGCTTCTTCCTTGGAATGCAACTTATAATAATAGATTCAAAATATTTAATGATATTTCATACCTTGTTCTTATAGCTCTTTAAAATATCGTTCTTGGCAGCGTTGAGTCCTCTAACTGGTTTACAACAAGCTCTTTATCTCCAAAAGCTTTCCGATTCTTGATACCTCTTTTCTTTTCCCAATGTAAGCATGGATCAATGCTTCATATTCAGCCATGTTGTTTGAAAAAAAAATTGAAAATAGAAGGTTGAATAATAATTTATACCTTGAGGTGACACAAACATTTCTCCTCCTCCAACACCTTTCCTACTTCTCAAGCCATCAAAGAATAGGTGCAAAACTTTGTTATCATTTTTCCCATCTAGTTTGGTGATGCTAGGGAGAGGTAAATTTTCTTCATGCAAGAAATAGATTCCTAACTCAGCCTCTTCCATCTCCTTATATGGATCAAAATAATTACTTATGTTTTCCCATTCATCAAGAGTCAAGTCTAGAATTTTTATAACCTTGGTATCTGCTTCCTTAGTGCTTGGATAATCCTCTTGATTGAAAGATGAGAAATTTGCATTGATTAAACTTGGAACATGAGGCTCAATATGGAAGTTTTCAATATGTTCAACCTGATAGTATCCTTAGATCCATACCTCTTTCTGAAAATTATATGTGACCAATCAGCAGACAACTAGCCTCCAATCTTAGTCGTAAAGTCTCTTGAAAAACACAATGCAAAGAGTGGTGTCAAGTCAATAACTGATACATCTTGTAATACCATGACATTAGGGCATGCATGTAGTGTAAGGATAAATCCTTTGATCACTCAAAATTTTCCCACTACTATCCCATCAAGCCACACCACCTGTTAACATCAATTCATATTTTAGTTCTAGGTGATCAACTATCTGCTTGGGCATCATGGAACTACTTGCTCTGAATCAATCATGCAACTATATACAAGACTCGCCTCCAATTACAAGAGATATATAGAATAGAGTAGGATTCATGTTTTTACCTTGTTGGCCCCCTTGACCTGCCTCTAGTTGGGTTGTATTGGTGAGAACCTTCTCTTGATCTTTGGATGGTTCACTTGATGCAGACCAATTTTCCATGGCTACTTGCAATAGATCTCTTTGGCCGGGATAGCTAATGACTCCCACATTGAGATGTTTACATTTGTTTTCTTCATTTTTATATGATATTAAAAGGATATGATATATCCTTTTACTTCCCTTGATTTGCAACAACTTTCTCTTGCACATGGGCTTCTACAAATGGTATGTGAGTTGGTCAGAAGGTGGTGTAGGTTGATTATGTACATTTGGAGCTTCACTTCCATTGCTAACTCCTTGTAGAGTGATAAAAAGTTGCAAAGTACTTGGATTGGATGATTTTCCTTCCTCTAAATTCCTCTTCTTAGACCTTGTGTTGGCTGCCACACCTTGAGAAGGAGATTGATTTATGCCACATAAATCCTCATCTTTCTAGTTCACAAGTGTAGTCTCACTTAGAGGTGCTTCTTGTGTAGCTTCCCTCTTGCCGAATCTCTTCTTCACTTGTTTCTTGAGGCACACCAACTGTTGTCACCATCAATTCTTGGTTTGAAAAACCATTAAAACATGTCACCTTATTGTGAGGTTGATTGCATGGAAAAAACATTCATATTCTTGTGTCATGTTGTTTTGAGTTGGGATCAAGGATCTAGATGAGGAGGAATCATTAGGATTATAAGTCATAAATTTTCTATTAGCATGAGGTATCCCTTGGTTTTGATTAGAATATTGAGTAGGTGGTCTATTAAGTTGATACAAAAGTCTATTGCGTTGTTTTTGAGGCTGATATGCTCTAAAATTCCGAGCTTGTTTGCTCTTAATTGTTACCAATTCATTTCCTAAGTTTTGAAATTGTTTCACGATCTCTTAGATTTAATTTGAGGTGCTAGGAGAATAAGTATAAACTTCATTATAATTCTTATATTTTGGCACGGGAATGGGAGCTAATGTAGGTTCTTTCTAGAGATTGATTCCCCATTTCTAGATAAAGAGGCATAGGTGGCCTAGGTGTAAGTTTACCATCTTAAATCAAAAAAATTTCAGCTCTAATAGTGATGTTATAAGATATAGGAATAATTTTACCTCTTATATATTTTATCATCGTGGCGATATCATAATTTAAAGCTTTTAGGAAATAGAGAAAAACATGTTTAGCTACCGGTCTCACAGTAATTGGAATTCTATCCCATGTCCTTTGAAATATGAATTTGAAATCATAAATTTGCTCATTTGGTGCCCTTTTGATTGTAGTTAATTTCTCCAACAAAGATAAGTTGTCTTCTTTTTCCCTAAACTGGCCATAAAGAGTTGTGCACAATTGATCCCAATTATTAATTGATCATGTTTCTAGGCTCCTGACCACTTTAATGTTGGCATGTAGGACTAATGAGTGTTGTCATTGATGAAAACCACGTTAATGACAAATTAGATGTTTTATTATTATGTCATGATTATGTTTGAGATGCTAACACATAGGTTTAGACATTTTTAAGATACTACATGGAGATTCGGTAAGGTATGCTTGCTCTCAGCAAGTCTATACAGTGCCTAGAAGGTGTATATTAATTGAGAGATATTCTTGGATGTTTTAGAATCATGTTGACATGCTAGATATCATATTTTTAGCATTATTGAGAACTCATAATAGAGGTATGGTACAGATATAGGGGTTCACCATGTTATAGGTGCTCATTGGGAACATGTATGTTTGCTTGGAGGTGTGAAAAAGTGCATTGGGGATAGATGATATCATAGAAGAATATAATTAGGTATATCATGGAATATGAGGTATTTTGGGGTAATTTTAAGATATTTCATGTTCATTTATTGCACTCTTTCAGTTGATTCTAGTTGTTAAAGTGAGAATGTAACATGCAAAGCATAGGTAAGTCTTAATGACTAGAGATATTTGGCCATAGTATTTATGTTATGATGATTGGAGATATTATAAGGATAATTTTTTATTCTCTCAAAAATATTTAGGTTCCCATGATGTGAATTCTATAAGATATGACTATTTTTGTGAGACATGGTGAAAAACAATGCATAATCCAACTCGAAATGAAACTTCGGATGCTTGTGGTGAACAATGTGATTTTAATGGGACCTTAAGAATTTTATGAAATATTATAAGGTGAGTTAATAAGGTTTTATAATAATATTTAGGTCATTTTATCATTACGTTTTTATGAAGGAATGTTAAGAAGGTAAAGAGGTCAAAAACCCTAGGTGAACCCTAGCTAAGAGTAGTTTACAAAAAATGAAGTATACTAACCCAGTTTTTATTTCTAGTGATAAATTTATGAGTGGATTTTTATAGGACTCTGATATATTTCTATAAATTTAATTTTTAGGTCATGGTGATGAGTGGGCCCCACCTGAAAACAATCAGTTTTTGAAGAGTTCTAGTTTGAGGAGAAAGTTGCCAAATGAGGTATGGACTAAACTATTATTGTGGAATAAATTTGAGATTTAATACATGTACATGGAGGTTTCAGATCAATTTCATGCAGTTTCATGAGGTTTTGAGGTCCAAACAGGTTGACTGGTCAAAGGGTAGTTTTGGGATCTCAAATAGCAGGGTTCAATGTTTTGGCCATATCTTGAGTTACAGGATGATTCCTTAGATGATTCAAGTTGTGTGGAAATTATATTCAGATATATTTACATTGGTATATGGATTTCCTCATGATGACATCATATGAAAAGGTTTCAGGAATTATTTGAGTAGGAAAAAGTTTGGCATTTTAAAAAAACATTTGTTTGTGTGAAAGTTTGACATTGATTGAAGCATCATATGGATTGGGTGATGATTAATATCACTTGCAATGTAAATAGGTATTAATTTGGAATCCAATTAATCTAATTTTTAGTCTTTAATGCTAGTATAAATGGTGTTATGAGATAACCTTTGGAGACAACGCTTTTGTGACTTGACTTGGTGAAGGCAAATATTGTTGTGGTGTGAAGAGAGATGTTTCATGACTTTTAACATGATTAGAAGTGTTATATAGGTTATTAATTTTATTTATAGTTTTCATATGGAATATATTGGTTTATTAGAAAAAATTTGTGGAATTATGAAGTTTCCAGGGTGTTGAAGGGTGCAAGAAACAATAGTTTTGAGAAATACAAAGGACACTGGGCCCATTAAATGAAATAATTTGATTGGTTCACAAAAATTGTGACCATGGTTGATTTTTAAATTATTTATTTCTAATGTTTTATGATTATGGGAGCTTTACTAAGCATGTTTTTGGAATGAGGAGAATTTTGGCATCCCAATGCATGTGTTTTAGTGATTTTTGGATCATGAAATGAAGGGTTTTTGCTAGTCGACCTACTTGGGTCACTTGTAGCTGTTGTGGAAAATTTATGGGATGTTTTTAATTATTCATGGATATAATTTACCATGATATACCTACCTCCTTTGAGTTATATTCAAGATAAGGGTACAAAATGTATTTTTGGGAATAATAATTATAGCTTTTGAAAACCCCTTTTTCTTCTTTTGAAGAAAATTTTGCTCAAAAAAAAAAAATTGACCTTTCCCAAAACACCTGAAATCTCAATCTAGGACATATTTTTGATTATTTTCCATGACAATAGTTTTAGAAAGTGCAATGGTGGTCATGTTTCCTTGAGAGTGAGTTGAAGAAGGAGGGAAAATTTTGGTGTTTAAGTTTAGATGCTATATTCAGAGCATGTTGATCTTATTTTAGGTATCTAGCAAGATGTCAAATATAATATTTAAGTTTTAATACATTTTCATAGTTGTATTTCTTTATATGTATTCAATAGACATTGATTTCCTTAAGATCACTTTATTATATCTTGTGGATCATTATTGAAGACAATACATTTTGTGATCTGATTTGAGCATCTATATAAATATGTGGATCTAATTTTATTTTTAATATAAGTGTCTTTTAGATCATTCATGTTATTTTAATTTATTTTAATTCATTGAAAAGGTTTTATGCTTTAGATATGAGCATGTGTGGTTAGGATTTGAAGCACAAGTGTTGAAAAGTTTTATTAGGGACGGATTCATCCCCCCTCGTAGTCCTTGTCACCTCAAACAATTTGTATCAGAGCAAGCCCTTGGAACTATCCTAAAAAGCTAAGAGGGAGATATTTGGTGACAATAAGGTGCCTTCAAATTTGGAAACTATTCAGACTAATACCTTCCTAATAAGGAAATGGGTAGGTGAACATGGTGATCATATTTACAAGATGTCTAAAAATTGTGATGAAATAGAGTAAGGATTGAAAACTCAACTTGAGGAGGCTCAAGCTGAGTTGAAGACCAAGAGAGAAGAATGTCTCAAACATGAAGTTTAAAGAGAAGAAATAGTCAAGCAACTTGAGGAGACACAAGATGAGTTGAAGATCAAGAGGAAAGAAATAGATGATTTGAAGAAAGATCTAGGCACCATGACAAGAAAGGTACTATATTTTCAAGGAATTTCTAAAAATATAAGTAAGATGTTGGAAAATCAAAAGGCCTATGGTGATAGGATAGGCCTAGGATTCAATGAGGGCTCATTCAAATCAAAAAATAATGAAGAAGATTCAATTTAAAGATCTAATAAAAGAGGACAACAAAGTAAAGGATAAAATTCAAGGCTTCCACCTCCTAGAAGATCACCTATCAGGCAACCAAGTGCATATAGGTATGGTATTTTTCATGGTAATTGTTACAAATGTGGTGATTATGGTCATAGGGCTAATTTTTGTAGTCATTAAGGTTGAAAATAAGTATGATGGAAGAGGAAATGAAAATCATTAAGGAAATAAGGAAGAGGAATGTCAAGACAAGAAGGAGAAAAAGATAGGTAAAAGATATGGATTTGAATTCTATCGTTGCAAATAAAATGGAAATCTTGTAAAATATTACAAAAATGAGCCATCAAACACTAAGAGGTATGTAAGAAAGTTTAAGGGGTATTGTTATGCTTGCAATGAATATGGACATAGGGATTATGAGTGCAAATGAAGGAAATTGGAATGCTTTAGGTGCCATAAGATAGGAAAAATTGCAAGATTTTGTAATGTAGGTTAGTTGAAGGAGGATACTCCAAGACGTGATCCATAAGCTCAAGTATACATAAAAAGGTTAAGACTAGTCAAAGTTCTAAAGAAAAATATAAGGATGTGACCGAGAAAAAGGATGGATCTTCTGCAACAAATGATAAATCAAATAAAGAGGATATAGTAAAGGCCCACTAAGAGGGCTTGAGACCTACTTAGCTCTCCCATCAAGCTCCTCCATGGTGACGTATGCCTATATTAGGATTTATAGAGGTGTATAGGAGTAATTGAAGATTTGAAGTGAGGGGAAGTTTTCTAAGTATGTATGAGTCATCTCCATAGTGTTGAGGTATGTATGTTCAAGTCATTTAGAAGGTTCTTATTTTTCTATAAGTTTGGTCATGTTGTGCATGTTAAGGTTCAAATTTTGTAATCCTTCAAATTGTATGAGTCTATGTTCACAAAATATCAGTTTACTTTGTCATTATTTTGGCGCATCTTGTCATGTTGTGGATGTCAATATTATTTTTAATTTCTCTTCAAAGGATAGATGTGAGTCATGTGCAAGTTGTCTAAGATCTAATTATGTCTTGAGGCATATCAAGAGTCTTGGTGTAGTGTGAAGAGATCTTTTAAGTCAAGAAATGTTATCTTCTATATTTATCAGATCGTGTAGGTGTCCTTTGTCTGTGGTATCTTCAAACCTCAAAAATGAGTCACAAAATAAGGGATGAAAGTTGTCAAGTGCATGTTGTTTGTCTTTAAGTTGTTTAAGGCTCTAGATAATGCTTATGTATGTGAGCGTCTTCATGAAAATTACATATTGTTTAAGCCATAAAAATTTGTCTCTAAGTCAATGAAATGATCACCTTTGTATCTATGGTGTCTCATGTCTTATACTATATAAAAATTTGATCATACACTAGTAAGTTTATTTCATGAAACATTGTGCCATGTCAAGAAAGTATGATTGGTACTGTTATCTTGTCAGTACTAATTTGTGAAAAAAGTCTCCAAGGATGTTTTATATAAGGGCTTATGTGAGTCAAAAGATCAATTTCTTCCTTGAACAAGAAAAGTATTATGTATCAAGTCATAGATTGTGACTATGGGATTGATGATTGAGGTTGCACATCTTTTGATCTATGAAAAATATCATCTTGACCTCAATCAGGTGTGTATATGACTCTTGGACTCATCTGGAGTATAAAAAGTGCTCCACTGCCACCAAGGAGCATTGAAAAGTTCAATATGAATATCTAAGTTATGTGGATATTTCAAGAGCATATAAATTGGATTCTAAAGACCTATAGAGACTAAATTTGTTATGGATAACTTGAAATACACAACTATGAATGCCTCAATCTTAGTAAATGGTTTATGGTGTATATCATGCATATATTAGGGTATTTCCAAGCATGCTACAAGTATGATATTTAGTGTTCATGATTAAGTATCCAATTAAGGAGGTGTATTTAATGTTTTAAGAGGTTGTTACTAAGTGATTATGCTAGTTTGAATAAGAAAAGATCAAATTACATCAAATATGTTGTTTCACTACCTCCTAATTGTGTTTACACAATCCACTCAAGAAGTATACATGGAAAATTGACTTTCAATGATCAAATGGATGAATCTTGGTTTTAATTTTTATATGAAGCATCTTGACATATATGGCTAGAGGATACATGATTTTAAGACTTCAAGTGTGTGTACTGATTCATTTATCATTAAATGTTTTGAAATTTAAGTTATGATTGCACAATAAGGAGGGTTTGAAAGCTCAAAGACCTAAGAAGATAAAATTCAATTGTGAAAATATTCAAAGAAGCAAAAGTGGTGCTACAGGCATTGGAGGATGAACTTCAAATATATGTCTGCAAGTTCAAAAGGGAAATTTATTCATCATATCATTAGCTCTTGATTGAAAATCTCAACTACATGAGGTTAGGTTGTAAAATATAGCAACCTACAAGATATAATAGGTATGTGTCGGTGGCGTGGCAGTATTTTGGGCATCTTAGCATGTTTTCAAGATTGGAAAGGAGGTTCATCAATTATGCAATATGTTTCCTAAGTCAAAGCTTCCTAACAAAATACAAGATGATTATAATATACCAAATGGGTACATGAAAGGTATGTTAGTGAAAGGGTTCTGTTCAAGTTAGTCTCAAATTTTGTTGGAAGGTATTGTGACTATATAAAGGTGTGTATGCTTCATCATGAGTCCAAATGGATTATCTCTACCTTATATGTTGGTATAAGATTAGCTAGACACTTACGAGGTAGTGTATGAAGATAGTGGCTTGATTTCTGAGTTAATATGCAAATGATTCAAGATAACATTCAATTCAATTGAATCATAGTATCTCAAACATTTGATATACTCCAAGAATTCTTCTCCAAAGTAACTTATAGTGGTTTCGATGATCAATATGTTTTTCACCTACAAGAAAGAAAGGTACAAGAAAGTGCTATAGAGGCTCAAGAAGTAATTCCATAAGTGATGTTACATGTTTGTGTTGGTGTTTGAATATTTCCAAGATGTTGAGACAGTGGTCTAGATCATGAAACAAAATAATGAAATAATTGAGACTTGATACAATACCTAGAATAATCGTCTATAGGTGGAATGACTTTGAAAGATTGAAGAAATGGCAACAAACATTAGAAAGAGAAGATACCTTCTCATGTTCCTATTAGGGAATGGTTTATTTCAAAGCTTAGACATGTTTAAAATAAAATTCTTGGAATATAAGTGACTTCTCAAGCATAAATTCAAGGGATAAAACATGACCAAGTGGAGAATGGTGATATCCTCGGGTAAGTAAAATTGTTTGACAATCCATTTTACCCCATGAATGTGATATGAAGATAATTGTGCATTGAGAAAATTAATAACCTCTACATAGATAGAACTTATTATTGAAAAATAAAATCTACAAGCCATCATAATGAGAAGTAAGCTCCCAAGGTGAGTTGTGTGTTAAAGATAGAACCTAAAAACCTGTAGGTGAAGATTGTGAATGATGAATGTTCCTTTGTATGTTGTTTGATGGAATTTTTGACAGAGATAGGTGTTGATTGTTCCCTAACTATGGTGAAATTATTTTCATAACAATATTTTTTTGCTCAAGTTATGATTATGCTCTAAGTGACAGGGGAGTACCTTGGTAAGATTGTAATAGTGGTCTCTAGATCATTCAAAGTAATAAAGTGGTGTGTGTTCCTTGTTCAAGTTGTTGAAGGTATGTGTTGTCTTATCTCTGTCAAATAGCAATATTGAACACTGAAAAAGTTTCTTAGGGACTTAAAAGATTCATCTTTGATTTCAAGGAGCATGTGAATATTTATCAAATTTGCCTTTGAAGTGGCTAGTTAGGGACATTAGTCCTTGTATGGTATGAAGATCAAGGAAATGCATTGAAAAATTCAATTATATGTCTAGAGATGATGAATTTTGTTCAAGAAAGGTAAGTGGTGATTTGATGAGATCATGAACTAACATTTTTGGCATGTGAGAAGTTGTATGGCTCAGATTACAATAGTTTTTGTATTTGCAAGAAGCTCAAAAATAGGGGGGAGATTTATGGGTGCATTCTTAATTGAAGGAAAAATTCATATTTTTGGAGAAAATAAAATATTAAAGGCTTGATTGAGACCTTTGGTGGATGTTTCCAACAAAATAATGGAGGAATGAATATGAGGCAGGTGAATAAGGTAAGTTATAGTACTGAGGTATGCATTTGTCATTAATGTAAAAAGGGGGAGAATTTCAAGTTGTTTTCCATCAATGACATAGGGGGAGATTGTTAGCATGTAGTCTTAATAAGTGTCGCGATTGATGAAAAACCATAATTAATGGTAAATTTTATGTTTTAGGATGATGGAATTATGATGTTTGACATGCTAACATATGTCTAGATGTGTTTGAGATATTACGGGGAGATTCAGTGAGGTATTCTTTCTCTAGTAATCCTATATAGGTGCCAGGAGGTGTAGATTGACTAAGAGAGATTCTAGGATGTTTGAGAAGCATTTTTAAATGTTTGATATAATGTTTTTATTGTTCTTGAGCACTCACGATAGAGGTATTATACAAATACAGGTGGTTCACCATGTTACAGTGTGCTCATTAGGAGCATATATGCTTGCTTAGAGGTGTGACAGAGTGCATTGGGGATAGATGAGCTCATGGAAGAATATAATCATGTATATCATGGAATATGAGGTATGTTTGGGTTATTTTTAGAGATTCCATGTTTAGTTATTGCACTCTTCCAGTTGGTCCTAGTTGTTATAGTGAGAATCTAACATGCAAACATAGATAAGTCTTACTGAATGGAGAGATTGGGCCATGGTATTGATTTTATAATGATTGGATATGTTATAAGGATGAGTGATGATTCTCTCAGAAAAAAATTAGGTGCCCATGATGTGAATTTTGTAAGATATGACTATTTTTGTGAGATAGGGTGAAAAACAATGCAAAATCCAGCTCGAAATGTAACTTTAGATGCTCGTGGAGATTAATGTGCTTTGAATGGGACATTGAGTCTTTCATGAAATATTATGAGTTGAGTTGATAAGGTTTCAAAATAATCATTAGGTCAATTTATTGTCATGTTTTTATGAATGAATGTTAAGAAGGTAAAGAGGTCAAAAACCCTAGTTAAACCCTAGCTAGGAGTAGTTTGCAAAAGATGAAGTATAATGACCCAGTTTTGATTGATAGTGAAAAATTGATGATTGGATTTTGTAGAGGACTATTATTTATTTCTATAAATGTAATTTTTAGGTCATGGTGATATGTGGGCCCCACTTGAAAATAACAGTTCTTGAAGAGTTCTAGTTTGAGGAGAAAGTTGCAAAAATAGGTATGGAATAAATTTCCATTGTGGAATCCATGTGAGTTTTTATATATTTACATGGAAGTTTCAGATCAAATTAATGTATTTTCATGAGGTTTTTAGGTCCAAATAGGTTGAATGGTCAAAGGGTAGTTTTGGGATCTCAAATATCGTGGCTCAGTGTTTTAGCCATATCTTGAATTACATGATGATTCCTCAGATGATTCAAGTTTTGTTGGAAATTAGATTCATATATATTTACATTTTTATATGTATTTACTCATGATGAGGTCATATTAATTGTTTCTATGGAATTATTTGAGTAGAAATATTTTGTAGCTCAATACATCATCTATTTATGTGAAAGTTTGACATTGTTTGAAGCATGAGATGGATTACGTGATGTATTTTTCATGTAATGAATCCAATTTCAAGTATTTAGTATTATTATAAATGGTTTTATGAGCTAAACTTTTGAGACAATGTTTTTGGCAAGTTAATTTGGTGAAGGCAAATATTTCTATGGTGTGAAGCGAGAGACGTTTCATGACTTTTAACATGATTATAAGTGTTATAAAATTTCTGAAATTTATTTTGAGTTGTCACGTGACATGTATTGGTTCATTAGAATAAATTTTGTGGCATTATGAAGTTTCGAGGATGCTGAAGTGTTTAGGAAACAACAATTTTGAGAAATACAAAAGGACACTAGGCCCATTAAATGAAATAATATGATTTGTTCATGAAAATTTTGACCATGGTTGATGTTTAAATTATGTATTTCTCATATTTTAGTATTATAGAAGCTTGAATAATCATGGTATTTGAATTAGGAGATTTTGGCATCCCAATGCATATATTTCTCTGCATACATACTTAGGTCACTTGTATTCTGTTGTGGAAAATTTATGGTATTTTTATGATTATTCATGGGTCTAATTTATCATTATATATAGACCTCCTTTGAGTTCTAATCAAGAAAAGGGTATAAAATGGAGTTTTTGGGCATAATAGTTCTAGCTTTTGAAAACCCCTTTTATCTTCTTTTGAAGAAACCTTTTGTTTGAAAAAGAAACCATTTGGGCCTATCAAAAAAACACATAGAATATAATTCTAGGAAAGATTTTAATTTATTTTTCATGAGAAGAGTTTGAGAAAGTGCAATGGTGGTCATGTTTCTTTGAGAGTGAGTTGAAGAAGGAGAGAAAACTTGGGTGTTTGAGTTTGGATGCTATCTTCATAGCATGTTGATGTTATTTAAGGTTTCTAAGAATATTTCATATCTAATATTTAATTTTGAATACATTTTCATAGTTTTATCTCTTCATATGTATTCATGAGACATTGATTGTCTTGAGAGCACTTTATTGTATCTTGTGGATCATTATTGAAGACACTACTTTTTGATCTGATTTGAACATCTATATAAATGTTTGGATATAATTTTATTATCAATATATGTGTCTTTGATATCATTTCATTTTATTTTAATTTCAAGTACTTCATTGAAAAGGTTGTATGTTTTGGATATGAGCATGTGTGGTTAGGGTTTGAAGAAAAAGTGTTGAAAATTTTTATTGGGGATTGATTCACCCCCCTCTCATTCCTTGTCACCTCCATCGTGTAAATATTTTACTTTGAAATAAGAAGAAAATTATTTAACTTCCAAATCCATCTCATTGACCTCATGTATAACACAAAAATTTACAATGTCTTGAATGTGATCAATCGAGTTGTGTGATTTTCCCTAGTGAAGTATGGGATATTCTTCAATGTTGCAACTGGGATTAGGTTTTGTGTGTTGAGAGAAAGTGGGCCGCTACCCATAAATTTTAAAAAATGATTTTGTGGTGGTGGTTGTTAATGAGCCATTCTGATTGGTCTAAGAACTCTAGTTGATTGAATAAATGGCCTACTAGGTGGAGGTGTTGACAAGGTTATGTTTGGTGGAGATGGTGATCTTTGAACTCTTCTTCCTCTTCTTCCTCTTCCTAGAGATAGTTGTAGATATTTAAAAATACCTTCTTCTCTTGCTTTAGACCTTGTTTGAATCCTTCTCATAAATTTGAACCACTAGCACTTCTGAAACCACTCAAATATGCCCCTTGGAGTCACTAGATGTGCTACTATAGAGCCTCTTAAAGGATGTAATTTACAACAAGAGTACACCAATCTTGCTACAATAAAAATGAAGACTTCTTGTAGTCCCATGGGCATGCAGAAATATTATCACCAAATTACAAGTACCCTCCGATTTACTAACATGTTAGTTTACTAGGAAATCGGTGTAATCGGGTAACATTGAACCGTCTCCAAGTGTAAGACCTTGTAGTTGAGGAAATCTCCAAAGAAGGTTGGTTCCTCTTCCTAATCTAATGTTAAAACTAATCCTAATGATGGAAACATAATTATATAATCCTATTTTATGATTCCAAGGGACCGTGGAGAGAGGAAAATGTTTAAAAATAAAGAAATCCTACACTACAGAGGTGATAACACCAAGAAAAGGGAGTGAAATATTTTGTTGAGGGAGAAATATAAAGGAAAATATAGTTAAAAGAGGCCATAATAGATTTGACATAGTCCCAAAACATGCATTTACCACTAAATCCCCATGAAACACAACAACATAAACTTGTAAATAAAAAGGCATGCACAAAATAGAATAACAATAATGAAGAGCAAGGAAATGCAAGAAAAATGAGAAAGGGTTGAGAAAAAACCACAATACATAATTTTTATTTCTTCAAACGGTTGCATCCATTATATTTGCAAAATAGAGGCACAAATACATTCTACATGTGCCCATGTGAAGGCTTAGAATGTAATGGAATTGAGAAACCAAAATACAAGATTTTCCCTAAGTCCCATAATATATCCCTTAAAAAGGCATGGGCATCCTTACAAATCATTCCCCAAATGTACTTTAGCTTATAGAAGAAGAAATGGGTTTCCATACTTCAATAATTATAGTGGTTGAGCATGGAACTGTGCATATTGATGATGGATATGTTTTCCAATGTTTTCATACATGTAACCTCAACAAAATGGATAAATATAATTCCCATTGCATATAGGACGTTGATACATTTCCAATGATATAAATTTTGTGAAAAATGGAGCATTCTTTCAAAAATTAAGGCCATTTTAAATTTCACATGAAAACTATTGTTTTCCTTTGTTGCATGGATTTTCTAGTTTTCTACATCATTCCGCGGATTTGGTTCTCTACGACATTCTCTACAAATTTTTTCTATGACACTTTATTTTTGAGTCATTCCACAAATTTTTTTCTCGTGGCGCAGCTTTCTATAGTACTTATTTTTCACGACGCAACTTTATGTGGCACTTATTTTTTATAGCGTGGCTTTTTGTGACACTTATTTTCTCGCATCATGCCTTCTGTGGCACTTGTTTGTATGACACGGATATTTATAGTACTTGTTTTCTACGGTGTGGATTTTTACAAAACTTTTTTTTTTTTGTGGCACGGATTTCTATGACACTTGTTTTCTACACCATGGATTTCTACGGTACTTGTTTTCTATGGCATGACTTTTTGCAACACTAGTTTTCTATTGCACGAATTTTTGTAGAATTTTTTTTCCATGGTGCGGATTTCTACGACACTCTATGGATTTATTTTTTTAGCATTCTTTAGAATTTTTTATCTTTATTTTTCTCAAATTTTTAATTAACTCCTTGGAATTTTATGGTTTAGGAGTTAAAAAATGGATTGAAGCCCCCAAAAAAACTAAATTTCACCATTTTCTCCAGGTTCCAATTTTCCATTTTACCAATGGGGTAGAAATGGATAACAATGACCCTACTATGATTGATTAGAGGGACAAGTGTGGGAAAATAAATTTTCATGGGCGAGTTTGGAGTGACTAGTAAGATTAATGATTTTAGGAAGAGAGATAGAAAACTTAGGAGGATGAAGAGGAGATGTAGGCATAAAGGAATATCCCATACGAGAATTTTATTGGGGCTAAATTGTCCTAAACATTTACTCAAAGGTGTCATATTTATGACTTAGAATCTAGAAAGAAGGATCTAGAAATTTGTGCCTTAGACAAAATATTCCATGTCAAATGTTTACGTAGGGGTTGAGGTGTAAGGAAACAAAATCACATAGAAATAGAAAAAATTAACTCGGTTAGAAATATTAAAAAAGGGATGATAGTGTCTAAGAAGTGAAAGAACAACACCATACATGATTGACTATGCAATAGGGTCTACACAAGGATCAAAGGAATATAAAAGAAGATGTGATAGGAAAAACATAATTACCCAGTGCGATAGTGTTTTTGTAAATAAATAGTTAGGTTTTTAGGAATTTTGGTTTCTTAGATGAAGTAAAATTTAGAGATTAATGCTTTTAATGAGATGAGCTCGACTGAAGGTTGCATTTTTATTTAGTCAAGTTCACGAGAGAATGTATGCATGCCAAAGATGTGTTTCAACATATTGCACTCCTAAATCATTTATTCGACAAGGGCGTCTAAGAAAAAGTAGGAAACACATATCCACCAACATACAAGGGAATAAAATTAAAGGAGCTACATTGAGCACTAGGATCATATATATAAATGGTAGTAATCCTTACACTAGGTAAACCTATGGTTTTTAAGGCCAATGGTTAATATAGATACCCTATTGAGATATTAATAGTTTGGTGTGGTGATATATAGATCAATAATAAAATGAAACTGAAATGAAAGTGATGATAGATAACGAGTTTATAATGGATAAGAGTACTATGCTAACTAGCATCCAAACATGTACAATACTAAGCTAACATAGCACAATGAAGAAGGAAATGAACTTATCTATGTAAAATGAAAAGAAATGGTTAGAGAACTCACCTTGTACATGTAGGGTGGTCATTGATGCATCTATATCTCTAGAGAAGAAACAAATTGAGAGATATTCATTATTAGGTGGAGAAGGGGAACATCATTCTTATCCTAGACTCACTATAGGTGACCTAATAGTACAAGAAACCATCCAAGAATAAGAGTATCCAATCCAATCCAAGAAAGATGCAAGATGAACCAAGATTTAGGTGATCATATGTGAATATGACACAAAAGAGTAGAGATAATGGCGAGTCTGAAATGATATAGATTCCTTTTTAAAAATATTGCCAAACGAGTTAAGGATATATGTAGGATTTCATCACCCGCAGGTTATGGCATTATCCATAAGAAAATATAACACTGACATCATCACCCATGGGTGATGGTGTCAGCCATAAGTGGTGAAAAGAGGTAGGGTGTCGTGAAAAGAAAAGTAAAGGCATCTTATATCATGGATATGGATGATAGAAGTGTAGATTGATGAGATGCAAGTAAGAAAATTTGAATGTGATGTGCATGAGACCTAGGAAGATAAGGATACCTAGTGTAAGAAAAAATAAGGTGAAGACTAAATATTGACACTCTCACGTGTAATCTGTCTCTAACCCATAATGGTTACATGAATAACGATTCACCATTCTGGTAGGCCCCTTAAGCAACCTGATATTGAAATAGATGCATGAGTGTCTCTTATTTGAAACAAATAAATTGTCTATACAATATGAAAAGTGAAAAACTATGTGTATGCAACATCTACCTTTTCCAATCTAATCTTTCATCTTTTGATTTTGACTATTTTCACCTTTTTTGTTACATGTTAAGGGTACATATCCACCACATTAAAGATATTAGATATATTAATTCATCAATAAAACTTAATCTCGTAACTGTTACGTGAAAAATTCCTAATGACTTTGCATGGTACTATCTTATTCCATTTCATCTTACTATACATTCCCTTAGGAAAACATAATTTCCTAAAATCTGCTAAAACCATGTCTCCGATTTTATATTCAACTTTTATCCTATTATTATTTATACAATACATGTTATTTTTATTCATATTTGTAGTTGATCATGCACTTTTGGCACACTTTATTTATGTGTTTTGTAAAGTCCCCTACTTTTACACCACTTTCTTTATTGTGCGGTAAGTATCTCAACTCCATAACTCCTCTTGGTTTTCTCCCATATATAATCTAAAATGGAATCTTCTTTATAATCATATACATTGAATTATTATAAACAAATTATTCATGTTCTTAATCCAAATCCCAATTTTTGGTCTTATCTCTAACCAAACATCTAATAAAATCCCCAAGGATTTTTTCAGAACTTTTTATGCCCATTAGTTTGAGAAAGGTATACTGAAATTAATAGTAAATTTGTATCCAAATTCTTTAACAATGTTCACCACAAATGACCAAATTTTTTTGTATCACTATTAAACACTATAATGTAGGGAAATCCATGCATCTGTACAATCTCCTATATAAATGATTTACAGTATGTGTTTCATCACTAGTCTTATTGAAAAAAATAAGAATGTGTCATCTTTGAAAAACATTACACCACTACAAAAATGGAATTAACACGCCTTACATTTTAGGTAAACTCAAAATAACATTCATACTTATATCTCCCCAAGGTGTCTCTATGATGGAATTTTTTTTTATAACCCTACATTATAACCCATTAGCTAGATTAAACATGAAAATTTATTACACAAACTTGTGCACTCATTTATAGATGTAGACACAAAATTATGCACTTTACACATAATTTAGTCCAGTCTTATACTACTATTTAGAAGGTTCTCAAGTGTACAAAGTACTAATTAATCCCAATTTTTGGCCATCTTTATTTTATATTTTATTTCATAGTTTTCATGTATTTTCCAGCACTTATCCACCCTTTTCGTAACTAATTTGACATTATATCCCTAAATCGGCACCTCAACCTCGCTTTATCTTGGGGTGCTCCAGGTGCCCTGGTCCCACCCTAGGAACCTCGATCTATGCAAATCCCATTTTACTCATTTTTGGGTCATTTCTAGTTGTTGGTCATCTTTATCTTTTTCCTAGTTGGCCTTTCGGGATTAATTACGAAATTAATCTTGAGATCCCTATAAATATAAAGCTATAAGACCATAATTAGGGTCTGGGTCATAATATTACACACTACTATCACTCCATCTAGAGTTGCATCCATTACATCACTTGCATCTACATAGTGTTATGCATCAAGGTTGGGAGATCTACATCACACACACTTCATAGGGAGAGGGATTTTATTCTATTACATGCACACATGCTATTTACATTTTCTATAGTTGCTATTGCTTTCTACTTCACGAAGTGTGGTGATATGAGATCACCTAGGGAATGACATGCACACACACACCAGAACTACATCTAGGTCTGAAATGTATTGCATTGCTTAGTGATAAGTCCACTAGTTTGGTGCCTGAGGCCAGACTGACCCATTCATTTTCATATTTTATTTTTCTAGGGTTTTATACATCTCTTTGCATTATAGGAAATTTTCCAGCTTATTTGTGGTCTAGCGTGACAAACCGGGAAGGTTTAGAGCCAACTTACAACCATACCATGTGCATTTTTTGAGCATTTACAATGATCAGAGCACCCAAATTACAGACTAGGGTGCCTCTGTATAATCACATGCACATCATTCACTTCAGATCTTCTATATTTTCCTTCGCATGTCCCCTAAGTCTTTGTCTACACTTCTAGATATTATTCTCATACTTGTGAAGCGTGTGACCATCTACAACATTTATCTAAGCCATTTATCTCTACTCTCTTATACACCTAGGGTTTTATTTCACTTAGGATATTTTTTCCATCTACTTTATGTTATTTACTGCATTCATATAATGTTTTAGTCCTTCTAATTAGATTAACTACAGTAAATATTTCCCTACATATAGTTCCATTTTAGTTAATCATTTTGGTGAACCCGATGTCTCTTTCTACCACCTTCTAGGGATTTTTCATTCCACCATCATGAATATCTCCATCATTGAATACCTGCTTACCCATCCTAATTTTCTTCATCGTGTTCAAACCCTCTTCGCTAATAGCAATGTTTCGATGACATGCATCCGAATTCCCTATATGATACATTTTTAGGCATATTATCAACATATATCAATAATGGGAAATCCTCCTACTGAAATTCACCCCTTTGACAATGACCCACCACTTTACATCATGTCTCATATCTACAATGTTGTTATCAAGTGTACTCTTATTGATAATGGCTCTGAGCTTAATTTATGCCCTATGTCCTTTCTCCAAGCCTTAGGTTTTTCTACTCATGACATTAGCCCTTCTTCCATTTCTCTTCATGCTTATGATGGTTTTGTTCGTCCATGTCTAGGACATGTTACCTTACCTTTCACTGTCGGTCCTAAGACTCTCCCCACAATTTTATTTGTCTTGATTTCCTTGTTTCATATAATTGCATACTTGGAAGTCCATGGTTTCATGCCATGCAATTTGTTGTTTCTTGTCCACCGTTGCATAAAAATAATACATGAGAATATTGAGTATATTATCTTCCAAGATCGTGATCCATTCCAATATTGTGTTCATGACCCTCATACTAGCATTCCTATTCCTCGCATTGATACTATAGATGAACCTCAACCTATGGATGATCAGCCTCATTTACCACCACTTGAGGGTGTTATTTGTTTGCTAGATGTTATCCCCTCTACACTATCTCCTACTACCGCTATTCTTCCACATCATCCATCTATTCCATCCATACACAATATCCTTCCTTCTTCGTCTTCACCATTAGCTCATACCCTTTTTACATGTACACTTTTCATTCATGATTCTTATTGGGAACATGTCCCATTCGACCCCACATGCGATGAAACCATCTGTTCTCCCTCGGTCTAGCTCATCTTGGACTTTAATTTTGAGGACCTTTAGCCTTCTACTCATGCTTCTCATCTATATTATGGTTTTGTCACTATCACTGCCATGTATGGCTTGCATGTCTTTGATCTTTTAGTCTATCTCTTGTGTACCCCTTGTG
This sequence comes from Taxus wallichiana var. yunnanensis, assembly GCA_018340775.1. NCBI lineage: Eukaryota > Viridiplantae > Streptophyta > Pinopsida > Cupressales > Taxaceae > Taxus > Taxus wallichiana. The sequence continues at coordinate 203,451,270 of CM031244.1, read as the reverse complement.
CTTCTCTACTCACATTAGGGGACTCTTGGATTACTTACATCAAAGGTACCTTAGACCCTATTCACACTGATATTTTTCTCCCTATGCCTTTTGGTCATATTTTCATTTGCAATAGTTCCTTTCTTGGCTATTCACCTAATTACACTCGATGGTACATGCACAATTTCCACATCCCCCATTCACTGATGAAGAATATGCTATGGGAATGTACCATTTATCTCTCACTGGTTCATTACATGATCAACCTCATACTATAGCCTACCAAGTTTCCAATTCTAATCCATTTGACTTTGATCCAGAGGAAGATGATCTCCTTGATGAGTTCACCTAGTCCCATGCACACACACTGCTGGGGGCATATCACAACACATACTTATCCCTCCCTTTTTTATCCTCACATACTTATATCATATTAAATTGTATACTTTAATTGTATCATTATCACTTCTATCTCGCGCATGTAGCACCCTCATTACTCGATGATGTACTCTTATTCTTCAATTCACACTTGACTATTGAGGGATTATAATTACATTGAAACCCACACACCCAAAATCCTACATTATCCTATATATAACTCATATATTAGTCATTTATATATCATATATCTCATCCATGCTACACTAGTCATCATTATATACGATTCTAGTTTTATATCCACACATTCTATGTTTACGCTAGGTCATACTATGGGTATAGATTTACCTCTCATCACTACATATTCTATCCACACCTATATCTGCATCTTGCATCATCTACACATCATACCTTTCTTACATTGTCTTATTCACATAGCACATCTATCCATCCTATCCATTCTATACTACACTAGATTCCATCATATCTATGGGTCTAGTTCCATCTATCATCTTTACATATTCTATTTTTATCTATGCCTATTATTTGCACCCTACATACCCACTTTGCACTTATACATCCTATTTATTCTACATGCTACACTAGATTTCCTTATACATGGGTCTAGTTTTACCTATCATCATTACACATTCTATTTCTATCTCCACACTTATTACATTACACATTCCATACCCACTACATAGTCTACATTATATTTCCCACACCACACATTCACATTTCTTGGTCATTTATACTATGTTGTTTTCTACGTGCTGCACTCACCACCCTATGACACACTCTAGTTCCTTAGTCCATACTCGACTTCCAAGGGTTTACCAATAAAATGGACCTTACCTATATGTGACATGTCATCATACCACATTCATCGGACTAGTGAACAACACTCTAGGATATATTATCACTTACACTCCAAATCACATACCATATTGTTATACACCTTAGGTTAAATCACAGCTCCCTTCATCCATTCTACATTATCCTATCACGTTCTATCATCACATATTATATTATCCTATTACATTATCTCTGTCTATCAATTCTAGGTTATTTTATTACATTAACATACCTTCTATCATCATTTATTGGTATACACCTTAGGTTAAATCACCACTCCCTTCATCACTTCTAGTTATTCTATCATCCACTCAGCTATATATACTATTTCATTCTATCACCATGTAGTAGTATACACTTTATGCTAAATCACCACACCCTCCATCATGTCTTGTCATTATACGCTTACCATTCTATCATCACGTAGTGGTATACGCTAGTGCTAAATCACCACCCCTTCTTATTCATCACTTAGTGGTCTACACTTCATGCTAATTCACCACCCACTATTATCCACCACATATTAATATATGCTTCATATGCCCTCATCACCCATCTCGTAGTGACATACGTTATAGGATAAATTGTCACCTTATTCTTCCATCATGTAGTGATATATGCTTAGGGATAAATCACCACTCACACCTCCCAAAATTCATGGTATACACTTACGCTATAGGGTCCACGCACAATTTTCTATATGATGCATTCTCATCAATTCATATTATAGTGATATATACTTAGGGCTAAATCATTACTCTTTCATTCAACAAGTTGTGGTATACACTTAGGCTATAGGGTCCACATGCATCTTTCCATATATCTCATTCCCATACACTCATTCTATAGTGGTATACGTTTAGGGATAAATAATCACTCCTCTGTTCAAAAAATTTGTGATATACACTTTGGCTATAGGATTCATGCACATCTCTCCACATGTTGCATTTCATCACCACTACACATACACATTCATCACAACGTGCTAGACACAACCAACACTACTCGACCATTTCCCGATGATGCACTCTCATTTACGGTTCATTCTTGATTGCTAAGGGGGTAAAAAAATGAACCTCGTTACATACATTTCCATTCACTTAGGGGGCACGTTGCTCCTATCATTCCATCTTGCATTCCAATCCATCCACCCACAACATATTACATTGTCTTAGTAGCACTTACTCTTACTTACTAGTGTTTTACATGATCAATTTACCACACATGTTATATTTATTTCTTATATTTCATTCATTATATCATACACACATGCATGTTCACACCTTTGTCTAGTGCAATCGCAGATACAATACATTTACATGTGGCATGGATGCTCACCTTCTACCTTTACTATACTAGTTGCTAGGGTCATCCACATTCATCTTATACGGGTGTTATTGTTTCATTTTTACTAAACATATTTTACTACTTGTTCATACATGCTTTGACATATTTTTTATCACTCTAACATTATAACAAGTGTTCCATGTGTAACACTTGTTTTTTCGGTTTACATGTTCCCATGACTACTTGTCTATTTCTACTTGTCTACTTTGTTTTCCATTGCATGCGGGATTTTCCCTCTCGCTTGTGTGGACACTTATCTATTTTTTTCAGCCATGATGGCCTTTCATTTCTTACGACATCCTCGGTGATGTCCCATATTTGAAACATGCTTTGTGTTGTCTACTTATTTTATTATGTATTTACACTACTTTGTTTGGTAGTTTCTACATTGTCTGCATATTTTAAAATTTTCTTATTGCATGTATGTGTTTTCAAAATAACACTTTCATTGGCTAGCCATCCCCTTTTGTGCACACCAAACACTTTCTCTTTCCCTTACAGGGAAGAGTGTTATAGGTCAGAGTGTGGTTGGTCCTCTTTTGAAGCCACATTATCCTTCCAAGGTCGTCGCATGCACCCCCAAAGAGGGGGCATCATTGAGGGTTTTCTACTAACGCAACATAATTACCTTTGGTTTAAACACAACAAGTGAGTTCATACCAGTATACAAACTCCATACATAATGTCCTTAACAAGACATGGTGTCTTTTGGCAATTCTGAGCGAGTTACACACTTGGGGATTACGGTGGGTGTTCCTCTCTACAATTCTTCATCTAGTGGCATCGATCACCCAAAAACTAGGACAAGATAAAGATCTCTTCAATAAATTTTAGTAGAAGTAGTAGAGTTGGAGGAAAGAGCATTTCCTTCCTACACTTCTTGACCAAGGTGGCCTCGAGATTACTCGAAAAACATGTGACAAGACATGATATCCTTCTTCACCCTTTCTCTCGATGTGGATCACGTGCATATGTATTATTTACACTTTTATAGTGTATTTTAATTTATTTTATTTTACACAACATTGTTACATACATACATATTTGATTAATTGATTGTTTTCACCTTGTAGGTCCACCGTATGAGAAACAAGTAATCAAATTGGGGAAACAACAACAACAATGATGACAATGAAAATGAAAATGACAATGATAGCACACCGTTATAGGCATTTTCCTTTACTAACCATGTAGGTACACTACACACACAAAAAAATCCACCCTAGGCTCACTCTCATCAATTTTTATGCACATTTTTCATCTTTAGAATTCATGCTCATCCACATTTTTATTGTTGTCATTCCACGATTAAGTCTAGTCTATTGGAACGTCTTATTCTAAACTCTAGATGGATATCAGGTACACATCTCTATCTAATTTATGTTACTGAAATTTCCACTCATTAACATAAAGTGGGGGAAAAATATAAACACAAAATTATGCACTTTACACATAATTTAGCCTAGTCTTATACTGCTATTTAAAATGTTCTCAAGTGTTAAAATTACTAATTAATCCCACCTTTTGGCCATCTTTATTTCATATTTTATTTCATAGTTCCCTTATATTTTGCAGCACTTATCTACCCATTTCACAACTTCCTTGAAATTCTAGCCCTAAATCAGGGTGCCCAAGCTCAGATTGGGCACCACTGGCCCACCCTACAGGTGCCCCGATCTATGCAAATCCCTTGTTTCTCCTTTTTGAGTCATTTCTAGTTGTTGGTCATCTTTATATTTTTCCTAGTCGAATTGTCATTATTAATTATGAAATTAAGCTTGAGAGCCATATAAATATAAAGTTATAAGACCACAATCGGGTTCCTAGGTCATAGTATTACACACTACTATCAATCTATCTAGAGTTTCATCCATTACATAACTTGCATCCACTTAGTGCCATTCATCAAGGCTAGGAGATCTGCATCACCCAAAATTCATAGGAGAAGGATTCTATTCTATTCTATGCACACATGTTATTTATATTTTCTATAGTTAATATAGCTTGCTACTTCATAAAGTACGACCGACATGAGAGCACACGGGAACAAAATGCACACACACACACACACACACAATAACTACATCCAAGTTTGAAATGTAGTGCAATGCTTAGTGATAAGTCCACTAGTTTGGTGGATGAGGTCATTCGACCCATTCATTTGCATCTTTTATTTTTCTAGGGTTTGATACTTCTCTTTGCATTATGGTCATTTTCTAGCTCATTTGACAGATCCAACATGATAAATAGGGAAGGTTTGTAACCAACTTGCGACCATACCAGGTGTATATTTTGAGAATTTATAGTGATTAGAGTGCCCAACTTGCAGACCAGGGTTCTCCGGGGTGCCCCAGTACACTCCCAATCACCTCTCAGTCACTTTAGATATTCCAGATCTACCCTTTACAGGGCCCCTAAGTGTTTGTCTACACTTCCATAGTTTATTCTCATACCTATAAAACCATGTGACCATCTACAACAATCATCTAAGACATTTCTCTCTACTCTCTTACACACCTAGGGTTTTATTTTACTTATAATATTTATTTGCATCGACTCGTGTTATTTATGCATTCATACAAAGGTGTTTTAGTCCTCCTAATTAGATTAACTAGAGTAACTATTTATATGCATATAGTTCAATTTTATTTAATCAATAGATAAAATTAATTCTCCCATAACTATTTTAATATTTTATTCAAGCCAAGTTTCCTTTCTAATCCCCCAAAAATAATTCACCATATACTCCTACATTAATCCTCATAGTCTAAATAATTTCCTACCTTTAAAAAACTACCTCCTATAGAAATTTGTCAAAAAAAGATTTTATATTGAAACACATGGTTATTATGCATTTTTTCCATGCTTCTCTAGGATATAAATCATGTACATACAGATCCTTTATGGACTCGAAACCCACAACTTCCATTATCAACTCTATAAAAAAATAACCGCATCTATTTAGTGTATCACCCACCTTGTTAGATATTTTCTTTTATGTTTAACTTAAAATTTGTATCCTTATAGGTATTCCACCCACTTCATATTCTTATGATTTAATTTTCCCTAGCTATTAATACATTATAATGTTTGATGGTTTATCTACAACAAAAATCTTTTGGAAACATGTAATTTCTCCCCTTCTTTTATGTTTGCACAATTACATAAATTTTTTTTGATCATACACACTATACTTCCTCTTTGCATCATTTAAATTTTCACTAAAATATGTAATAGGTATTCCATATTAATTCAATACTACACCAATAACTATATTTATATATTCATAATCAACCTAAAATACCTTTTTAAAATTTGGTAATTCTAAAACTGGTTGTTTAGTCACCTTCTTCTTCAATTCCTAAATCTCTTCTCTTCACCTATGCTCCCAAAAAAATATTACTATCCTCTCATATGGAATTTTTGATTAGTGCTCACCAATAAATTTCTTGAAAAACTTATGGTAATAACTATCTAACCCATAAAAATCATGTGCTTCAAAATCATTCCACAATATTGGATAATCCACAATAGAAATAACTTTCTCTAAGTCCATCTTCAATCCTTTGTGGAAATAAATAATCCCAAATACACTAGTTCCTATTATATAAATCTACATTTCTTCAAAAAAAATTATTAGAGGTAAAAGAGGGTTAAGGGGTCCCTTCCCCATACATTGTAAAATACCACTTAGTGGGAAAGAATCATTACAAAACATAGCCCATAGGGAATAAGATATATAGAAAATATAAATAACAACAAAAAAATTACATACAAACAACATTATAGTATCAACCTAACATCATCCAATAAACAAGAAAAACCAGGAGTAAAATAACATGCGCCAATAACCAAGGCACCCACAATCATTTTGGATCATCATTCTTCTTAATATATTACAAGAGGATTATACACTCATTTTCCATCTTGTTAATAGAGGCACACAAATTTTCTAGATCGACTCGGTTAATCCACATTTCCTATTCTTATAGTCCCCTCATTCTCAAGTTGTCTTTTTACATTGATCAATTGGGACATAAGATGAAGGTGTTGAATGGTGGATTTAATATGGATCATGCTTCAATTTTTCATCGGTTCAGTAGATATTTCAAATAATCAAATTATTTTTCCAAGAACTTTCATATGTCCTATAAAATTTTCATGCTTCCATTATTCATGAGAAGAGCCATGTTATCCACATTATCCCTCATAGCATGTTAGTATTTAATAATGAATTTAAGCATGATTTTATTGAGATTAGTATCCATCTTGAGAAGTTCCAGACTCTCCATTTCTTTAACCAAATCAACCCGAGAACACCACCCCCGTACATTACCTTTATCAACCTTAACAGTTTTATCAACCCCTTTTTCTCTTTCATCTTGTTAATAAATGTCATAAGTATCCTTAGACTCAGATAATATATCTTTAAAACAAGGAATCTCACTCAAATCCTCCTCTTCCTAAGAATCAACCTCTTGATATGTCTCATACACACCAAGTTCTTCCACCGGTGGTCCAAGATATTTAACAAATTTAGTAACTTCAATAGAACCCCTCTTTACCATAGCCATGATCAAACCATGTAGGGAAAAAAATCATGGTTGTGCAAAACAACTCAATAATGATGTAGGTAAAACTATAAATTTGACCATGGAAAATTAAATTAAGCATCGAAGAAGATGATTTGCAAAAATGTCTTGTTCCTTCCTTCCAATGTAATAAATTGGATGAGATTTAATGTCACCTCATTGAAGGGTTCTATAATTAAATCACTTAAATAACCAGTAGAGTGAGGGATAAGTATGTATTTAACTTTTAGGAATGCCTTCATCTCCTCGATGCAGATTTTTTAGATTGAACAACTCCCTTCCTTCCTTTTTCATATCCATTAAAGAAGCAATGGTGTCAATGATTATTTTTAGCTTAACCCCCGATGGCCATACAACCTACAGTTTATATTTTAGAATTATTCCACTCTTTAAAAAACTCTCTACTAAGTTCTTCATTGAATCCCTAAAAATATTTAAAAACGAAGCTAGACCCTTCTTTTAAAAATAGTCCACACCTAGGGCTTGATGCTCTTGATATCAATCGGCTCAAGACGAACCATATCTCAACCCACTCTTATGTCCAAGTAGGGTGAAAGCCAAAACCACCTAAATTTCCACCAATCTTCACTCTTAATGCCTTTTTCTCCTATGCCAATAAGAATTTTTAATCCAAGCACGTCGAATTAAAACCCTCCTCAAATATCCCTTATTAATCAAATGATTACACTTGCAAGAAGGGAAATTCTCCATATCATGATGAGAAACTTGACCTGTGATCATCCCTCACCCTATCATTATTCTAATACATAACCTTCCAATACTTATATATATTTTCACAAGCATACCTATCTATAGATTCATCCCATAAGGGAAAACCTTTGCCCCTAAGACTTGGCAAGGAAACTTTTTACCATCATTTGACTCATTTATTTCCTTAGTAATTAAATTTTTCAAGGGGCTTCTAACCATGTATAGTTCATTTTTATTCTCAAGTTGTCCTTATGGACCCCTTTGTTTGAAAAAAGGTCAGCTATACCATTTGTCTCTTGATATATGTGTTTAAAGGTAATGTTCTCAAAACCATTAGCCATTGTTTTAAAACCTTCAATAGAATTCAAAATAGAAATAGATGTGGTTTTGAGATTAAGGATGTTGTTAATTATGTTTAATTAGTTGCCTTCAACTTCCATGTTTCTAAAATTTCTTTTGCAATGATATTGATTCCCAGAGCATAGTCACTACTTTTGTCATATGGTTTGTTTGAATACCCAAATTACATGAGAATCCCAATACGAATGACCCATTTTGATCTTTGAAAACTTCTCCTATGCCCGACATTCCTATATTCCCTTTTGATTCCCCATCAAAATTCAACTTAATCCAACCATTTATGAGTTTCTCCCATCCAACTAACATGGGATTAAGAAGAGATGGAAAATTGAGATTGTATGATGGAAAAGTGACATGCGAGCATGGGAATCTACAAGTACCTCTTCCTTGTACCGACCTCCGAGGTCATGTTGAGACAATAGGTGAATGTTTGGATGTGAATAGATACAGACAAGCTAATCGGGTAATCTTATATCCTCAATACGCAACAATGGAATCTGTGAATCTAAGGCGAAGAAGGCCCTCCTAACCTGAATTGGTGTAATGGTTCGTTCGATATAATGGCTGCTCGGAGGCTCCAATCAATGTCGAGCTCTATCGAGATCCTATTTCTTGGTTTTTGGATACATGGGAAGTGACCTATGGGAGCTTTGTATATATCTCTAGACAAGGTCATAAAATGGTGATGGGTGATTTAGTGGGTTTATAGTTAACTATGGGTGGTTTTCTAGTCTAGCCTAGAAAATATTAGATTGATTGGATTCTATATTTAATATAGAGAACTGTACTATAATATTTGGTGGGAGTGGTGAGGATCTAAATACCAGCATTCGTAAGCCGGTGTCAATACTTAACTAATTTGTAGGCCTGTTGGGTTGTGGGACTTGGGGATCACAACCATGAGTTCATGGTTGTTGTGGACCTGTTATGGTCATGTGAAGAATCAATCCCTTCTCCCAACTATCCAAAGTAATCATATGCCTTTTCAGCCTCTACATTTAGAACTAGAAGTTGTATGATTTTCTCAGAGTACCTAATAGGTGTTCTAGCAACTTGAATGTGTAGGCTAGTATCTATGTCGATGAGGAGGTCTCCTGTGTCAGGCTGTGGAACTAAAGGATCGCAACCAAATGTTTGTTCTCTTTCAAACCCTTGTACGGTCATCCGGGTGTTCTATCAAGGCAGTCTATAATTAGGGTGATTTGACTAGAATGTGTAAGCTTTGTTGTCTTCAATGTTTAATCCTCTTAGTTGCTCACTAATTGCTTGTAAATTTGTTGTTGCTTGAAAGACTTGTATCCTGAGGTCTGATCTATATCAGCTAATGTTGTGGGTAGATTTGGCTGAGGCACTACGGGTTCAAATATATACTCTCTAGGCTCTCTAGGTCCTGTGATTGTCATACGAAATGATTCAACTTTTAACTAACATTTAATAAACTGATTACAAAAGAAGTATTTACACTATGCAAGCATTCTTCTATTTTTGTATTTTCAATGACGTATTTCAATGAAATTAAAGAACAACTACTCTAGTATATTTATAAAATGAACAACTAATCTAGTAATAGAATAAAAACAAGCAACATAGCCTGGTATGGCTATTTTCTGTGTAGTTGTGATCTTTATCCTAAATATCTAAGCAGCTATATATTTTGAATTGAAAAGACTCTCGATCCTACCTTAGAAGTGAGGAATGAATCACGAGTTTCTCATAAACTATCAATCCCCATAGCTTCCCTGGTGATATCGAGAGAAAAATTTTAACTGAAATGAAATTATTCACTACTCTATTTGATATGTCGTAACTAGAACTTTGATAGCTCAAACATGGAGTTTGAGCGTAACAGTGGTAAATCTAGTTGTGTGTGATTTTATCCCCTCAGTGTGATCTCCTCGTTCCTTCGTGTCCTCGTGAATCCAAAAAGTATGTATATGATCGTATCAATAGAGGATGGTATTTGAACAATGACAACTTTGGATATAGACCGAATACAATGTGAGTAGGAGAGAGATAGTGCAAGTGAACAGAGCTTGACTATGCAATTCCTAGTGGGATTTATTGTGGGAATACAATGCAAGTGTACCAAGAGTTTCAAAAACTATCCTTGTGACAAAACAAAACCTGTAACTTTAATGGATTCTAGTCTAGAAATGAAGCTTATTCTATGCTAAACTAATTGTATGCAGTAGCAATGGAACAAGACTGAAACAAGAAGATCATATGACCTCTAAAATACCAATAATGGAAGCAAAACATGAAACTAACAAAATTCTAAGCAAGAAATTAAAATATTGAATAAGAGAATTGAGAAGATGAGTGGCCATTTGATTGAAAACAAGCTGGCTATTTATAACCAATGCATTTACCGAGGGTAACTCCCAATTGAAATATTTTACTATAAATAAAGGAAAAAAATAGTACCAGGAACCAAAAACATTAATGCAAGCCAAAGTGTTTGAAGAAAGCATGTAAAATTCAAGATTTATGTTTGACGCGATCGTTGGAAGGATCTATAAAATGCGTATAGGACCGCTGCCGGGAAAGGTGGTGGTTTCATCACTGAAGACAAAATGCAAGAAGAAAAGGGGGAAAATAGCAAAACAAAGCATGCGGAGGCTGAGCAGGGCATGTAGGATACAAGTGTATACTTGGCGAGCCTTTTTGGATTTTGAACACCTTGCAAGGAGACCTGTATCATCATTGGGGCATGTGTAACATCGTCCAAGGTGGTGTAGTACCCTACGATTTTGGTATGTACAGAGACCACTAGTCATACCCCAATTTCTAAAAACTTTTCTTTCATCCTCAATTAAGACCTTTTTCTTGTTTTTTTAAATTATTGGCAAATAGTTTTTTGAAAGGGACTATACCCTTGAGTACAAAAGATGGCCTAGGAGCCAGAATAGGAATGAAAACCAGAGAAAAAAGGATCAGAATCCAAATGTGACAATGAAGCCCAAAGTAGCCAAAAAACAGCTACCCAAACAAGACAAAACAACAAAAACACTACAAAAAAGCAGTAGAGAGACCGCAAAAAAATAGCATAAAAACAGACAAGAACAGCTAAAGCATCTACAACTACTTTTTGGCAGCTTTGTCGATGCTAGTCTTGATATTCTTCCAGGAATTGAACATACCCAAAGTTGAACATACATTTTTCTTGTTTTGAAGAATGGAAAGTTTAGCTATTATGGCATTATTACATTTACATCCACTATTTTCTCTTGTTTCTTCTTCCCTTTGAAGATCCTCCTATTTTTTTCCTTCTAAAATTCCCAAGATAGGTGCAATAAGGAAAATTTCCAAAAATAATTCAAGCCCTGACTTTTAAATGGATAGCACCTTGATTCTATAAAAATTTAAGTAGGGAAGACCCAAATTATTAAAAGAGAGATAATAAGGAGTTCCTAACACTTATTAAGAAAAGGCATTCAAGAAATAGGTGATAGGTATTTTCCTCTTATTTTTCACATAATACACACCTTTTGACCATATGGAAGTCTCTCTTATTAAGATTAGTCACCATTAATATTTTATCATGAAGGAACAACCACTAGAAGATATTGATTTTGGGTGTAACTTCCATAATCCATACTTTGTCCCAATTGAAGCTCTCATAAATTGTAACATCTTCAAGAAAAATATTATAATCACTCTTAACTATAAATATGACACTCTCGTCTTTAGATCAGTAAATGCTATTTGGGACCTCGTGTCTTACCACAACCATGCCACACGATAAATTATTAGGGGTAAAAATTAATCTTCATTATTTCCTTCCAAATAGATATTTTTTCATATTTTGAAAGGTCCCTCCATATTAAATTATTCCTCAACAAGAGGTAAAAACTTAATAACAAAATCCTTCTATAAGTTAGGAAAAATATCATTAAGAGGAGTTTCAGTCATCCATTTATCTTCCCAAAACTTAACTCTTTTGTCATTTATAATTTCCAATTTTCACCCTCATGATATTTTTTTATCCCAATTAATATCTCTCTAAAAGGGGGTTCCTCAAAGGATGGAATGTTGAAGCACCATTCAAAAACTACATAATCTAGCTAATACTTATTCCTAATGATGGAAGTCCAAACACTATCCTATTTGGTTAGTCTAAACCATTTTTAAAGGATATCCTTATTCATTTTCACCCAATCTCTTATCCCTAGACCTCCAAATTCTTGGGCTATAAAATTTTCTCCCATGCTAAGAGAGGAAGTTTATACTTCTATACCCCACTCCACATTAACCTCTTTTGAAAAATTTATAACTCGCAGGACACCGCAACTAGAAGTCGAAAACCGACATAGTATACACGACATATTTTGAAGGGAGAATTTCAATAAAGTAGCCTTTATTTATTTTGAAAGGATAGATCCTTTCTATCCTAGTAACTTCTTGATAAATATATCTATCAAAAAATTCCAATCATTATTTTAGAGATGGTCAGTCCCAATCAACATGCCTAAGTATATTTGGGGGAAATATTTCATCTCACACCCTAAAATATGAGAGATCTTCCTGCGTTTTCTCTCTAAAGTGTTGATGAAAAAATTGAACTCTTACAAAAGTTAATCTTTTATTAGATATCTCTTTATAATCTAGAAGAATGATTTTTAAATCTCTAAATTCTTATGGGACTATGGACTGCCCAACAAAAATGTATCATCAAAAAAAAAAATTATGGACCACTTTTTCATAATTAACAAAGTAGGTTGTATGCCCATTATTTTTCCCTATATGGTTTCCTAATACAAATCCCTACTAGGAGATTCAACCATAAGTATGAATAGAAAGGGAGATATGGGATCCCCTTGCCTCAATCCCCTAGAGATGCTAAAGAAACCACAAGGGGTATAATTAGCTAGAACCAAGAATCTAGTAGTACAAAGGAAATTTTGAATCATGCTTTGCAAAAATTTGTGTCAAAACAAAACCTTTCTAGAAATTTGTATAAGAATTCCCAAGATACTTTTTCATAGGCCTTATCCATATCTAACTTAATAAATTTGGTTTATTTCTTGTTCTAGTTAACAATATGTAGAGTCTCGTGAATAGTCATAATGTTATCCTGAATTTTCCTTCATATAACAAACCCAACTTATTGGTCGAGAGATTAGAAAAGGAAGAAGTAGTTCATCAGGAAGGGATAATATCTCGAGCACATTTTATAGATATAATTACATAAACTTATGGGTATGAATTATACAAACTCATATTCACTTTGTTTTTTAGGAATTAACTCTAGGAAAGTATAATTGAGTTCCATCAACATATTTTTTATTTTTTTAAATATTGGATGGAAAGGAAGACATCCCTTTTGACAATATCCCGAGAATAATTGGAATAATATAGCGAGGAGACCATCTAAGTTAGGCATTTTTCCAAACTTAATTATTTCACCATATATTCAATTTCCTCAATGTAAATAATCTTAACTAGCATTTGGCTATCCTCGGGAGTCACCAACTTAGGAATTCAGTCCATGAAAAGACTTTCCTTACCCACTTTAGAATTAGTTTGTAGGGATAGAAGAGAATTGAAAAATGAATGCTTAATCAACTTAATCAACTTATTCTTACATAATATTTTCAAAACTTTCCTTATATGGAACACATTTTCTTCACACATAATGTTAAAAATCAAGATTTCATCTAGATACATGATCGAAAAAATTCCCAAAACTGGTTTTAGGAACTAATTCATTAACCTCATGAAAGTACTCAATGGATTTATCAATCCAAATGTCATCACAAGTAATTGATAATACCCTTCTTGAGTATTAATGTTGTCTTTCAATCACCTCCCTCTTTTATGTGAATATTATGGTATCCACTCTTCAAATAAATCTTACTTAAATATTTTTCTCCACTCAAAAAATCCATAATATCATCCATGTGCAGTAATGGAAACTTCTTGATGATATTATTGATGGATCTAGATTTAATACACATATTTGGCCCACCATCTATCTTCAATGATAATTTTTTTCACTACATAGGGACTCAAAATCTCCTTGTTGAGTCCTTTATCCAATAAATATTTCACTTTTCTATATATCTCTGCATTTTCATTTAGTATCATATTCTAAGATGCCTTTTTGGAAAATTCAAACCTATAATTAGATCCATATGGTAACTTATATCCCTCATAATTGGTAACCCTTTATATAACTCACTTGATACAATCCCTACAAATTCTCTTAGCATATCTTTTACCTCTCATTAAATTGTTTTCTCATTATAAATTGTTTTTTTCATGCCTTTTCTTTGTGTGGTCCACACCACGAGTGAAAAACATGAACTATCCTATTTCACCTTACTTAGGAACTTCTTACCTAAGAACAAATAAACTTTTGGTGTTTTTCACTCCTTTTATGTAATGGGTTCAAAATATATCTCTTCTCATCCTTCTCCTCCATGTATGCATTTACATGGGCATCATCTTGTTCCTTCCAATAAAACTACCATAGTATGAAAGTTAGCACATGATACTAATACATGGTCATGATGTCACACATAAATTTATATTCTTATCTCCCAATTTTTAATTTTCCTAGACATTACTCTACCAATAATTGGTGTCCCTTTTGAAACCACACAACCTTGCATAAATATGACAACTCAATTCCCTAAAAATTTAACTTATTCAACATCTCTTTCAAATCCAAATTATCCATGATTCCATTGTCTATGATCACCTTGCATAATTTTCCCCGACTTACACGTCACCCTAAAAAAATTCCTCTCTTCTTAACACTAATTTATTACTTTTTTATTTCAAAAAAATTATCTTGAACATCAATATTTCTCCCATTTATATTTCCTCATCGTGACATTACAAGACTTTATACTCTCCCATAATGTGAAATCTTCATTATATTTTGGATAAAATGGATAAGTAATAGCCATGCATGAGAGTTGGAAGCCATGTGTAGGGGTACGTACAAGGAAATAATAAATAACGTTCAAATTTGTGCACATGACAAGGGAACATGCTAGTCCGCAATTGTTCATGTGCATGCAAAACATTCAGACTTAACCAATTTTTTAGGATGTGGCTAAAAAATAGGAAATATTAAGTCGGTGTTGTGCAAAAGACGTCACTATAAATTGGGAAAATCACATGCATGTAAGGATAAATAAAATTCATGAGGAAAATATATTTATAGGATTAAAGAAAATAAAGCCGAATTCTTTATAGCTCAATCTATTGTTAAAAAAAGAGTCAAAAAATCATGTAGGTTAAGAATATCACACCTATTATTAGGAAAGGTGAATGTAAATGGTGATGGGAAAGTCCCCACCATGTATAAATAGGTGTATCACTCCTTGTATTAGATGAATTTTGTGATACACCTTTGATGGGAGTTTTGGATGAATGTCTATAGTATGTAATCCATTTTGTATATGCCCATGGTCTAGTGAGAGGATGTAACTACATCTGTGGATGTAATAAACCTCTTTATTATGTAATAAATTGTTTTTATAATGGATAATTGTGTTTGGTAGTAAATATTACCATGTATGAATATGGTATATTAGTAATACAAGTGATTTTTATCGTTCTTTATGCTGACAAAGTTTCCTTATTATATGTGTTGCCAAATTTTTATGCTATGGTATATCTTTGTGTATGTATGGTAATGATGAATATGCATGTATAACGTATTGATAAGAAAAAAAAGGATGGACTTGGTGGTTGTGCATGCTTCAGGTGATCATTCAAATTGTCTAGATGAAGTGCTAATGTCCCTAGCTAAGTACTAGTTAAAACAATGACTACATTTTGGTTTTTTCGAGACCTCTTTTTCAATCTTCTCTTATTATGTGGGATGCACATGGAATTTTAGTTGTACTTAGAGAATGTTGAGATTTGGGTGCATGATAGAAATGATGTGTTTTCTAATAGGTATAACAATGGACCTGAATTTAATGCATGCAATTGAGTGGAAGATAACCTCTATGATTGATTGCATGAGACATTCTTGAACTTCTTTCTAGTAGAATTATACTAGTGGTTATCATCTTACATGGATAACAGAGGTGTCTAGATAGGAAGAAAGTAAGTTTGGAGCCAAAAAAACTATCAAGAACTCTATTTTTGTATTCTCCTAGGACTAGAGTTGTAGATATTTTTGGGAAGGTGTGCTATGCAACTATTCCTTAGAGTATGTGACTTTAACATACATATTCCCAAAAGAAGCGAGTTATTATTTTTACATGAGCCAAGAGGATCATATTTACACATGACACCATTAGCTATAGAGATGATGATTGATCTTGAGATAGAGAACTTACTGATGGTAGGCTAAAACTCCACCACACATAAGGGCATGAAGCATGTGTAGGAAGGATGAAATTGGCTCAAATGAAAGAAAGAGTGGGATAAGATATATGGATCGAGATATAATCATGTGCAAGAGAGGGAAGTTATGGAGGTGTTTGACCGAGGGGAATGATGAATGGTGGTAGTGATGAGAACCCTATAAAAGAAGAGGGACCACTATTGGGCCCCTAATTTAACTTCCAAATCTTAAGGGTGCGTAGGCGCGCATGACCAAAGGAAGTGCACGGTGTGTAGGTGCACAAGGTGAGTACAAAAGGCTTCTTAAAGAACCCAAGATGCACATGCCGTATGAAGAACAATTCAAGACTTAGCCATTTTTGGCCTTTGGGAGAAGAACATGTTCCATTTCGATAAGGTTCTAGCTTTGGTGATAGGGTGTCCTGGAAGGAATATACCTTGCGATAGAAAGATCCAAAAAGTTAATCATGACACGGAGAGGCACGTGCCTAGGGTGACCCACACCTTGACACTTGGGGCAAGATATAAGGCTACGAGAGGAGTTTGTTAGAGCTCGAGGCCTATTTATATGTGCGCCCTTAACAAAGAAGGAGAGAGAAAAGTGAGATAGCGGAGCTCTGAGGATTACTGTGAGAACTATGGGATGAAAATGGGTACAAAATTCAAGTAGAAATGTAATGGGGAAATGGGGAGTGAAATTTTTTCTGCAGTAAGAATACATGTATGGATCCACACATGGTGCATGACTACGGTCTACCGTATGTAATCTTGTATAAGTAAACACTATGAATGAATGTGATAAGGTTACTATGACAAATGTATCAGGACTCTCTCTCTATATTATCTCGCATATTACTATTACACTACGTTAGATAATCGTGAATCTTGCTTAAATGATTAAGTATAGTAGTAGATATACAACTATTAGTTCTATCATTTTCTGTTGCACACTTTGGTTCTATTTTGACAGAAGGGGTGTAGAAGCCGTCCTAAGCTCTATAGCCCTTCATGTCTGTTAAATCACTAAGTCGGAGTCATGAGCTATGCCTTCCACTAGAATCACATAAAAGGGAGTCTCGTCTCCCTCTCACACGCTTCGAGTGAGTGCCCAGTTCCCACTAGGTGATACGACGGTGCGCATGAGGTTCCCTTGTTCTTAGTGGGTGTAAAAGTGACTACATATTGGTTTCATCATCGGGAACTCTTTTTGAAGTTGAAGGGGAACATGACATATATCATGATCTCTGTAAAAAGTGATGGTGGAGCACTTAACACTTGAAGGTGTTGAAGATTGGTTTAAGAGCATGGAGGATGAATTTTCTTAACGATTTAGTACTGGATCTAGGTTTGATCTAAAAAGATGGGTGGAAGACACTCTTTACCATGAGTTGTATGAAACCTTCTTCTATTGTTTCCCAGTAGAGTTATTCGAATGGCTCTTAGCTTATACATCTAGATCGGGGTGGTGTTATAGATCATACCCTTGGACCCAAGAAACATATCAGAACCTACAAGATGCTGATCTAACGTGGACCTATGCTATAGATCATTGGTGGAAGGGAGTACTTGCTAGCTACACTCTGGAATATGCCATTTCCATGTATTCCTGTCTAGAGGTTTCCGAGTTTGAGTTCTTATGAGAGCCTAGGGGATCATTTTTGCATGTTATTCCCCTTGTAATCAAAATATTGATGGTAACCATGGCTTTAGAGGCATTTACTATGGCCGGCTAAACCACCCTGAGTGTTAGGCAAGGAAGCTAGGTTGGGGAAGGATGGCTTATCTAATGGTGAACAGAAAGGGAGGAGAGGTGACTCAAGTATAACGAAGCACATGAAAAGGATATTGATAGACAGTGCATGATTACAAGTGGGTTATGGAGCTAGACATGGTGGAAAGGAGTTGAGGTTCACACAGAGGATGTCAAACCTAAGCAAATCTGTGGTACCCTATCTTAGTAAGCGAGGAAGATAAAACCTTGCGGCTTCGATGACGATCTATTACCTAGAGAGAAGAGTCGTTAGCACACATCTAACCCCACCTAGCGACCGGACCTTGGTGCTTGGCTTGTTTGAATGAGGGAAGAGTACAGTTGATCCATTTGATATCGGTGGAAGCAACCAATCGACACCTAGAACATACAATTTCTCATTTGGGACTTCTATGGATTCACACACTATTATAGTATTTCATGGAATGTTTGGACAAGCCACGTATACAACTGGTTTTGGAAGTGCATTAGGAAGTGGTGGGGGAACTACGACTGGGAGTGGTACTAGTTCATAAACTATTGCCACGCATTCCAATGGGATGACGGAGAACTCAACATGACAAACACATGTCCTATACCTAATATAGGAGGATCTGGAGGTGGAAGTGATGGAGCTAGTGGCTCAGGATCTAGTGGATCCGGTAGAGGAGGAAACACCAAAGGAAACCAAGGGACTAGATTGAGAGGGCAAGGGCCTCAGCCACCTCCTCAAGTCTTTTTGAGATGTCTCTACACTTTCCAGATTATAGTGGAATAGAAGATGCCACGGAGCATGTGTATAAGTGTGAGTTGCTATGGCACATAAAGGGAATCACAACCCAGGATCGAAAGGCCAGTCAATTTGTGACGACCTTGCAAGGACATGTGCATAGTTGGTATAGAAAGTATGACCCTCATCAGACTGTTGTGGATTATACCACGCTGAGAAATGCATTCTTGGTGGAATTCCACATACCTAAGTTTGAACAAAAGAGCATTAGCTCTCTTAAAGAAATCCAATGAGAGAATGGCAGAGAGCGTGCGGGAATATGATGTGCACTTTAAAACTCTTTTGTCTAAGTTGTCTTATGATATCCACCCTTCACAACATGCTCAATGGTTTTTCGGAGGATTGATCACACCCTTTAGGAGGGCCTTATCTCATAAAATGTTCATAGACCCGCGTGAAGCATTGGAAGCTAATTTACACATTGAAGCAGTTGGTAGTGTTAACACTAGTGTTAGCCCATTTCTGGAGGCTCAGATTGCTGCCATGGCTAAGAAATTGGAGAAATTGTCTACCAACACAGTTCCAGAGATTCATGGAGGGATGTGGTGCATAGATTGTAACGTAGAAGGACACACAAAGGATAATGGTGGGATATGTACTCGGAAGGTGGTACACGCCGTGGCAGTAAACTACGAAATATGTCACGAGGACCATGATGTAAGTAGGTGCCCCTATTACAGTGTGTAATCCACAAAAATGTATCTTGTTATTGTAAAATATGTACCTCAACCACACATGACACCAAGGATTGTAGATTGATTGACCAAATTCATGAGGCAATTGATCTTGGTGTGCACTAGACTAGCATTGCCAACAGTTCCAAAGGAGATGAATGTTGGTATGAGGAGCTGCAGAGATGGAGATGCACATGGAAGAGGGTTTTATAGAGGATTTCATGGTCATGGTAACCACGGAGGAAGAAGTGAGTTCCCACGTGGGACGTGTTTTAATTGTGGAGCCACAGACCATTATAAGCACGAATGTCCAGATCTTCTACAATGCTCCTAGTGTGGAAAAAAACATAAGTACAAAGAATGCCTAGAGTTGTACGAACATATG
Source organism: Taxus wallichiana var. yunnanensis (assembly GCA_018340775.1). Classification (NCBI taxonomy): domain Eukaryota; kingdom Viridiplantae; phylum Streptophyta; class Pinopsida; order Cupressales; family Taxaceae; genus Taxus; species Taxus wallichiana. The sequence goes on along the minus strand of CM031244.1, from coordinate 203,431,139 downwards.
AGTCGATAGTACCGCAGAAGGTTAGGGTTCTTTGTCATGGTGAGTATTAAGAAGGCTGACATGTAATGGCTTCCACGAGTAATACGAGAATCAGAACTAGAGCCTATTATGGTAACAATGAGGGCAAAATCCACACGTGCAAGGGAAGCACCTAGGCAGAGACCTCTGGTTTCGAGAGAAGAAGTAGTACATGGGAAGTATCCAAACCTGGCTCACCAGAAAGAAGTCTACCAAGAAACCATGGACATACTTTGACGTTTACATGGGGAGAACCAATGATTAAAAGAGCATACTAGAAAAGATGAGCAAAGGAGACTAGTAGAAGCACCAAGGGATGACTTGGATGAGGTTAAGGAGGTGTGTAAACTGCTGAGGTAGGAGAATATTATTCCCCTACTAGGGGCATGGTTGAGAGAAAAGGTGCCACATGCCGGGGAAGAACATGAAAGGTAGATCCTGCATGCAAACCTCCCACCTCACAGCCTTGATTATGAAAAAGAGATTACCCTGAACGCAGTAGTGGATGGATGGTTTCAGTAGCAACATCCTCATTGACATAGGCATGGAGGTTAATGTTCTAACTCTGGATGCCTGACATCAAATGGGAAGACACAGTATTACAACCATTTTCGAATGTGTTGTATATGGAAAATAAAACAAAGGTGATGCCCATAGGTGTCTTGAAGGATGTAACCATTACAATACTGGGGATTTTAAAGTCTTGGCACTTGCCAAGGAAGATAATTTCCTAGCTCTACTTGGGCACCTGTGGTGTTATAAGAATAATGTAGATCTCTGGTTTAACAAGGGGTACATAAGCTTTGAAAATAAGGAAGAGCAGGTAGTTATACCATTGGTTGATGGGAAGTCCACCCCCTATACTAAACCCCTTGGGGAGGAAGTCCTGGACAAAATATATGTGTGCTCCATAAGAGATCCAGAGACCATCCACCCTACAGAAGGAGTCATCTAGTTTGATGATGCTCAATCTGTCAGTGATACTACTAGTATAACATGTGATAATTGGGCGCATGGGACTTATGAATTGATTGGGTGACATCTGAAAGGATCAGTAACCAAGGTAACAACAATGCATATAGTTCGGCACCTGGGAGGGAAGACAATAACAAAGTATTCTAGGGATGCATACCCTGAGGTCTTTTTGAGAGAGATGGAAGCTCGTTGGAGGGAGGATGAGTGACGAAGTATGCTAGGTTATGTTTTGATAGGCACAACAACAAGGTGGTGGGCGCGCATAGTGAGAACTTGTTGGAATGGCATGAAGTTTAAATTGCACTCACTGTCCAATTCTTAAAAAGCAACATACCCACCGCTATTAGAAATTACAGTGGCAATGGACCCACCTCTTCCCACATCCAAGCATGTGAGAGGGTCTAGGGAGAAGGTGTGGAAGATTTACCACCCTCTCTTTGGGTGCATAAGCTGTATTCAACACTACAAGGTTGTGTGTGTGCTTAGTATATCCATTCTGAAACATGCCGCCAAATGGGAAGTTGGCAGGAATTAATGGCTGACTTGGTCCACACATTTGAGTACCAAAGTACCAAGTAACCAGTTGATGAGGCATTGTAGACTATCAAGTTCCTCATAAGACATAGGTGGGGATTGTGCCATGGTGGAAGATAGGTTAGTAAAATTATTCGGTGGACCTAGCTTAGAAGCATGGTTTGAAGAGGAAGAACTAAAAGACATACAATTCGAGCATGTGTGTGCTGAAAAGGAGAAAGGAAAGATGGTATATCTCGTTGATGGAGAGGAGATAGAGAGCCTGAATGTCGACCATTCGGTTGGGGCATGCAAAGTAGTTGACATTGTGGATGCATGTGCACACGCGTATCATGAACCACTGAAAACCAAGAAATTTAACATCAGCTCGGAAGAGGAGCCCAAGGAGGCTATCATTGGGGACTATTGGTCAGAAAAGGAAGTATCAAAGATCATCGATCTCTTATTCAAATTTGAGGATTTATTCCCATGTGGATACCATGAGTTGAAAGGCGTCCACCATTGATTGGGGGAAATGAGGATAAGGTTGAAAGATGGTGCGCATTCGGTCAAGAAAAGGCCTTACAGGATGAATCCCAACATGCGCGTAAGGGTTAAAGAAGAACTAGACAAGATGATAGCATCCGGTATCATTGAGGCTATGGAGGAATCAAAGTGGATAAGTCCAATGGTGATTAGCATAAAGAAGGATGGGCGGATTAGGATATGTGTGGATTATAGGGAATTAAACATTGTTTATATCATAGATCCTTTTCCCACCCCTTCACTGAAGAGATTTTGGAAGGAGTTGCTAGGTGCGAGGTCTATTCCTTTACGGATGGATTCTCGGGATATCACCAAGTAAGGATTGCAAGGAAGACCAAGATAAGACAACTTTCACCACCGAGTGGGGAAGCTTTGCATATACAGTCATGCCCTTTGGGCTGAAGAATGCACCCGCTATATTTTCATGCATAGTGGTACAAGCATTTAAGGACTTCATCCACAAGTTCCTTTAGGTATATTTGGATGATTGGACAGTGTATGGATTAGTAAAGGACCATTGTGATAACTTAAGGTTGATGTTTGAGAGATTTCGGTAGTTGAGGATCTCCCTCAACATCAAGAAATGTATCTTTGCAACTCCTTTTGGGACATTGTTGGGGCATATCATATGTAAAGAGGGATTACTGGTAGATCCCGTGAAGGTTGCAGTTATTGTGGGATTAGGGGAGCCTACCAGCCAAAGCACCATGTGTGGATTTCTTGGACACACTGGGTACTACAGAAAGTTCATTAAGGGATATGCCAAGATCACCACACCTTTGGAGATATTTCTCAGACACAAGAGTGTCTTTTAGTGGGGAGAGGCACAACAGAGGGAATTTGACACTCTAAAAGAAAGGCTTATCACCACACCTATTCTACAATTCGCATCATGGGATAAACATTTCCATGTCCACGTGGATGCCTCTTGTACAGCAATGGGAGTCATTCTTGCTCAACCAGGAGAGGGGATTTTTGATCATCCTTTGTGTTTTGCAAGTAGAAAGTTGACACTAGCAGAACATAATTATATAACAACCAAGCATGAGGCATTATCAATGATCTACGTGCTTCACAAATTTAGAAGATATCTACTAGCAACTCCTTTCATATTCTACACTGACCATATGGATTTAAAGTATCTGGTAAAAAAAGTAGTGTTACAAGGAGCATATGCCATTGGGTTCTTCTATTTCAGGAGTTTGAATTCAAAGTGGTGGTAAAACTGGGAAAGAACAATTGTGGGCCAGATCATTTATCAAGGATTGATTCGGGAGAGGATGTGTAGAGTATCGAGGAAACCATGTTGGATGCACAACTATTCAGGTTGTGGCGTGTGCCCTCAGAACTAGAAGACATTTCTATCTTTCTCAAGGAAGGTGTGGTGCCCGAAGGGATGAATGCTCTAGAAAGGAAAAGGTTAGCCATATGCGCAACGCCCTTCATGTTGATCAATGGGGATTTGTATAAAATGGGCCGCGATGAGGTTTTGTGCTAGTGTGTACTAGAACATGAACATGTAGCTATAATAGAAGAGGCCCATGGTGGGATTTTTGGAGGACACTATGTAGCGAATGCAACTACGTGTAAGAGCCTAGTCACTGGACTATGGTGAGAGATGATTCACCAGGATTGTATTGAGTTTTGCAAGGCTTGTGACCACTGCCAGTGCCTTAGAAAACCTAGAAAAAGGGATGAGATGCCCTTGTGCCCCATCGCTAGTGTGGAACCTTTTGAAAAGTGGGCAATAGATTTTTTTCGGACCAATCTCACTAGCTACGTGAAGGACTAACTCGCGGTATATTATTACCTGTACTGATTATCTGATAAGGTGGGTAGAGGCTACACCCACTAAGGATTACACCATAGCCATGGCTGCTAGATTTTTGTGGGAGAACATTATCAGTAGGTATGGGTGCCCATTAAGTTTAACAAGTGATAGGGGCACTCACTTCTTAAATGAAATAATCAGGATTCTATTGGTAGAATTCATGGTAGCCCATCACAAGACTACCCCTTATCACCCTAAGGCAAACGGGATTGTAGAAGCATTGAACAAAATCTGTAGTCACACATTGACTAAGATATGTGATGTAGGAAGGTAGGATTGAGATGAAAAGGTATCAGCAGTCCTTTGGGCATATAGAACAATGTATAAAAGGTTAAACAAGGCCACACCATTTCAACTGGTGTTTGGTGCGGAGGTTGTTTTTTCAGTTGAATTTATGCTACTTTTGCTGCATATAACACCCATGGGAGGGTTGGATGATGAACAAGTATCTGGAAGAAAGAATTGATGAATTGATAAAGTTGGATGAAAGGCACTCACTAGCAAGATGGATCCAAACAACTAAAAAAGCTAAACAAAAGGCATGGCATGACCGCCACATTAAAAACAAATAGTTTGAGGTTGGCCAGATGGTATTGTTATATGATTCTAAATTTCTACGCCATCCTAGAAAGTTGAAGGTGCATTGGTTGGGTCCTTATGTAATTTCATACATCCTTGATTCAGTGCATGCCAGCTACAAGCACTGGATGGAACAAAATTACCTGGACACTTCAATGGGAGTAGGCTGAAGCCCTACTATAAATAATGCTTCTTGGTGTTTGTAAATAAGGTAGTTCTGCTAGTTAGTTTAGAGTTTCCTTTTATGCTTTTCCTTTCTTGTTTTTCCCTTTTGCGTTGTTGTCTTGTTTTGTGCCTTGGGGCGGAAACCTTATTACTTTTTAAACTTATGATTGCACAGAGGACCATGCATCGATTTAGTGTGGGGTGAGGTGATTAAGAGAGGCATGAAGTTATTCTACAGGAAGATTGAGTTGGTAGACCATTTGAACTGGCCTGTTGAAAAGATGCATTAGGAAGGTAGATGGATGACAAAATAGAGTTCCATTGGAAATCCACGTACAAAGGAGAAAAAGCACAAAAACACGAGGTAGGTGAAAGCAAGAATCATGAGGATGGAAGAGGTGCCTTTGGCACTGGTAACACACGTGCAAAAGTCTTTTTCAAGATGGATTGTCTCGCACACCGAGAAGGGTGAAAAGCATTTCATGTAAGGATTGGGCATGGGTGAAAAATGTTTCGCACAAGGATTGGGCGTGCAAGGAAAAGCGTTGAAGTCGGGATTGTTTGAAAATGTTGCATTAAATATTATCACACAGTGGTAGGTAGCCTATCCTTTAATGTGTAAAAGTGGGAAAAACTATAAATACAAGGATGAGCATTTCATTATTTTACTTTGTGAAAACAAGGAGAACAATTTTCTTTCAAGAGCTAGGGTCTCGAGAGCTAACTCGTATGAAGGAGAATCTCGAAACTCATGCGCAATCAGTCCGGTTGATCTACAAACTAGAGAAGAAGTGATTCACGGGTGTGGGGAACATTGGGAAAGAGTGCCATGATCAAAAGAGGAAAATCTGAAATTAGGGTTTGTACCCTAGGGCACGGGGTACACAAAGAAAACTCTCAAACAACTCGAAGGAAACCAAGGAATGAAAGAAAAGGGTAAAATGACAGCCACGAAACTAGTTGATAAGCCTACAATACAATCCAAAAAGGGAAAGGGGAAGGGAAAAGGAAATAAGAAAGAAGATGAAATCCCCTTGGATACCAATGAGGAATGGTACTTAGAGATGTAATACCCGGATGGGGTTTTGTTAGGACAAGAGTGGGAGTCCCACATCGGACAGATGACCATAATTGATTACAATCACCAGTCAAGTATAATTGTAAAGGAAATGGTGCTGGAGCTGGTGCACCCCACAAACAAATGAACACCTGACGAGATGTCGATTTAGAGTGATGTAGTGAAGGTAAAAATGGAAAAGGTAGGGATTCTCCAAATTTATGAGTTACCCTACTTTGAGAAGCCCGAGCACACTGTACTCAATGGTTACCGACACGTGTGCATGAAGATTTCTTTTGCTTCATAGGGTGCAAGATGCACATAACCCCACAATTAATCTCACACTTTATAGGTCTGAGCTGTAAAGGGGATGCAATCCTAGATGACCTCCAGGATGAGGAGGTAATTAAGGAAACCATCACATCCCAAGATTATAAGAAGGGATCGAGGTACTATGACGTCATAGATATCAGCAATCTAGTGATGAAAATGGCCACGCACCTCATTTCCAAGCTAAATGGACAAGAGAGGTGGACCCAAGTGAGCAAGCCCTAGTTGAATGTCTATAGAAAGGTTGCGGAAGGCACCATGTACAATATCTCCCAGTACATAGCAGATGAGATTATAAGCAATGCGGAGGACAGAGGAAAGATATTGATTGGGAACATTCTACTAACCATTATGTTCTCAGAAATCAGGGTGCGGATGCATCCCGATAAGTTCGTATGGTAGTACCCTGATGAAGACCCTTTGCCTGTAGATAAGTTCTAGAAGTATACTTGTGAGTTAATGACAAGGGTACACAAGGTGCGCTTGGATAAATGGTATACGTGCCTTAGGAACGCATTCAGGGTAGAATGGTGGATCCTAAAGAAACTCCCCAATGATGAATAAAGGAGAAGAAGATTTCATGGTGTACCAGCATTTCTGCATGGTAGATTCATCTTAGTAGACGGTAGTTGGAGTCCCTGGTGCAAACTCCCCTTCTCTTTTACGACCCAATTCTTCCAGGCAGGGGTAAACAGATATAAGGAGTTGAAGAAGTTAAGACTCGACCTGTCCACCCTCAATAGTGAACACAGAGAGATGAGAAATAAGTTGGTCTACCCAGGAAAGTGTGCATACATTGAAAGGTACATGTTACAGGATGTACACATCGTAAGGATAATGACCTTACCGATTGCTGAAAGCACTGCTGCTAGAATTTACTTGCACATAAGGACAAAGTTTGAGAAGGGTGCATATGTAGAAAATGAAATATCCATCCCAGACGACCCCATGGGAAGGAAGAAGCTAGCGCTAAAGCACAAGGAGAAAGAAGAAGAAGAGGAAGAACAAGGGGCGGTGGGAAGGCAGGATGTAGGTATCTGGGGCCGAGTACCTATGTCTAGAAGAAGAGAAGAATGGTGGTCAAGGAAAAGACCCCAGAGCCTATGAAGCCACCATCCCCTGAAGAACCTTCAAATGAAGAAAAGATAACATCCCCCACTCTAGAATTTTCTACCAGAGAAGAAGAACAAGGAATGAAGGAACAAGGGTCTGAAGATATGAACAACCTGAACACCTATGTAGGTGAAAGGGATGATGATGAAGGGGAAGAGCTGGAGGTGGATCAAGAGCCAATTGATATCCATGACTCGAAAGGAGAGGAGGCTAAGAATGCAAATGATGCCTTCATCTTTGTAAGAAGGAAAGGCACCCAAAGGGAGGAAGGCATGTACGGCGAAGAGGGGAGCAAAGGGGCTAGTACTAAGGAACCAGATATCCCAAAGCTTGCTCAAGAGGATGTGGATGAGAAGGAAACGAGGGAGGTAGAGAAGATAATTTATGCCTTGCTCAATGAGAAGTTGGGGCGTAGTGTAGAGCTCATGCTCAGTGAGTTCAAGAAGGAGCAAAGGGAGAAGAGTGAAAGTAGCACTAAAGGACCCGCTCTCTTAGTAACTATTCCCAAGGGCGTACGCATGGGAACTAAGTGTGTGGAAGGGGGAAGAACAATGATGAGTTACATTGATGACCCCAAAAAAGTTTTGTAGACATGTTTCTAAAGTACCATGCCGACCAAGGAGCTCACCTCCATGGAGTCCTTTAACCCTGAGGGAGGATACCCGCAAACGAGGAAAATGTTATCTTGGGCATTTGACTCCCACCTTGATGAACCTGAATTAAAAATTAACCAAGGAGTAGTATTAAATTTGTCTAAAGGAAAGGGGGACAACCCCATTGTAAACACGCAGCAACTATCGGATGAGCAAGTGTGTAACACACTGAACAAATTCTCAGTGGAAATCAAGGCTAGGCTCTTCGGTAGAAATGATAGGGTTAGAGTCTTGGAGGACTGTTGGAGAAGAGGAAGGAAGAAGTGGTGAAGCTAACGAAGGATCTCAACCTCGAGAAATTAATCAGCGCTCAACTATAGAGGGAGCTTCAAGAGGAAAAGGCCAGGGTGTGCAAAGTTTCCAAGAAGGTGGAGCTCATCTCCCAATCAATTATCACGAAGCACCCGGACCTTAACCCTCCTACGTAAAAGTATAGATCCTCCCTGGAGTGCCTAGAGGACTTGACTCAGATCCTCACCATGGAGAGGCATCCCTTGGCATTAGAATCGGTAGAAGAGGTAGTGGCATGCTTGGAGAAAGAAGACAAGTTGAAGGTTGTCGCACTCGTGGCCAAATACAACAAGGTTCTCACCGACGTAAGAACAACTGCACAAACTATGGGGTCGCTTACAACCACTATGCAAATCAAGACAAAGTGACAAGCATACTGCTTACCAGTGATGAGGCCAAGTTGAAGGAATTTAGAGAGAAGAATAAGGGCAATAGAGCCAAGTGGGAAAGGATCATAGCCGAGGTAGAAAAGAAATCGAAGCCATTGAGAACCGGTGAGTCTCAATCAAAACCCAGCTAAAAGAGCTCTACAAGGTCATCACAAGGAAGATGGATGCCCTGGAAGACCACGCTAAAGAACTGGAGACTATGGTGGAAACCATTACCACACAGGGGGAAGGGCTAACTTACGACGAGGTGAGCACCTTGGTTAGTGACATCTGCACTAAAGTGCAAAAGGAAGTTAGTGCTTGGAGTACACTGGAGGCCGACCTCCAACAAAAATTTCCCTCCTCCTTTAGGAAATTTTCCCCATATTCTTTTCTTCCCCTTTCTTTATTCTTTCCCCATTATTTTCCAAGGCAAGGCCTTGCATTCTTTTTGTACTACATTCTTAGAAGGTTCCGAGGGCAGAGAACAGTGAAGTGTGGGGTAATGTTGGGCCCCTAATTTAGCTTCCAAATCTTAAGGGCACGTAGGCGCGCATGACCGAAGGAAGCGCACAGGTGTAGGTGCGCAAGGCAGAGTTCAAAAGGCTTCTTGAAGAATGCGGGACACGCACACCATACGAAGAACAATTCAGGACTTAGCCATTTTTGGCATTTAGATGATGAGAACACATGAAGAATGTGTTCCATTTGGATAAGGTTCCAGCCTGGTGACAGGGTGTCCTGGAAGGAATATACCTTGTGATAGAAAGATCCAAAAAGTTAATCATGACACAGAGAGGCATGCACCCGGGGTGACCCAAAACTTGACACTTAGGGCCAGATCCGAGGCTACAAAGGAGTTTTTTAGAGCTCGAGGCCTATTTATACGTGCATCCTTGGCAAAGAAGGAGAGAAAAAAGTGAGGTAGTAGAGCTGCGGGATTCTGCGAGAACTATGGGATTAAAATGGGTACATAATTCAAGTAGGAATGTAATGGGGAAATGGGGAGTGAAATTTTTGTCTGGTAAGAATACATGTATGGATCCACACATGGTACATGACCTGGGTTCTACCTTACGTAATCTTTTATAAGTAAACACTATGAATGAATGTGATAAGGTTACCGTGATAAATGTATCGGGACTCTCTCTCTATATTATCTCGCATATTACTATTACACTTCTGTTATATAATTGTGAATCTTTCTTAAATGGTTAAGTATAGTAGTAGATATACAACTCTTAGTTCTATCATTTCTGTTGCACACTTTGGTTCTATTATGACTGAAGGGGTGTAGAATCTATCTTGAGCTCTATAGTCCTTCATGTCTATTAAATCACTAAGTCGGAGTCATGAGCTATGCCTTCCACTAGACTCACATAAAATATAGACTCGGATCCCTTGCACATGCTTTAGGTGAGCGCTAAGCGCCCGCTAGGTGATAGGCTGGCGCACATGAGGTTCCCTTGTTCTTAGTGGGTGCAAAAGTAACTACAACCACAAGATCATTTATTTTTAGTATTGGGGAAGCATAGTAGATATACCCCTTTGGAATCTAATGAGAGTGAGACTTGGGAGAGAATGATAACCATGCAAATGCATATAACCTATCCTAGTCACCTAGTCCTTGTGCAAGGTTCTTGGAATCTATAATTTGTTGTAGAAGATCATCGTAGTGAAGGTAAGCAGGAAGGAAATCAGGTATCACCACATTCGAGAAGAGATATAGGTAGGAACGTATTGGTATCAACTCAAGAATCATATCAAATTAAGGACGTGCACATGGTAGTGGAACAAGCACGCATATTTGGATAGATTTTAGTAGAAACTAATTTGGTGGTTACATCGTTAGGATAAAGTAGTGACATGTTACCCATTGTAATTAGTGCTATTGGTAGAGCTATAAGATAGACTAATTGTGTATATTTTAACATGACCATAGAGATGTAAGGTAGTTCTTCAATATGCCCCCAAGTCATGGTGGGAGGCTTGGAAGGTTCAGGTCAACCACCACAAGGAGGTAATCCTAGTGGAGGATCAGGTTTAGGATCTAGCCCCACTCCTTGACAAGGGCCATAATAGCCATTACAAAAACCACATCAAAAAACCCCTCAAATCTTATTTTACATGTAACTTCATTTTCGGGAGTATAGAGGTGTGTAATATATAACTAAACATGTACAAAAGTGTGATTTATTATGGAGAGCTAAGGGAGTAACAACTCATGACTGGAAGGTAAGTCAATTTTCCACCACACTTCAATGGCACACACACAGTTGGTATAGAAACTATGATCCACATTCAAATGTCATTGATTATGATGTATTGTGCACCGCCTTATTTGTTGAGTTTCATATACCTAATTTTGACAAACAATGTATTATCGAACTGGATATTAAGAAAGACTTGTATGAAAGTGTTAGGGAATATGATGCGTGTTTTAAGACCTTGTTGTCTAAAATCTCATATGATATTCATAAAATCCAACATGCATAGTGGTTTATAGGAGGCTTGCTAACACCATTCTAGTGAGCGATTTCACACAAAACATTCATTGATCCATGCAAATCCTTGAAAGAAGCATTGCATGCAAAAGTTGTTAGAAGTGTTGACATAGGGGTAAGTCCCCTCCTTGAAGCCTATATAACAACAATGACTACTTAGTTAGATAATTTGTCTACCAATTCTTTGCATGAGACACATAATGAACTCTAGTGTATTGATTATGAGGTAGAAGGATATACAAAATATAACTTCTAGTGCAATAATGTGCACACATTATTGACTTCATGTGAGATCTATCATAAGAATCATGATGTATGTAATATCTCACTTTTATGATGTGGGAGGCAGAATAATGTCTTCATGTATTGTAAGATATAGGATGCTCATACCCATGACAAAGCCCATTATCATTTTCTTTATCATATTATTGAGGAATGTGAGACAAGGGTTCACCGAGCACTATGGCAAGTTGCTCACGGGCGCAAGAAGGATTGACCAACGAAGCAAACAAAAATGGAAAAGGAGGTTTCATAGGTGGATTTATATGATATGTATGGTCACCGATCATTATCGGTGTGAGTCTCCAAAGAATCAGGTATGCACATATTGTGGTAAGTCACATAAGGTTGAGGATGATCTAGATTTGTATACCCATACGTGTAATAACAACAAAAATGACAAAGGAAATTCTACAATTAAGGTGGAGTTCTCGAAGAATGAGATGTAGGAACCTAAGAAAATGGGTGATCCTAACCTTCAACCTTTGTTAGTCACTACACATGCAAAAGCAATGTGCATGCAAGAATAAGGCAAGGCAATATCTCTCATCGACGTGGAAAATTATTACATGTAAAGTATCAATACATATCCCAAGTAGAAGAAGTTTATCAAGATATCATGGGTGTCATCATGGAGCTACATGGAGATATGCGGTGTTTGAAAGAGTAGGCATGTGAGAGGGAAAACGTGAGGGTGTTGAACTCCCTTAGAAATATATTGATGACCTTAAGGAAGTGTTTTGGTGTTGGGTTTTAAAATTGAACTTTAACAAACCACTGTGGGAAACCAAGTCCCTCCTCTTTATGGGAGAGGTTCCGTTTTGAAAGCAAGAAGAAAATATTATATACAAATGTACAACTTTAGAAGTGTGGAAACCTGATAATTTGAAATGTTTTAAGCCTAAAATATTATTAATATGAAAAAATAGAAGAACCAAGGAGATGAGAGAGGAAGAACATAACAATACTTCAGAAATATAGATAAGAGTATAACCTTATACATATTGATAAAGGAGATGTAGAATAGAATCATTCACTTTCACAACAGATATAATTCCATGGACACAAAGTTCCAGAAATCATATAAACAAGAACACAAAGTTTCTTATCATAAAATATTAATGATCCGTGGGTTCTAGACAAGGAAATAAGGAATATAATATGGAAATAAAGTGGAAATTCTTCTATATTGATTAATTTTGAATCTATAACATTTCAATAATGTTAGGATCTAATCCCCCAAACAATGGTGTAGAGAACCCACTAAATAGCTTCCAAAAATGGTTACATTCAGTTACAACTTATTTTGATCAAAAGATTAAGAACTAATTAGGAATTAAAAGAAGTGTTTCAAGATCTCAAAGAAGAAACACTCAACTGAAGTTCATAGGTGCAATTGGATCAAGAATATGAAGTTTGAAATTTTTCAACACCTCTACTATTTCCATGCTCAGCAAGAAAAACAAATGCATTGAATCACATTCCTTAACCCGCTTTTACAACTTTAAAAATGGGTCGCCCACGTGGAAAAGATTTGCTAAAGAGGGCACGGTGGTGCCTATTGCATTTTATGATATTTCTAGAGATTGTACATTTTCGCCATTTTGGTCCATCCATCCACTTCGATATAGGCTCGACACATGGTTTTCCTTGAGTGGTGACAAAGTCGTGGCTCACTTTTATAATTTTAACTCTTTTAAAAAAAAACTCAAAAACTCAAAGTGCTATGCCGACCGCCTTCCGCTTTGACTTTTCAACGGTGGGGTTATGGCTCATTATTATACTTTATTACCATTTTGGAAACAAAACCAAAATTCCAAAAGTGCCCCGACGGTCTGTCTCCCCACTTTGAATTTTCAATGCAGGCATCAAAACGTGGCTTCAATTGGGTGTAAGCAGTTTACACTTCACTTTATAATTTTACACCCTTTTGGAAACAAAGGTAAAATTCCTAAAGTGTCCCAACAACTGTCTCTCTGATTTTGACTTAAAAATGGCCACGTGTCCCTTTGCAGGCCTTAGGCATTCTTTTTACATTTTATGCCTTTCTCCATAATGCCTCAAAACACAAAAAGGACCCACCTTTCCGCCTTTGACCTTTCAAAGCATCAAAACACAAAAAGGGCCCACCTTTCCGCCACCACTTGTTTCAACCAATCAAGATCCTTTGGGCCACAGGGCCAATTTGACACTTTTATAAAAAATAAAAAAAGTGACAAGTTTAAAAGATAAACCCACCACGCCGTATCTAATCAGATATGTCCACGTATCTACAGATGTCGGGGTAGAATTGACGCCTGAATTTTGAATTGAACTCCATGGATAGAGAAAGTACAAACAATACCATACTCAATGCGATCCATAGCCAAAGAGAAGGATTGACAACAACATTCAAATGAAGGAAAATATTTTCAAGCATCTAGATGGGGAAATAGAAAATACTTCAAATTGCAAAGAATGAAGAATTTTCAAGTGAAAAGGGTGAGATTAAAACTAAGCACCAACGACTTCAAAACGTAATTTCTGCTATGGTTATGGAATCTCCCTTGCTCATTCTTCGACTACTACCCCTAAGCGAATGGACAAGTAGAATCAAAAAATAATAATTTGGTAACCATAGTTCAGAAGCTTTTCAATGAATCTCAGAGGAATTGGCACAAGAAACTTTATGAGGTTCTCTGGGTAGATAGGATTACACCCAAAAGAGAAATTGGGATGTCTCCATTCTAGGTGGTGTATGGTGTTAAAGTTCAGCTGACAGTAATAGTGGAATTACCAACCTTGCACTTAATAAAGGCTATTGAAGATATAAGTTTCACCATTTCCTTGGACAATATGATCATGTATCTCCGGAAGCTAGATGGAAAGTGAGGGGGATTTTGAGGGTGACAACAGTTGGCTCTTTCTCGGGGATGACTTAATAGAGGAAATAGGAAAGATTAAGAACCATAGAAAAACTATGGGAAAACATGCCGTGCCTTCTCCATTGGGTAAATAGAGTCAAAGGAAAACCAATACAGAAGACAACACACACACAACGAGAAAAGAAACAAAACAAAAGGAAAGACCAAAAACAAAGCACAAAAGAACAGCCAAAAACAAAAACATTATACACAATATAAAGAAGGACTGCCTAATCACCTAGGAATTGAAAAAATTTAAATATTTCCCACTATAAGGAAGTGGGAGAGAATATCCATCCATATAATCCAAGTAGAAAGAATTTTGTCTAGCAAAGTGTTTCATTTTGAAAGGACCAAGCCAAAGAGAATCAAACTTACCATGGCCTCCTCGAGGTTCATGCCTTTTGTCCCAAAGAATAACAATGTCTCCCACTTGAAAATATCCGGGTCTAGCTTTCTTGTCAAATAAAGCTTTCACCTTCAATTGATGAGATGAGATTCTATCAAAACTTGCGCTGACTTCTCTTCATCCAGCACGGAGATACATGATCCTCTTGTCCAAGGAACTGGTGAAAATTATATCTTCAATAGCTTTCATTAAGTGCAAGGCTATTAATTCCACTATTATTGGTAGCTGAGCTTTAACACCATACACCACCTAGAATGGAGACATCCCAATTACTCTTTTGGGTGTAATCCTATCTACCCATAGAGCATCATAAAGTTTCTTTGTCCAATTCCTCTGAGATTCATTGACAAGCTTCCAAATGATGGTTACCAAATTCTTATTTATTGATTCTTCTTGTCCATTCCCTTGGGGGTAGTAGTCTAAAGAATGAGCAAGGGAGATTCCATAACCATAGTAGAAATCCATCATCTCAAAAGAAGAAAAATTTGAAGCATTATTAGTCACAATATTTTTGGTACCCCAAACCTTATCAAGATGTTCTCTTTGATGAAATTACACACCACCTCAGAAGTAGTGCTTTTGAATGGAATAGCTTCTACCCACTTTGTGAAGTAGTTTTTAGCATTTAGCATGTGAGTATGCCCAGATATCCAACGTGGATTAAGAGTTCCAATGAAATCAAATCCCCACTATTGAAAAGGATCATCAATCACTATTGGTTTTAGTGGTAAAGCAACCAAATTAGGTCTCCCAACAAAAGTCCGACAGCTTCATGACCGACCTACCCATTTTGATTCATATCTAAATAATTTAGGCTAATAGTACCTCGAACGAAGGATCTTATGGGTAGTGAAAAAAGAAGAGAAATTCCCTCCACAAGCCCGATCTGAAAATCTAAAAAAAACTTCTTTTTTTGCTCTTTTTCCACACATTTAAGGAATCTTCCATCTATGCCTCGCTTAAACAAATCATTCTCCCATAATACATATTGTGCAGACCTTAACTTAATAGTTGTCTTTTCTTTAGCACTCAAGTTGGATGGAAACTCTCCATAAGTAAGAAAATGTGCAATATAAGTATACCACTCATCTGTTGAACTAAGGAAGAGGACAATAGGAACATCAACTGCTTCTTTGGACAATTTTGCATCATCTCCTTCAATAATAAGCTCACATAAGCCTTTACCTCAGACTAGCCTATTTGGCTTCATATCAAGGTCATATTCTTGGAATTTTTTAACCCAATTTCCTCTCTTAGTTCCAAACTCATGTTGTGTAATAATAAAATTGATGGTTGTATCGGTACAAGCACAACATAGTGAGAATTAAGAATATAAAAATGAAAATGATTGAAATATTTGACCACCGCAAAAGCGTGTTTCTCCATCAAAGTATATTTTAATTTAGGATCTTTCAGAATATAGATCATGAATGCAATTATAAGGTCATGATCCTCATAATTTCTACGAGTTAGCACAACTACCAAGGTACTCTCCCTAGCATAGCAATAGATGATAAAATCCTTGGTGAAATCTGGACATGCTAAGATGGGAGTCTTAGCAATGGCTTTCTTGATACCTTCAAATGCTTCTTTACCTTTGGAATTATAACCAAATTTTTTCTTTCCTTTCATCATGTCAGTAATGCTCATAGTCAGTTCTGAAAAATTAGGAATGAATCTCCTCAGGAATTTTATCTTACCAAAGAAAGAGTGAACACCTTTTTCTTGTGGGAAGAGGAATCTATTGGATTGCTTGAACACTTTCTGGATCTATCTTGATTTCTTATTTGGAGACAATATGCTCTAACAACTTGCCTTCAGTAACACAAAATACAAACTTCTTAGGATTGAGAGAAACTCCATGTTCTCTCGTATTTCTAGATGACTGCATCAAGATGTAGAAAGTGATATTCCCTTGTTTTAGAGAAAATAGACAAATCATCAAGGTACAAAACAATACACTTTCCCTTTAGATTTCAAAAATCCAAGTCCATTTCCCTCTGAAAGGTGGCACCAACATTGATAAGACCAAAAGGCATTCTCTTGTAGGCAAAGGTTCCCCAAGGAGTAGTAAAAGTAGTTTTGTGCTTATCTGGGGTATTGACTTCCACTTGATTGTACCCAGAGAACCCATCTAGCATAGACAACATATCAGAGCCTATGACAGCTTGTAAAACTTGATCCATCATGGGGAGAGGATAGTTTTCTTTCAGAGAGGCCTAATTCAAATTCCTAAAATCTACACAGATGCGGATCTCACCATTATTTTTTCTAACAGGAACAATGTTGGAAATCCATGTTGAATGATGTATAGGGAAAATGATCTTTGCCTTCAATAATTTCTAGATCTCTTGAAAAATAGTGTCATCAACCTTAGTATTGTATTTCCTTTGTTACTTACTTGAACAGGTTTGATCCTGTGTTTCAGAGGGATTAAATGTTGCATCTCCTTTGGTTGAAAATCCTTGAGATCATCATATGAATAGGCAAGAACATCATCATACTTTTTTAATAGGTTTACTACTTTCTTCTTCTCTGCTTGAATGTAGCATTTTCCAATATTCACCATCTTGGGTTCCTCATGACTTCCAATACTAACCTTTTCACACTCAGCAGATTGTCGAGCACCTTGAGGAGCTTTAGATTTGATATAGCTTTCATGCTTATCGAATAAATCTTCTAGACTCACCAGCCCTTTGGGAATCTTGTTACCTTTCAACTTTATATAGCCATCCTTATCCATCTCTTCCTTGATGTCATCTTCATTAGAGGGCACATACTCTCTAGGCAGAGCTTCACTTCCTTCAAAATACAATTGATCAAAATTACCCTTACGCTCCAAAAACGAGAGCAAATGTTGATCATCATTGAAAAACTACCAGTTGTTTGCATTATCTGGTACACTATGCCTATGAATCATTTCAATGATAAATTTCTCTTGAGAGAAATTTGGGTGAGGAATCAACATAGATCCTAAGACAGCTAGATAATCAACTCTATTATTCTTCTCTCTTGGCTGAATTTCAATGAAGAAAGTATCAAGAAACTCAATGCAATCCCAGACAAGATTTCTCTAATGTTTCAATATCATATTCTTGACTTGGTAAAGATCCCTTACCTATTTCACAATCAACTCTGCATCACCAAAAGCAAAAATATTATTCACTTTCATTTATTTTTCCATGTTCAACCCAAGGATGAGAGCCTCATATTTAGTTGTATTATTTGTGTTTTCAAAATAAAGCTTGAAAGAGAATGGATGAATCTTCCCTTCTGGAGAGATCAACACCACTCCAACTCTAAAACAAGCTGAAGAACAACTTCCATCAAACTACAGAGTCCCAATTCCATTGGGATCATGAATCACTCCCTTAGGAAGTTTTTCCTCATCCTGTGACATAATCATATAGTTACCATGCCCTATATCTTCATAGAGTATTTGTGCTTTTGGATCATCAGTCTTTTGTACAATATACTTAGTCTGTCTCTCTAGTAGCAGCTTCTTTATTTTTCCATTGACCGAGATCAAAAATGCAACCAATCCATCTGAATTTCACCTCCTACCTCCTTACAAAAATTTCTACTCAGCAACATCCCATATGAGGGAGGAATATCAACAACCAAAATAGTGGCTTTAACCCTTTTCTCTAGAAAAGCAAAGAACGACTAGTTATGCATCTTTAATCCTCCCAACCAAAGGCACTTATCTACTCTCCATGGAATAACAGGAACCAAAGGTACATGTTATAGTCATGCCCAAAGCATGAGCTACTTTTGTAGGCATTACATTATCTGATGTTCCTCGAGCCTATAACACAATTATCGAGTTTATGGCCAGCTATGAGTAGAGTCACATAGAATGGTTTAATTTTCTCATTATGGGGAAGTGATTTGTAGCCACAAGGCTTGGTTAAGGTGAGGAAGAGAGACTGGGAAAAAAACTTTAGAATTATTGGATGAAGCTTTGGATTTGGAATTAACAAAGTTTACCATTTTAGCAAAATATTTTGGATGAGTCTGGTAAAATTTTTCCTCTGAGATTTGGATTTTGGTCTTTTTGAGGTGATCAATGATATCAAAAGATCTAGAGGTGGATGGAGAATCATTGCTAGGAACTTTAGAGACTTTTGATTTATCAGTTTTAGGATTTAAAGGACAAGAAGTTTTGGAAAGTAGTAGGAGGATTAACATTACTCACCTTTTGTGTGGAGGTAGTGGGAATATGAGCTCCTCTTCTCACAACTACTGGAATAGTTATAGGATACTCTTTGGATTTCTTAGCAGGATGCACCACTTTTTCTTTTTTGTTCACTTGCTCCCGAGTCATGACAACATATGACTCACTATTCATATCTGCCACTCTTTCATCATATCCATCTTCATCATCCATACCTTCAATGGTGAGGAAATGAACTTGAGATCCACCAAGCTCCTCAAGTTCTTCATCAACCTCTTCTTTTGGTTATTCATAGAGTTCATTAAACTCCTCCTCATTAGGTTTTTGAACTTCACAAGTTGCATTGACTGAAACCTTGATGGGTGGGCCTTTAATAGCCAACCTAGTTTGAGAAGGAGGTAAGCTGGTTCTTAGGCTGAAAATTATTCCTTGGGATGTCTTGGTGCACTAACTGATCTCGAGTTAGCTCTAGGAGAGGGAGAAGAAGATTCCTTAGACTTGGAAAGTTCTCTTTTCAATTTACTAGACATGATCTGGTCATTCTCAACACTGGTAGCTAACCATTAATCACCTCTAGAGTTATAAGGTTAGATCTCCTTAGTGCATAACTCACTTTGTAATAGCGGGAATTGAGGAAGAAAAACTTTCGGATTTGATCCATTGGATGAGTGTTATGTGGAATTTTATGAATTAGCTTGGTGAATTTAGCCACAAAATCTCTCATGGGCTTGAATGGTTCCTTCTTAATATGAGAGAATTGAGCTAACGAGCATGCACATCTTTAGCATGTTTGAAATAATTATCAAACCGAGTTTTCATGGTATTCCAATCAGTGATTAATCCAATAGGAAGATGATATAACCAATCATTAGTATTATCCTACAATGTTTCCACAAAGATCCTGATAGAGACATTTTCATGTTTAACCCCAAGAATCCCACATGCAACAATGAAGGCTGCAATGTGTTCATCTAGGTGTACTTTCCCATCACCTTAGAATTTAGGAAAAAAATTCCTATTACCCCTAGGTAACTCATGCAATGGCTGAGGAAGAGCAAGAGGCCCAACCTGTTATCCCCAAGGAAAAGGTACGCCATCTATGGGATTATTGTCTGAAGGGGAGATGAAACACTGACAAGTATCAAAGCATGAAGATTAGGACTGAGTTGTTCTTGAGGAATGCTATTATTGGAATTTTTGTATTTAATAGGAGGCGTGCTTGTAGAATGAGTTCCTCTATTCCTTCTTGCTAGAAGAAGAGATAAGTTTTGTTGTTTGAGAAGTTGAAAATGGGAATCTTCTACCCCGAGAGATTTCTTCGCAAATGTTTACCGTAGAGTCACGGACCAAAAATGATCTTGAAGTTGTTCGTTTAGAAAGGGATCCGTTTGAAGCAAATTTCCCAAGAGAGTCGCCAAAAGATTTTTGGTTTTAAAATTGAACTTTAACAAACCACAATCAGGGGACACCAAGTCCCTCCTCTTTATGGGAGAGGTTCCCTTATTGAAAGTAAGCGAGAAAAGCTTATATAAAAATGTACAACTTTCAGACTGTGGATTCCTGATACTTTGAAATGTTTTAAGCCCGAAATATTATTAATACGAAAAAATAGAAGAACCAAGGAGATGAGAGAGGAAGAATATAACAAGACTTTCAGGAAATATAGATAGCAGAGTATAACCTTATATGTACTGATCAAGGGAGATGTAGAATATAATCATTCACTTTCACCACAGATATAATTCCATGGACACAAAGTTCCAGAAATCATATAAACAAGAACACAAAGTTTCTTATCATAAAAGATTAATGATCCATAGGTTCTAGACAAGGAAAGAAGGAATAGTAGATGGAAACAAAGTGGAAATTCTTCTATATTGATTAATTTTGAATCTATAACATTTCAAGAATGCTAGGATCCAACCCCGAACAATGGCGTAGAGAACCCGCTAAATAGCTTCCAAAAATGGTTACATTCAGTTACAACTTCTTTTAATCAAAAGATTAAGAACTAATTAGGAATTAAAAGAAGTGTTTCAAGATCTTGAAGAAGAAACACTCGATTGAAGTTCATAGGTGCCAACTAGCTCAAGAATATGATGTTTTAAATTCTTTAACACCTCTACTATTTCGATGCCTGGCGAAAAAACTAGACGCGTTGAATCACAACCGTTAAACCAATTTTACAACTTTAAAAATGGGCCATCCATGTGGAAGATATTTGTTGAAGTGGGCACCTTTTACATTTTATGATTTTTATAGAGATTGTGCATTTTAGACATTTTGGTCTTCCCATCTGCTTCTGATATAGGCCTGACATGTGGCTTTACTTGAGTGACAATGGAGTCGCGGATCACTTTTACAATTTTAATGTTTTTCAAAAAAAAAGCTCAAGAAATCAAAGCACTCCTCCGACCGCCTTCCGCTTTGAATTTTCAACGGTGAGGTTGCAGCTCATTTTTATACTTTATTACCCTTTTGGAAACAAAACCAAAATTCCAAAAGTGCCCCGACGGTCCACCTCCCCACTTTGAATTTTCAACGTAGGCATCAACACATGGCTTCACCTGGGCATCAGCGGGGTTACACTTCACTTTATAACTTTACACCCTTTTGGAAACAAAGGTAAAATTCCTAAAGTGTCCCGACAACCCACCTCTCTACTTTTGACTTAAAAATGGCCACGTGTCCCTTTGCGGGCCTTAGGAATTCTTTTTACATTTTACGCCTTTCGCCATAATGCCTCAAAAACAAAAAGGACCTGCCTTTCCACCTTTGACCTTTCAAAGCATCAAAACACAAAAAGGGTCCACCTTTCTCGCCACCGCTTGTTTCAACCAATTAGGATCCTTCGGGCCACGGGGCCAATTTGACACTTTTGCAAAAATAACAAAAGTGACAAGTTTAAAAGATAAACCCACCATGCCACATCCAATTAGAGATTTCCATGTATCTCGTGGACATCGGGATAGAATTTTACGCCTAATTTTTAATTGTTCTCCATGGATAGAGAAATTGTAAATAATATCAAGCTTGATGCGATCCACAACCAAAGAGAAGGATTGACAACAAAATTCAAATGAAGGAAAAGATTTTCAAGCATCCAGACGGGGAAATAGAAAATAATTCAAACTACAAAGATTGAATAATTTTCAATTGTCAAATTGGAGTGAGTTGGTGCCTTCTCACTTTTCTCAGACATCTCTCGAAGGCACCAACTCAAAACAATTCAGAACTTAACTTGGAAAGTGAGGGGGATTTTGAGGGCGAAAATAGTAGGATGTTGAGGTAAGAGAGAACCGTCCCTTTATTATGAGAATGGTTATGATAAAAGGTACCATGTGTGTTGATGTAGTCACAATCACATTCAATAACCATAACAAGTTAGTTTAATCAACATTCAAAATTCATCAATTTTTTCAGCTTTTTTCTAAGGCTAAATCTAACCTTTCTTCATCAAATTTTCTATGTATAGTGTTTCAAAGCTCAATAACACTTCTCACTTTCTATAGGTCACCTATTAACAAGGTTTACATGCTTGAAAATATTCTATCACTTTGACTCCATTTAAACTATCTTTAGATCATCATCCATGCTTCTAGCCCTCCTAAACTGTATTTTGAGCATAAAATCTTCATTTCTCTTAGTCAAGTCTTACTGGTAAGATTTTTGAGGACCCATTAAGCCCATTAGGAGTCCTACAAAGTTTCATCAACCAATTCCTTTCCAATTGTATTTTATTCACTTTTTACCATTTTTGCTCTATACACCCAATTAAGCCCTGATTTGAGGTAAATCTCCATATACAAAATAATCCACACATTTTCATGCAAAATTAGAAGTATATTTGGATACCCATTATTTCATTTGTGCTTTGTGTAAAATTTCATGATTCAACTCTTTTCAATTTCTCCCAACACCACCTTCCATCATTTCGGGTGTTTTTAACTTGTACCTAGGGTTTCAAGATAAAAACTAGGGTTTGATGATTCCCCATTACATCAAGCATTCCAACTTCTTATTTCACATGCGTTTGACTTGTATAAGGTATTCTACAACCTCCTTTTCTCTTGTATCTCTATTTTTTTTCTTTTCCATTTTTACACTTTTAAGATTACTTACGTTTCATTACCATTTCTTAGGTTTTGACTTTTCCAATGGTTTTTCCCCATTCAAATCCCTTCCTCATTGTGTATCAAAATTTCCAAGACCATTTCAATGACTTAACTTACTAATGTCTCTTTCCACACCAAATTCTCATGTTTGGCCTCTCTAGACAAGGCTTTACCTAAACACTTACTATGCCTTAATCTGTTTGACACCTTATAGGTTTCTTCTGAGTGCCTAATGTAACTCAATCTTCTTATTTACACCTCTCCATTAGTCATCTTACCCATTACTTAGGGTAGTTATTTAAGTCACTACCTTTCACTTACTTAGACCTCTCTTCTTTAAAGACTCTCACCCTAATTGTAGCAGTCAATCTTGTCAACTTCAAGCCTTAAAGGTTTTAAAGGATTCTTATAAAATATAAAGAGTTCATTCACATCATAAAAGATCTTATGCAACCATGGAATATAATCCTAATTTTCAACATTTCTCACAATTTTGTATCTTATTTGGTGATAAGATTGTCACGAGTTATTGTAGGATTGTATATATTCATTTTTATTTGACTGGGTTTCCTCTTTTTGTTCACTCATAGTGTTTTTTTACTTCTTGGTTCATCTTATAACACTTTTCCCCAACATATCATACCTTAATTCAAAATTTGAAACTATAATGTCTTGTTTACTTATAGATTTCTCATATCAACTCAATTCATGACTGTGTTAGCTACTGAAATAGAGTATTCTCAATGTTCACTGAGGTATTCTCCACTTTGTCACTTTTCCTAATAATTCACACACTTAAAAAAATCTTCTAACAACCTTTAGTATTATTTTCAAAACCTATATGCTTTAAAATCCATATTATTGACAAGATATGATCTCAAACTTTTACCTAGTTTGTGCATAGTCATAGATGACCGTGTTTTTACCTTTGGACAATCCTGAATGCTGACATTCACTATAAATTTTTGCATATATCTCTGCCCCATGTATAATCATATACTCTCAAATTTTGGGCCTTTTCTTATCGTTATATATTAAGTTATGACCAAATTCTTCTCTGAAACCCTAGACTGGGTTTACTAGGATATCGAGTAGGATATTTTTTGTCTAGTTTATTTTTATGAATTCATAAAATTATTTAGGACATGTGAACCTTAAAAATACCTATTCTCATCCTTCTCATTTCATATCTTTCTTGATAAACCTTGAAGTTATCTTTCAAACATGAATCTTACCTTTTGTCTCCCTCTTGGAGTATGAATTATAATTAATACCCTATACTGTTTTTAATGATTTATCATTGTTGAATAGGTTTTAGAACAATAAATGCCTTATTTGTCTTCTCTAAACATGTCATACTAATCATAAGGTATGTAGACCATTCATACTCAATGACAGTACCCTTAAACCATCAAATCTTTTGAGTGTGATAGTCTCTAGATTCAAACACAATTGTATCATTCCTTCTTTGTGAACCTCCCTTTCCGAACTCCACAATAATCAATAATAGACATTTTATTTCACTTCAAAACAACATTATAAACATCACAAGCTTTATAAAGAATCATACATTTAAAAACAATACAAGTTTTAGAAGTAACCGTCACTTTATTTACCAAGATATCTTGTTATAGTGAATTCTTCAAATTTTCAAACCTCTTTGAGCCCCTCCAAGGCCCTCTCCATGTACCTCCACCTCATTGAAATCTTCAAAATACCTGACTAACTGTCTCCAATTTGAAATCATCCTCCCTTTATGGTGAAGAAAGGTAGTTACTTGATAACATGAGAGGACTAACTCAAGTTTGTATTGACTCCAAGTTATAAAAATATTAAGACAAGGTTCATAACACTTTTCCATGAGCCTATAATATACCTTTACTAACTACAACTCTTACATTCCAAGTAGACCCTTTCTTCGTGGATTTGAAATTCAAATTTTGAACATTCCATTTTTTGTTAGAATCACATTAAGAGGTTAAACCCACACATGAAGGCTTAAGAAAGCTAAATATTAGCCTAAACACACCTAATAGAGCAACTACAAATATAAAAATGTGAAACCAAACAAAAATTGACTATACACCATGATGCTCCTATGTCATACTCCCCAAGAGGAGAGATTTGAGCTCCATTTTTTCATTCTTGTCTTCCATTTTATTCTCTTCCTTGACTTCATCTTCTTCCTCCTTTGTTGAGATCTAGTCTTCTTGAATTTTCTGTCTCTTTTCCTTGTCTTATTAATTATGCCTTTTCTTGTTTTATTTGCATTTATTTGTCTTGGTCTTCACTTTTCCTTCTCTTTGATTCTTCAAATCTCAGTTCCTTCAAGAAATCAAGTTCTTGTTCTTCTTCATCATGCCATATTTCACTCAAATATGATTCTTTGTACCTTTTTCCTTCTTCTTCATCTTACAAAAGTATCCTCAAAATCTCTTTCTCTTCTCTTTTATAGGTTTCTTCATCTTCAAAAGGATCTAAAATTTTATGTTCATTTATGATTTTTTTCCATAGGAACTCTTCATCAATTATCAAGTCTTCATCATCCTCATTTCTTCTTACATTTTCAGTTTCTTCATCTTCTTTCTTGAAACATTTCTTTATTTTTGGCTTCAGATCTTCATCACTTGCATTCACACATTCAAAGGAAATATTAGAAATACATTAGGAGGCCTTTAGCCTCATGAGCAGCTCCATGAATGATATTCTCTTCTTCTTCAATCCTTGCTCCATTTTATCATTTTATTCTTCTTTTCTAAGGCAAGCTAAGAAGCCTGAAATCACCTCTTCCCCATCCAAACTTTGACTATCTCTTTATGAACTTCCTCTTCTTTCTTTTTCTTCATCATTTCTTCTTTCTTTATCTCTCTCTTTCTTTCTTATCTCTTTTTCAGTTTCTCTATCTTTATCTTCCTCATAAATATATCTATTGGCCACTTTTCTCCTTTCTTTATCTCAAAAACAATCATACTTCTTTCTCTCCCCTTTATTGTAGCTGCTATCATCTCCCATAACTTCTCTACATGTCTTTCCTAAGCTCCTTGAGTTCCTGTTCATACCCCAACTCATACTTTCTTTCCATATCTCTCCTCTTTTCTTCCTTTCTTTTCCTTTCTTTGTCTTCTTTCATCTTCTTTATCAATTTTTGTACCTCTTATATCTTATCCCTACTCGATACCAAATTCTATAGTCACAATCACATTCAACAACCATAACAAGTTAGATCAATCAACATTCAAAATTCATCAAATTTTTCACTTTTTCTAAAGCTAAAACTGACTTTCTTCATCAAATTTTCTATGTACAATGCTTCAAAGCTCAAGAACACTTCACACTTGCTATATTTCACCTATCAACAAGATTTTCATTCTTGAAAATATTATATCACTTCAACTTCATTCAAACTCTCTTTAGATCATCATCTATGATTCTAGCCCTCCTAAATTGTATTTTGAGCATACAATCATCATTTCTATGAGTTGATTCTTATTGCTAAGATTTTTATGACCCATTAATCCCATTAAGAGTCATATAAAGTTTCTCGTCACATGTGTATCAAATCTAGCATGAAGAAATCAATCCATGTTTTATTCTTGACCATGGTTTTTAAAAAAACAAAAATAAATTTAATATCATATCAAAAACATAAACAATTGTTAACCCTGCCACACCCACATCTATCAATATATTTATCATTATATCAACATATGTCAAGATCCACACAATCCTGAACACATCTCAACATTACATAATTGTTTCTAAAACATCATATTTACTCAATAAAATCAACATTTTTCAAAATGGATCCCTCCTCGCTATTATACCTCTTATCACCATCAATATCCCCATCTAATTCTCATAATCCCACCTTTATGGAAACATCAAATTATAGTCCTTTGATTCATCAAATCATCAAACCATCATCTTTTCACTTTGTTGAAACATATGTCTATAGGACACGAACCCTTTCGTTCCCCTATCACTTGAATTCCGGCCTTGTAAGCCCACATTTATTAAAACATCAACTTCTAGTGTTTTGACCTCGTCAAACCATCATATTTTCACCATTGAGCTATATGTTTATAGGACACAAAACCTTTGGTTCCCTTATCACTTGAATTCTTGACCTCGTAAGCCCACCTTTATAGAAGCATCAATCATCGATCCTTTGAACTTGTAATAACATCATTTTTCCCCCTTTCCATCATTAAGTCATACATATATAGGACACAAACCCTTTGGTTCCCCTATCACTTGATTTTATGATGGAACCCATCATGTTTCTATACCTCTATAGATACGAAAAATCTACACTCTCTTGTCTCCATTATCCAAACTCATTCATAATCATCAAACAATTAAAATTTGTTACTATATCATTTCATCTAGATAAAATACACTCCTTGACCTAGGTCACCCACTTGTACTCTTTAATTAATTAATTAATTAATTTAACTAACACTCAGATTTCCTAAATTGTCACACCCTATATATAAAAAATTGATTAAATAAATCAATTTATATATTATACCTCACCCTCACACCTCACCATGAAATCTCCTCCTACCTCATTAGTTGTAACTAGTTTAAATAAGAAACCTTCTACAAATATTACCCTAACTACATCTAACTTATCCCTATAACCAATTCTCACTAGTTAGGACTAATGTAACTTACGAAAACTTCTAAAAAAACCTCCACATTTATCCCAACCAACTTAATCCTAATCCAAATCGATCCCAATAAGTACCTTGACCTCACTTAAAATATCTTGTAAATCAAGTTCAAAATGGAAATAAAATCAATATTTTCATCCCCTAACTCGAATTGGCAGAGATCGATAGCAATTCCCCCAGATCACCGATGAACTATATACACAAATTTCTCTTTCTCTTTGTAGGAGGATTTCACGGGGATTTCACATCCATCTGCGAAAAACTTCTTATATTTATGAGTCTGAGCTTTGAAACAAAGAACCATTACTTCTATAATGCATCAAAGCGATCATTATATCATATAATGTCATTGTCAAGAAATATTGAAGCCATTTTACTCCTTTTCCACCCAAACTACAATATCTTGTCAATAATCCACCAAGGTAAACTTTTTTGCATTAAATTATGTTTCCATTTTCAGTTACTTCTTCTTATTTTCCTATCACTAGTTTATTTTAAAGCTTAAAATTCATTAACAATCACAAAATAATTGAATTATATCCTTTGTGTATCGAGTCTATTAGAATTCATAGTAATCGTCGAGAGATTCTAGGATGCTTTGTGATTCCTACACAATCTTTTTCTTTCATAGATTTATCCAAATCTGTTTAAATATATATATATATATATATATATATATATATATATATATATCTAGATTGCTAACATTTTTCAAGTATGGATGTTATTAAATATCCATAGGAGGTATTAATAATCTGAATAGCAATATCTCGTTGATTGAGAAACAGGATGAAAGCCTATGATATTTTATTAATCTCAATCGAATAAGATTATATTGAATAGGCTGCAATATTTATAGTTATTGCACATGCCATATACATCGAGAAGAATGAGTTACACAGTGCAACCAAAAACCGAGAATAAACAAGCTTCCAAATCACCCGGGAAGCAACAATTAAATAAAAACAAATATATTCTTTATAACAATATAACAATGTGAATCTTTTTGATAAATATGGTTGATTAACCATATAACCATTTAAAATTAATTAAATAATAATCCTATGCATAATTAAATAATAGGATAATATAATTTATCCTAACATTCCCCCCCTTAATTGTGCATTGTCTGGAGAGATGAGGAGAGAAATGCTCTGAACAACTCGAACTTGTCACGTGCAAGTGACTTTGTGAAAATATCTGCTCGTTGTTCAGCCGTTGGACAAAATTGAAGCTGGATGTTGTGCTTCAATACATGTTCGCGTATGAAATGAACCTGAACTTCAATGTGCTTTGTTCTCTCATGAAAAACTAGATTGCGAACAAGTTTGAGAACACCTTCGTTGTCAACATACATGGTGGTCGGTTTGTCCTGTGGTATTCCAAGTCCTTCCAAAGTATGCGCGTAGCCAAATCACTTCACTGAGATGACTTCTCATGCGAGCGATACTCGACTTCGGTGGAAGAGCGAGAAACAAAGTGTTGTTTCTTACTTCCCCATGATATTGGATCCAGATCCCATAAAGAATATAAATCCGAAGTGGATTTTCTATCATCAATGTTACTGCGCATGATCGAATCCAAATATCCGGTCAAGAAGAATTTTCGTTCTTCTTATATTCTAGACCAAGATCCTTGATCCTTTGAGATATCTCAAAATGCGCTTTGCTGCTTTCCAATGACAAACTTTGGGTTCCTGCATGAACCTGGATAGATAGCTCACTGCAAAGTTGATATCTGGTCTAGTGTAGGTCAGGTAAATGAGACTCCCAATCAGCTACCGATAGAGAGTGGCACTTACCTCAGGAGATGGATCTAAACGAGATAACTATAATCTGTTCTCCATAGGTGTAGCAATTGGTGTGCAATCCATCATCCTAAACTTATCGAGCGTTGTCTTGGTATATTTCATCTGAGAAACAAAGATGTGATTCTCTTTCTGCCATACTTCCAGTCTAAGACAATAGTGCATAAGCCCGAGATCTGTCATGTCGAATGATCGCTTAAGATCTTTCTTTGTTTCATCAATCATCTTCACTGAACTGCCAGTGATGACTAGATCATCGACATAAACTACAACAATCACCATCTCCCCCCCTTGCTTTTTGAGGTAGAGATTGGGATCGTATGGATTTCTGACAAATCCATGTTATACGAGATGCTCATCAATCTTGATGTACCATGCCCGGGGTGCCTGTTTTAGGCCATATAGAGATTTCCTGAGTCTGCATACCTTTTCTTCTTGACTAGGTACAACATATCCCTCAGGTTGAGTCATGTAGACTTCTTCTTGTAAATCTCCATTCAGGAAGGCACTTTTTACGTCCATTTGGTGAACTTTCCATCCAAACTGAGCAGCTAGAGCAAAGATCATCCTGATCATTTTGATCTTAGCTGTGGGAGAAAATGTCTCCTCATAGTCAATGCCTTCTTTTTGTGTGTACCCCTTTGCTACAAGTCTTGCTTTGCACTTGTCCACTGTCCCATCTGCTTTGTACTTAGTTTTGAATATCCATCTGCATCCAATGGGTTTCTTCCCTGGTGGAAGATTGACAAGCTGCCAAGTGTTATTCTTCATCACTGATTGATATTTAGAATCCATGGCATCTTTCCAAGCTTTTGACTATAGGGCTTCCTGGACTGTAGAGGGCTCATCTGATTCAATGACTCTACTCATCAAAGCAAAGTTAACTTCTTCTCTTGCTTTACTGCGAGTCCGTGGTCCAGGGGTGGATGTATCCGGTGGAGCATCCAATCTTGCATCTCGTAATGTACTTGTACACCATTTAGGCATACGTTGAGCTATTCCCATGGGTTGTGGTTCTATCTGATCAACACCATCATCCCCATCATCACTTTCATCTTCTGAGGGAACATTTGCTTCAGTTTTTACAACTGGTGAAAAATCTACATCTTGCGAGTCCGGAGGAGGAGTCTCTGCTTCCTTCTTCTCAAAAAACTCAACATCTCTGCTTGTGTAGACTTTTCTGGTCTTAGGATCCATCAGTCTGTACCCAAGAGTCTCTTCACTGTATCCAATGAAGATGAGATTTTGTGACTTCATGTCCAATTTCTTTTTGTTCTGTTTGGGTATGTGCATGCTGGCTTTGCACCCAAATACTCTGAGGTGTGCAATGGATGGTTTCCTTTTTGACCATGCTTCTTGTGGTGTAATTCCATCAAGAGCAGTTATGGGTGCTCTGTTTAACAAATACACTGTTTTTTTTGCTGCTTCTGCCCAAAATGTCTTTGCAAGTTCGAGAATCATCGATCATGCATCACACCATTTCCATGATAGTACAATTTCTTCTCTCGACAACACCATTTTGCTGCGGTGTGTGTGGAGGAGGCATTTTTCGACGAATCCCGTGAGTTTGTAGATAGTCTCTGAACTCATCACTGGTGAATTCCCCCTCAACGGCGGAGAGTTCTGATGTGACGACCAGTTTCTTTCTCAACTGCCACTTTGAACTTTTTGAGCGTTTCAAAGGCTTCACTTTTCTTGCGAAGACAGAAAATCCACATTTTGCGTGAATAGTCGTCAACACAGAGCATGAAGTACTGGAACCCTAAATGACTTGGCTGCATTGGACCGCATAGATCGGTATGAACTAGGTCAAGTTTACCATGAGCTTGAAATGTACTTGTTTGGAATGAAACTCTGTGTTGTTTCTCCTGCTTGAGTGAGGACACTTATCGTATCCTTTTGAAGAGATGGTAGCCCATGTACCTTATTACATCGGTGAAGTGTGTCGAGATATTTGAAACTTACATGACCAAATCTCCGATGCCACAACTGAGCTGAGGTGGAGTTTTTAGCCACGAGTGCTTGATCATTTTTGTGAATGAAATCAAGTTGAAACATTTGTCCCACATTTGAGGCTTTTGCAATTATTTTTGAGCCTCTGGATTTATCTCGAATCGACACATTTTTCTTGCGGATTGACTATCAAAGTCAATTTTCAGGTTGTGATCTAGGAGTTATGACCCAAAGAAGATTCTTTATCAACCGGGGACATATAGAACATCGATAGTTTGCATTTGCGTGAACCAAGGGGTAGAGAAATGTTTCCAATCCCTTCGAAGCGTATATGAAGAATCATCTCCCAACGAAACATGATTTTTCGATGGCGTGTCCTCATTGAAATAAACCAGTCTCGTGGCCGGTCATGTGTCGAGTGGCTCCCAAATCAACATACCAGACGTCACTAGATGACGTGGATGGTTCACTTGATCGAGCGGTGAACAAGAAGTCTTCATTATCGGTCGATCTTGTTGCTCAAAGCAATATTACCTTCTTTGGTGGGGTCTTCTTTTCAGTTCCCCTTTTTCTGCCCGTGATAATTGTTTGAATGTCCCTTGTAAGTTTGTTGTTGTTGTGGTCCAGAATTGCTTGATGAACCTTTCTTATATGTGTTAAACCAACATTCTTGCAAGTCATGTCCTCTTTTGCAAATGGGACATCGCTTCTTACATTGATTGTCCCCATGATATCCGATTTTCATGTGGGGACTTCGATAGGATTTAGGTTTACCTTTACCTTTTCCTTTCCATTTTTGATGTGAAGACGAGTGCTGCTCCTCTTCATCATCCTTGTTGTACATTGCTTCCTCTTGTTGCATTAGGTTTACTAACTTGTCAAAACTAATTGTCGATATCGACAAGTTTAGAGTTGTGACAAAAATTCAAGAAGAAGAAGGAGAGCTCTCGAGAACAATGGGAACGAGAGACTCATCTTTGACCTCTTCTCCTAGGGCTAGAAGTGAAGCCCTCAACTCTGCAACTCTTCTTAGGAAGGCTTCGATTTTCTCATTCTGTTTGAATTTCAACGTATGTAACTGACTCTGCAAATTGAGTATGACATTCTTGTTCTTGGCCTCATATATTGTGCTCAGTTTATCCCAAGCTTCTTTTGCTGATGTAGCATCTCGAATGTGGGCTTGCACATCGTCAGATACTCCAAACAAGATGATGAGCTTTTCTTTCTGATCTGCTCTATCAAATTGTCGTTGTTGTGTTGCATCTGTTGGTGATCGGTTAGAGTACCCGATCCACAACAACAGCCGATTTCTTCAAACTCAAGTTGTGTTTTTATTTTTGTCTTCCAAGCAGCATAGTTGCTTCCTCTGAGCAATTGTGAATCGGAAGAAAAAATTTGGGGGCATTGGTGCCCATTTTGCAGAGATCACTGATAGGGTTTGGCTCTTATCACTCCGGTATAAGGTCTCCCAATCTATATACCGTCAGTCCGATATACCGAACCTTTCTATATACGCGCCCTTCCGATATACCCGTCGAGTACGTGGAAGAAGCTCGCCCTTTCGATATACCCAGTGGTACATGAAAGAGGTGTTAATGTACATGAAAGAATTTGATACGTGGTACCAAGACAAGATCGATGGGGTCTCGTGTGATTATTGACACCGGCTCAAAGAAATATCCTCATACGCGCGCGTAACTTCGCCATATACTCGGATAATTTCTCAGTCTGGATTTATGTCTTGCAATCATTCACTGAGACGGATGGGATGGTTCATAGTGTGTGCCTTTGTGACCTTATTACTCCCGTCGATTTATAGGGACGATGCCCAGACGATGTTGTTGCAGCTATATTAGGCGTTAAGTGCAGTAGTAGTCGCGACGGCTTTACCCGTAAGCGCTTCCCAGAGGCACTGTATATACCGAACGCTGCGAATGAGATCTAGGATCTCGTGAGTGTTACAGAACCAATTTTACTTTTTTATTACAATTCTGCCAGTTTCTGAGTAGTTACAAAGTTTTGCAGTTGACTATGGCAACCTGCAAATTAGTACAATATACAATACAATTTGAATGACAGGCAAAAAATTTCAGTTTCGGGGTCCTGGTGACCTCCTGAACCCTAAATGCTAAAAATTGCAAAAAAATAGCTGAAAATGCAATTTTTAGGTGGGTCTCCTTTTGCAAAAAATGTCTGGAATGAGAAAACAGACCAGATGGGAGAATTTTTTTTTTTACCCTAAATTAGGGATTCTCCGCTAAATTTAGTTAGTCGTAACTAAATTCAAAAAAGCCTGCTAAATTTAGCAGTTTTGCCAAAATTTCCGCCAGATGCAAAAGGAGAGTTTTTGAGTGTTTTTTGTGGGATTTGATCCTCAAACCTCTCACTCCTAAGGCACATGCACTAACCAACTTGGCCACTTGGGGCGCTTGGACTATGAAAGGAAGAAATTTGTATTTATTGTCAAATAAATTGACTTACCTCTTGAAAAATGAATGCCACGTGGCGCATGCTGGTGAAGGGGCGTTTTTAGGGTTGTATTTGCCCAAAAACGGATCTGAGGCTTTTTCTTTGCTCAGGCCGCATTTACTTGCTCAGGCCGCATTTTCTCCTTCCCACGACCTTGATCAGGCCGTATTTTTTGCTGTATTTTCTTCTTGGGCGCGTGTTTGAATGCCAGGCGCGCTTTTTCTTCCTTTAGCCACGTTTTTCTTTGTACGTGCCGCGTGTTTGATCTGTATTTTTTGTTGTTGCAGCATTTGAGAACTGTGCAGCCTCGTGCAAACTCCTGCCCCATCCTGCCTCCCCACATCGCCTATTCCTTCCGGGGACTGGAAGGAAAGCTGATGTGGGGGAGGATGATGAAAGGAGTTTCAGCACGAAAGGCTGGCAGCTGTGCTCTCAAATGCTGCAAACACTTCTCCAATCTCCCTCTCTCTGCTGCTCTCTCTTCCACACCTTCACGGGGCGGACTTTCACTCGATACCAAATGTTGATTGAGGAACAGGGGACGGAAGCTTTGTGATATTTTATTAATCTCAATCGATGTGAGTACATTGAATAGGCTACAATATTTATAGATATTGCACAGGCCATATACATCAAGAAGAATGAGTTGCACAGTGCAACCAAAAACTAGAATAAACAAGCTTCCAAATCACCAGAAGCAACAATTAAATAAAAACAAATATATTGTTTATAACAATATAACAATGTGAATCTTGACAAATATGGTTGATTAACCATATAACTATTTAAAATTAATTAAATAATAATCCTATGCATAATTAAATAATAGGATAATATAATTTATCCTAACAATATCAACTCGGTGTTGATTGTCCAACATCATTTACACTTAGAGCAATACGGCCTACTTCACAACTTGGAAGTGTGTGCTATACATACAACTCCTCTTGATAGATTGGAAGCCATCTTTTCCTTTACCCAAAGAATTCATGAAGTCACCGAGGAATTATGGGAATCATATTAAGAAGTTAAATGCTTATAATAAGACCTTTTCTTGTTCAAGTACACCCACAAAGTGGGATTCAACATCCCTAAGGACACCAATACTAGATCTCAATCGACATTGAGAGTAACACCAGCCTTATAGATACCAATTTCAGCTTCGCTCACCAATACGGTATACGGGAGGATATCTCTACGATTTCTTCACAATAGACTACATCTCGAGAACTTGACTCATACTTCACTTGAAGATGATGAATTTTCTTGTTCTGTAGGCTCTAACTTTTCGAGATAACTTATACACTGACCTAGATTATTATTTATGGTTCTAGGATTCTTTTCATAATCAACTGATATATGTAATAATATAAATAAGTGATAAACATTTGATCACATTTTTCCATCTATCTTATATTGTGTCACTTTTTTCATGAATAAGCTTAAATTTATTTAAAAGTGGATTGAGATCCAAGTAAGGAAGTCTTTTTGGCTTCTTGGGCGGCCTTTTCTAAGAAACCCACCTAATTATTTTAATAATTCCATATTTTTAGTGTTTGTACTTGCATAATAAATCATAGGAAAGAATATCAATCCATCTTTCACGGAGTGCACAATCAACGTCGGCATCATTCGTGGATACCCTAAAACCCTCGCCATGTTTGATGTTGATCGATTTTACCCCTTTGATATTATCAACTAAATTGCAAGGTAGAATTTACATCAACATTTTGGCATGCCTAGTGGGACCCTGTCCCTTAATTCTCTATTTCATTTCACCAACTAAATAGTATTTTTTTTTCTAATTCATTATTTAGTAATCACCTGCAATTAGGAAAAATGTCGGTGATTGCTCTATTTATCTTTTCTAATTATATGTTGCTTCACAATATTCTTTTTAGTTATTGATTTTTATTTTTATTTTTTCTAACATGTCCGGAGGAAACTACTTCGAGAGGATTGTTTTCTAGATTATCAAGAGTGCTTACTTTGAAATTTTTTTACTAAAATCTAAAAAAATAAAGGAGCGCTCTCATGGTAAGTCCTAAAACCTTTCATTTTCTTTTCCATTTTACATTCTTGTTTGTACATCTTCATCAAAATAAAAATTTAATTGTGGGTATTAAAATAAAACATTTGAATCCTTCTTTCTTCACATAGTGTAATTAGGAGGAAATTTCATGTCATTCACTTATCTTTCCCTCACACATAACTAGATCACTTACAAATCAAAAACACATTCAAAAACTCCCATCCAGGTTAAAGCGATTGGGATTTCATCACCCAATAGGGAAGCCGACTAAATTTTTTGTCCGAGTATAATCTCAAAGCATGTCATAATATATTATCTTAGCACTTGACTCCCTTATCACAACGGGACCGTGAAGTGAGGGGATAGGCCCCAACATACACACTTGTCTGCGGATGACAATGATCTGAGTTGGGCCATACGTACCTTCAGGTATATCAAGGACTTCACCCTTAAACATTCCTGAAACCAATATTTGACTACCATTTCCTAGGACCGATGTTAACCATCTTACACATTTGAATTTTTCATAATTAATTAAGAAAAGTATAAAACAACATTTTTCTCACTTTTTATTGTTGTTTGTAAATCAACCTAATTAGTTATTTTTCAGTTTTATGTGTTTGTTTACCATGGTACTTACTAGACAACAAGCTCATAATCAAGCTTCTGAAAATATGTCCACTCCACCACCTACATTTCAACAACATGTGTCATTTTATACTACATCACTTCCTACAACACTTCCTACACCCATGCAATAAAAATACCGTATTATCAAAAATTACATCCTCTTCCCTTTTTGACACTCGAAAAACTTGGAATGAATTAGGGGCCAACTATAATGGAGAAATGGGACAACAAATCTTTCATTCCCCACATCAATATCATAATCAAATCCTTCACACACCTAGACTAGAAGAAACAGAACACCCCTTTTCTCCTAGTTCTCAATCAGGAGTGCTCAAACCTCCTTTCTATAATAGGGAGACCCTATCTTTGAAGAAATGCTAGAATCAAACCCTATTTCCCTCAATGCTTATCTAGCAGCTAGAAATGTTCAGATGTAACCATTTACACCCTAATTAGTTTCACATACTTATAACCCCGCATCTGCTATTGCAAGTCTTATCGACCAAAATCGGGAACTGGTCATCCAATAATTATATCCATACACTTCAACAAATCAACTCAAAACATATAATATTGACATCTCTATTCCTATTGACTAATCGAAGCATCAAATGGTCGGTCAACTACCGGTCAACCCAAGATATTGGATATCTCTTCAGTCCCTATTTATGATCTTCACATGATTTCATCACAAAACACATCTACTCAATAATCTACATATTCACCAAGCCCTTCTATAGGTTCCACACGTCCTTAAGGTAGTACCGCTACTTCCTTGTCTAATCATCTAGTTTCTTCACAAGTAAAAACACTCGCCATCGACTTTTTGTTACCTTTTATGCCACCGTATCTTCACAATTAGTTACCAATCTAATTAAAAACATCACAATGTCTATCCCTCCAACTACACTACTAGTTAATATGAGTGTTATTGTTAGTACTCACCCTGTTTCAAGACTTGCCATAACCATCACAACTATTTATCTCTAGGCCATAATCTACGCATCTTCAAAACATTCCACAACTTAATATTCCATAACAGAATATCCCACAACAAAACATTAGAAGCGGGAACCTTATTTCACTACCTTTGCCATATCCTTCAAGAAAACACCTACATATTCACAAAAACTCACTCATACATCCATGCCATCGCAATAACGGTACATATTACCCTCACATCCTTTAGCTTCCCAATAAATTTTTCCATCAAAGACAATATTCTCGCAACAAAACATCCTGCAATACCATATACCTCAAAAATATGTGCCTCAACAAAACATTCTACAAAAGTATAATGCCTCACAACAAAATATCTCCTAGCAATAGAATGTTCCCCAACAAAACATTCCCTACTAGTAAGGAATTCCCTAACAATATTAGGCATACTTCTGACCTAGCCAATCCATATTCCAACTTCGATCATCCTCATAGAAACAAACACAACCTAATCCCCTTCAAGCCCTTTTAAACTATATAACCAGTCTTGAAGTTGCTTCACCCTCATCTATGAATGTTCTCTCTTATGACCAAATTTGTAATGATCCCATTCACCCTTAAGTACCATATAAACCATATCCACCTCACTAGGAACTCCCAAAGTTTATCAAATTTTACAAGGAAGATCCCCAAAAAATATATATGCCTTCCAACATGCCTACTATCTAATATCCCATGACGAAGACCTGATGCTAAGAACCTTTCCCATGTCTCTTGTTGGTCCTGCCTTGGATTGGTACAATAACATTCTACAACATTATTTATTCTCCTTTACACTGACTTGCTCGTTATTCTTAGAACAATTTTCCATAAAAATAGACTACAAATTCACCATCAATGACCTATATGCCATCAAAAAATTCAAAGATGAATCTATTTATGATTTTGTAACCTACTTGAAAGGTGTAGTCAATATTATATCCTTTTCATTACCACAAACAAAATCAATCAAAGTCTTATGTCGTGTATGCGCTAAACACATTTCATCCACATTAAAAATTGAAACATTTAGAAATTTTAATGATTCTTTCACCATGGACCGTAAGTTGGAATTACGAGCTCTAGAAGATGGTGGGTTAAGCTTCATCCTAAGAAACCAAAAGCTGATTTGCCATCTAAGTCCTCA
Source organism: Taxus wallichiana var. yunnanensis (assembly GCA_018340775.1). Lineage (NCBI taxonomy): Eukaryota > Viridiplantae > Streptophyta > Pinopsida > Cupressales > Taxaceae > Taxus > Taxus wallichiana. Next base: position 203,392,621 of record CM031244.1, on the reverse strand, counting down.
TCTAATTCTGATAAGTATAAAATAGTGGCCAATGTCATTGTAGTTAAATCTGCTCCTAAGGAAATAATTACTACCGAGTACCTCCATCAACAATTTAGTTATACACCTATAGAAGATAATTACATCTTGGTTTTAGATAAATTATTTGCCTCCAATATGATATATCTCCCACCTATTCGACCCATAGACACATCAATATCTAAACCCATTTGGTACCAAGATAATGACTATTAGAAATACCATAGGTTAAATGGACATGACATCAAAATGTGTCACATGTTCGTAATGTAATCCAAGATTTGATGTACAAGGGTGAGCTCCACTTAGATGATCCAAACACACCCTTGAATCAAAATATTGACATATTTAAGCAACCTTTTCCGAATCACCCCTCATATTCATAAAAACCAACAAAACTATCCACACTATTAATATAATAACCAAGGTGGAAACTATCCTTGAATCTACCTTGTTACCAATCAAAGAAAACACCGTAGAACCAACACTAGTACTTACCAAACCTAAAACTACAATAATAGAATCCTACTTTATTAAAAATATCACTAGATTTTTTTCCCATGCCTATATCACACATTGTCCACCGAATTCATACCTGCATCCACTAAGACTCCTAAAACTACAACTAAATTCACATCCGACAAATAACTCAAAACACCCACTACCTCAACGAAGTCAAACCATTCATTGCATCTTCATCAACCACAACCGGTGCATCTAAAACCACAAAAGGACCTCATAAATAGGGTATTGTTGAGGTTTTTAAAATACTTTAATATATCATTCTAGAAAAAAACCCTTTGCGTGGACCTCATTCTCTTATACTTTCAGGGGAAAAACCTACCTACCAAACCCCTACATTAAAACCATACCCTACACATATTACACAATCCAACTATCCTACAACCACTGCTTCACCACATGAAACTATACTAGGTCCTCATCCTTTACCCATCACTCGGTCTAACTATCCAAACCAATGTCCACCTATATCAGGTCCTTGTTCTCCACCTGTCATGACTCTTAGAAAACACCCATGACTAACAAATAAACAACACAGTAACTAAACCACCCATCTTACTTCCTCTTGAGAGGAATGGAGACACAACCTTGTCACCATGCACGTCCATGCCTAAAGGTTATTATGCCACCATTTAGATGAACTCTTACGAAATCACTTATTACAATACCACCTCCTAAGTTATCGGATCATCACGGTTAGAAACCTACCTAGTATGACTTCAATTTTTTTCTCGTGATTACCACATAACACGGAGCCATTCTATAGAAGACTTTAGAGTTTTTCACTTAAAATTCCAAAATATTGGCGATGACGCTCCTCCTTACTTCTCAATCAAACATAAAACCAACATCAACATTGTCATCATAAAAACCTGAATAATCCACCACTTTGAAATTATCGATCCTTGAGTCGATGTTGTACACATCACTACTTGTCCACAAAATTATGACAAAGAACCACTTGAGTACAAGAAAGCTAAAAATTTATTGTTATACCTCCACTTCCTAAATTATTAGCTTCATCTTACAAACCTAAGATATCTATTCCCTTATCCCCTAAATACTCCTATCAAACACCACCATCAAAATCCAAAATTTCAATACAAGTAGAAATAGCCCCTTTCACTATGGTCCAGAAATTTGTTATATAGAAACTACACCAATCCCTAACAAGATGTCACTTTATGAACTAGTTCAAATTTCACCATTTCACAAGAAGGCCATGATATAAGCCCTTAAATCTATATCCATACCATTTAGTGACCCATTCCCTTTCAAAACTTTATAGGTGCTCTTAAATCATCTACCTATCATTCCAATCATCTAAAATTATCTCTCTTAGACCAGAGGACCACAACCTACCACTCTTCATCACTGCTCAAATCAATGACATATCCATCAAAAGGGTCATGATTGATAGTGGTGCCACCATCAATATCATATCTTACCTTACCTTTGATCAACTTAAATTACCCAACATTGTTATCACTCAAACAAAATTTTATTACAATCCTTCAATGATACTATCACACCCATGCTAAGCACTATCATTATACCACTTAAAGTAAGCATCAAAATCCTACTCGAGCTCTTCTACATTATAGAAGGATATTTTCAATACAATATGTTGCTAGGATGCCCTTGGATATGTACCATACATTATGTTTCTTCCACCCTCCATCATTGTATCAAATATGAACATGAGGGTCATACCATCACTATCCCCGATGATCCAAATCCTTTCGGTGAATGTTACATGATGTATCATCCAAATGACATCCTTGTACCTAAATCTACATCTGAGTCATCTAATGAGGCATCTACTAGCACATCTATCCCTTCTTCCAAATTACCAGATGATTCTTCTCTTAGTGAGGTTGTAAAATGTCTTATGCTTAGGGAATATTGTCTCCTCATGCTTAACTCCATCCATTCATGTAAAACATATGGACACCCTGATAAGTAACCCATGTATGACCCTAACATAAGGGATGACATCTCCTATGGTCCTTCTTATCTCAAAACAAACCTCATCTATGGGGGACTCGATAACCCTCCATTAGATTCTATTAATCCACATTGATCCATGTCATTCACATTAAATTTCAAATCCCTTGATAATCCAAACTTTTCCTGTATGTATCTTCATCATTTTGCATGGAGAGGTTTTTGCCTCGGGCATTATGAACAAGGAATTCATGATCGAGACAATCATGTGTTCCCTTAAAGCCTATGAAAAAAGTGGCTTAGGTTATAAATATTTCACCTTGAAACATCCAAACTCGCTACATCCATAACCATTTCGAACTACAACCATCATCACCAAAAACCTTGAAGATCTTATTGACATGGAAGAAATTGTATCCATTCCACCTAATTTTTTTAATCAATACTATATCTTTAGGACCACTTACTTAATAATCTGATCACTCCATTAAATCATTACCTATTTTTTGGCTAGAAATGGTTGATGAAGATGTACCCTTGTAAATATCCTCCGAGTGTCAAGGCGACTAGAAAAGCCTTTCTCACATGAGAGTGAGGATCGTTTTCTTCAAAAATCCCTACCATTTGAAACACCAACTCTTCTTAACAAATCCACCATCAATGTTAACTTAGGTACCCAAAATGATACTCTCATATAAAATCGTCCAATCCTTAAACCCACAAGAACTAAACGATTTCACTTCATTCTTAATAAATTATAACCAAGCCTTCACCTGGTCATACAATGATATGCCTAAAATCAATCCTAACGTCATCATGCACAACATAGTCACATATCCCGATGCTAAGTCATTTAAACAAAAAATCTATAGAATGCATCCCCGTATAGCTCTCCTTGTTAAAGAAGAGTTACAACTCCTATTTTCCAAATTCATCATATCCATTAACTATCCACAATGAACGCTTATTTTACTAAATTTGGACATATTCCAATGAATTGAGATTCTAGTATTTTAAGTATTGGAAGAAATCCATCTCCATTTTTTCTTATATTGGATTCCATTTTTCGGTATAATGGATTCCATTATTAGCAATATTAGATTCCATTAGTAGAAATATCGGATTCCAATATTGTCATTATCAGACTTATTTGAGTTTCAATTTCTCTATTATTGGATTCCAATTTCTCTATTATTGGACTCCAACTTCACTATTATTGGATTCCACTTTCACCACATAATCCTAAAGGCTGCCCACTTACATAATCCTAGCGAGTTGTTATCTTATATAACCCAAGTGGTTTCTAACTTGCATAACCCAAGTAGTTGCAAACTTACATAAGCTAAGTGTCCGCTAACTTACATACTTCCAAGCATCCGCTAACTTGCATATGCCAAGCAGCCACTAAATTACATATGCCAAGCGAAACTAACTTACATATGCCAAGCAGCCGCTAACTTACATATGCCAAGTGACCACCAACTTCAAGATAGTGCATAAGTGATTATTGTCATTTATGCCACATATCAATCTTAATATCTGTATACATATATGACTAATCATGAATACCTTATTCAAATCAATAAACATTGACGTTGAAAATCCCTTCCCTGAATTTCCTTGAATGGTGTTAAATTTGAGAGTTTTTTAGAAATTTTTCATGATTTTAGACATAACATATTTGTAAATGTTTTATAAAACCGACATGTGTGACTCACATGTTTAAAAGGTGATCATCAATATTTATATACATTTACATAAATAATTTATTCATATATATTAAGCATAGTTAAAAAAATCTAGAATTGTCATTTATAAATTTTTTAAGTAGTGTGTAAGTGCAAGTGATCACACTTACAAGTGTGATTAGTCACACATCTAAGTGCAATTGGTCACACGTCTAAGTGTGATTGGTCGAATGTCTAAGTGTGAGCCTCAAGTTTCACATCTCTCGACTTGTAATTTAACTGTGAGTATCGACTGACACTGGTAAGTACAAGTATCGAATCACACTTTTAAGTGTCAGTCTCAAATCGCACTTCTAGGTGTGAGTCTTGATTCACACCGCTAAGTGTGGTTCTTGACTCACAAAGCTAAGTGTGATAACTCTTCAAACAATATTTGGGTAACGGTAATTTTTCAACACTTCCCTTTAAAAATACAAAAAAATGTTTATTTATACCAATTATTTTGTATAAATTTCATTATTTTAAATATATATTGATGTAAATTTTGATAATATTTGTAATTTATATATAAATATTTATTAATAATTGATGGTTAAATATTAAATATGTGATTCACATGTGACGTTTATTACAAATATTTGTAAGTATTTTATTACAAATATTTTCAAGTATTTGTAGTATTAATGATAACCATTTTGTAAGGAAAAATGCTAATTAATGTTATTGTTTTCCTCAACATTAATTAGCCATTAATTTGAGCTATGTAAAATTCACCATTTAAAAGTACATGTGTCATTCAAAATATGTGTGCCTTTTGGAGCATGTAACTATTGTCAGCCATTAATCAACCATTTAATGAAAAGTAATGTAAAATCATATGCGTGCCCTCTTAAATTTGTGTGCCAATGAAATTGGCGAGTTGGATTTGTTTACATATCACTATAAGTAGACAATTTTTGAGTTTTTATTTTTAACATTTTCCTTTCTATTCTCTTCTTTATTACGTAAAGGTTATTCATCAATAGAAAAATATCATCATCGCAAATGTCAAAAATTATGTGCTCGAGTTCTGGAAACATTTTTGTTTCCTCTCCATGTAAAAAATTGGTATGAATTATCACCTTCACTCCCTCCAAAATTACAAAAAAAATTAATGTAAAATTTTCCATAGCTAATTAGGGATTATATCCATGTAAAATTTTCCATAGATGATTAGGGCTTATATCCATGTAGGGATTTTGTAGATAATTAAATGGAAGAAAGTTTTTTATTCAATATTTTATAGAAGGTAATTTTTTAATCAAATAAATAATTTTGTAATATAGTAAACATTTGTTAGAGCAGTGAAAGAGGACGAAATGGAGCACATCTTGACAGAGAAATGGCACAACTTAATACATAATAACATGAGAGGAAGATTTGTAGAATTTTTAAAAACTAAAAACACCTGCCAAGAACTTGTTTTGTTGAGTCTTGAAAAATAATCTGGATGGTGGCTCAATTTTCACATTAAAAATTTGAATATCGTAATCAATTTATGAACATGGTGGTGCGCATGAATAGAAGAGTAGATGTATTTTAAAAAATTGATATTATTTTTTGGCCTTATTGTTGTCTGTAAATAGTCCTCTGTTGCACATACTCAGCAAAATTCAATGGCTACGACATCATTGACATTGTCAATGACAATATTTTAGAAGATATTCATGTTAATAATGAGTTTCCATTGAATGTGTTGGTGTTGTATTATAGTGACCTATTTGTAAAAAATATGGTAATGCAAGACTAGGATAACCAAATAGATTTCGGAGAACAAGAACGAATACAAATTTGTGAAAGGAGAATTTGAGGAACAAGGAAAATATAAGATGCTACTACTATGGAAGCAAAAATATCCTCAAAATTTTTCACAAAATGTAATTTTTCTCTATTTGCATCATGGCTATGTGGATTTTTGTCTTTTGTTGCCTACAAGATTTATCTCTTCTATGTTTTAATGTCATATTATGCCTTAAGGACATTTTTGTAAAAGGATGCGGGTCCTTTAAAAACCCCCATATTAACCCTTATAAAAATAATGGACATAGTTTTTGTACATCGGAATATTTTTTTGTGGCATAACCTAGTAGAATCTATGATGACAATATCTTACTTTATTTTGTTAATTCCTATCGATCGATAATATCCAATTAATATGGTGTCACATAAGCTAGCATACGATAAGCTAAAAATAATATTCTTTGACTACTTAAATTCTAGTGATCCATAAGTTTAAAATTTTATATTGTGGAAGTATTAGGATACCTTAGTGGGTGCTAAGCTCCAAACTTGTTACTTAAAATTTCTCCTCAATCCACCACTCAAAATAAAATAAAAATCTATTAACTTTTCAACTTTGTAATATTTGTAATTTATTTAAAAAATTTTTACAGTACAAAACTTATTTATATTTTTCTTTATTTACTATTTAGTATTGATTTGACAAATATGAGGCCTTATTGCAACATGAATTTGTTATATTTATAAAAATCATAATTATAAGGAAACAATCACACAATTAGCACATATCCCATCCATGAGGCACGAACTTAATTATCTATCTTGTTTAATTTGAAATGTCATTAACAAAATTACTATTAACAAGGTTTATTAAATATACATGAAAATAATGATTCCCTACTTTAAACAGGCATTAAGGCACCTAGAAAACTTATAATAGAATGCATCGTGACCATCACCAAGAGTGAAAAAATAAATAAACATGATAAAAATAGATAAAACAACTTATCCCAAACTACATTCCAACATATCAATACAAGGAAAAATCACAAAACATGGAAGGGAAAAATCTCAAATGATGCAACAGTCCACAAAAAAATCAAACAAAATCTCTAAGAGCTAACATACTAGTTAGTCTTCAAAAATTTTTACTCCTTCAGTTAATACTCCTTCTATCCTTTCATATTATCATTCTGCTTGCTCATGATAGGGATGTGGTATTCAACATGTTCTTCCTTATTTGAACTACTGAATTGGATATTATACCTGCAAAATTTTTGTTTCTACTCTAGCTTGACCCCATGCCCCTACAACTCTAAAACAAAATTTTTATCTCTATCATATCGGCCTTGATAGATTTTTGGGTGATTGAAATTTTCTTCAAGGCGTTGATGCAATGCAGAAAAAGCTGTTTCCCATACCCATTCCAACTTTTCCTAAGGCCTCCATATCTATTTCCACCCAACTCACCCTCAAAGAAATTTTATCAAAATCCACATTCCAACCCATCTCCATTATCTCTTTACCTTTAGATGACTCGCGTTCATATCAATCAGAGAACATGCAGCTCCAATACTAAGACTGTCATTCCCCTGAGGTGCCTCACTCTTCTTTCTCCTCTATTTGTTCATATGGTCTACAAGAGTACAATTTTCATCTGAATTCCCGGATTTGGGCTATAATTCCTTTACCACCACCGGTTTACCATTTTTAAAAATCAAAAGAATTATTCCATAGTGTATTAGGGTATCAATCTTTCCCTATTGAATATCATTCACCGGTGCAGAGAGTGACATAAACAGGAAAAAGGTAAGGCTCATAGCAATCTTATTCCTAAACATATTAAGCATAGTGAGATGGTGAGTAAATATATTTCTATAATTTTCTTCAAGAGTAATGTACCTCATAAGGTGGAGGAAGACCATATTCCAAATATCAGGGATGTAGAATCTAGCTATACCATCTACCAACAAGTAAACCATTTCTTTACCGTGGAAGAAAGTATCAATTTTGTGCTTGCGTTTGGTGTGGTCTTTGAATATCTTTAAGCCCTCTATATCCATTCCAGTCACCTGCACTATCAAATCCTCCAAAACCTAAATTTCCATGCCATGGATCACCATGCTTCCATTGTTACATGCATGAACAAATTCCAATGCAAGATAAGGATCGAACCCATTATTTTTGAGATGAAATTCCTAAACCCCCCAATTTTCAGAATGCGCCACAAGGAGGGGTTTTCCTTTAGGGAACCATAGCTCATGGGCTTGGTTCTCAAATGACCACCTCCCATGGTTTTAGTTGATTGAGATTGAAAATGGAAGAAACAATGGCCAAAATGAATTGTAAGAGAAAAATTAATACAAATCCTGCCATATATCCTACACGTGGGAAGGGTCCTACTAACCATAAGTACAAGGATGACATCCCAACAAGGGAAAAAAACCACCAACACATTAGTACTTAATGTTCTTAATGATATTAATAACATTGGTGATATCATCTCCCCTCTCACACACTTTAAAATTACTACCTTTATCCCCTAATTTGGCAAGATAATCCACACATTTATTACCCTTACCGGGGTGTGCATAATTAATAACATTTATCAAACTCTTTGAAACATTTCTTTATTATTTTTAAGGATATATCTTATGGTCCAATTATTAATTTTATCATTTCTCGCATTGTCTAGTGTTAAAATATTTTTTTAATAATTAACTTGAGAAAAACATGTTGACATTAGTGAGTAAGTCCTAAATCATTTTTTTCCTCTACAAATCCTACACGTGGGAAGGGTTTTGTTAACCATAATTACAAGGATAACATCCCAACAAGGGAACACACACTAGCACATCAGTACTTAATGGTCTTAATGAGATTAATAAATTTGATGATATCATCTCCCCTCACACACTTTAATTACTACCTTTAGCCTCCAATTTGGCAAGATAGTCTGCACATTTATTACCCTTACTCGAGGTGTGAATAATTAATTACATTTATCAAAATATTTTAGTAAATTTTCTTTAGTATCTTTAAGGATATTGCTTATGGTCCAATTATCAATTGTATCCTTTCTCACATTGTCTAGTGTTAAAATCTTCTTACGAGCAGCCTAACTAGAAATACATGTTAACATTGGTGAGTAAATCCTTAATAAAAATTTTCCTCTAAAATCCTTTGCAAGACAACATATGTTCAGAAAATGAATATGTTTGGTCCAAGAATGTATATTTCAGGTGTTATACTTAAGCATTATAGTCATTGATCTCCATAAACATATGTAGGAAAAGAATTTATGTGAAAACAATTTATCTAGGACCTTTAAAAGACAAAATTATTTTAGAAACACATTCAATATTTTTCATTCAAACAACATATTATAAGTACAACATAAAATGTATTATTTAGTAAGTAACAAATATTTCAAATAAATATAATTTTTGTGTCCAATCTTTACAATTCAATTCTAGTTAAGGTAGGAATTCTTCATGTTGTTAACCTTGGGGAGTAAATCCTTAGTCCATTTTTCCTCCATAAATTCTTTGAAAGACAAACATATGTTTTTAAAATGAATATGTTTGGTCCAATAACTCATATGTCATGTGTTATACTTAATAATTTTAGTCATTAATCTCCATCAATGCATGTAAGGAAAGCGTTTTTGTGAAACTAGTTGTTCTAGGAAATTTAAAACACACCAGACAATTTTATAAACATTTTCAATATTTTTTCATTCAAACCACAAAATATTATAAGTACAACATGAAAGGAATTTTGTAGTAACTAAAAAATATTTCAATCCTTTCAATAATAATAACTTCTAACATCCATGATGCTAGTTACATTTTTGTTCGAGTAGTAACAAATCACTTCAATCCCAAACTACTATACCTTTTTTTTGTTATATCAATTCAATCCTCCAATAGGGAGGAAGTTCATTACAAGATTAACATAGGAGATACTAACAGAAACTAAACTCAATGTATTTCTTTAGCTTGTTAAATGGTAGTGACTCTTTAGCTCGAAATATTATATTCTTCAAATACATTCGCCCGCTAATCTTGAACTAGGTTCAATTAATTTGTTAAATCCTAGTGACCACTAAAATTATAATAATATATAACTTTATTTTTTTGAAACTGTGAGACCACGAAGATCCAAATATTATGTTGTGTCATAAGCTAGCTTACGCTAAGTTCAAAATATCATTCAAGTAACTTGTTAAATGAAAGTGACCACTAGGCTTGATGTAATCTAAACAACCAATTGCCTGAAAAATTAATTTCATAATTGCATAAAGAAAATTTGAAATCTTACTCTTTATTCTTGCTACATTCATAGGAAGTATTACATCCATTTAAATAGGAGATGTTGTTCCTATATTTAAGGAGATATAATCTCCATAAATATCTCCACACATAACTCCTAAAACAACTCCATGCTATTATACGTGAGATTTTGTTTTCTCACAAAACTAATATTGTTAATGATTTGTTTACTCAACAAATCGTAACAATATTTACTCACCCACTCATAATTACATTTACAATAATGTAATTAATTATTACAACACATATTATATTATCCTAGATAATATAATCACTTACATAATATTCTATGTTCACACTACAACATAGATATTCCTAACATTCGCCCCCTTAGTGTGAACATGGGGTAAGAGCTCCTAGAAACATCAAACTTGTTAGAGTAGTCATTGCTATTGGATCTTGCTACTAATGATCATCCTTGTCATATGAACATCTTCATCGACTGATCACCTTCCAATGAAGTACCTTCCACCGAAGTATGGCAGTCAGAGGACCGTACGACAGTCAGAGGACCGTACGTAGATGATTTGCCCCTGTAAGCTGAGTCAAGTAGTTTGCTTCTTCCACACCAAATAGACACTCAGGAACTGTTGTTAGTCTATGTGAACACATTAAAATCAAAACATGAAACTAGTTTCACCCCCTTGTGTATAAACACACCACATAACTGAAATAAAATATCACCACATCTGTCTGTGACCCCATCGTTGGTGAATGACGAGAGGACGCTGATTTTCCTCCTTCCTCCATTGCCTCCTTCCTCCAACAAGAAAAGAGTCTACCATAGGAAATCCTCATCACTAGGACATGAAAGTTCTTCATTAGTTGAGTAGACTTCCCAATCAGTTTCTACTTCAGCTAGAAGGGCTTTCTGATCTATCTTGTCATCAAGAATATCCTGATCTCTCTTTTATAGTTCAGTATTACATTCCCAATCTCATTACAATAAAAGAATTTTATTTTTCCATGTGAAGGAACCTTCTTTGGTTTATGTTTTTCCTTCTTAGATGAGGAGCTAGGTTTGTTTCCTACATATAGTACTTCTTCATGTTCTTCATGACTACTTTGTTCTAACAATGTAGAAATCACTCCTTCTAGACTAATAGTAATTTTACTCAAAGTAAATACAATATTTGAGTAACTCTTAGGCATGCTATTAAGAGGAATAGCTTTAGCATCATCATCTTTTACATGTTCTTTAATTCCAGCTAGTTGATTTAGCAAAGAACAAAACTTACTTATATGATCTACCATTTTTGAGTTCTCTTCCATTTTCAACCCGTACAAGCGTTGCTTCAGTGTAGTCTTTGCCATTTCAGCTTCAGAACCAAACAATTTGTTAAGAGACTCCCAAATTTCTTCTGTAGATTTTGTGAAATCCACATGATGTAGATAGGCTTTTGATAAGCCCAGACCAATGGTACCCAATGCTCTTTGATCTTTTGCATTCCACTTTACCAATTCATTTCCTCCAGTGGGTGGAGTTGAATTAGACTTCATCACATCCCATAGATCCTTTTCTATTAAATGTAATTGCATCTGTAGTTGCCATGTATGGAAATCTTGTCCTTCAAACTTTTCAATCAGATTTAGTTTCTCCATTATTTTGTACAATACTGATTAAAAAATACAAAATTGAATCAAGTACTTTAAATTTTTATATTGAATAGCTTTTAACCTCCAAGCAAGTCAAGAACTTGTATTAACAATTCAACATTATTAAAAATTGGAGAAAACTTTCAGTAGAAGAATTGATGTGCTTAATTTGATAGCTGCATAGTAAAATCCATATTTCTTCCAAACTACGTTCTGGGTTCTACTAAAATTTCTTTTGTAGTTTTTTTACCAGCACATGATTCTGCACGCAAAATTATAGAAAAACCCACATCCGGAAACAAAAACTATGATATATTATTTGAGATGGATTTGATCATGAAAGCACTGAAATTTCTTGCATCAAACTTGCTCTGTTACCAACTGAAAAATTAAATTCATAATTGCATAAAGAAAATTTTAAATCTTACTCTTTATTCTTTTTGCATTCATAGGAAGTATTACATCCATTTAAATAGGAGATGTTGTTCCTATATTTAAGGAGATATAATCTCCATAAATATCTCCACACATAACTCCTAAAACAACTCCATGCTATTTTACGTGAGATTTTGTTTTCTCACAAAACTAATATTGTTAATGATTTGTTTACTCAACAACTCATAACAATATTTACTCACCCACTCATAATTACATTTACAATAATGTAATTAATTATTACAACACATATCACATATTATATTATTCTAGATAATATAATCACTTACATAATATTCTATGTTCACACTACAACATAGATATTCCTAACATTGCCGAATGTACTGTAACAAAAATATTGATTCAAGTTAATATATATAACCACACCAGTCTAAAGTCATGTAAGGGTTTAATATAAGATGAAATTTTAACATCCAAAAGGCTAGTTAAAAGATGAAAAGGTATATGATTCTTGTCATGTACATGTAATTATACCGTAAGATAACACAAACCCAATAAGGATATTATTCTTTCCACGTACATGTAATTATATCTAAATTTAATTTTATCTTGTTCTAAACTAAACATGCTGCTATCTATAAAAAAATCATACCCGAGATGGAGAGGACTTGTGGGGATGCATTTGTCTTCTAGATTACACCATCCCCATCTTATTCGGTAAAACAATGTTTTGTGAACTCACCTTACCGAATCTCGTAAAAAATGCCCATCACAAGTGCTTCTTGTGCTCCTGTAACATCTCGTGCTTACCCACTTCATTTCCATGTGCAAAATAAACAACCTTGGAGAACCTAAATGTAATAAATAGATGTGTCAATAAATAAATTCTAATAAGATATTGATTTATGATTTGTTTTCTGATAATCTATACAATATGAAATCATGTCTAGCAATGTTAGTTATTTCACCTTCATTTTGTTTGCAAATTCTTCCTTTATAATATATATTAAGTAAATACATCTAATATTGCTAACATTCAAACCTTCAACCTCCACTTGAATGCAGTAATTACAAGAACATTAACTAATTAATGTTAGGTTATGTTGAGGCATAACCTCTTTTGGTGGTGACAAGAGGATAGGGAATTTGTGGATTTTTGGGAATTTATGACATTCATAGATTGTGTTCATGTGATGGACAGAATTAATTAATGAATACTATTAATTAATATAGAATTCAATTAGAAATCTTGGAGTCACGAGTTGAAGATTGGAATGAAGGTGCTAGACATCTCTATTTAAGCACCGTCTATATCGGACCTTTGGAAATCACTTTGTCAAAAAAGCCCTAGTCATTATGGGTAGCACCATCTAATGCATCAATACTTCTTCCTGTGAAGAGGTCAAGGCTGACTTAGTAGTATGGAATATTTTTCATGATGGTGGTGTTAAGTTGTGTTATCCAAATATCTCTCCTAGTAATTTGGATAACTTACATACACATTTTGGCCCTAAGTTATTCATTGAAGAATTGTGCATGCTCAAAATCACTTGGCACATTCCCTTGGTCATAGTTTACCTGTGTGCCCCTTTCCTTTTCTCCTTCCACTTCTCCCTTGTGCCCACCTTCCATGCATTCACCTTCTTCCCATACCATGTGCCTCACACATACTACTAAGTCCTTGGCCCTTAGCGCACCATGCCCTTTACTTTGTAATATTTACACCTTAACCATATGTTCTCTACTCAGCGGTTTACCTCATCTCCCCCCACACGCATCATGCGGGCCCCTCTTTGCCTTCCTCTATTTTCTTTGCATGCCATTCCCTCATGCCCTTATGTGCTAGATCATATTTTGACATGCTTAAGTGTGTCACGCGCAACCAGTCAAAATACACCAATAGGGTGTCGAATCCTTGGAATAAATCAGTAAGTGACACGTGACATTAATGAAAATAGTTGTATAATTCACCATCATTTAAGCCAATCCACGTATGCCACATGTTTTGCATATGCCGATGACTCTAACATATTCTAACAACCATATCTTCTACTACAGAGCTTATATCGGCACGCGCCTAGACTTGTCAGAGAGTTGTTGACATCAACTACAATGCTAGAAATTCAAAATTCAAATTCTGGCAGATCTGGTAGGTGAGAAATGGGAAAATATATTTCTGAACATTGATGAGTAGATCTGATTTCTCCAACCACCCAATTTGGTATGATCCACCCTCCTTTGTCTTCAACACATCAAACAGGCATGGGGAAGCATATTTCACATATTTCTAAGTGGATTTGTAGACATTGAATGCTTCTTGTTGGTGGTTGTGTTTCAAATTTGGGTTTTCCTCCTTTTCCCTTCTTCCTCCATGGATTCATCTATAAATGTAAGAGCAAGGCTCATTTTTATGTTGGACACTCTGGATCCTTACGCATGTTTCTAAGGACTCCATATTTTCTGTATTTTGAGTTGCAGACCTCTATGTTTGGCTCTTGCATGTGGATATCAACCTCCTTCATCATTATAACAGCTCTATGCATTTCTGGAAGTAATAAAAGCATCATTTTGTGACTATTCTCTGTCCTAACATGTTTGCATTCCTTCTTCTTACCTTTTCTTTTTGCATTGTGTGTTGGTTGTGCTACTTCAGGTCCCCTACAGTTCCATATTTAGTTGTGTTCCATGAGAATGATCTGGTGAATGCGTATTTCACTATGCTACTCGTGCCTAGCCTCCTTTCACGCATTCCCTGTCATTCTTACTCAGAACAAATAGTGTTCATCCCTCTTTTCTAGTGTTATCACTTTTAGTGTAGTTTCTTTCATGTTATCCTTCTTTCCTTGGTCCCTTGGCATCATTAGCTTAGTTTTTTTCTTTCCAACACTAGGAGTAGTAATAGCATTAGAGATAGATAGAGGAACCGTCCTTTTCCAAAGATATTTCCTAAACTCAAGGTCCCACAACTTGGGGAAGTTCCATTGTGGTCTCAAACACCTTGGCCCTTCCGAGATCTGAGATGTGGGTGCACGTTTGAGAAACCAACAGTTTCTGGCATGCCCGGTGGGACCAACATTGAAAGATCAAATTTCATATCTCTAAGTTCTGGTGTGTGAACTTAGTGTTTTAGCCTTTGGAGGCTCATTTTAAACACATCTAGTGACTCCTAATATTTTAAGATCTCTATTTCAGCAATCCTGAGCGCCTTTCATGAGAAGAGTGCACACAAGAAAATGGAGTACATGAAGATTATTTTGAATACCTCCAACTATCCTAAGAAAAGTTCATTCTAGAAATCCCATGCATGCATCTCTATCTCCAACACGCCATGCCCATTCAACTCCTCCTCAAAATACACAACTGTGCATGCCTACAATGGTGCATCAACAACCCCCTCCATTAAGAAAATTTATAAACTTTGCTAGAGGGAGTCCCTTACTCCTGGCCATGCAACATGATATGCCAAATGGCATGCTCAAGAGTATTCCTTACTTTACTGGTGAGAATCAAGTCACCCCTCAGGAGCATATCTAGGATGTAGCAAATGTGTGTTCACTCTATCTGATCACACATGATGATATAGTAGTCAAATTGCTTGTAGCCTCTTTCAAAGGTAAAGCACTTCAATGGTACCGAGGCTTGAGACTTGGATCTATCGCCACTTGGGATGAGCTAGGAACAACTCTTTGCAATTACTTTGATGATAAGTCAGATCACCTATCGTTGGTGGAGCAACTGACAACAACAAGGAGGGCACCCAATGAGTAGATGACTAATTTCAACATCATATTTCAAAAGACTTGGGATAGAAATTCCTCTTGTGGTAAGACTTACTGACCCAACATGCTTTCCTTTATTATCTGAAGGCACTCAACAGTGATATTTTAGTTATGATCCAATCTATGGGAGGTAGGACTTTACCAGCTACTTATAGCATTGTAGTAAGGGCAGAAAATAGTCTCATTCAGGTGGGAAAGTTGGCTCCTAGACCGCCCATGCCTTGGTTCCCAGAAATGTCATAGGTGCCCCAACCTTCTATGGCCCCTATTCCTATCCCTGAGAAAAGCATGCAACTAGTTTCCTCAACATCCTATTCTCCATCATAGTAAAAGGAAGATGAAGAATTGAAGGCCTTGATAAAAAATTTATCAAACAAGGTCATATCATAGAAAAAAGCAGCAGTGCAAGCCTATAGAGGAAATTCCAATCAGGTGCATGGCCAAAGAAATCAGCCTTGGTAGAATCAATATGGAAATCAAATATATGCATCCCAACCAGTAGAATGATAGATGATAGCCTAACACACATCTTCCCTTGTAAGTTGTCCCTCCCGTGCCTTCTCTCTCCTAGCACCCAATGTGAGTCGGGCACTTGTTTAGTTCAAAACAACTTGGCACAAGAGTCAGAATGGTGCTTCCCTTACAACATGCCTCATAGTCAATATCATTGTGCTAATGTTACACGTGCCCAAGCCTTCATGATCTAGAATGCTTCATCCTGTGAGCCCTCAACAAGTGCCCATGAAGCAGATAATCCAGATAGACCAGAAGTTCCTCCAGAGTCCAATTTGATGTTCTTTGTGTGAGAGGACTTCTGCACAATCAACCAAGTTGTAGAAGATACAAATAGACCGCACACCCAAGTTGTGGACAACACAAGATATAAGAAAATAATATTAGAGTCAGGAATGTAGGTTATAACCCCAGAAACACAAAAGATCCTCGAAGAAGAAAGAATCAACTAAGGCATCATGCAAGTAAAAAGCGATCAAATCCCTATACAGAGGCCCCTCATAAAGCTATCAAAAGCACATGCCCCTCATTTGGTAGGCCAAGTCTCTGCCCTAGCTAAAATTCAGGATTCCACACTTGAACAGTCAAGAAGGGATGTTGTTCCCCAAATGCACAAGATGGGGGCTTCCATTTAGCATTTTGATAGATGAAGAGAAAAACATAAACATCACAATGTGGGATGCCTTGACCATTCCATCTTAGTGGGATCTATTGCATGAAGCTCTAGCGCAACTCCCCACTGCTTGATCTAGTTATGCAAAATCCACACACTTCTATCAAAATCCAAGAAGAGGAGAAACAAGTAAGTAAATTTGTTAAAACCCCACCCTTCTATATGTCCTTGATTATAGGTAAACACCTAGTGCATAACTACATGATTGACTCAAGTGTTAGTACTTTTGTTATGCCTAAGAAAATAGTTGATGTCTTAGGTCTAAAATATAGCCCTTTGTCTAAAGGAGTCCTACAACTTGATGGCTCAATTGTCACCACCTTAGGAGTCATCAAGGATCTTGAGTTAACCCTCCATGCATGTCCAAGCCTAACAATTACTCAAGATGTGTCAATCATTGACCTACCTCCTTTGTTTGCCCTATGTTTATCAAGAGAATTTATTGCTAAAGTGGGTGGTTACTTGTCTTTGATTGGTCTCATATGTTACTCAAGACAAGGTATGGTACCTGGTTTACTATACAAGTTGAGCCTATATTTTCCTATCATGTAGAGTCATATGTCCCATCCCCTCTCCAAGCCAATTGTCTTATCCAAGAAGAACAAGTTTCAGTTCTTGAAGAGAAGTCTCTTCCACCCTCTATTCCAGACCTAGTGCTTGATGAATGGGTGGAAAGGCATCAAAAATTTGATCCCTATGCTAAAGAACTAGAAGCCTATGAAATTGGGCTTGGTACTTATTGCATTCTAGAAGAAGACGCTACGCTTCGCGCGCATGCTTATGAGAGACAAAGTTCAAACTGGTCTATGGAAGTTGTACTTTGATGGATCTAGAAGTAGAAATGACACAGGAGTAGGAGTGGTTCTCATTTCCCCTAAGGATGAGAAATTCTTCTTCACGCATAGGTTGTAGTTTGCATGCTCTAACAATGTGGCAAAATATGAAGCACTAGTGCATGGCTTGCTCATTGCTAAAAAGAAGAAAATTAAAGTGCTGTAGATATTTGGGGACACATAATTGATCATCCACCAGGTCACCAACAAATTCCAAACAAAGAATAAGCTTCTTAAATCTTATAAATATAGAGTTTGGGACCTACTTGAGATATTTGATGCCCTTAATCTGTAGGTAGTCCCACACAGAATGAACAAAGAAGTTGACCAAATGGCCACGCTCGATTCATAGTTTTCTCCTGCTAAGGAATTTGTCAAAGGAAACACTCAAGCACATTAAGATGGTAATCAGACCATCCATTCCAGATAATAACACCAACTGGAAAGTGTTCGATAGTGATGTGCAGATCATCTAGTTTATCTAGAATGAAGCTGATTTTCATCAAATATGCAAGTTGACTTGCATGAAAGCTATGGTGACCAAGTGATACAACTAAAGAAAAATAAGTTACCTAAAGGGCTGGTCACCTTAGATAAAATTTTCAGCCCTGATGATGAGTTCAAGGGTGAAGAAAGATACACATGCGTTGCAAGAGGACTGCTCATCCATTACTATTGCATGCAAAAAAAGTTGCTACTCAATAGAACTTGTGTGCATGAAGAAAAACATGCCTTCATCTCTCTCTATCAAAAATATAGTGATATTTTCTCATGGGAGTATGAAGACCTCAAAGGTTTTGATCCAAGTGTTTCTCAACACTCCATTGACCTTGATCCTGGTATAAATCCCGTCAAATAGAAGTAGTGGTCAGTCAATCCAAAGATAGAGCCCCTCATGAGAAAGGAATTATCAAAACTCATTGAGGCAAAAATTATTTTTCCTATCAAATACTCTACCTGGGTCAGCAAACTGGTTCCGAGTGTGCAAGAAGAATGGTGAAATCAAACTTTGTGTTGATTTTAGAGATTTGAATAAGGCATCTCTAAAGGATCATTATCCTTTTCCTTCAATGGAGTAGATTCTATAGACTACCGTAGCTAGCATGCAGACATTCTCCATGTTAGATGGGTACTCGGGTTTCAACCAGATCCTGGTCAAGGAAGAGGATCAATTCAAAATAGCATTTACAACCAAGTGGGGAGCATATGCATATCAAAAATGCCCTTTGTTCTATCAAATGGGTGCCACATTTCAGCACGCTATGGATATTGCTTTCAAAGGATACATTAATGAGTTCATCTGGTTTACCTTGATGATATAATTGTCTTCTCAAAGTAGAGCGCGGATCATATGACACACCTAGAAAAAGTCTTTGAGAGATGCAGAGAATTTGGGGTATCTCTTAACCCCAAGAAGTGTAATTTTGCGGTGGTACAGGGAAAGCTCTTAGGCCATGTGGTTTCAAAGGATGGCATCACAATTGATCTTGAGCACATTTCAGCCATCCTAGCTCTTTCCTTACCAGTGCACAAAAAGGCCCTACAATCCTTCCTTGGTAAGATCAATTTTTTTAGGCATTTTATCCCTAACTTTGTAGGACTGGTTTGGCCCATCACCTTGATGCTCAAAAAGGACATAGCCTTCAGATGGACAAGTAAAAGGAAGAGAAATCTTTAACAAGATCAAGAAAGAGATTATTTTGTGTGCCAACACTCATCAATCCAGATTATTCAAAGGATTTCATCCTTTATGCTTATGGCACTGATGTAAGCATTGTTATTTTCCTAACACAAGAAAATGAACAAGGGTTGGAATAGCCAATGGATTTCTTTAGCCAGACGCTAAAGGATTATGAATTAAGATATAGTCACACGGAGAAGTAGGTCTTTCCATCATGCGCATGCTCAAGAAATTTAAGAGCATGCTCACCACCAATCATGTTAAGGTATTAGTATCCCACTCTTCGGTTAAATAATTTCATCATGGGAGCAGAAATCAGTGAGAAAAGAGCATGATGGGTGACCAAAATCATGGAATATGATGTGACTATTAAGGCCACAAAACTAGTAAGAGGTAGTGCACTCTGTAAGTAGATTGCTGAGGATGCATAGAGTGAACCTGAGGCTTCATTATTTCTAGATGAAGACCTTCCATGTGTAAAAATTGAATAGAATATAGACCTCGTGCGCGTGACTAGATGAAGGACATGATCACATTCCTTTCTAAGGGTGCATACCCTCCCGGTTTAAATAAAGCAAAGAGAAGACATATGAGGTTACAATCTATCCCTTATGTGTTGATTGATGGAATTCTCTTCAAAAGGAATCTTGATGGCATGTTGTTAAGATGTATCAATGGTACGCAGACTGAAAAAGTGTTAGCATAATTTCATGATGGATTCTCTAGTGGACAATTCTCTACCAAGACTACAACAATGAAGATTATAATGGTAGGTATCTTTTGCCTACCATATTTGTAGATCACATGGGTGGGTCAAAAATGTAAGGAATATGCTTTTTTGCAAGAAATAAAAGATTGGCAAAGCACTTCCTCCGACCAATCCAAGTGTGGATCATTTCTTTTCGTGCAATGGGTTATTGACTTCATAGGCATGATCAATCTACCTTCAAGTGTTGACATAAATGGGTGCTGACAGCTACAGATTACTTCACCAGATGGACAAAAGTTATCACACTTAAGGAATCAACTGAGGTAGTCATCCTTGACTTTCTCGAGGGTTTAGTCACAAGGTTTGGTGTTCCTCAAACCATTATCTATGATAATGCAAAGGCCTTCCTTGGTGCTAAAATCATTGATTGGGCTCTAAGTCTGGGAATTTACCTGAAAACCTCTTCCAACTATTACCCTTAGGGAAATAGTCTAGAAGAATCAAAAAATAAGAACCTGATCAAAATCATGAAGCACACAATGAACATCAGCCAAAGATGGTGGTATAAAAGGTCTTATGCACACTGGGTAGATATAATCACAAAAAAGGCAATAGAACTTACCTTACAAGATGGTCTATGGAAAGGAGGCTTCCCTTCCTTTGACACTAGAACTAAATTCATTAGCGCTTACGCCAAAGCAACAACCGGATTTGAAGGCATGGACCAGAGAGAAATCATAATGGTGGAGCTGATTCATCTTGAAGAACTCAAGAAACTCTGCCATGATCAAGCTAGAATAACATCAACAAACAACAAAGAAATGGTTTAATGAAAGGCTAGGCCTCAAGCTTTCAAAATTGGGGACCTGGTTCTAAAATGGGATGCTAACAGAGCTAAGCCAGGTGCCATTCAAAGTTTGATGCACTTTGGAGTGGCCCATACATCATCAAGTCCTACAAAGAAGCTAACTCTTTTGAGTTAACTCATCCAAATGGAAGTGCACTACAAATCCCAGTAAATAGGATCTATCTCAAACCCTTCCATTAGGTTTACTACATCATGTTGTATATATTAGAGTAGTTTCAATTCCTCCAAGTGTGCTCGCATGCACATTGTTTGTTTGTATATAGTTCTTTCTTTCCTCTCACATGCTTTTGCACGTGCTCTTTTGTTACTTCAGAGTGTAGAGCTTCTCTCATCAGTTGTGAGATCCATAACAAAGTAAAAAAATGATTCTCAAGTGATCACAGGGGAATTTTAATGATTGAAAAAGCAGACTCCATACCAATGGATGCTTCAAGATATTGATCTCTTTCATCTAGCAAGAAGATGGCCCCAAAAGTCACCAAAACTATTATCCAAATAGCTCTCCTAGTAATTTGGATAACTTACATACACATTTTGGCCCTAGGTTATTCATTGAAGAATTGTGTGCACTCAAAATCACTTGGCACATTCCTTTGGTCACAGTTTACCTATGTGACCCTTTCCTTTTCTCCTTCCACTTCTCTCTTGCACCCACCTTCCGTGCATTCACCTTCTTCCTAGTCAACTTCTTCCCATCCCGTGCGCCTCACACTTACTACTAAGTCCTTGGCCCTTCGTGTGCCATGCCCATTACTTTATAATAGTTACACCTTAACCATACGTTCTCTTCTCACCAATTTGCCTCATCTCCCTGTGTGCATCACGTGTGCCCCTCTGTGCCTTCCTCTATATTCTTTGCATTCCCTTCCCTCATGCCCTTCTGTGCTAGATCATATTTTGACACACTTAAGTGTGTCACGCATAACCAGTCAAAATGGGCCAACAGGGCGTCGAATCCTTGTAATAAATTAGTAAGCAACATGTGGCGTAGAAATGACAAATAGTTGTACAATTGGCCATCATTTTAGCAATCCACATGTGCCACATGTTTTTTGTATGCCAATAACTCTAACATCTTCTGACAGCCATATCTTCTACTACAAAGCTTAGATCATGCTGCAAACCTAGACTTGTCAGAGAGCTGTTGACATTAGCTATAGTGCCAAAAATTCAAAATTCAAATTTTAGCGGATCTAGTAGGTGAGAAATGGGAAAATGTCTCTATGAACATTGATTAGTAAATCTGATTGCTCAAACCACCCAATTTGGTATGATCAGCCATCCTCTATCTTCAACACATCAAATAGGCATGGGTAAGCATATTTCACATATTTCCAAGTAGATTTGTAGACATTGAATGCTTCTTGTTGGTGGTTATGTTTCAAATTTAGGTTTTCCCTCTTTTTCCCTTCTTCCTCCATGGATTCATCTATAAATGTAAGAGCAAGGCTCATTTGTTATGTTGGACACTCTGGATCCTTGTGCATTTGCTAAGGACTCTATATTTTATGTATTTTGAGTTACAGACCTCTATGTTTGGTTCTTGCATGTGGATATCAGCCTCCTTCATCATTGTAATAGCTTTGTGCATTTATGGAAGTAATAGAAGCATCATTTGTGACTATTATCTATCCTAACATGTTTTCATTCCTTCTTATTGCCTCTTCTTTTGCATTGTGTGTTGGTTGTGCTACTACAAGTCCCCTGTAGTTCCATATTTAGTTTTGTCCCATGAGAACGATCTCGGTGAATATGTATTTCATTGTGCTACTTGTGCCTAGCCTCCTTTCACACATTCCCTATAATTCTCACTCAAAACAGATAGTGTTCATCCCTCTTTTCTAGTGTTATCACCTTTTAGTGTAGTTTCCTTCATGTTATCCTTCTTTCCTTTGTCCCTTGGCATCATTATCTTAGTTTTTCTTTCCCGCACTAGGAGTAGCAATAGTATTAGAGATAGATAAAGGAACCAAACTTTTCCATAGATCCATCCCAATCTCACAAGGTCCTATAACTTGGGGACGGTTCCATTGTGGTCTCAAACACCTCATCCCTTCTAAGATTAGAGACGCAGGTGCACGTTTGAGAAACCAACAAGTTGTTTATGGAAAGAATGTATTGTCACTCTGTCTAAGTAATGTGAAGTGTGTTGGAAACCTAGAAGAAAGGAAGATTCAAAGTGGGAAAGACTAAATTTATTATTTTGACAGAGTTCATTCTGACTGTGATAGGGATCCTTGCAGAGGGAGACATTTATTTTCAATGCTCACTTCAAGAGGAGATGGATGATTTCTTGTATCCTGGTGAAAATATGACAATGTATCACTTGGGCTATGAATGAGACTCGCTTCTAGAACCTTGGGATAGGGTTGCTAAGAAATTGATGATGTACTTCATGCTTTAGCAATGCTACAAAGTTATCTATGGACCTTAAATTTTAATTCTTGTGCATCTTCAATATGATCGAAATGTAAAATTTATGAATTTTCAATTTCAATTTCTATAGAAGTCCTCAAAATGGATATAGAAGATGATGGTCCTTTCCTACACCAAGGCATTTTGTATTTTCTCTTTAAAATGGAAGCTTCCCAAAAATAAATATTGCGCTTCCCCTCTAAGTTAGGAGATAATTTTCATGCCCCCTCCTCTTCTACAAACATCTCCCTATATCTGTCACCATCATCACTTCCTTGGTATCCCTTCCGACTCTGATTCGGACATCATGATCATTAGCCCCGTTCTTTCGCTCTTAGTTCTCCCTCCTCTTTGTTGGTAACTCTTCACCCTCCCGATACCTCGGTGAACTCTCTTAAGGTATCTAAAAACTTTTGGACCCAACTTCTACTTCCTCTCCACCTCTTTCTGATGCTTCTCTATATTCTCCTCTCATCTCCACTCACATTTTAATAGCTACAATCATCTCAACTCGGTGATCATGGAAGTATGTGTGACTTCCCTCCCACTTTTTGCATAGAAGTTAGCATGGACTCATAAATTCTAGATGTGTTACAAGATCTCTCCTCGGTTTACCATGATTCTCCTCTGTCATAGAAAATGGGCTCCCCTACTATAGCTTTGGAACATAAGGATCATTTACATAAGATCTCTCCTGATCCACATGAGGCCATTAAAGATTATGTTTCACTCAAGTATATGCTATCAAGGAATGGAAAAGTCACATAGTCATGACCTAGATGAAAATCAACAAAGACTTCCTGGAACACATTAAGTTAGTGGACATGTTGGTTTAAGGAAGCCCTACTACCAATGCTAAGGATGAAGCAACTACTATCATGAATATCCATAAAATATAATTTGGATTTTTCTAGTTTGGGACATGTTGTCACCCTCAAAATCCCCCCCTCATTTTTAAAGTCAAATTCAAAAAATTTGAGATCACACCCTCCATAAGTGTTCAAGTAAAGTTGGAAGTCTGAAACGATAGATAAATTCATGCTTTGAAGTTGTTTAAACTCTCCAGCTACACGTTTTGATAAATTTTCCATTTTCCTGTTTGGACAAGTGAAAATTTTATTGTTTTCCTCATTTAAATGAAATTGTTAATATTTCTATGGCCATGGATTTTCGAACCTTGTATTATTTTCAATTCCTTGGTTCATGAAAGAAATTTGAAAATAAGGCATGAAATGGTGGAGTTTTCTTCTTCTCTTGCATTTTTCCACAGTCATGAATGATGGGATTTTTCTTCCCTGTCAAATTTTGGCCCCATTTAGAATGAGTACATGGACATATCTAATTGGATGTGACAGGATGGGTCCTTTTTTGCAAACTTAACATTTTTGTTATTTTAGAAAAAATGTCGATTAGCCTCATGGTCCCGAAAGACTCCAATTGGAAGATTGGTGGAAAGGCGCGTAAAGGTAGATCCTTTTTACATTTTTAGGCATTGTGGTGAAAAGGATAAAATTCATACAGTGACTCACATCCCTGATCATGTTATGAGGAAAAATTCAAATGTTGAGCCTACATTGAAAGTCAAAGTGGGGAAGCGGGTTGGCAGAGAACTTTGAGGTTTTGATCCTTTTTGTAAAAAGGGATAAAAGTCAAAAAGTAACCCACAGGCCTGATCATGCTATGAGGAAAAAGTCAAATGTTGAGCTCACATTGAAAGTCAAAGCAAGGAAGCGGGTTCGTTGAGAACTTTGAGGTTGATCCTTTTTGTAAAAATTGATAAAATTTATAAAGTGAGCCGCATGATTCCTTTTCCAATCAAGTGAAGCCACATCTCAGGATTATATTAAAAGCAGAAGGGTGGACCAAAAAATGTAAAAAATGCTAAATATCTATAAAGTCACAAAATGCAAAAGGCATCCTCCACGCCCGCTCCAGTAAATTTCTCCCACATGGACAAATCTGGTTTAAAGTTTCAAAGGCAAGATGAATGGTTCAAATTCAAATTTACAAAATGAGTGTAACGACTACATTATGAAAAGTCTAGTTTTTCCCGCCATTGGTGTTTCTTCGCTAATCAAGAATCTGAAGGGACGCAAATGATTAACAATATTGTAAACCATTTATTACTAAAAAATAATAAGTTGTAACCATTTCTTGCAAGATATTTAATGGATTCTTCTTGCCATTGTAAGGGGGTGATTGATCTTGTATACTTGAGATCGCATTGTGCTTGGATAAAGCAAAGGAAATATCCATTTTTCTTCTACTTCCCTCCACTCTCAAATTTCTTCTATTCCAACACCATGTACAAGTTGTGTTTCAACAATCAATACAAGAAGGATTTTATATTGCTTTCTTTATTATGGGGTTTCTTGATACTTTGCAATTGATGAATTCTATTTGGTCTTGTTGTTATTTTCAAAGTTGTTTCTTCTCACGAATGCATGTGTTGAAGTTTCTAACTAATGCATGGAGGAATCTAATTTTCTACCTACAAAATTAGTTCTCCTACCTCTTTTCTCACTCCCTTTCCCACCTTCATATAAAATTCCCCCCTTATAGATAACTGCAAGCATTTTCCATAGTGTTAGTGGAGTTCCACTATTAGATCCCTGACCAAAGTGCCACCATAGAATTTAATGCTTTCCGCACATTCATACATGACAAATGCACTAGTTAAGTAGAGGTACTTAGATTCCCGAGTGCATTAGAAAGGAATTCAAAAATTTCCACCCGAAAAATTTCCTTGCAAACAATTTTTGGCACCCACCATGGGGAAAATTTAGTAGTATATGCACTTGAATGCAACCGCAAGGTCAGAAAATTCAAAATTCAAAAAAGAGAAAAAATTCTGGAATTTGAATGGCTATATGAGCCACATGGATTCAAATCATGGCTATTCTAGAAACCCTCCTATTGAAAGACCTGAATTTCTCTTCCACATCCAAGAAGATGTTGCTTCAAATTTGAGGGAAGCTATCTGGCATAATAGACAAAGTGCCAATCACTACTTTATTACCACAAGAATCTTTGGACTTTGAAGAAGAACTCTTTGTTGAATTGAAGAAGAAAAGACAAATTCTAGCACTGCAAAGAAGAGCATAGATTTTCAAGTGGCAAATAGAAGATACACCCGACAACAAAGACAAGGAGGAAAAATTGATCCAATTTTTGAGGAATTTCAAAAGAGGCAAGAGCTACTTGGAATCCAGAGGCTTCCTTTTCAAGAAAGTGGTCACATTGGGAACTGAGTGTTGCCAATCCTTTAGATGTGGAATTTCCATACATCAAAGAGAACCTTGTAGACTTCCGACGTGGAGACCGAAGAAGAAGATAGAGAAAGAGAGGTGAGATCCGACAAAGAAATAAGAGTTCAACTCGAAGAAATTGAGAGACTTTAAGTGGAGGTAGACAAAAGAGTAGTGAAAGCAGAAGCCGTAGCCTTAGCAAGGTTGGAAGCTAGAAATAGAAATAGAATGGGGATCATGATCATGAGCGTTAAAATTATTGTGAGGCCCATAGGCCTAATGTACGATGGGGAGGAAACAATGGTCCATTGGATCTTCCTTAACCACTCCATGAGCTATCGAGAGGCTTAAGAAAAAACTTCCCAAAATTTAAAGGGGATGGTTCTCAACTTCCTGAAGAGCATGTAGTGACATTTATCATTGCTTGCAGTCTGTTGGGTGTTGAGTATGAAGATGTGTCAGTCTAAATCTTTGTGGAGTCACTTCAAGAGAATTTTTTTGAATGGTTCTACATGCTACCCCTGAGGTCAGTTACCTGTTGGGAGGATATAAGAAGTGCATTTGAACACAAGTTCAAGAGCACATAATATTGTCAGGATCTTTTGGTCCATTTGGTACAAATGAAGAAAGAAACCTCTGAGTCAATGAGGGAATTTGTAGCAAGATATGATAGAGTGATAAGAAGGATCCTTGAAGATGTGGTGCCTCTTGAAAATAATTTGAAGAGGTTTTTCATTAGTGTTTTGCCATCAGAAGTAGGTTTCTTCCTCGAAGAGCCCAACCTGAGAACATTGAGGGAATCCCGGGACTATGCAATAAAAGCGATGATGATCTAATCCTTTTACGAGAAAGGTGAAAGGCCCCAATGGAAAGAAAAATGGTTAGAATTCAAACTCTATCACCAGAGATCCGATGTTCCAAAAAATGGCAAATGACTTGGTTGCCTTGAAGAAGAAACTATCTCGAGAGCATAATGTGGAATGCTTCAAAGAAACCAAACCCTCTAGATAGGCCAATGATTTCTCCACCTCCTCTTCGGCTTGCTATTAAAGCACCACCAATCAATGCCATCTGTGACATCAAAGAGTTGGAGGAGGAAGCAAAAATTGATGGCGAGGAAGAAAATATGGAAGACTATGAAAACTATCTTGAGGTCGAGGAAGTTGATATGCACAATGGCCTAATTAAGTAAATTGATGATGAAGATGAGGATGATGAAGAAGCTCTAAGTTTCTCATGTGTTGTTTTCACTCGTGCACAATCCAGGAAAGGTGCTTCATCCTCAATGGTTGTAGTAAAGGATAAGAAGAATAAAGAAGATTCTCCTCTAGAGGTCACACAAAATAAAATCATCATCATAGGATCACCATTACCACCTTCTATGGATTCAACCAAAGAAAAACCAAACTCACTGGTTTTCAGGGATCATGCTACTATGCCAAGTAAGTCATCTAATTCTTCTCCTAGCTCAAAAGTTGCTAAGAAAAATTCTCCTTTAAATGTTGTTCCTGTAAAAACATCTAAGGTTCAATCAAAAGTTGCACCCTCACCCCCTTCCAAGCCAATTTCTACAACTAAAAAGGAGAATTCAACACCCAAATTAGCAAAGCCTCTACCATGTAAATCTTCCTCCATTTTCAGAACCTATTCCTTGGTGACCATAACCCCATTTGACTTTGTGGGACATGCAAGCAAAACCAAAGTCCAACTCTCAGAAATAGAATACCTATAAACACACCCTGCCTAGTTTAACAGGTTCATTAATGTAGTTTGTGGTGGTAACCCTATATCCTCAAGTCCTAATTCTAAAGGCTTACTACCCACACCATCCACACCACCTTCCCAAAACATGCTAGCCCTCAGTGCCTCCAAAACCAACAAGGTTGAACCTTTCTACCTGTCACTCCTCATTAAAGGCTTCTAGCTAAATAATTGTATCATAGATTCTGGAGCCTCAGACAATGTGATGCCAGCCAAAGTTGTAAATGCTCTAGGCCTCACCTTGACCCAAGTAAATGGAACCTGCTACTCAATGGAATCTAAAAAAGTTCCATTGGTAGGAAGAATCAAAGATGCATAGGTAGCACTAGCTGATTTTCCAGACAAGAAGGTGCTCCTAACCATATTGGTAGCAAACATCCTAGCATCCTTTGGTATGCTATTGAGTAGGAGTTTCTACAAAGACTTGGGTGGAGAGATAAAAATGGATTGGTCATTTGTAACTATCCCAGTAAAAGGTGAGATGAATAAGTTTCTACCAGTAAGAAAGATGAAGTTCATAGTATAAAAGTATGATGATCTGAAAGCAAACATTCTCTTTCAAGATTGTGGGCTAGGAAACTACTTCCTCACATCAAAAAAAGATGATAACTTGCCACTTCTCATGGAGGAAGAGGAAGATCAAATTTAGACAATTGAATTTTATGGTAGTCATTCCAGTGCGGGCTCGGGAGATGGTGTAGTATTGTACTCTCCTTCCAATGAGTTATACTCATTTTCCTACAAGCTACAATTTGATAATACAAATAACACTATAGAGTATGAAGCACTACTCTTAGGCATGAGTGCAGAAGAGGACATGGGAATCAAGAAACTAAGATGTTGAGGTGATGTAGAGGTTGTAGTAAAGTAGGTCTGCCAACAATATCAAGTGAAGAATCCAAGACTCCGGCATTACAGAAAAAGAGTGTGGGACTGCATTGAATCTTTTGATGCATTTTCCATTGAAGCTATTCCAAGGGAACATAATGAAAAGGATGATTCTCTTGCAATGTCATCTTCCCTAGTGACACCTCATCCTTCTTTTGGTAAAGACAAAGTGACCATTGAAATGGTATTCAGGCCTAATGTACCAGATAATGCAAATCATTGGCAAGTCTTCAATGATGATAACCAAATTCTAGCATTTTTAGAGAAAAGGGATAATTTCAATAATCTCTTCTTTGAAGGAGGTGAAAATCCACACCGAGAAGCATTCCCCAAAGAAGAGAAAGAAGGAATTGAAGGGATTGATGATGAGGGAGTAATCAAATTGAAAGGGAACAAAATTCCCAAAGGCCTAGTCTCTTTAGAAGACCTCTTTGACAAACATGATAGATTCATTCAAGAGAAAGAAAATCAATATTCTTGATGCCCAAATAATTTTGATAAAGAAAACATTAGTACCCGGAGGAGCCAAGGATGGTCAATATTTGAAAAATTTCTCACTGAGAAGAAAAATAAGGTTTGTTGCATTACTCAAGAAATACTCATATGTCTTGGCCTACTCTTATGATGAGCTCAAATCCTTCCAGCCAAAGGAAATGCATCACTCAATTCCTTTGAAGTAGGATGTTAAGCCTTTAGGCAGAAACAAAGGCCATACAACCCAAAGATTGTTGATACCATCAAGGAGGAGGTAACAAAGATTCTTAATGCAAGGATCATCTTTCCCATCCACCATTCAATGTGGGTGGCTAACATTGTGCTTGTACAAAAGAAGAATGGTGAAATAAGGATATGTGTAGATTTTCGCAACCTGAACCAGGCATCACTAAAGGACAATTATCCTCTTCCTATCATGGACCATATCCTACAAGAATTTAATAGATCTGAAATGATTTCATTACTTGATGGATTCTTAGGATATAATCAAATCAAATTGGTAGAGGAGGACCACACCAAGACATCCTTTATAACACCTTGGGGAACTTTTACCTACCATAGAATGCCTTTTAGCCTAATCAATGCATGAGCTACATTCCAAAGGGTGATGGATTTTTCCTTCAAATATATAACGAATTACATTTTCATATATCTTGATGATCTCACAGTATTTTCAAAGAAGAGGGGAAATCATATCTATCACTTGGAACAGGTACTTACAAGGTGTAGGAAACATGACATATCACTAAATCCAAAAAAGTGCATTTTTAGAGTCACAGAAGGCAAGTTATTGGGGCACATTTTGAATAAACATGGAGCACACATTGATCCTGAGAGGATTAGATCCATTCAAGCATTAGCCTTGCCCACAAAAAGAAAGGATTTCATTCATTCTTCAGAAAGGTGAACTTTCTTCGTCGTTTTGTGCCTAAGTTTGCTGAGTTGACGAAGCACATCACTTCCATGATGAAACCACAAGAAAACTTCAAATGGAACAATGAAGGGAAGGCATAATTTAAAGAGATCAATAAATCCATTTCCAAGGCTCCAACTCTTGTATCTCCAGATTTTAACAAAGAATTCATCATGTATTGTTATGCATCAGAACATACACTCTCTTCCATTCTCATTTAGAAAAATGATGGAGTGGAAGCACCTATTGCTTTCATGATTTTTCCTTTGAAAAATCATGAGCTAAAATATAGCCAATTAGAGAAGCATGCCTATGTAGTGGTCAAGGCTGTAAAAACTTCAGGTTTTACATCCTCAATTCCCATACGGTGGTGATGGTCCTTGGCAGTGCAATCAAGTCCATCTTGACATAGTAGGATCCTAGAGCTAAAAGAGGAAATTGGATTGCAAATACTTAAGAATATGACTTGGATATTCAACCCTCTAATTTGGTAAGGGGAAATGGCTTGTGCAAGTTGATTGCTGAAGATGAAACACTCAAATTTCAACATGGCGAAGAAAATTGTGCTTGCTCAACTTGTTCAGAAGACAACCCACAAGTTCTCTTTGTCACCACTACTGATGAGTGGTATGCTGATATTTCCTATTACCTAACTTATGGAGAATGCCCTCCCCATCTTGATTACAAGCAAAGGAGAACACTCAAGCTGAAGGAAGCTAAATTTGTAATCTAGAATCATGCACTTTACAAAAGAGGCCTGGATGGTTGTTTCCTTAGGTGCATAGATAAAGAGAAACAAGAAAAGATTCTTAAAGCATACAATGACCAAGGATGTGGTGGAAATTTTTTGACAATGGTCACCGCACAAAATATCCTCCAAGAAAGGTATTTTCCCACCATATTTTCAGACACTCAAGATTGGGTTTCTAAATGCAAAGCATGCCAACCGTTTGTTGGAATACCATAACTAGCTGCATTACCACTCAAGCATGTGGTTATTGAAGAACCATTTCAACAGTGGGTGCTGGACTTCATTGGTGTTTTGAACACTCACTCAAGTGAAGGGCACACCTATGTACTCACAAAGAACTGACGACTTCACCAAATGGGTGGAATCAATTCCAACTAAACAAGCCAACACTGAAACAGTATGTAACTTCATCAAGGAGAATATCATAGTCCATTTTGGAGTGCTATAGAAGATTGTAGTAGATAATGCTACCTATTTCTCTTCAAGAGAGCTAACCAAGTTTTGTTATAGCTACAGAATCTCCCTATCTCATTCTTCTGACTACTATCCACAAGGAAACATATAGGTCGAATCAAGCAACAAGAACATTGTGACCATTTCCCATAAGCTTGTAAAAAAGAATAAAATAAATTGGCACAAAAGGTTGTACGACACATTATGGGAAGATAAGATCACTCCCAAGAAGGCAATAGGTATGTCACCATTTTAAGCTGTTGTATGCGCAAATGAAGCATAAACTCCTCTCATGATCGAGATGCTAGCTCTCAAGCTACTACAAGAAATAGAAGATGGTCAGTACAAGGAATCCGTTCACAAGAGGATCCTCTTTCTTGAGAAGTTGGAAGAAAATAGACTCCAAGTGGTGGATCTCATTAATGAGCACCAATTGAAAGTAAAGAAGATTTTTTATAAGAAGGCCAAGGCAAGAGAATTCAAAGTTGGAGACTTCATCCTACTATGGGACAAGAGAAGAGAACCAAAAGGTAGTCATGGAAAGTTTGATTCATTATTTCTCGGACCATTCCATATTCATGAAGCTTATGGTGAGAACATTTTTCTTCTCTCATATTTGGATGGAACATTCTTTGGAATTGCCTCAAAGTAGGAAATACTTGAAATTGTATCATTAGTGAAAGCGGTTTGTTCCCCACCTTGTACCATAGGTGTGTTTCCATTTCCATTGTGTGGTTGTGTTTCCCATTCTATTTCTTGTCGTGTGTTTCCTTTCCATTGTGTGCTTTTATGGTTCCTTCTTGATCTTTCTTTCTCAAAGTTGTACATGACTCTGTAAGGCCCAATGGATAAGGCACTGGTTAGCGAATTACAAGGTCTAGAGATTGATAATTTGGATTCCAATGTCATGTATTCACTATGCTCAGCCCATGTGATGTCCCCAAGCTAGAGCCATTTATTGTCGCCCTCAAACCCCCTCATTTTTAAAGTCAAATTCCAAAATTTGAGCTCACGCCCTCCAGAAGTGTTTAAGTAAAGTTGGAAGTCTGAAAAGATAGAGAAATTCATGCTTTGAAGTTGTTTAAACTCTCCAGTCTGCACGTTTTGATAAATTTTTCGTTTTCCTGTCTGGATGCATGAAAATTTTATTGTTGTCCTCATTTGAATGAAATTGTCAATCTTTCTATGGCCATGGATCATCGAACCTTGTATTGTTTTCAATTCCTTGGTTCACGAAAGAAATTTGAAAATTGGCGCGAAATGGTGGATTTTTCTTCTTCTCTGCATTTTTCCATAGTCATGAATGATAGGCATTTTCTTCCCCATCAAATTTTGGCCCCATTATCCATGGGTACGTGGACATATCTAATTGGATGTAGCAGGATGGATCCTTTTTTGCAAACTTAACATTTTTTGTTATTTTAGCAAAAATGTCATATTGGACTGGTGGTCCCAAAAGACTCTAATTGGCAGATTGGTGGAAAGGTGGATCCTTTTTGCATTTTGAGGCATTGTGGTGAAAAGGAGAAAATTCATAAAGTGACCAGCACCTCGATCATGCTATGAGGAAAAATTCAAATGTTGAGTCCGCATTGAAATTCAAAGGGGAAGTGGGTCGGTGGATAACTTTGAGGTTTTAAGCCTTTTTGTAAAAAGGGATAAAATTCATAAAGTAACCTGGAGCCCCGATCATGCTATGAGTAAAAATTCAAATGTTGAGCTTGCATTGAAAGTCAAAGAGGGGAAGTGGGTTGACAGAGAACTTTGAGGTTTTGAGACTTTTTGTAAAAAGGGATAAAATTCATAAAGTGGGTCGTGATTCCTTTGCCAATCAAGTGAAGCCAAGTGTCAGGCTTATATCAAAAGTAGAAGGGTGGACCAAAAAAATTTAAAAATGTCAAATCTCTATAAAGTCACAAAATGCAAAAGGCATCCTCTATGCCCGCTCCAATTAATTTCTCCCACGTGGATGACTGGGTGTAAATTTTCAAAGGCAAGATGAATGGTTTAAATTCAAAGTTACAAAATGAGTGTAACGGCTACATTATGAAAAATCTAGTTTTTCCCACCATTGGCATTTCTTTATGAATCAAAAATCTGAACAAATGCGAATGATTGAAAATATTGTAAACTGTTTCTTGCTAACAAAGAAGAAGTTGTAACCATTTCTTGCAAGATATTTAATGGCTTCTTCACGCCATTGTAAAGGGGGCGATTGATCTTGTAGACTCGAGAGTGCATTGTACCTAGAGAAAGAAAAGGAAATAGCCATTTTTCTTCTACTTCTCTACACTCAAATTTCTTCTATTCGACACCATGTACAACTTGTGTTTAAACAATCAATATAAGAAGGAGTTTATTACTTTCTTTGACTAAGGGGTTTCTTGATACTTTGTGATCGATGAATTCTATTTGGTCTTGTTGTTATTTGCAAAGTTGTTTCTTCTCATGAATGCATGTGTTGAAGTTTCTAACTAGTGCATGCAAGAATCTGATTTTCTACCTACAACATTAGTTTTCCTACATATTTTCTCACTCCCTTTCCCACCTTCATAGAAAATTCCCCCCTTGCAGATAACTACAATAATTTTCTGTAGGGTCAATGGAGCACCCCGATTGGATCCCCTACGAAAGGCCACCACATAAATCCATGCTTTCTCACGAATGCATACACGGTAGCTGCACTGCTAGGTTAAGTAGAGGTGCTTAGATTCCTAGAGTGTTGGCAAGGAATTCACAAATTTTTCCACCCAACAAATTTCCTCGCCAAAAGGACTTTTTGGTTTTTTGTTTTTTGTTGCATACGAGATTGTTCTCTTCTTCTTTCACTGTAATACCTAGCCATGAGAGCTTTCTTGTGCAAGTATGTGGGTCATTTGGGAAAACCCCCTTTTACTCTAATTCCAGATATTTTTATGGTTTGGAATATTGTAGTTGTGGTGAAGCTCGAATATGTTAATGAGTTTTCTTACATCCTTAAGATCGTTATGCTCCAAATTTTATGTCTTGGTATAACCTAGCGGCTTCTTAGATGAGAGTATCCTACTTTATTTTGATAAAACATAATGACCACCAAGCTCCAAAAATTTATGGTGTGGCATAACATACCATTTTCTAATATCAAAATATAATTTTCTTACTAGTTAGGTGGTAGCGAAAACTAAACTCAAAATATTATATTGTGGGTTTAGCACTAAAAAGTTATTAATATCTACCTCTAATTTTCTAGATGTTGTAAAATATATTAATTATGAATTATTAAACCTTAGTGATGAAATCACCAAATAACATGTTGTGGAAAAACTAGCGGCCACGAAGATCAATATAATATATTATTTAAGTACCTAACAACCGTTAAGCTCAAACTATGTTGATTCAAATTTGCTAAATCCCAGTCACCATTAAGATCCAAATATTATGTTTTAGCGTAACCCACTGGAAGCCAAGCTAATAATATCTTATTTCTTTTGTTTAAACCTACTAAGTGCCAAACACCAAATATTATGTTGTGTCATAATGTAAGATTCTAAGCTCAAAATATCATTCAGTAACATGTTAAATGATAACAACCACTATGCTTGAAATAATATATTATAAAAGTACCTAGTCTTCGCTTAGTTCAAAATATGTTAATTTAATTTATTCAATCCTATCGACCGTAACCTCCATTTATTATGTATTTTTAAAACTAGCGTCAACTAAGTTATAAATATCTTTCTATAATTTGTTAACTGCTGTAAAATATCGTAACTATGAGTCATTGAACCCTAGCAAGTTCAATCTCCAAATAATATGTGATAACATAACCTAGTGGGCACTAAGATTAAAATATCTTAATTCCAAATCTTAAATGCATACAAAAATTCAACTAATTTATATTGGTCTTGATTGCTATAAGGATCTCCAAAGTCAATGTATTTCTTTTGTTTGTTAAATACTATTGATTTTTTAGCTCAAAATATTTATATTCTTAAGTTCTCTCTTTATTTTGTTGAAACCTAGAGACTGCTAAGATCCTAATATTATGTTGTGGCATAACCTAGTGGCCACTATGTTAAAAATATCTTAATTTAATTTATCAAATCCTAACCACCGATAGGCTGAAAAGATTGTGTGATGGCATAAACTAGTGGGCGCTATGCTTGAAATATCTTAATTTGAAATCTTAAAATCATACAATAAATTCTTACTAATTTATACAAATCTTGATTTCTATATATTTATCCAAAGTTAACGTGGTTGATTAACTTAGATTTTGATAAGCTCAAAACAACTTACTTTAATTTTTCAAAACGTAGCAACTTACAAGAGGATATGGCATCTACGGCTTTAATGGTAATTTATGACATTGATAGTTTGCATTCACGTGATAGACGGAACCAATTAAGGGTTATACACACGTGACATGTAAGATGGTGTTGGAAATTTAAGAGTCTTAATGGGAAGCATGATATTTATGATAAGGATATATAATCGATGATCTTTTGTACTATCACACTTACCTCCTTTTTATGTTGTGCATTTGTGGCTTTATATCTTCAGATCGGCTAGACATTTCACTACCCCTTTCCACTTTTCATCTTTGGTCATTGTGATTCTGTCTCTTTGTGATAGTGATGGGGTGTTGGTGGTTTATTGGGTAACATGGAGTGTGGTCCTAGCAGGAAGAGGCAGAGAGATATGACAAGAAATGACGCGAGGGAATTGTTTACTTCTTAGATGGATGGGAAAATTCAGATTTCAGATATGTGGAATTGGCTCAAGAATGTCTAGTTGGATGGAAAGAGATTTGAAGAAGAAGATGATGGTGATATTTGTGAGAGCATGCGCAAGCTAATGCTTGACCTGAACTAGTCCAAAGGGTGAAGGAAATTTTTGACATGGCTCAAGGGTTGAGTGTGGAAAACATATTTTCCAACTCTTCAAGGCATTTTATCTTGCATAAGGAGAATGAGAAGTTGGAAGAGTG
This sequence comes from Taxus wallichiana var. yunnanensis, assembly GCA_018340775.1. NCBI lineage: Eukaryota > Viridiplantae > Streptophyta > Pinopsida > Cupressales > Taxaceae > Taxus > Taxus wallichiana. Next base: position 203,355,392 of record CM031244.1, on the reverse strand, counting down.
TCTAGTCATCTTTCAAAGTATCATCTTCATGTCTTGATGTGGGGCATACACATGATTACACGTGGTTTGGAGGCGATTGCAAAAAATTAGGGTATAGAACTCCCTGCTTGTGCTAAAGTGAAAATGTTGGAATGATGTGTCAATTATTCCTCCTTCTATGATAAAAGAAAAGGGAACATGAATTTCAAGATCATCGATGAGGTGGAGTCGAGAGGCCGAATGACCTAATCTTTCCTGGATGAATTTGTCTTTAGTTTTTATTAAGGCCGGAATGGCCATCTGTATAGAAAAGTGTATAGATATAGGAAGTATTTGTGGGTGAAGTGAAGCTGATTACATCTCTTCCCCATATTTTGGCATATATTTAGTAAGATAAGTTACTTGTAATCATCATGGGAGTCCACTGCTGGAAGACTTATCATGGACTAGTTCCTCATGTACTTTTTTCAAGACTTATCATCGAAATATCCTAGTTTAAAATCTTAAAATCATAGAATGAATTCATTATATATATATATATATATATATATATATATATATATATATATATATATATATATATATATATCTTTGTGATTCATAAAAAATTGTGATACATAAGATAGCGAATTGAGTACCCAAATACTATATTGTGGCATAACCTAGTGGCCATTAAGCTCTTAATACCTCAATTTAGTTTTGAAATCCTAACTAACGCTAGGTTCCAATGATTATGTGGTAGCATAACCTAGTGGGTGCTAAGCTCAAAATATCTTAATTTAAAATAATATGTTGTGGAATAACCTAGTGGTTCGCTAAGCTCTTAATACTAGTATTCACTAAGATCATATTATTATGTTGCATAACCTACCCGCCACTATGCTTATAATATCTTACTTTATTTTACTAAAACCTAGAGACTTCTAAGATCCAAATATTATGTTGTGTCATAAGCTAGTGGACGCTAAGCTCAAAATATAATTGGGTTATATTGTGGCATAACCTAGTGGCCGCTAAGGTCTTAATACCTCAATTTAGTTTTTAAATCCTTACTACCACTAGGTTCCAATGATTATACGGTAGCATAACCTATCGGACTACTAAGATCAAAATATCTTAATTTAAAATAACATATCATGTTTCATGATACATAACCTAGTGAATTGAATACCCAAATAATATGTTGTGGAATAACCTAGCAGCCATTAAGCTCTTAATACCAATATTCACTAAGATCATATTATTATGTTGCATAACCTACCCACCACTATGCTTATAATATCTTACTTTATTTTACTAAAACCTAGAGACTTATAAGATCCAAATGTTATGTTGTGTCATAAGCTAGCGGACGCTAAGCTCAAAATATAATTGGGTAACTGGATAGATTATAATGCCCACTAAGCTCGAAATATTATATTGTGGAAGTACCTAACACTCACTTAGCTGAAACTATTTTAATTTAATTTGTTTAATCCAACCCACTATAAGTTCTTAATACTATACAACGTGATATACTCAATGAATCCTGATGGCTGCTAATTTATTCTTAGTCATAAAGAAAATGATTGCTTGACCCAAAAAAGTGTGTTGCCTAAAAATAACAAAGCATATTTAACACGAGAGAAATAACAAATCAATCGCTTGACCTAAAAAAGTGTGTTGCCTATAACAAAATCCACCTATCCTTGAGTCTACAAAGGAAAACAAAGACTTCATCCAAATAAGAATTATAGTCTAGTTTTCACTAGAGTAGGAAACATTTTTCATTTAGATCATATTCAAAAAGGATTTTATATAAATGATAAAAAAATAAATCTAGAATTTATGTAATAGTATACGTATAGACTTGGACTTGTTATACCTAGCTGCACGCTAAGATATACTTAAAGGAAGAATATTTTTACATTTAGGACAAGAAAAGAAACTTGGACTAGTGACCAAGAAGTTATACTACAAGTTTTTAAATAGAATGTGATCTACTCATTCCACCTAGCGATCGTTAAGCTATTCCTAAAGGTAAATATATCATGTTCATAAATGTTATACATCTAAATTATTAATGTTTTCTAGAAATCATATTGAAAAGCTATAAAAGATAACAAATAAATAGTGTTTATACAATGGATACATAAATATATGTGTAAAATCATATCTTTAATATGTTATATAGGTAAACATATAGTTTTATCTAGTTCTTACAAGATTCTGGCAGAATTATTTTACAGTTATGAAATCATATGGAAACTCGGAATTGCATCTGAGAATCTATAAAACAAGTTTTTACATACGACACCATCTACTCATTACATTATCCTAAAAATAATCTATTCAAATAGGTAAATATATCATGTTCATAATGAAGCTATTTTATAAATCTAAATTGTTAATCTGCGAAATATGAAAGTGTTAAACATAGAAAAATATTAGAGCGAAAAGAAGAACAAATGTGATCGTTAGGACCAAAAAAATGTGATGTTTCTATATAAAAACAACTGATCCACAAGGGCCAAGGAATACAAAATGATTTTTGGAAATTAGAATTATAGCCTAGAAGGATGACTAGGGTAGAAAAATTTCCTATGGTAGAGTTTATTCATAGAAAAAAATCATATTGAAAAGATACAAATGATAACAAATAAATCAGAATTTATATAATGTATATATAAGTATACATGTAGAATGTTGTATGTAATTAAATAGAATTGGGGTTTCATAAATAGGTTTTCAAAACAACCAATTATATGGGAAGCCTAAAGCTATGTTAATTTTGAAAGCATGGGTGAAGTAGCTCTAAAAGGAAGTTATGATTTATTAATTATAAAATGCATATTGATTAAAATTACATTTAATAATATTATTTCATATATAATGAATTTAAATTCCAATGTACATACCATAAAAATGATGAAGACATTAATTTGGTTAATTCTACATGGAAAACATATATAATTGGCAAATAATTATCATACAATTAAATTCTTAATAAGTTTTATAGTTTTGAATTAATTTTTAACCTCATATATTTTCCTAAAATATCTAAGTGGAAACCATGTAAAAAGTTTAATATGCATTAATTAAGCGAGGTTTTAAGCATCATATTGATGAACAACATTAGACTAAATTTAGTTCTCGACACCTCGAGGCAAAATAAAATTAAAAATAAGAAAATGTATGGTAGAATCTATCATTATCCTAAAAATAAATACGAACGAGAATTAAAAACAAAATAAAAAATAGCCAAAGAGAGACATAGAAGAAGAAAAATGGCTCAAAACTGTTAAAAAAAGATAAATCCTAGAGTACTTAAAAGTGATTAAAAATTTTTTAGTGCAAAAAAAGTGAATTTTCATTAAGAACAAGGAAGTTTCCACGAAGATCAAAAGCAACTGGAAAGCAAGGCTTTGAAAACTACGGAACATGATTAAGTAAGGACAAAATGGCGAAAAGCTTGTGTGGATCATGATTGGGTGCCATGCAAAATAAAGGAATGAATCAACTATAAACAACTAATAGATCCCACAATAAAAAAGGTACACCTTTACTATAAATACTAGTTTAGTGTTCTAGGATTAGATGGACTTTATGTTGTCAATGAAACCTCTATATTAGCAAATTATCTCATTGAAAAATCATCACAATTCTTTTCACAACCTATTTTACTATCCTCCTATTGTATTTTTCATTTTGTGCATCCTTTTTTGCTTCTTTTTGTTCTTTATTAAACAAGATTATAATCACATGAAAAAAAAATAGAATTCAAACACTCGGGAAGAGGGTGATCTATTTATGCTATATTTTTATTTTATAGACATGCTTTTTAATTGGAAAAAATATGAAACCCTACTCAATATTTATTTGAGGTATTAATAATTTTTAGCTCATTCCACGAAATAATTTCAAAAATAGAAAAATAGCGGGATACAAAATTTTGAAAATTTCACTTTCCCCCTCTAAAAGAAAAGGGCGATTAATATTGAAATTTCAAATATCAATAAATTACCCCATCTAAAAGAAAATGGAGGGCTTATAGAAATTTCAAATATAAAAATTCCCCCTTAAACCTAAAAGTGGCAGGATATTGATATTTTGAATATCCAAAACTTTTCCCTCTAAAAGAAAAAAGAATCCTTGAAATTTCAAATATCCAAAAGGTGGGGAGTTCAAAGCCCTAATTTTATTTTTCTATGGTTGAAAAATTAAAAACTTTATTTTCATCTTTTACCCTTATAGCCTATAATAATATAAACATACATAACAAATATATTTTACAACATATGATTGAACCAAGCATAGTATAAAAATAATATTTCCAAAAAATAGAAGAAATAAATCCTAAACATAGTTTTGAAAATTATTAGAATAATATATAGACATTTACGTTCCATTATTTATCAAAATCGATTTCTACATTGTTAGATATAGTGTGTGCTTTTGTAAATTAATTATCAATGAAAATGTGCCATGTGGCAAGTTCAAACAAGATATCTCGTGATACATAATAAACTAGCGATCCATGACTTAAAGTTATTGTTATTGCTTATGTGCTATTTTAAAACAAGACTTTGAGCATATAAAAAAATGATATGCCATTGTTTTCAATAAGTAAAGGACCTTAGTGGATACTAAGCATTTTATCTGTTAAAAATGATGTGAAATATGTATTGAGGTATTTTCTTGTTAAGCATTTTCATAAAGAAACTAAATACTAAGCCTAGAGATCCACAACTTTGAAATAGTGTTTAAAATGGGAAGAGGTAAAGGTAGGAGCCTAACGTCTTAAGATAAACCGTCATTTATTATTTTATGTATACTTTAAAAATAAGAAAATTTTGAGCCTAGGGTCTGATTTGTCCCATTTTTGTCATTAAGTAAATGAGCTTCAAAGTGGGCTACACATTTTCTTTGATAGGAAGAAGTATAGTTGAAAAGTTAAAATATTGAAATTTCAAATCTCAAAAAGGAACTAGGGAACTCAAATGGATCCACCATTTTTATGGATAGTGTTTAAAAATAAAAGAGGTAAAAGGAGCCTAGCATTTCTAAGCTAAATCGTATATTTACTATTTTATGTCTACTTTCAAAATAAGAAACTTTTGAGCCTAGGCGATATTTTTTTACATTAAGTAAAGGAGATAAATCCTAAACACATTTTATTTGATAGGAAATGAAGTGAAGTATGAGTTTAAAACCATGATTTATCTCATTAGAATACGTGTAAGGCTATGTAAATTAATCCACAATGAAAAATTTCCACGATAAAGTTAAATGAGAAGAGGTAAAGGATACCTAGTAAGGTTAGTGATAAGTAAAGAATTGATTTAGTGTTATTTATGACTACTTTAAAAATAAGAAAATTTGAGGCTATAGGTATGATATAATCATTTATGTCATTAAGTAAAGGATCTTAGTGGGCAATAACATTTTTTTTGATATGAAACAATGAAAATGTAAAATATGAGTTGAAAATATGTATCTTATGGAACTACATACTAAGGCCTAATGATCTAAAAATGTAATGATAGTGTTTAAAATGAGAAGAGGTAAAGGTAGGAGCCTAGTGGCCACTAAGATAAACCATGATTTATTATTTTATGTCTACTTTAAAAATAAGAAACTTTTGAGCCTAGGGTATGATATGTCATTTTTGTCATTAAGTAAAGGATCTTAGTGGGTGCTACATTTTATTTGATAGGAAATGAAGTGAAGTATGAGTTGAAAACCATGTATCTCATTGGAACTACATACCAAGGCTAGGGATCCAAAACTTTATAGATAGTGTTTAAAATGAGAAGAGGTAAAGGTAGGATCCTAGTGGCCACTAAGTTAAACCATGATTTATTATTTTATGTTTACTTTCAAAATAAGAAACTTTTGAGCCTAGGGTTTGATATGTCATTTTTATCATTAAGTAAAGGAGCTTAGTGGGTGTCACACATTTTATTTGAGATGAAATAAAGTGAAGTATGACTTGAAAACCATGTATCTCATTGGATCTACATACCAAGGCCAGGGATCCACAAATTTACAGATAGTGTTTAAAATGAGAAAAGGTAAAGGTAGGAGTCTAGCGGCCACCAAGCTAAACTATGATTTATTATTTTATGTCTAATTTCAAAATAAGAAACATTTGAGCCTAGGGCCTAATATTCTATTTATTTCATTAAGTAAAAGAGCTTAGTAGGTGCTAGGCATTTTCTTTGATAGAAAATGAAGTGAAGTATGAGTTGAAAACCATGTATCTCATTGGAACTACATACAAGGTTGGGGATCCAAAACTATAATGATAGTGTTTAAAATGAGAAGAGGTAAAGGTAGGAGCCTAGTGATTGCTAAGCTAAACCATGATTTATTATTTTATGTCTACTTTCAAAATAATAAACTTTTGAGCCTAGGGTATGATATATTGTTTCTGTCAATAAGTAAAGGAGCTTAGTGGGCACTACGAGCTTTATTTGGTGCGAAATGATGTGAAGTTGAGTTAAAAACCATGTATCTCATGAAACTACATACCAAGGCTAGGGATCAAAACTATATGTTTAAAATGAGAAGATATTTATTTCAATAAGTAAATGAACCCTATCTAAAATTTTTATGTCCATGAGAAAAATATGATTTGAAAACTATGATCATCTCATGGGAACTACATAATGTTTTTTGGCTAGTAATCCAAAAAGAAAAATATAGTATTTAGATTTATAAGAGGTAAAGGTAGGATCCTTCCATTTTATGCCATTCAATTCAATAGGTTTTGGTGTCCACTCATTATATCCCAAAATATTAGCGATAGGCTACGTGATTTTGTAGCTTCATAAAAATAGATGTGAATTATAAAATTTCCAAAACAATAAGTCTTAAGAAAAAATCTCCTAATCAACAACAAAAGAAAGAACCCAAAGCTATATACATATGGTATTTATAATGAATGGAAATAATGTGGGATCCTAGTGATTGCTAAACTAGAGCATGATATTTTTTTTTTTTCGTTATTGTAAAATTATTAAACTCTTGAACCTAAAATCCACTACGCCCTTAATCAATCGATAGGAAAAAAATGCTTAGTGTTAGCTAAGCATTTTATCTCACAAATCAATGTGAATTATGTGTTTCCTTGAACAATATACCTTATGGGAACTATGTAATTTTGATCCCTCATGTACCTTAATCACTCTAAGAAATAACAACATAGGAAAAAAATAGGAAAAAAAAATTCCTACCTTTAATAATGTAGGACCCAAACAAGAGGAATTTTTTTACCTACCTTTAATATTATACCTTAATCACTGTAAGAAATCAAAACATATATTACTTAAAAAAAAAAAGAAAGAAAAACCCTAAGTCTAAGTAAGTACATATAAAGACATAGCGTTTTCCTAGTCTTCCCTTTTAGAAAGAGGCCACAAAGTTGTAGAGTATTTGTGAGTCCAAGAGGAATGGTTTGAAGGTTTGAGGAAAATTTCCACCAAAGTTAGACCCATCTCAAGTTGTGGAGGTGTTCATCCATGTGTAGGAGGAGAATTTCCGTTGGCGGCCTCTTCATTGAGCCCCTAAAATTAGGCCTTTTGGTATTTGTCCAAAGAAAATTGGAGAATACATTTAAAGGAGATTTCCTAAGATATTTGAAGGAGTGAGGGTTACACATGAAGATCATGATATAAAAAAAAGGGGAAAAGTTCAATGGTTGTTCCAAGCGGAGCTACCATGGTGATAAAATCCTTTAATGAACCTGAATGTGACATGCAAGAGATGAAAAACATTAAACATACATTGAACATTTCATTGGAAATTTGTTATTGCAATTATCAAAGGTCATGAATGGATTTGATCCATGGAAAAACATCTTGTGGGAACTATGATGGATATTTTGGGTACGTTTGTTTATGTCAAAGAACATTGTTAATGGTAAGGATCCCAATGATTTATAATATGAGATTGATGAAGGAGAGATCAAGATTCCAGAAAATTGATTGGAAGGAAGTGATTTTGTTTTGGGTATGTTTTATTGAGTTTTAGTGTATTGGATATTTTTTTTTTTAAGGTTTAATTGGGGAACAATGGCTTAAATATTAATGGGTCTTTCATTGAATAAAAAGGAGCACTCCAAATTTGGTTATAGTGGGTTTCATAGCTTATTTAATGTTTGTGTATTTTCATTTTTAATGTGCTCTATATTTGTAGGCCTAATTTCCTTAATAAAACTGAGTTATTTTGGTCATGTTATACTATAAATATCAGCTAGAAGCATTAAACCAAAATAAGAAGTAACATATAGTAATATATTTATTGACTAAGGTTTGTAATAATTTATTTTAACTTTACAAGACAAACCTCATTTCATATGTATTTGGGGCATGATTCTTAACTCATTGAAAAACATTCTCATAAGTGGGGGGTGCAAAGTCTAAAACAAGGTTAGTGTTTCACAAGTTAGATAATGGCCTAAATATGTGATGGCTAATATGTTGAGGGAAAGGAGGTTTTCTTAGAAGTTGATGCGAGAGGAGTTAACTTGGATAACAAAGTTTTGAGGTTTAAGGTTAATGTAAAACCATCTACAAATCTATTAAGTAATATTTCATTACAATCATATGAACTATAAACACAATATCGATGACGGGTTTTCAATTCTAGAGAAAGTATGATGGGATCCTACTGACTTCTAAACTCGAGAATGAAATTTTATTTTATCATTTTTTTTAAATTATTGAAATCACTTGAACCTAGCATCCACTATGCCCTTACTTTCGATAAGGAAATTTACTTATTTCATTTCTAAGAATTTTCTCCCATCAAGATTTGATGTGAATTATGTGTTTTAAACAATATACCTTATGGGAACTACGTAAAGCATGATCCCTCATGAACCCTAATCACTCTAACAAATAACAACATATATTACTTGAAAAAAGAAAACAAAAGATAACAACCCTAATTCAAAGTATAGATAAAGACATAGGGGTTTTCCTAGTCTTCCATTTTAGCAAGAGGTGCAAAAGTTGTAAAGGGCCTTTGTAGAAGAGGCATGGTTGAAGGGTTAAGGAAAAATTCCACAAAATTTAGACCCATCTTGATTATGGAGGTGTTCATTCTATGTGACATGAGGAGAAGTTGGAGTGGCATCTTCATTTCCCCCTAATTTTTTTCCTTTAGGTCTTTCACAAAAATTAGAGAAGACATTGCAAAGGAGACTACAAGATATTGGAATGGTTTTAGGGTTCTATAAAGCTCACTATACAAAATTATCGAGGCCAAAATTTATAATTTGTTCCCAACGTATCTTGCCTTGAGATTGAAAAACTCCATCGTTTAGGAACCTGAACATGATAGGAAAAATATGAAAAACATTAAACATATGGGGAACATCTCATTGGACGATGTTATTGAAATTGTGAAGATCGTGAAGTGCTGATCCATGGAAAATCATCTTGTGGGAACTACTTTAAAGGATATTTTGGGTACGTGTGTTTCTATTAGGCACACTATCGATCGAAAGGATCCTAAGGATTTACAAGGACAAGTGATTGATGAAGGAGAGATCAAGATTCCAAAGGATTGATTAACAAAGGAAGAGATTTTGTACAAAATGACACACTATGTCTATTTATTAAGTCCAATGTATTGGGTATTTTTTTCTAAGGTTTTGATTGGGGAACAAATTTGGATTAAATATTTATGGGTATTTTTTTTTAGATAAAATAGAGAGCAAAATGAGTTAAGTGGGTTTATTTCTTATTTAATGTATTGTATTTGTCGAGGCCAAATTTCCTTAATAAAACTAAGTTATTTTGGTAATGTTTGATAAATATCAAGGAAGCATTAAACCAAAGTATGAAGTAACTCTAGTAAGATATTTACTAGATAAGGTTTATAATAATTTATTTTCACTTTACAAGACAAATCTTGTTTCCTATAAATTTGGGGCATGAGGCTTAACTCATTGAAAAACATTCTCATAAGTGGGGTGAACAAAGGCTACAACAAGGTTAAGATTTGCAAGTGGAGAATGGCCCAATATATGATATGACACTATGTTGAGGGAAAGCTTTATACGTATGGAATTTGATGTAGAGGAATCAACTTGGATTATGTAGTTTTGAGGTTGTAGGCTGATGTAAGACCATACATACATTCCATTGCCAAGAAGATTTCAATACAAGGATGAACTATAAACATAATATTGATGATTTTCCCACAAGTTCCGAGAGCAATATGATAGCATGCGACCACTAAACTAAAGCATGATATTTTATTTTATCATTGTTTTAAATTGATCAAACTATTAAACCTTAATCACTATGCACTTAACAATAAGGAAAAAAATTACTTAGCATTTATAATGTATTTTCTCCCACAAGATCAAATGTGAATTATGTGTTTTAAATAATATACCTTATGGGAACTACGTAAGGCTTGATCCCTCCTACCTTAATCACTCTAGTAAATAAGAACATATATTACTTAAAAAGAAAAAAATAGAGAACAACCCTAAGTCCAAGTACAGATAAAAATGTAGGGTTTTCCTAGTCTTCCCTTTTAGCAAGAGGTCGCGGAGTTGTAGAGGATTTGTGGAAGAGGCACGGTTCAAAGGGTTGAGGAAAAATGCCGCCAAATTTGGACCCATCTCAAGTTGTGGAGGTGTTCATCCATGTGATAGGAGGAGAAGTTAGAGTGGCCTCTTCATTGACCCCTAAAATTGTCCTTTGGGTCTTTCACCAAAGAAAATTAGAGAAGACATTACAAAGGAGACTATAAGAGTTATTGGAAGGGTTTGAGGGTTACTGCGAAGCTCACTATTCAAAATGATTAAGCCAAAAATATAGTTGTTCTAAATGTATATGCCTTGGTGATTAAAAAAATGAAGGAAACTTAAACGTGATAGGAAAAAGACAAAAAACATTAAACATATAGGAACATCTCATTAGACGATGTTATTGAAATTGTGAAGGTCATGAAGCACCGATCCATGGAAAAACATCTTTCGGGAACTATGAAGGAGATTTTGGGTATGTGTGTTTCTATCATAGGTGCAATGTTGTCGATGGAAAGGATCCCAAGGATTTACAATCAGAGATCGATGAAGGAGAGGTCGAGATTCCAGAGGATTGATCGAAAGGAAGTGATTTTTTTTTGTGGTATGTTTTATTGAGTTTTAGTGTATTGGGTATTTGTTTGTTTCTAAGGTTTGATGGGGGAAAATAGCTTAAATATTTATGTGTCTTTCTTTTGATAAAAAGGATAATGCCAAATTTTGTTATAGTGGGATTCATTGCTTATTTAATGTTTGTGTATTTGCTTGTTTAATGTACTTTGTATTTGTAGGCCTAATTTCCTTAATAAAACTGAGTTATTTTGGTAATGTTACACTGTAAATATCATCTAGAAGCATTAAACCAAAATAATAAGTAATGTCTAGTAAGATATTTACTGGCTAAGGTTTGTAATAATTTATTTTAACTTTACAAGACAAAGCTCATTTCCTATGAATTTGGGGCATGAGGCTTAACTCATTGAAAAAAATTCTCATAAGTGGTGGTGTAAAGGATTGGAATAAGGTTGGGGTTTAGCAAGTTGGAGAATGGCCCAAATCTATGATGGCTATGTTGAGGGAAAGGGGTTCTACTGGAAGTTGATGTAGAGGAGTCAACTTGGATTACGTAGTTTTGAGGTTTAAGGTTGATGTAAGACCATCTACAATTCCATTCCAATGAGATTTCACTACAATCATATGAACTATAAACATAATATTGATGACGGGTTTTTAATACTAGAGAAAGTATGATGAGCCTAGTGATTACTAAACTAGAGCATGATTTTTATTTTATCATTGTTTTAAAATTATTAAAATGTTGAACCTAGTGTCCACTATGCCCTTACTTTCGATAAGGAAAAATGTTTAATGTTCTCTAAGCATTTTCTCCCACAAGATCGATGTGAATTATGTGTTTCAAACAATATACCTTATGGGAACTATGTAAGGCTTGATCCCTCATGTACCTTAATCACTCTAAGAAATAACAACATATATTACTTAAAAAAAGAAAATAAAAGAGAACAACCCTAAGTCATAAGTATATATAAAGATGTAGGGTTTTCCTTAGTCTTCCTTTTAACAAGAGGTCGTGGAGTTGTAGAGGATTTGCGGAAGAGGCATGGTTGAAGGGTTGAGGAAAAATTATTCCAAATTTGGACCCATCTCAGGTTTTAGAGGTTTTCATCCATGTGATAGGAGGAGAATTTGGAATGGCCTCTTCATTGGCATCTTAAATTGGTCCTTTGGGTCTTTCACCAAAGAAAATTAGAGATGACATTGCGAAGAGATATTGCAAGAGATTGGAAGGTTTGAGGGTTATCGTGAAGCTCATTGTATAAAATATTCAAGCCAAAGTTACAATTGTTCCTACAGAGTAACTACCTTGGTGATTAAAGCATTGAAGGAATTTGAAGGTGACAAGAAAAAGATGAAAAAAATTAAACATACCGGGAATGTTTCGTTGGATGATGTTATTGAAGTTTTTAAGGTCATGAAGTGCTAATCTATGGAAAAAACATATTACGGGAACTATGAAGGAGATTTTAGGTACATTTGTTTTATCATGACACACTATTGATGGCAAGGATCCCAAGGATTTACAATCAGAGATCGATGAAGGAGAGGTCGAGATTCCAGAGGATTGATCGGAAGGAAGTGTTTTTTTTTTTTTTGGGTATGTTTTATTGAGTTTTAGTGTATTGGGTATTTTTTTTTTTAAGGTTTGATTGAGGAACAATGGCTTAAAGATTTATGGGTTTTGGCATTGAATAAAAAGGAGCATGCCAAATTTTGTTATAATGGGTTTTGTTGCTTATTTAATGTTTGTGTATTTTCTTGTTTAATGTACTTTGTATTTTTAGGCCTAATTTCCTTAATAAAAATGAGTTATTTTTGTAATGTTAGACTATAAATATCAACTAGAAGCATTAAAACAAAATAATAAGTAATGTCTAGTAAGATATTTATTGGCTAAGGTTTGTAATAATTTATTTTCACTTTACAAGACAAAGCTCATTTCCTATGAATTTGGGGCATAAGGCTTAACTCATTGAATGACAAACATTCTCATAAGTGGAGGTGCAAAGGATACAACAAGGTTGGGGTTTGGAAAGTTGGAAAATGGCTTGAATCTGTGATGGCTATGTTGAGGTAAAGGGGTTTTGTTGATGTTGATGTAGAGAGGAGTCAACTTGGATTACGTAGTTTTGAGGTTTAAGGCTGATGTAAGACCATCTACAATTCCATTCTAATGAGATTTCACTACAATCAGATGAACTATAAACACAATATCGATGATGGGTTTTCAATACCGGAGAAAGCATGATGAGATCCTAGTGACCGCTAAACTAGAGCATGATCTTTTATTTTATCATTGTTTTCAAATTATTAAACTGTTGAACCTAGCATCCACTATGCCCTTATTTTGATAGGAAAAAATTCTTAGCGTTCGCTAAGAATTTTTCCCATAAGATCGAAGTGAATTATGTGTTTCAAACAAATATACCTTATGGGAACTACGTAAGGCTTGATCCCTCTATATGGTATGTAGTGCAGCTATTATCTCCACCAGGTACATTCCATCTAACATGATATAATTATAATCAATGAAAAAAACTAGCAATCCAAAGTTGTACAGATAGTGTTTATAATGACCGTAATGGTAGGAGCCTCACGGTCGCTCAACTAGGTCATAATTTATTATTTTATCACAATATTCAATAAAAGAAATTGTTGAAAGTAGTGTCTAATGTTTCATTACTTTTGATAAGTAATGAAACTAAGCATTAGGTAAACAATTTTTCTGATATGAAACATTGTGAAGATAACCATACTTACATTTAGGAAAAGTGTAATCCTTCCCATTTTTTTTGATAGCTTGTTGTGGAATTTCCCACCAAGCGCTACACTTAAAATATCGTACTTAGAGTAGTTATAGACATTTATACATAATGAATAAATTATGTCTGATATACATATATTTCACATTGTCTTATATAAAAAAAATGATGAGCTATCACTAACTCATTAATGTGATTTTTTCTCAAATACTCTCCTCAAAATACCAAATATTAGATCTTCCTACTTCTATCCTTTAAACATGTTCATTAGTATTCTTAGGACATCTAATCCTCACTACTACAGTATGGCCGATATACACATAAATCACATAGTGTTGTAAAACAAAAAATCCCAAGCTACCACAAAAATATCTTCGAAATACCAAATATTACATCTTAATGTCCTCTACGGTTTATCATTAAAATGGTGTAAATGGCTTAAAATTGTTTTAGGTTGTTCTTTTATATGTTGACTAGAAGTCTATCTATATAAAGTGTGTATTTTTAATGTTCCTATCATGCCATCTATATAAGGTTATGTCTTGTCCAACTCATATGTAATACTTTAAAAAGGTGCAAATGGTTTTGTATCTTTCAATGCATCATAATTCGATTTCAGACTTTTAGAAAAAAATTGTTATTATTGATTTGATCCAAAAATATGAATTATTGTAAATAGTTGAATGATACATAATATGTCCTATCGAAGCCTAGCAATCACTAACCATTAAGTTAATTACTCTATTATGATACATAGTAAAGAACTCTAGAAGTTAGTGTCCACTAGGGTACTATTTAAATTCCTTAACAGACAATGCGAGAAAAACACTTTAAAGTTTGAAATGACCTAATTATTAATGTATTTTACTCTAAATATAGGTAAAATGTCTTCCATTGTTCACACTCCATTCAGAACAATTCCATTCATCGTAGGTGGTATTTTTGAAAGAAAAGAGATGAGGAATGGTTTGTGGAACTTAATTCCCCTGAAAATTACCATGTCGACCTATGGTTTTTTTTTATTATAGATGAAAATCATGAGGAAGTTGGTATTTTTCTATTATCATAAGTTATTGATTTGGGGACACTGCGTGTCAGGTGGAACGCTTTGACTTTCAAAACAATAAGTGTCTTATTCTAGATATGGATTTGGATGTTTCTTTGTTCAGGAAATGGAAATGCATACCTCCATAAACAACGGACCATATTCCTCTTCAAAATATGGTTGGAATTTGGGGATTCTAACAAATTCTGACAAAACTGGTTGTTCAAATGTAGAAGTCATTCAAAATGGTATATTTATAGTATTTAGAAAATTGTATAGAAATGAGAAAACATATTCTATTTGTCATTTTTACATAGAAAAGGTTTTCTTTCACCTCCAAAACATGCCAAGTTTTATTGTTATGAGGACATATTTGACTAAATTAGAGATAAACCCATCTAAATCAAAATTGCATGGGTTGAAAATGCATACTAAATCATCTAGGGATTTTGAAAGATAAAGACAATAAAAGGAGAGAATAAAAGGAGACAACAAAATGAGAGAAAAAGTTCTACATTATTTGAGAAATAATCATCCAAATAATATTGTATTGACATCCTCTAGTGAATCTAATGTAATCAAAAAAATTTAAATTGCATGAATCACACTACCACCATTTTTCTGTACGTTAGGTGAAGAGAGAAATGAAAAATAAAATTTGATTCCCATATTGGGGAAAAAATGGAAAAATAGAAAAAAGATCATGAGGTGGAAGAATTCTTCCGTCATAGCTTGATCATGACAATATTAGAAAACTATGTGATGTCACTTTGGAATGAAATATACCATGCAAGGGTGAAACTCACATAAATAATTTTTCTTGTAAATGTGCATATCCATTCCATCTTCCATCGACTTTATCAGCTATTCCTTTGACTAATCCTTTCAATGTTGAATGTGTGATGCTGATTTTTGCAATTTTGGCAGCGATATTTCTTCCGATGTCATAATGGAGCATATAACAATTATCGAACCAGTGTGTTGGATTTTATTATTATTGTTCTAATACCAACTAGTTATTTAAAAACATTAAGTGACATAGTATAAAGATACATGGAAAAGGTTAAAGACATTGAGTATCAATTTTTAATGGATGATACTGAGACTCTACGATAGCAATGAGATATTCAAAAGTTTGTGTCTTATGTACACAATATATTTGTGTGCACAACCTCAACAATAAAAATGATTATAGATAAGAGGTCAATATGGATTGGATGGAGAAGCGCCACAAAATTTGGTAAACAAGAAAAATTTACCTACAAGGAAACATCCATCCTTTTTTTTACAAAAGATCATATATTTATGGGTTGAGATGTTCACTCGATGTTGTTTCGTAAATTCTCTAGTACTAGTGCTTTATCAGTGATAAGTGTTACACTTTGTGCATTGGTGGATTCCAAACTATTTTTCATTTTTATTGTTGAGACACATAGTCAAGTGATGTTTCTAAAACATTACTATTCTCATATAAATAAGTTTGTCTCTGAAAAAATTTCAACAAGTGATTTTGTTTAATGGATTTTAACCTAAATATGCTACTTACAATTATTGTTTATACAGAAAACCACAAAGCTATAAAAGTTGATGTACAACCATTTCACCGTGATGCTACACAACCAATTCAACATGGTGATTTACTTTCAATCATTTTATAAATATGTTTAATGATCTCTATCTTCAATTGCCATGGTTTTCAATTTTTTTAACAAAGTTATGTTTTTACAATTTAGATGACAAATGTGGAGGATGTAGGCACAATAGCCATGAATATGCTATTAGATCTAAGTATGTTAATTGTGTGAATTTACAAACAAAGCCACTAATAAGCCCCACAAATTTATAATACAATAAATTATTATGTAGAAAACCAATAAGGACCACAAATTTATAGGAAACAATATGATATCCATGTGTATTTTACAACAAAATTATTTATAAGGCCCACAAATTTATAGGAAATGATAACTAACAGACATTAGTTTATATGTTTGGCTTAGGGTCGAAGAAATTTTTAAGGAAATCCATTTGTAAGATACGATAACAATTTAAAATGAACTATATAGAGCTTAGTGGAATCTATGCATCCACATTCAATACATAAATGGTTTGACTAAAAAAAATTACATTCATCAATATCTCGTTGATTTACAACTGCATATTGTCTACAATGTTTCATTGATTCACTAGTGCATACTGACTACTTATATTGAATTAACATTGTTTTGGATTCAAAATCATCATAAATAGAACTACATATGGTTTGATCCATCTCGTTTGTATGTAAAGTAGCACTTTTCTAGCCTCATTAAAGGTTTTCCAGCTAAGTGTAGTTTGGCCAATGATGGCATAGCCTAGTATTGCAAATCCTCATCAATAGCTAAGGATTATTCTGGAAAAGGGTGGTTCAACGAATATAAGTGTATATTAACGGATGCTAAATTTGAATTATAATACATAGAATAATTGATATTGTACTTACCATATCACCAAAGAAACCACTATGTTTATCCATTTAAGTTTTCCACAAAACATGAAATCGATTATGAATTGATTAATGTTTATTTCAAATACATAATGCTCAAATTTTCAATAGGAAAAAATAGATTATGAATTGATGATTTTTTATTATAAATAGATCTTACATCAATAGATCCAACATCATGTATAGGTGGTGTAATCCAAGCCATAATCTCAATCGGTAACTATTAGTCGTAAAGCTAAAATGTTGTTTATTTCAATTGGTTGTAATTGATATGCATCACTGACAAAAATAAAATTTATTTACTTCCTACATGTGGCGATAAGATATATTTACTCACTTTGATATGGAGGACCTATTATATGGGCATAAAAATACAATAGGAAGATGTCATTCAAGTACAAAAATTAAACCTATCAACCTGCGAGGTGGCTGTCAAAATTTATAAAATTACTATCACCATATTGTGAATTGGGATTTTGGTCCGACACTCTCATTTCTACTGATGTTAAAAATATATCAATGAGATTCAATAAAAAATATCAACCGTATTGAATCCAAGACTCACTTAGGGAAAGGAACATTGCAATATAGTTGAGGGAATATCAATAAGAGACCTAGAAAAGGTTTGGAGTAGAAATGATTTTTCATATAGTTTGAAAAACACTTTGTGTATTACATTAGGTATAAAGGGAAACCTCCGAAAATTTTATGGTGGGTATGAAAAGAACACAAATATTTTACAAAAGATAAATGGTTGATAGATTTGTACAAAAAAATATCACAAATAGTGTCTCAGAATTGAATGTGGTAGAGGGCATCAAATACTTGGAGCAAGAAAAATCTAAATAACTATTTATCTTTTCAGAATGTTGTTATGATTGTACTGCTTAACATTGCTAATAATATATACATTCATATGTTATAATGAAATGTATTGCATAACTCTATTCTATTATGTTGAGATTGTCAAAATATAAGTTGGGAGGATTTATATTTTCATTGATTATAAGATGACAATATGATTGAATAACTTCTATGGTGAATTATCAGAAAAACTTTCCCTTGAAAATTTGTAAAATATTTTTACATTGTTCATAAAATAAATATAAAATTATACTATATATACTTAATTATTTTTTAATATTTGTAATATAATAATATATATATATATATATATATATATATATAATTTATAAAAATTGACGATCATATCTAAAATATGCAAGTCATATGTGACGGTTATTTCAAATATTTGCAACTATTTTACGGATAAAAAGGATAAAAAATGTCTAAACGGGCGTCAAATTTAACACCACATTGTGTCCTTTCTTTTTTTATTATTGGTAAAAGGTTTTGGTGGGACCTTACCCAAGTTTACGAAAAAGGATCAATAGCCAAGATAAGAAAAGTAAAATAGTGTGGTTTTTTTATCCGTGGGGTCCACACCCCAACCAAAAGAGGAAAAAGTAGTAAAAAGAAAAGGCAGGGGCCAACTGCCTACAAAGAGCCCAGAAATAGAAAATCAATGAAAAATTACAGCTATACAACAACACAAAAACTGTTGCACCGAGAACAAGGAACCAATAGCATTAACCAATAGACTTGCTAAAAACTTTGACAACCACCTTGAAATCCTGGTAGAGTTTTAGGGCAATGGCGATGGTGGATCCTAGTTTGAAGCTTTGAAATTTCTTGTAATCTTTTTGTTCTCCCATGCCGTGTTTGGGATGTCACTGGAGTCATAGATGTATGAGATGTGTATCTACATAAGGTCCATTATAGCACTATGCATAGCCAAGAAATTTCTATATTTTTCCTCTAGAGTCTTAAACTTGGTTTCTAAAGCAGATATTTCATCTTTGACACCTACATTGGGGTCTGAGGCTTGCTCTTTAATAGTAGACTTAAGCAGGAAATCTAAATTTTCTTCAAGGGTTTTAACCACATTATCCTACATGTTAAATTTATTTTCCAAACTGGTGCCAACATCAATATCAAGGAAAACAGAGGGGAGCTATCATCTACCACAATTTCTTCACCCTTCATGTGTCAGAGCCCACAACTTCTTTACCTTTACTGATGCTATGGAGAACCCTGTTTTGGGGTGGATCCGAGAAAAGTCTTTATACATGGGATTTTTAGAATGGATATGGGTTTTCTTAGGAGGGTAAAAACCATAGCAAGGCTTGGATCATTACCAACAACACTAGATAGGTACTGACTAATGAGATATATAACACCTTGATGGAGAGGGATAGTCCTCTTATGGCCCTAAACTTCAAGAATGGATTTTTCCATTGACTTCAGAATGTAGTAATAGATGCTTACCTTCATCTCAAGCCTAAAGTGGTTGAGTAAGACTAGATGATACTGTGGAATGATGGAGAATCTCCCTTCTAAAGTGACATAGCATACCATCATCTATGTCACCTCATCATATGACTATGGGATATAAGAAACGAGAATGCCCTCCTTTTTGATCATCCAAAAACATCTTTTCTTTTTCTTCCTTATCCATTTTGTTCCGTAAAAATTATTCCCTTCCATGCTTAGATAAGTAATTAAATATATGAATTCCTTACTGATTTGAAATATCTTATCTCCAAAGGAGACATTATGGTCTTTCCAATTTACCATGAACTATATGGATATATACTGGTCATTCCCTTTTATGCGTTGGATGAAATCGATGAAGCCCTCCATATTAATGGTCTCCCAAAGCTCAATTTGTTCCTGCCATTAGGGATAAAATTTAGGTTCCACATGAAAAGGGGCACCACCCATTCTGAAAACCCTATGAGAATTCATAGAATTGAAATTAAATCTATGAACAATAGACTTCCCAAGAACCCTTTGACAACTTGTATGCCTGTGTAAAGTAGAAATAAAATCCTCTTCTTTCTCCCTAAAAAATTTAGTGTGATCAATTTTTGAGAACATGGAAGAATAAATTCAGGTGTACACGAAAACCCATTAACATCTAAATATGGGATTACACACATTTTTGCACCATCGGTGAGGTTTACTAATGAGTGAGTTCATTTCATTTGAAATTATGTTTCTAACTTCAGTAGGAGTTTCATTGATATCATGCCACTCTTTGTAATCATTTCTACAAACTCCAATATTTGCAAGAAAATCCATAGATTTGTTCCCTTCCCTATACACATGCTTGAAAATGATGTTAAGACCATTGCATAAGTTATGAGATTCATTAATGAAATCCTTGATGGTCCAACTAGGATTTAAGGATTTAGTGAGAATGTTGATAATATTCATTGAGTCACCTTCAATGATGATGTTTCCCATATTGATATTCTTAGGAATTATGATTCCCTAGAGTGCAGCTAGAGCCTCAGAGTAGTGGTTAGTTTTCTTACCCATGGGACCAACATATGTTATAATAAGATGACCCTTGTGATTTCTAATCAAACCACCTCCTCTAGCTGGTGTGTTCAATGAAAATTTGTAAAATCTATGAACATGGGCTAAGAATATCTATAGAAATCCCAAAATATTTATGCAAACTAGTCAATGGACCATCAGATAATAAATAAGAAAGGATTCATCACTTTACATGTATTAAACTTGAAACAAACAAGCAACCTAACATATCTAGTTATCCTCTATTCTTGAAAGCTTTACAAATGAACCTAATAAGGATTCTAAGCAACCAGTTTGTGATTATGAGAATGGGAGCTCACCATTAATGGCTTCAAGGCCATTAGCTCTTCCCATTTACTCAATGCTTGTGTGTGTAGTTTAATAGCAAAAGTAATAACTCAATAAAATAAATAAAATAATCTCTAAACCCTAAGCAAAATGTTATAGTTTATGTTAGAGAGGAGAGTTCTTAGAAATGGTCTAGGGGTAGTGGGTTATTTATAGTTTTCCAATTTCAGAAATGGGAGAATTTTGGTGCATGTGTGACTAAAAAGGAGTCGTAAATTTGATTAGTGAGTCAAAGTAAGATTTGACTAGGATTAGAAGAGGTTAATCATGGTTTAGGACTAGTTAAACTAGGTTAGGCTAGTTAATCCCTGTTTAGAGAGGAATTAAGGTTTTGAGAGGGTTTTTGAGAGGTCTAATCAATCCAATGAAATGAATAGATAGTATAGGAAGCTAGTAAAAGTGGTATAGAAGAGGGTGAGAATATGGTCTAGCTAATAAGGGACTATATTAACCCCATTAGTTGGTTAATAGGAGAAATACGACAAAAAGAATGTCGTAAACGATGGGTTAGATAGGTATAATTGATGAGGTATCATCCATTTGTGAGATGGAGAATAATTAATGCAATTTTAGGAATAATAGTGCTTTGATCAAACTACATGTGTCTACATTTTCCCCTCTTTGGGGTGATGTAAGCTACATCACTTCAAAGAAAGTAGACAAACATAAGCAAAGAAAATTTTTGAAGGGGTAGAAGAAAAATTAATAGGATGAAGGATGCCCCCTCGAGTGTTGATGGGGTGATAGAGGAACTTGATCGATGATCAAAAAGAGAACATAAGAAATAAAAGTGTGAAGAGAAGATGAGAAAACAACAAGAAAAAGGGATATTGAGCTATCCACAAACTAGTGCTTATAGAAACAATTTGTAATCATCATTTTGCTTAGAATCCTCATCATCGGTCCTTATTAAAATGTAAGCATACGATAGAAGCGTAAAATGACATGAAAATCCAAGATACAAACAACCATCCATTGATAAAATAGGAACTCCATGCAACTTTCAAAAATGCAATGCAATACGAGAAGTAAACAAACTCACCTAACAAGGAAATAAGTATAATCACACACATTCAAACCAATAATGTTCAAGATGGTTGCACAAATATTTGGTTATCAAGTTGAAATACAAAATGTTCTAATAAACAACAAGGGTAAAAAATGATTCCCCAAGCAATTGATATACATAAGGGAATTGATGGAGGCTTAGGTTAAATGAAAAAAACATTGTGCACAATAAAACAATACTAAAAATTCTTTCCCTAGAGTATCGATGAAGTGAGAAACCTAGCTTTTACAAATGTGTTGGATGTTCAAATGATGCACAAGTCCTTGTTTCAAAATGCATGGAAATGCTAACAAGATCTGAGATGAATGCCATGTGAAAGACATGATTTCATTTCAGCAAATGAGTTGATTTACCAATTTTAGTCCATTTTCAAATTTTTCACATAAAAAAATTAAATTTTTGGATGATTTTATAATTTTTAAATTTTTGATCAGTCAAAAGAATTTAAGAGATGAAAAGATCTCCTAAAATCATATGAAAATGCCCCAAGGCGAAGAGAACAGGCATCGGGTGGCAGTAAAAATGCCCTAGTGAGTGCCAAAATAATTAAATTATAACAATAACCATCTCGATGGGTGGTATAGAAGAAAATGTAGGAAAATAGTTCCTAGAACATTTGTAAATTTCCCTAGGGCGAAGAAATGGCAGCTAGGAAGCACTTAGTGCTCTAGCATAGCGAAAATTAGTAAAAATAATTATTTAAATATAAAAATATTTTTTTGGTGAGAAGAAAAAGTTTGACTGATCACAATGAAGAAAACATGCCCTGGGGCATCACGACATCTTAATATACCCACCATGTGGGTAAATCAATCACAACTAGTTCATTTCAGAAAGAGCTCTTGTGAATTTGCACCTGCAAGTGAGTGTGAGAGCCATGGAGTGAGATGGTGAGGCTACCGAGTAGGAGGAGATGAGAAGATCACATCCAAGAGTACCTTCAAGACCTAGCGGACAGACCCTACGTGAGTTCCCTAACCATACCTTGCTATTTCAACATTTAATGTCATTTTTAGGTGTTTTTTAGGCTAGATAGGTCAATTTTTTTGTACATGTGCAGACGTGCAAGTGCCAATACCATGGTTACACATACACGTACCTCTAAAAACATGGGTAAGCATGTGTGTATCCACTGAAGGGGATGCATATGTGTTAGGAGGGGGAAAACAGGGACACACACGTGTGTGCACCGAAGGGCAAGTGCATGCGTCAAAATAGATGCATATGCATCTTGGGTAGATAGAGGTAGCTATATTAAAAAGGGGGCACGATCGAGGTAAAGGTGTAGGTGTCAAAGAAGAAGAACATATGTGTTGGGCATGTATGTGTCGAGACAAGTGTGCATGCATTGAAATAAGCGTGCATGTGCTAGGGGAAAGGAGAAAACTTACCCCTACAAACATTTAGCTAAGTATAGATGAAAAATAGACTAATTTTTTGTAGAGGAAAGTGAAAAATTAGTATGTTAGAGGAAAGAAAGAAGAATTTTACCAGAAAACTAGATAGAAGTAGATAGAAATGTAACCCTAACATGTGTATCATTTCTTTACGCATAATGTATACTACATGTTTTTCATACCCGTGATAGATATGGATGCCCTGGCGATTGAGGCACAATTTGATGAGGATGATCAGAGGATACTGGATATTATCCTATACGTTATGGGTTTAGCTTACGTGGCCGACATGCCATAGATTACCCTGGACCATGACCTCCTGATAGCCTTAGCTAAGAGATGACACAATGAGAGTCAGTGTTTTCGGCTTCCTACCGGTGAGATCACTATCACATTAGAGGACGTATGGTACATCATGTGGGTCCTCATTCAAGGTGAACTCATTAAGTACTTCTACAACTAGCCCGATATCAATCGGTGCATTCTTGAGATATTCATAATTCCGGTGATACCATGTTATGGGATGATAGTCAGACTATCGCGGTGTATAGAGGATCCCGAGCTTGATCGGGTTGTGGTTTATCTGATGGCTTTTTTCAGTGGAGTTTTACTCCCTGACAAAACCAGAGCTTCATTTCCACTTAGCCTCATTAGATTGATACGAGGATTGATCAATGGGGAGACATATTGTTGGGGCTAGTGTATACTAGTGCATTTTTACCGGGATTTACATTTGATTACATACTACCATCAGAAGATGGTAGGACTAGCCGAGGGTACTTCAAATTTGGGAATGTGACCATATTGAGATTGGTCTCCCTATAGGTATACTTGAGAGTTTGAGCTCAATAGGAGCCTTCTAGTATGGGATGAGTTCCGATTGGTTATGACATGTGGCCATATATGGGAGATACATACCATTAGCGACGTGAGCTAGATGATCTGTGAGGCTGCAGTGGTATGGAGGCCATACAAACATTTTTAGTGGCCTCAGAATGGCCTGGATCTGAACATTACGGTAATTGAGAATTTTATGTTGGGTAGCCGTAGCTATATGCGAGAGATTTATAGGGTGGACTGGTGCTAGAGATAGTTTGACATCACTTATGATGTACGTGCACCGACATGTGGTATGCTCGTAGGGCCAGAGATTGTTTTGAAATGGGGCCATAGATTTCCCGGGGTTGAGAATTTTCCAACTTCCTTCGAGATGGTGCCTATCATGTGGTTACCTTTGAGATAGGTCTGAGATCTAGGTTTTACAAAAGAGTATGCCCCATTGTACCATGGAGTGATTCCTCATCAATTGACGATTCCTAGAGCTGCGTATGATGTAAGAGTGAGGGAACCCCCATTGGGGCCTCCTAGTAGAGATGAGGGTGGAGGTTATTGGGGTGATGGGGTGATGATAATGATGATGATTCTTTTGATGGAAAGCAACATGATGGGGGTGGGGGACAGGGTTCTCCATTACAGTAGCCATAGAGATAGGGTCCTAGACCCCGAGACATAGAAAGGTACTCGGGGCTCCAGATATAAATTTTCCTCTAGTAGGCCTTCCAATGGGGATATATGCCCCTTTATAGTAGGTGTTCCC
The DNA here is from genome assembly GCA_018340775.1 of Taxus wallichiana var. yunnanensis. Classification (NCBI taxonomy): domain Eukaryota; kingdom Viridiplantae; phylum Streptophyta; class Pinopsida; order Cupressales; family Taxaceae; genus Taxus; species Taxus wallichiana. Next base: position 203,330,219 of record CM031244.1, on the reverse strand, counting down.
ACAACAGGCCTACTACCTCATGCTCTAGGGGTGGTGGGGATGATGGATAGCTAATCGCACTTTAGTAGCGATTTACAGTGGCAATAGTCATGTAACTACATCTAACGGGTGAGAAAGGTGAGGATAGGGCATAGGTACAGGCCATGATAATAGAGAGAGATCAAGAAAGAGCCCAGTTACTCGGGCGTTGATGGTATAACATGGCAAATCAGAGATTAGGTAGTTGGCGGTGCAGGGTGCTTGGATATTGATCCTCTTACATTAGTTATAGAATCAAGTAAAGAGTGTCACCGCACACTGTGGGATCATGCCCAAACACGGTGGCATGGTTTTATAATTTAGAGAGACAGGTGAGATCCCGCCCAAACAATTACTGAGAAAGAGATCGGGAGGCTACCACTACGAGATAGGTGATGCCAATGGGGGTAGATTGAGAGGTGAATGAGATGTCATTATACATGTAGCTAGTTCCTTTGGGGACACAAATATGATCCAAAATGTTATGAGAGATAGTGGTGAGGCCTTGTATTAAAAGGCCACCTATTACAGAGTAGTTCTATAAGAGTAGGGATTTGCACCCTTGTTCATTTAGATGTGAGCGGGATAGGCTCTAGATCACAGAGGTCAGATTGATCAATTTGATCAGTACAACAACCTGGAGGGAAATAAGGTGATACAGCTGGATCTAGCCCATCGAGCCATAATTGTTTCGTCCCCAGGACATAGACCAGCAGCCCCGAAGAGGGTTAGAGTGATGGGTGATTCTCTTTGCACATATATATATGTATACATTACTCTAATGAAGGCTGATTTTTGATCGATGTATGTACTTGAGGTATCATTGTTTTGATTATGCCCTTGATGAAGTCTTGGTTTTGATATGTTCCCTTTTACATGGAATATTTGTATCGATGATCTATATCTATTATGAGACCGACATTTATAAATGTATATATGGAAATTTGATGGCTTAGTATTATGTTTCGTAATGTTTTTATATACTCTTATGATGATGATCCATGTTTATAGTCAGATGAGTGTATCATGATGATGTATTATTTCTCATTTCCTATATATATTTCATGTTTATGATATACCTTCAGATGATATCATATGCTTTTAAACATGAGATGTTATGGTTATATGCTAGTATTTGGGATGATAGTAGATGATATTAGTGTGGGGGTTTATTTGTGATTATGCGCAACCCCTCTTGCCCCCATTGATGATACGGTATGCAATGTTTAGCTTAGTGTACATGCATGATGTAAACCTTAGCATTTTTAATATATATGATGTATTAGATGAATGGTAGATGATAGATGTGATAACAAAAAATGTGCAAGAAACAAACACACAAGAAAAATTTAACAAAACTAAACAAATATACACATACAAAATAACACAACAATATGCAACTAAAAATTAACTCATGCAAATTTTATCAACAAATTAAATTGACAATTAGTCTAAGTAAAATTAATCCTAAAAGATGCATACAACAAATGATGAAAAATACAAAAAAATTTATAAGTATGAAAGTTTAAAAATGAACTCAATGTAACACACAACTAAACCAAACAAGATTCAATCTAAGGTAAGCAAATGAACCATTCCTTAAACCCTACAACAACATGAAAAGATATGTACAACCAAAACTATACAAACTGAAAACCAAAAGTAATTAAATCACTACTTTGTTTTTGTGGGACAACATTGATATATTTTCTAATGTTTTTGGGTTATCTTGAAAGATAAGTTTTCTAGGCTATTGTTTACGTTGTTTTTGGGGTTTTCCTAAGACAATGTTTTTGTAGCTTCGTCCCAAGGGGGATTTTCTGAATGTTTAGAATTTTTTGTATCCTTTTTCAAATGTTTTTGGTATTTTCTAAGGTCATGTTCCCAAAGCAATATACAAAGACAAAGAAGCGTGGATGCTCCCAACGTGATGTGGGAATATACAAAGGGAATAACACCCTTGTAGATGTACAAGAAAGTGGAATATGAAGGTGCCCCCAAGCTAGATGGGAATATACAAAGGCACACCCTTCATGTATATATAAGAAAAAATAAGCCAAATCATGACTTGGTAAGATAGATTTGGTAGGGTTCCTAGACCTAGCAAAGGAGATCAATCCTAAAAAGTGGTAAGAGTTACCCATCCAGATGTAAGAGTAGTTTGTGACCGATGAATCCTCCTTGAGTGCCGAAAACTAGTTTTCAGCCAAAGACTTTCCCACTATGCCAAAATTACGTGGTTTTCACATGTGTACGACCTAGTTTTTCTTTACTATTTTCTCATTTTTTTTTCTTGTTTTTCTTTGTTTTTATACTTTTCAGTCCTATTTGATATTCATGGCATGCATACATAAAGAATCGTTTGATATGCATGGCATTCATAGGTTCCAAAAGCTCTTCATTAGCGAGGATGCCACTTGTAAGCTCCTGATCCATATTTAGCAACCACCACATAAGGCCCTAACTAGTTAGCCTCAAACTTACCTTTCTTTTCTTTGTCCTTGACGGTGTTCTTCTCGATTTTCCTTCGTAGAAAAAGATCACCTACATAAAATTATTGATGGATGATCCATTTGTTATAACCTACTAAGACTTTGTTCGGTAAGCCTTTAGGTGATTAAGCACCCTTATATGCTTTTCATCCAATAGTTCCAACTCTCTTAGCTGAGAAACTATATAGTCTTTGTCTTTATCAAGATAATCATGGAGAGATATTTTCAAGGAGTGAAGCTCCACTTTCAAGGGTATGATGGCTTTCAAAGTGTCAGTAGACTAGGGAATATGGGGTCACACCAATAGGAGTGGGGATGGAGGTTCGATAGGCCCAGAGGGTGGGATGTATCTGTAAGTGCCAATTATGGCCATAGTTAATTACCATTTTCTCCATGATCTAGACAAGAGTTTTATTGGTACCCTTGGCTTTCCCATTACCTTAGGGATAATAGGGGGTAGACCACTTGATCTGAATGTGGAAGTGTTCACATAATTTATTAACCATTTTATTCTTACAGGATTTACCATTATCCGTGACAATGGTGGAGGGGATACCGTAACAAAAAATGAGATGATTCATGATGAATTTGGAAATTTTTGCACCAGTTACATATGTAATAGGAATAACCTCTACCCATTTAGTAAAATACTCGGCCCAAAGTGATAATGTGGTTGTGGCCATATGAAGAGGAAGGATGGAGCTTCCTATGAGATCCAAACCCCATTTATAAAATGGCCAAGGTGTTGTGATAGGCTATAAAGCCCGTGGCTTTGGTGCATGTATTAAGTCTCCATACATTTGGCATAGTTCACATTACTTTACAAAATTTCAACAATTTTCTTCCATGGTGGGCCAATAATACCCTACTCTTAAGAGCTTCTTAGCCAATACCATACCACTTGTGTGCACTCCACAAATACCTTCATGTACTTCCTTAAGAGTGTGGACTCGGCTCAGTAACATCCAAATAGTGAAGCGCATTCTTATCATAGCCACGACAATAAAGGGTGCCTCCTAGGAGGGTATAATGGGCTATGCAGAAGATAAGGGCTTTCTTTTCAAAATGTGTAATGTCGGGGGAAATGTGCCATCTTGTAGGTATCTAAATATAGGGTCATACCAAGGGGAGGATGGACCAACAATTTCACATGCCAAACAAGATTTTTGCATGTCGTATGCGGGCACTTGTAAATGCTCTATAAAGAAGGAAATTTTTATCTCATGAGGTGGAATGTGTAAGAGAGATCCAATTATAGCCTTAGCATTTGTTGATCTATTATGTGACTGTTATCTATTTTTAACCCCTGGTAAAATAGAAAACTCGAGAGGATGGGTTTGAGCACTGGACAACTATTCATGGAGAAACATGGAATGATACAACTAATTTTTCAAGTTTGGGAACCATTACAAGTGATTCAGGGAAGTTTCAGATGTCTTGAAGCCATCCATCAGAAGTAGGCTTTGGGCCTTAAGGAGTTTGCAGTGTGAAAGAGGACCTAAGATTCAACAGAAGATTCTAATAGCCATGTCAAGAATTATAAGTCCAAAAAATTTCCTATGGAAGCCATTTTCCATGCCCTACATGGTGGAAAAGATGAGACATCTTGAAGCATCATACACTTCCCAAGGCAGTTCATTCTTCTAGTGCACAAACTGACAATCCCGAGAAAGGAAGAGACATTTCGAGGTGATAAGGTCAATATTTAATATTTTTTACCACCTCCATTGGATTCAATGGGTTGTTTCCATACAAAATCATATAAAATTTCACCCGAAAACTCATCCGGAGCTCAAGTTATTACCTCTGGAAGTTGGTCTGGAGGTTGGACGGGGTCAGGGTTGGACAACTGGGGGTTGGATGGGTCAAGGTTGGATAGCTGGGGGTTGAACTCCCAAGGGTTGGATAGGTCACATTTTTTTATGCATATAAATGGTTTTTGATTTTGTCACACCCGTCACACTTGTATGACGCCTAGGTTAGACGGTGCGACCAAGTTAGACGGGTCATGGGGTTGGATGGGTCAAGGTTAGATACCGGGGTTGGATGCCTAGGGGTTGGTCAGGGCACATTTTTTTATGTGTCCAAATGGAATTTTATGTCTGTCACACCTGTCACACTTGCACAAAAATCAGGTTAGATGGTATGGCTAGGTTGGACGGGTCAAGGTTGGACGGTTTGGAGTTGGACACCCAGGGGTTGGTCGGGTTCACTTTTTTAACACGTACGGATAATTTTTATGCTTGTCACACCCTCTCATTTGGACAACACCATGATGGATGGTACAACTAGGTTGGATGGGTCACATGGTTGGGTGGCTCACAAGTCCCAACAACTCAACAATTGGATTTTAATGTGGTATGGCACCCATGTCTTCATCTGACAAAAGTACCCTCGGGAAGAAATTTTTATGGGTGCCCATACCTCTTTAATGAGGGTAGGTGAAAATTATCTATAAAACAACTTGAACCCCTCATTTTTGAGAAGATACATTATGGGAGCTAGGAAACCCTTGAAAAATTTTCCCTCAACTCCATTTGAGCTGTAAGCCTTCTCCTACGCCTGGAAAGCATATTTATGCCTCTAAGCATTAATGTAATGGTTTGTGCACCTTATAGAGCAATAAATTCATGTTTTTGTGGCATTTTTCAACCCTTTCTCATGTTTTTTTGTTTCTTTGTGCCTCTCCATTTTGGATTTGTTTTCTGTGCATGTATTTCACATTTGTAGGTGTAAGATGTTGTGTTTCATGGAGTGCAGATGGAAGATGGAGTTTGGGTTTGTGTCACTGATGTTCTGACCTCTCCCAGCTCTATTTTTCTCTTCTTCCTCCCTCATCAGAGTATCTCACCCATTTTCTTGGTGTTATCACCTTGTTAGTGTAGGATTTCCCTTTTCATGCACTTTCTCTCTCCCTGTCTCCTTGGCATTGTTATAATAGGTGCACTTAGGCATCTTTCTTGCATTAGGATTAGTTTAACAATATGATTAGGTAGAGGAATCTGGCCTTCTCTAGAGGACCATCTCAAGTTCACAAGTCTCACAGCTTGAGATATGGTCCCATGTTATGCAGGTTACACTGGATGCCCCATTCAAAATTTGGCCATCTGGGGGGTGCTGTAATTTCACATCAACAGTGACCTTGGTTTTTTCTCAAAGACAGCTCTATGTAAAATACTCCTTCAATGTTTTAACTAGTTTCTTGTATGGAACAACTTTCTCATTTTTAATCTTATACTCATCATTAACTTGCTTAATAATGATTTGGGAGTCCCCAATGATGTGTAGGTATCGATATGCTAAGTGATAGCTAACTTGAGGCCGGAAATGAGTGCCTCACACTCTCCAATGTTATTATTTGATTGAAATCCAAAATGGGATGCTCTTAGAATAAGCTCATCTATGAGAGTGATGAGAACCTCTCCTTCTCTAGATCTATGGAAGGTGAATGATCCATCAAAATGAACCTACCATTCTACTGAGACTCTTCAACATACATAATGGATGCATCTAGAAGATCTAGATAAAAAGGTTCCATCCTTGGTAGAGGAGGTTTTGCCAATTTATCAGCCAATACTTGTACTTTCAATGACTTTTGGTTTACAAAATAAATGTCAAATTCACTTAGGAGAATGATATAATTATCCATTCATCCCGTAAGGGTGGGTTTGGATAAGAGGTATTTGAGAGGGTCAACTTTGGATATTAGCTTGGTCTTGTTTTTAAGGAGATAATGGAAAATTTTCGAAATGTGAAGACGACTACTAAGCGAGCCTTTTCAATTTTTGAGTAATTTAGTTCATATGCGATTAAGGTGTGACTAAAGTAATAAACTACCCTTTCTCTGTGGTCAAGGTCATATTGGGAAAGAAATGCACCAATAGCGAATTGGGTAGCTGAAATTTACAACACGAGAGGTTCACCCATGGTAGGTGGTATGAGTATTGATGGGATGACAAGGTTATTTTTAAATAGTGAAATGCCTTTTGACAGCCTAGTCCCCAGTTGAATGTAACATATTTCTTGAGGAGATGTGTAAATGGGTGGCACTTATCTATAAGCTATGAAATAAAACAATGGATTTCCTGAACTTTTCCTTGTAAACTTCTTAGTTTTTTGAGATTTGTAGGTGGAGGAATTTTTTTGATGGCTCTAACCTTTTCCAGATCCACCTTTATGCCTCTCTATGAAAAGATGAAACCTAGGAGCTTCCCTAAAAAAACTCCAAAGACAAACTTCTTAGGATTAAAATGTACTTTCTAATCTCGAATACGTTGAAAAATACATCTTAGCACTTTGAGTGCTCTCCTCTTCTAATAGATTTTACTAAGATATCAACAACGTAATCCTCCATGATGTCATTCATCATGTCATGGAAGATGATGGTCATTGCACACTGATAGGTGGCCCTAGCATTCTTGAGTCTGAAAGGCATGACCTTGTAACAAAATGTCCCCCAAGGGGAGATACAAGTTATTTTATGTTGATCATCCTCTGCAATTCGGATCTGGTTATAACCTAAAAAACCATCCATTAAGGATCAAAATTCATAACTAGTGGTGGAATCAATGATCATGTAAATATTAGGCAAGGGGAAGTCATATTTGGTACATTCCTTATTTATTTCATGGAAGTTGGTGTATATCCTTATGCCAATGGGTTTATTTTGAACCGGGACTATGTTAGATATCCAATCTAAATAGTCAATAGGTTTAATGAAATCAATAGCTAATAACTTTTCAAGTTCTTCTTTGACAAGGAATGTGATTTTAGGGTCATCTTCCCCAACTTTTTCTTGATGGGTTTGGCATCTAGGTAAACAACAAGGTTGTGCACGACAAAGTTTTGGTCCAAACCAAGCATATGTATGTATGACCATGCAAATATATCTCCATATTCTATTAATAAATCCAAAAAAACCTTATGTTCTTGAGCTGAGAGTCAAGCTCCCAACTTTATCATTCTAGGTTCCTTTTATGAGCCAATGTTAACACTGATTGTTTCCTAAATCAACATTTTAGAATCATCCTCCATCCACGTAGGAACAAGGGGAAGAGTAATATCAACTTATTTAGGTGGATCATCATCCTCTTTGAATATATATACCATTTCATCTATAGGTTCTTTGTTCTATTTATATATTAGTGCTTCAAACAGTTTGTCGCTATGAGACTTGCATTTGATCTTTCCACAAGGCTTCTCTGAAGCATTCTTACTTTTATTTGTGACTTTCTTATTTAAGTATCCACACATCTCTACCTCTTCTCCAAAGTATGCACATGAATGTAGCTAGATTACAAATCCTTTCTTGTGATCTTTAGTCTGAATAAAATTCCACAGACCCATGAATTTTGCAAATGCCTCATCATTCTCAAATTAATAGATCGACATGTGAAATTGTTGATCCCAATCTACAAGCTTAGGATATACAAGGGTTTCTTAATAATTGGTTTTAGGATTAGATTTGGATAAGGTAAGGTCAACTGAATTAGGGAATAGGTTAGTTGAGGCAAGATCCTCGTAGAGGACACATTGGGAATCTACCTCACTATCCTAATGATATGAGTCATTCTCATGTTCGGAAGAGGTGGCATCGATCTTAAAGGGTGGATCATCATGAGGTATTATCATAAGGCCATGTCTATTAGACTTGAAGTGAGGGATAGGAAATGGTTCTAACCATCCTTGTGCATTGATACAACATTTGAACCCATTATAACCCATGATGAACATCATGTGGAGGCCTTTGATATATTGGGGTTCGATGGCATGAAACCATGGTACCTTCCCACTCTTTGCTAGTGGGGTCTTCCAACATCTTTTCCTCATATTGGAAACCACTAGGGATGAACTTATCCAATGGTTTAGGGAACTTATCCTGAGTGCTTTTGAACTAAAAGTAAGGTTTACCACGTGTCCTGGGAGACACTGATAGATATGATATTAATAAGGCCTGTTGAAGAGTGAATTGTTCACTTGGGCCATACTTTTCCAATGTTGCCTCCCATGATGTAAAATGGTTGACTAACGAAGGAAATTTTTTATTATAATGAGTGACTGAATCTGGATCCACCCATTTTTTGATAGCTTCTATTTGTAAAGGAACAACAATATCCACAAAAGGGCATTTATAAGTCGCACAAGAAAATTTGTGCAATGCCCTATAATGCGTGAATGGTTCTGGGTCACCTTGAATGGTGACTATTTGTCCCTTGTGACACAACGTATACACCGATGGAAATTTAAAGGAATGGATTACATGACATGGATCCATGGGCACCCAAGGAGTATGTTGTATGAAAGATCAAAGTCAAGGACATGGAACATTGTATCATGAAAAGTCATCCCTACTTCCATTGGAACTACTAAAGTTCCTGCTGACTCTCACTCCTCATTATCATAGGTTGTGATCATAATAGTTTTGGCCCCTAGATCCATGTATGAATGGCCTATATGCTTAAATAGTTTCAAAGTACAAATATTTAGACTAGATCCACCATCCACAAGTACCCTCTTTATCTTACGACGGGAAACAACCACTTCTAAGTATAAGGGTAAGTTGTTCTCTCAGGTTGCTACGTGGGATTGCATTGCGATCAAAAGTGATATGATAATTTGAGTTGAGGTGTCTAATCATGGCTTGAAGGTGCACGGGATGTACATCTGTAGAGACTCCTAAACTCTGTTGTTTTTTATACAATATTTTTTTATGGGCAGTAGATATTTTGAGTAGATCTATAATCGATATCCTAGTAGGTGTCTTCTCCAACTCTTCTATTAACTTTTACTTACCTTCCCGAGGGATAGGTAGGGGATCTGGTATGATCAAATGAGTGCGTCACATCCCTATTGTAGAAATATTTTCTAAGATCCTAATAGTATTGACCTATTCATTAGATGAACGGATACATTCTATGAGAGAATCAAAGGGACTATCATTAGTGGAATAAAAATAGGTAAAGCGGTCCTATAGTCATTGGAAGTTTTTCTATGATATGGCTTCCTTTTCATTTTATCTACATATTTAGGGAAGGGATCTTTGAAGATACCCATTTTTATCATTTGGACCTTGTCTGAGTCGGGGAAAATCTACGGAAAATTTTCCCTCTTTAATGAGGTCTTTTATGTAATGATGTAGTCTTAAGCACCTCTCTATTTTGTGTCCTTTAACACGGTGGAAATCATAGTACTCATTCTCTTTGAAACTAGCCAAGTTTTGGAGCATCCTCTAGATATGGTACTTTTGGTTGGGTATTCCACCATGTTCACAATGTCTAACTATTTAAGTATAGCCGATAGTGATTTAGTTAGCAGTGTGAATGTACGTTTGGTGGGTGTTTTTGGGCAAGGTCCTTGTGAGATATTTAAAAGTGGACCGGTCTGCATGGTTTGGACTCTTTTGGATTCGTAATGCTATCACTAACGACATGTTTGTTTTTGTTGAGAAATTCTCGTTTGTTTAAGGATTTTGCTTCATGTTTTTCTTTAATGACCAGTTTGAGTGTACCTTTTGCAATGAGAGCCTTTTCAATTTGACTACCCTTCTCTATAAATTCTTCAAAGTTAGAGCCATAGTGCATTTGTAAATGGAAGGCTATTTCTGGGTTTAGGTTAGGAATGAATATGCTAAGTAGGTATTTTTCTCGGTAAGGCACATGGGAAATGGCTTGCCAACCCACGTCATCATTGTAAGAAAATTTCAAAGGTTTTTTGGGATTCTACTTTGCATTGCAAAGGTCATTCATTATGATATAATTTTCCATGTTAAAGTAATAATTCCACATGAATTTTTCCGCTAGGGCAGGTGATGTTGTAATGGAGACCTTAGGTATACTAAAGAATCATTCTAATTTTAGTGCACCTAGGATTCGATGGAAGAGTTATATTAAGAAATTATCATTGTACGCGACCGCTTGGAAAGCCATATAAAATTCCTTAATGTGATCATGAGGATCATATTTGCTTTTATATTTATCAAATTTAGGAAAGGAAAATTTTTTTGGGAAGGGTTTTCACAACATGTCTTTATCAAAGGGGTAAGGGCATAGTTCTTCATAAAGGTACTTCCTACTATGTCATATGTTTCCATCTTGTAGTGTAGTAAGCATGTCCTTCATTTATTGTAACTCTCATTGAATGATTTGTTCTTTGGTAGGAGACATTGGTCTTTATGCCTTAGCCACTTTAAAAGTTGTGTCATTATATGGATCAAAGTGGAACTCACTAGATTTTGTTTTGAGTTTTTCTTTGTATATGTTCCTACTTGAAGAGCCTAAGTTTGCCAATTTTTGGCTCAGTTTTAAGATTTTTTTGAAGGATCTCTTCTTCAACTAAAGGATCCTCTTCCTCATCAAACTTGGGAGGTGGTGAGGCTTTGCATTCATGTTCAATCTTCACTTTACGCGAAGCCTTGTAATAAGGCCATCGTGGATCGCCAATTGGCTTGGATGGGTCTCCTTCAACAGTGTTGTGATGTTTCCCCAGTATAAGTGTACCCTATGTCAAAGGGGTTATCCATGTCTAAGAGGGATTTTCAATGTTTTGTGATTAATGACTTGAGTCTCCATGTCACGTTCTTATGGAAGCTTATCCCCTAATTCTAAGACTCTTGTGAGTACTTGATCTCTGTTATAATAAAGGAGCTCATCGAACCAACCTAGATCTAGTTGATTTTGTTCTTCAGAAGAATATGATTCTTCTCCGCTATGATCAATCAATGGATCTATGTCTTTAACCCATGAAAAGAAAGGTGCTAAGTTGTTGTTGCTAAATGGGAAGGATTCAAAAGGATTTTCTCCTAATTCGTGCTTGTTTGGTTTAGATGCCATTTTCGTGATTTTAGGCATAACTAGTCAAAATGATACTAGGTTTTGTCTAAATGTATTCAAATTTTCTATGAAACCTAGATGTATGTTTGTAAGTCATTTGATGAAATGACAAAATATCCTAGTGTGTTCTAGATGTAATGTTATGCAGTCATTTTATTATTCAAAGAACACTCATATGAACAATCACTCACTATTGTCTATCAAGACTATACCCTAAACTATGATTTCAATGAAGGGTTAAAAGTGGATAGTGACAATACCCTATTAATATATAGGTCAAGTTAGAATACCAAAAAGCCTAAATATCAAAGTGATATTGATGTGATCTCTCCACGAGATATACCAAGACCAGTTTAAATGTCGATGAAACCTAAGCTTTCTAAAAATGGAAGTTACAAATATGTATAGTGTAACAACACTATCCTGATACATTAACCGAGAAAGCAAGGTGTTAGTATCAAGATGATGTTATCATGATATATACAAGGTAATATCGACACTCTCAAAAGACTCAGATGACATTGGAATTGAAACTAAGTATGAGTATAAAAATAATTTCTTAGTTGTGTGAGTAGCGTAACTGTACAATAAAGGGACTTATACCGAGTTCTCACAAAATTGAAAACATGATGTAAGTACTGAAATTGTATGACTATAATGTGAGAAAAAATAACAACTTAAGGATAAATAATGGTGAACTGAAATCAAAGCAATGAAGATGATCTTGAAATCAAGATCGAAGGACTATCAAAGAAACGAAAATGTACCTACACACTTTAGACATTTAACAACCCAAATCGTAAACATAGATGGGTGTAAACATGGACAAAAAAATTGGTGAATATTGCCTTTGATATGAATTGCGGGCTATACTTCCTTATCACCAAAAATGGGAAATGAGAACGTAAGGGTATAGATCAAAAGATGAAAATAAACTAAGAACCACTTGGGTAGAGTTTTTCCTCATCCATAGGTGTGAAAGAAACTAAGCTAAGTGAGACGTCATTTAATTTAGTGATGAAAGACACTTAGATCTAACTTAAGTGGACTCTTTTCCTTGTTAAAAAAACAAGGTTTAGAATCTAAGTAAGTCATCACTTCATGATGGCTTGACATGAAACGGACTAGCAAAGTGGGCTCCAAGACATAATGGCTTTCTTAATAATATCACTCAACTAGGTATAACAAGTTGTCTAAATACAATCTCAATTCACCCAAAATTCACAATAACTAATTTGGGAGTATATTGAATATACTTTACCCCCTTCAAATATGATGAGCAACTAGTGCGTTCATATGTATTCTCACTGGGGTCACGATACAGAAAAATTTGACTCTAACTTACAATGTAAACTCTAGTCAAGTGGGTAAGCAGATCACTTCTTGTTTCATCCACAAGGTTACTCAATGGTGAATTACTTTAGGGTTCCTAGAACCACCCCCATTGTTGCAGATTAAGGTGTTATACCAAAGGGGTTATGTTCCATTGAGCGGATAGGGACATACCCTTTTTCAAAACCTATAATACAAAGTGTGATGTGGAGTGGTGTGTTTTTTATCTTACTTAACTTAATGTGGTTTAAGTAGCACACCTTTTGGAAACTTGCATGAAAACATGTATTAGAAGGTTTTGTTTTTGCAACTCATTTCTTTGACAAGTGTTAGGCCCTACACATAGAGTTAGTAATTTTCCATTTACAAATGATATCAAGAAAGAGAGTTTACACGTTGTTTTTTATTCCTAAGATCACCAAAAGGTGCGAAGGAAGAGCATACACAATGTGAAAACTCCACTAAAACAAGTTTTATGAAAAATACTTTTAAATGCATTTGCAAAAGATAGAGTTCATTTTTAACCAACTTTGAAAGATTAATCCAATTAAGAAACATAAAATAAGTGTTTTTGAAAGTGACAAGAAGGTTTTTAGAAGTGTTTTTGATCCCCAAGATCACCTAGAAGGTAAAAGGAGAGAGCATACACACTTTGCAAACCTCTTTCTACCTAAGAAGATGAGACACTTAAACTACATTGATTAAATAACCCAAAGGAACCTGCAATCACTTGTTAGAGCCTGTAAATAACTAGAAAAATTTAACAAATTGATCTTATAGCTTGAAGAGAAAAATTCAATTTTTAACTCAGACACCTACGCATCCAAAATGACGCATGCACACCCTAGCCAACATATACACACCCATAATAATAGAGACGCGTGGCAACAAAAATTTTCAATGAGGTTCAACACCTACGTGGGCCTAATAGATAGGTATGTTAGGGTTTCAATGGAGATTCCTGTATTTCAACAGATGCACTTGTAAGAAACAATTAAAAAAAACATAGTATGTTAAAATACACCAGTGCATCCAGAGGCACGGGTATTCCTGATAGTCAATGAAGACACATGCAGTTTGATGAATATGCCCGCAAGCTAAAATGAAAAATTCACACAATATGCCGAAAGATACCAATGCATCTAGAGGCACAAGTATCCCTGACAGCCAATGGAGACGCTTATGGTTTGGAAAGTATGTGGCCCATTGTAAATTAACTATCAACAAAAAATTTTACTAGACGAGTGTACGGCAGACTCGATGGGTGTGTTAAGGTTTCGACGGAAATTATCCCCTATAGAATACCTATGTTTACCCCTTGAAAAACTTGTAAAAGTCACGGAAATGAAAATTTTCAACAGTCAAATAGGTTAAATGTTAGTCAAAGAATCCTATTTCTAGCTTAAACCCACAAAATATGTATGAACAAGGATGATTTAGCTCATTTAAAAATGAAATCAAGTAAATAACAAGTTGTTTCTCCTAGAAAACATGAAAGTGGACTTAAAAATCTTGAAAAAGGCTCCTAGAGGACAATGGTGAGTGTCCCACTAGGCATGCCAAATGTTTTCAATGAAAACTTGAAAAAGCTATGAACATGGATTAATAATCTCTAAAGAAACCCCAAAAGATTTAACCAAACTAGTCAATGGACCATCGATAAGAAATCGAAAGGAATCATCACTTTGCATGCATTAAACTTGAAACAAACAAACAACCTAACATATATAGTTATCCTCTATTCTTGAAAGCTTTTACAAATGAACCTAATAAGGATTCTAAGAAATCATTTCATGATTATGACAATGGGAGCTCACCATTAATGGCTTCAGTTCAATGGTTCTTCCCATTTACTCAATGTTTGTATGTGTAGTGTAATGAAAAAGCAATAGCTCAATAAAATAAATGAAATAAGCTATAAAACCTAAGAAAAGTGTTATATTTTATGTTAGAGAGGAGGGAGTTCTTATAAATGGTCTAGGGGTAGTGGGCTATTTATAGTTTTCCAATTTCGAAAATGGAGACATTTGGTGCATGTGTGACTAAAAAGGAGTCAAAAGTTTATTAGTGAGTCAAAGTAAGATTTGACCGGGCTTAGAAGGGTTAATCATGGTTTAGGACTAGTTAATATATAGGTTAGGATAGTTAATCCTTTTAGAGAGGAATTAGGGTTTTGAGAGGTCTAATCAATCCAACGAAATGGATTGATTGTCTAGGAAGCTAGTAAAGGTGGTATAAAAGAGGTGATAAGATGGTCTAGCTAATAAGGGACTATATTAACCCCATTAGTTATTTCATAGGAGAAATACAACCAAAATAATTTCGTAAATGATGATTTAGATAGGTATAATTGAAGAGGTATCGTCAATTTGTGAGAAAGAGAATAGTTAGTGCAATATTAGGAATAATAGTGCTTTGATCAAACTATAGGTGTCTACAGATGGACCGGGGTTACCATTGGAGGCACCATAAAAATTCTTCTTATGCTAGCCTTCGAAGGGGGAATCCATTGTACAATAGACCTATCAATGCTTTGGATGGGCGGTACACTATTGTAGATCAATATTCCATGCCTTAAGATATATGACCTCCTCCTAGGGATATGTGGATTTTTTTGGAGGTTTAAATTTCAAGATATTTTCTTTCGCAGCCATTATGATTTTGTTGAGGATACTTTTGATGCTCTTGTTAGTATCTCTAAAGATGATCGAGTTTTAGGATTTCCAGATTCTCTAGATGGTGTGAGGGAATATAATTTTCCACAACCTACAAAGAAAATCATGTTTAAAAGGAGGCTTCCATTATAGCTAGGATTTTGTGATATATTCAAGAAAAGACCACTTAACTTCAAATATTTTAAAGATGAGTTTTGAAGAGAATTAACAATTGTATAGTGGAGAAAAATATGTTGGATTGTTTCATTATCCATCTTGTAGTGATAACATCTATTCGGCATGGTTGACCCTCTTTTGATAAGGTTGTCTATGGTGAGTATCCCTTTGTTGAGCACGAACCATAGGAACTGATTGATTTTTCAGGGTAAGCTCTTTGAACCAAATCTTTTCCCAAGGGAAGTTGTTGATAGGTTCATTGACAAACAGTGATAGCCCTGATCTCACCATGTAGTTACCATCAAATGAAGAAACCCAGTTAAACTCATCTTGATTTTGGGTTTGACTAATGGGGATGAGGTTCAATGTGGTTTGAAGTTCCCAAGAATCTCCTTGTTATTTGATGTGAATGCATAAAAAAATTTCTAGTGCCATTTTCCCTCAGTGTTTTGAATGTAGTTGCAAACTTGTTGTCCCAATGTTGTAGTAAGGTTGTCTTTTAGTTGTTCCCACTGTTTGTTATTTGAAAGTGTGTTAAAATCAGCCTAGTTGTCATGCCAAAAATTTAAATTCTTGTCCGTTCCCAAATTCCATTTCCATCCTGTAGGTAGCTCTTTCTTGATCCTGACGATGTTGTTCCGAACACATAACCCAATGGGTGACTATCATTATTAAAGTAGTCCATGGTACTGCCTTGATTTAGATATTTAGATTTAATGAGATTGGTCCATGGTTGTTCCTCCTTCACCAGTCGCCACCCCATTTTAGAGACAAGAGAAACATTCATGGTCCAAATTTTTTTGATGCCAATGCCTCTCCAGATTTTTTGTTGTTGCATGCTTTGTCCCAAGCTACCAAGTGCATCATGTTCTTATGTTCATTTCAGTCCAGAGATTTTTTTAGATTCTTTATATTTTTCCACAACATAAACAAGAATAAAGAATAAGGACATGATATAAATCAACAAGTTTTGAAGTGTGTTTTTAATAAGAAGGAATTTCCTAGCACTTGATAGTATAGATCCCTTCTAACCAATAAGATTTCTCTAAAACCTATCCAACAGGGTATTCCACATGATCATTTGGAATTTTTTGGTGCTAAGAGGTAGACCAAGGTATGTAGTAGGTAAAGAATTAATTTCACAACCCTATATTTGTGCAACTTTCCTTTTTCTTACAAAGTAGGTGTGTTGAAGAAGTATAAAGACCTTTTATAAAATTGATTTATTTTCCTGAATCTTCTTTATAAAGATGAATAATATGCTTCATTATTTTGGCTTCAAGGATAAAGGCAAGAAAGAGCAGGATAATGTCATCCATAAATCGCTGATGGGAGACCATTATCTCAAAAGTGGAGGGTTTGAAACCATTGAGATAGCCCAACGATACAACTCTATTAATAGTGTGACTGAGACTATCCGCCATGATGATGAAGAGTATGGGAGAGATGGGGTCTCCTTTCCTAATACCACAACTTCTTGGGAAGAAACCCACTAGGATGCCATTGAAAATCACCGAGAATCTTGGTGATGAAATACAGTTCCATATGATTTTTCTAAACCTCTTGTTAAAACCAATTTTTTTAGTACTTGATCAAGAAAATACCAAGAAACTCTGTCAAAATATTTGTTCATGTCAATTTTTAGCACCATACCTTCCTTTTACTTTTCTCCATCGAGTGTATGGTTTCATGAACCATAATTACTCCATCTTGGATAAGTCTTCCTTTTACAAATCCCCACGTTGGCTAGAGATTATTTTTGGAAGAAGTGGTTGTAACCTTGAGGTTAGGATTTTGGTAAAAAAATTATAGAGCACATTAGAGAGACTTATGGGTCTAAAATGCTTGAATTCTTTTGTAAAATATTTATTAGGATTTTTATCCCGTAAAATTGGCAAAGGAAGTTTTATGGATAACCATACCGAAATTTTGTTCGATCCCTCGTTAGGGACTCCTTGCATTCGGAACGTTGCAAAATCCCTTCCCGGGAAATCTGGTTTTTCGAACTTAGTCATTTTTTGGTCTTTTTGGCTGGGCGCATAGAATGACTATGCAACATCAAATTTTGATGCACCCCATTTAAAACCTTTTGCGCATGTTTTCTTGTGTCAAGCAGGTTTTGGTGCGCCTCGCACCGTTAAGGCTTCCTGCGTGCGTCGAGGTGCATGCACCTTCTGTCGCGAGATCATTTGTTGCGCTTTTTGGTGCGCCGATGGCGCACATTTTCCTCTGTCGGCACCACGGTGCACCATAGGCGCACGTATCTTCGCTTTGACAAGTCTTCGGTGCACCAAAGGGCGCATGTTTTCTCATGTCGACAGCTCATTTGGTGCGCCCCTTTAAAAAGTTGGTGGCACATTTATTGCTGCCTCACCTATACATAAGCGCGTCCTACTGTCATTGTCACCTGAAAAAACACGTGATTTTTCTCTGAGCTTGTTAGCACACTAGCCCCATCGCTTTCGAATTGATTTGTGGACCCGTTCTCACACTTTTTCATCGTTTATATCCGGATCAGCAATTAAACTTAGAAGAACATATGTCAACATCAAGCAAGAGGCCTACCAAATCTAAAGGCAAGGCCAAGCTCACAGAGGAATAAATGAAGTATAAATATCAGAGGGTCAGAATACCCGACTCCCAGGCTGAGTGTGACCTGGACATCAGAGACTCAGAGTTGGGTCATATTAATTTGGAGGAATTCTGGGTCAGGACTCAGAAGGTCACAAGAATTCCATGGATGGACAAGCTAATAGGCAGTGCCCTGCACTTTGCTGGGGGAATCCCAGTCAGTGCCGTTAACAATGAATTCATGATGGTGGTTTCCTGGTGCTATAATAAAGACACAAGGTGTGTCATAAATGAGAAGGGCGAGGTCGTAATCAACCTCACCGCCCGCCACTTTGAGATAATACTCGGCATTCCTCATCACCGGCACTTTGTGGCCGTCAGCCAAGACGATTGCATCAAGGCATGGGATGACAATGAAGATCAGTGCATGCAGCTGATGAACGAAGTCTATCTGAAGAATAAAAAGGTAGTGACCCGTTGGCCACAAATCATTCACCGCAGTGATTTTTTGGAGGAGCTCAGTGACACCATCACGTTCCTGAGCAGGGTGTTTGGGCTTCCTGATGCCCACTTTTTCCACAAATGGATGCTGCGGTACCTTGAAACCATGAACAAAAATGTGCCTGATCAACGCTTCGAATGGGCAGAAATTATAAGCAGCACGATATCAGAACAGCTGCAACAATTCCCTACAACTGGGAGATTCTACATGAATTCCTATGTTGTTTACGCTGCAGCTTTAGAGAGGGACTATCCAGCCCTGATGCGGAGTGGGGTTTGGCCCCAGGTCAAAATATATGAATACTATCCAGAATTGAGGCTGGAAAATAGCATCCCTCAATTTACCAAGATCAACGATGCATTTTTCTACTTCATCATCTGCCTATTGAGGCCAAATATGACTTACGGTCGCACGACCAAGAGCATAGTGACAGCCACTGAGAAATGGGGGGCCCTGTTCACCCAATTCCCCACATTCACCTATCTGAGGGCAGCTAACTTCTTGGGAGAGCCAACTAGACTGCCAAGGTATGCTGGACCCAAGTTGATTCTACTAGAGCTGTCAAGACAGCTAATCACCTACCATGAGAAGTGCCTCAAAAGAAAGAAGGGTGGAACTCCTTTCCCCCTCACAGTGGGTAGATATACATGTCTTTCTCATCACAAGGCAAAAGACATGTTTGCAGAGCTGGAGCTGCTCAATTTGAAACATGACTTCCCAGCAAGACCCACCTTCGACCCGAGGAATTGTCTGCCGAGGGCTAAGCTCGATCCAATCCACATCCCTCAGATCGAGGATATCTACATCGACCTATATCATCCAATACGGGGTAGCCATCATCCCCAAAGGCTACCAAAATACTGACAAAGAAGTGGATCAAGTATATCTTGATACAGGTGGGGACGATTGGCCTTTTGCGGTGATTGATAGAACCAAAGCTCCTCAGATAGTTGAGGAAAGGGTCAAGGAAACTCTGCGCAGAATAGAGCATTGGTGCCGAATGAACGAACTCATCTACCTTGGAGTCGATGTCACAACCTCTCCGTTGGGTAACGCACCTCCTAGATCAAAACAGCAGCCTAAAGGCAAAGGAAAAGGCAAAGAGGGTGAATCCAGCACCACTCAAGAGGAAGCTCCTGAAAGTCCTCCTTCCGCTGTACCAGAACAAGTTGTAACTCTGGCTTCTCCAGAGAAAGAAGTAGAAGAGGATGTTCTAATAGGCCCATCCACTCAGGATGTCGGCACTGCTGTAACTACTAAGGTCCCTTCTGTCCCTTCTTCTTCTCCTCTTTCCCCTCCTCGAGTGACTCAAGAGACCATTCCTTTGGTCATGTCCTCTCCCCCTTCTTCTACTGTTCCTCCCGCTTCTTCATCCATCTTCTCTTCTCTCACAGACCTGTCCCCCTCCATTTCTTCCCTCATCTCTGAGCTCCCTTCCCTTCCTATGTCTTCTCTCTCCCGCAGATCTCCTCCTCCAAAGTGAGCACTTCTTCGGCCTCCCTCTCGATGTCACCTCCAAGTGTCTCCACATTCTTCCCTTCTACTACTGCAGCTGTCCCCTTCTTTGTTTCCGGCCCTTCTCCCATAAGTCCAGCCTAGATCTCCCAGCACTTAAGTCAGCAGAAAAGGAAAGTTCCCATCACTCCGATGGACTTTTCTGTAATCCCGTCCAAAGGGATAAAGAAACAGAAGCCTGTCACACGCTTCTCTCAGAGTGCTTCGGGAGAGAGGGTAATGGAGATCACATACCCCAATCCCCTCAAGGATAAAAAGGATCTGTCTCCTATAGATTACACAGTGACTCAGGTCACAATGGGTACGTCTTCTGAAAGCCTTCAGGGAGAGGCCCTATCTGCAGTCGACGCCCTCTGCAAGAAGCTTCAAGAAACAAAAGAAGAGAAAAGGCTATTGAAAGAGAAAAATAAACATCTGCTCCAAGCCTTACAGAAGATGGGCAGTGCACCTCCCACAACTGCCACCGAGACTCCTGAGCCTCTGAGCCAGGATAAAATTAATGAATATGCAAAGATCGGCGAGCAGGGTATGGCAGTTTCCACTTGGAGGAGCCAGATCCTCAAAGACAGTGAAAGAGTGATCGCCAAGTTCTCTGATTTATATCTAAACATCAAAAAGGTGAATAAAGAGCTCCAAGCATTAGCAGGACCCATATCAGAAGAGTTGGACCATGCTAGGCTACAACATGAGACCTTTCAACAAATGTTCAACTGTTCAGTCGAAGATCTGGTCAAGTTTGGCATCTTCGGCCATCCCAGGGCCCTCAATAAAGTCATTTCCACTCTGGACTACCGGATGGATCAACTGGAGTTTTTCCTTGAAAAAATCGATAAGGTAAAGGAAGAAGCCCTGGACACGATGCACCAAATGGAACAAATCATTCTCAACATGTCTCCAGGGCTGCTTACTCCTTCCTTCGCCTTAAGAAAAGTCGATGAAACCATCCAGATCTTTAAAGAGATCGTGTCACGAGGGCTGGGGCCAGAGGTCTCTTTTGACGCAGAGTCCATCAATAACCTGCTGGCCTGTCGGGACTTCATCGGGTTCCTCATAGAAGCAGAGAAAGAGTATTCCAAACTCCCAGAGAAGCTCATAGACGAGTGGGAGACTTGCGAGGTGATCAGTGAGTGACACAAGGATCCTTCCCAGGATCAACTAGGGCCCATGATCAGCAAGTTCATGGAATACCGCGCTCAATTTCACATCTCGTCACCTGAGCAGCAGCAAAAGCAGGCTACTCCCTTTCGGCCGCAGGATGACGATGATGAATAGTGGCTTCTTCTTCTTCTTCTCTCTCTTCTTCGACTTTCTTTTGTAAATATCTAAAGTATGTTGGCACAAACGATGACATCATCCATGTTGCACCATGGGATGATGTCATCCATCAAGTTGTCAAAAGTCAACATGACTTTGAGATATTTTGTAAATATCTTTGTAAATAGGTGGTTGGCTCCTTTTTGCCTTCTTTTCTCTCCTTCTTCTATAAATACCCCAATACTTGTTGTATTGTGGATGAGTGAATATCTTTCAGATGAAAAAATAGAAGTAAGGAGAAAAGACTTTGAGCTTTTTGTAACAGAAAGAATTATTAATACAATATTTAGACTTTGTGCTGAATACATGTGTTATTTGCATTGGATCTTTCTTACGTTAGATTTGTGTGTTTGTTCTGTTGAATTTACTTCTGTTTTATTGTCATTTATTCATCAGTATTGCTTTGCTCATTTATGTAAGTAGGTTTGGCTCTGTTTACTACCAATCCCAAAACATAAACCCTCTAACCTTTCTACTTTGGAATTCATTTACTTTCTCCCTTCGGACCTACTCTTCCTTTGTCCTTTCTTTCATTCCTTTCTTTTCGTAGTTGGAAACATCCTACTGGGATGAGATCCCAAACCCTCGAAGGCAGAATATTGTGAGACTTGCATGCATTCCCGCTTTGGTAGAATAGCAATAAACTAGTTTTTTTTTCTTTGACTCAAAGAAGGGCTATGCCCGCACATGCTGTTGGCTCATTTATCCATAGATCTGCCCTGCGATGCAGATTTTTGGACCAACAGGATTAGGAATATGAAATTATTATTTATTTCCTTGAGAATTATTGTTGTCCTGAAGAATTCATTAACAACTTTGAGGAGGTCATCTACACAAATATCCGGTATTTTGATAAAAGAAAGTAGAGAATCCATCTGGTCCTGAGTATTTGTCACCTTCCATGGAGAAAACTACTTTATGAAGTTATTCTAAAGTAGTTGGTTTAGCAAGAGCACCAAACTCTTAGAGTCCAAATGACTTGTTCGCAACTTCCTGAGACAATGGGGGACTGTTGTTCAACATGTTTTTGTAAAAATTAACAAATTCTTCTTTGATGGAGTTGGGATTTGATGTTGTCACTCCAGCTTAATTTTCAACCTCAGAGATTTTATTGTGAGCTCTATGTTTTAGGGATGTCATATGAAAGAACTTTGTGTTCTTATCTCCATCTTTGAGCCAAATTGCTCTAGATTTAAGTCTCCAGTAGGATTCCTCCCTGACACAAATGGTATGGAACTTTGCTAAGAGATTTTTTTCATTAGTGTAATCCTCTTGACTCATGCCATAGGAAACCACTTTCTTTTCCAAATAATCAATGTTTTCTTTGACCTTTTTCTGGTTCAAGCTATTTCGAAAAATTCTTTGTTCAGTTCTAACTTTTTTTAACATTTTTAGCTTCGAACAATTCTATATTGAGTTGTGCCTTCCACTTGAATCCCCCACCACTCTTTAATTTTTTCAAGAAGATTCAGGTGGTCAAACCATTTTTTGGAATTTAAATGAGGACTGAGCAGGTCTCTCATTAGTTACCATATTCAAGACAATGGGATTATGGTCAGAGGAAATTATGGGAAGAGAAGAGAGATGAAATTCTTGACTAAGGAGCTAATCAGTGGATATGAGTGCTCAATCCAGCTGAAACTATATGATATTTCTACCAATTTTCTTGTTGGACCAGGTAAAAGGATTTCCATTAAGTTCAAGATCTAATAGTTTGGCCTGATCAATGAAATGACAAGATCATCCATACTAGTAGTGTGGTCCTGAGCTCCCCCACATTTTTCAGCAATGGAAAGAGGGGAGTTGAAGTATCCCATGAGTAACCAATTCTAATTAAAGAAGGAATTTTGTAAGGTTAAAAAATCCTTTCAAATATGACTTCTGTCATGGAGAGTGTTATGTGCGTAGATTGCCAAGAAGATCCAATGTCATTTGTTGTCAGTAGTATGAAAAGAGAGTCTTAGATGGGAATGAGAGGAGAGGATAAGCTTACCAGTAACCTTAGAAGGATCCCAAAATACCACAATACCTCCTGAAGCACCTCTTGAGTCGACTGCAGCCCATTCAACCTTTTTCCATATTTTCTTACAATAAACTTTTAAGTTCTCAGAACTCATTTTAGTTTCTTGAACAACCATAATAGAAGGGTTGTAACTTCTTCTCAAATCCTCGAGTGCACATTTTTTCCACTTCCATTAAGTCCTCTAATGTTCCAAGAAACAATATTCATTAAGAAATACAAGGAGAGCAAAGTGGACCAAAATTCCTTTTTTCTCTAATCATTTTTAGAAGGTCTACCCTTTTTGGTGTTGTCACCTATATTTGCATGTCTGATAGTGGACCTGGTTACCCTTGATGTGGACGTGGCCCAACTGCTAGGAGACTTCTTCTTATAAAAAAATAGGGTGTTGGGTATATTCTCAAATCCTTTAGATTTCTTCTTTTTTTTTTGCAAACTAGGGTAAACTCAGGAGAGTTTGTGTTATCTTTCAGTACTGGACTGCATGTTGGGGTAATCTCTCCATCCTCCTTAATAAGACTAGGGGACTTTAGTAGTCCTTTATAGATCTGCATATAGGGGTGTGAATCATCTTGGCTCTTTGGAGTATTATTTGAATGGTGTATCCTTGTTATCTCCCCTATTAGTGCCTTCAGGAGTTAATATTTGGCCACAATGCAAATTATGTGTATCTTTTACCAAGATCTAGCCATATTTCTCCATGACTTTACTAGGGATTCCTTTTGGAATGAACAAAGTCTCTTCGGTGTAGGGGTTTTTAAGAGCCTTAGAAGGGATGTCGATCTAAGTCCGAGACTCGGTTTGTAAAAGGATCTTTGGAGATGGCATTTCCTCTTGAATAGTAGATAAACCATTGTCTTTAGTGTGCCCATATTCATAAGTTTGTAGAAGGACCTTGATAGTTTGTGAATCCTCCTTGGGATAAAGGCTAAGGACAACAAATTTTCCCCTTCCACCTTGGAATCTTCCTTTAGATCCACTTTTTGAGAGGAGTCTTGGGGACCCAAAGGGATCTTCTAGTCGGTTGCTTCTTAGTGGGCATTTTGAAAGCCATTTATTTTGGTTGACCTTTCCCTGGTGTCATATTTCCATTCAGCTTAATGTTCTTATTCTTTTCAATGAGGATTTTTACTAGGATAGTTTCTAGTGAAATGTCCAAGTTTATGACATTTAGCACACCTCATTTGGAATATTCATAGATCACAGTTTGCATCCAAGGGCCAAAATTTGTTTAAAGAACAATGTGGTGCTGGGAGCTCTTGATCAGTATCTGCAGAGACACAGAATCTGGCATAAGCCAGTCATGATCTATTCCTAGTTGAGTTTTCGTCCGATGGGAGAACCGATCAATCTTGCAATATTCAATAGTATCTCATTGTCCAAGAATTGTAGAGGGAGGCCAAGAAGCCAATACCAAAGGGGAACATTATTAATGTTTTTTGGGGGATCAAAACCTGGGTACCATCATTTGATGAAAAAACCCATATTTCCTAGGCACCAAGGGCCCCCAACAACACTACATCCATATCTTCTTGAGTAGTGAATAAGAAAAAGAAAAAACCATTTGACATTGAAGAAACAATTACCTCCCGAGAGGATGCCATTTCCTTAAATCCCATCTTCTAACAACATCTATGTTAGGTCTAGGACCCAGAAACTTACCCGTAAGCACCATTTGATTCTTTTGAATAGCTCTATTTAGGAATATTTTTGGGATATTGATGTGGTGTATACCTTTCTCATCCTTAGAACATGAGAAAATAGAGACGT
This sequence comes from Taxus wallichiana var. yunnanensis, assembly GCA_018340775.1. Classification (NCBI taxonomy): domain Eukaryota; kingdom Viridiplantae; phylum Streptophyta; class Pinopsida; order Cupressales; family Taxaceae; genus Taxus; species Taxus wallichiana. The sequence continues at coordinate 203,305,026 of CM031244.1, read as the reverse complement.
GGGCAAGGGTACCCCAATGTATTGGGGTCCACATATTATCCTAATCCTTTTTTGAAGATTCCCAACCACGTGTCGACTTGGTCCGAATGTGAACAACATGTCCGATCTATTTGCATTATTTGTTCCCCCATTATTGTGACCTACACTTTTCGTAAAAGATACTGTGACTCTGCTTTAGGTAAGCCATCGGTTATGACATATCTGATATTTTTCTCCATGGGTCCCTCAATAAATTGTATAGTAGGAATCTCTGTCACACTCGAGATTTCGAACAGATTTCCGACCAAGCAGTGGCTCTCAGACTGCACTAGAACAACACCATGGTGGCCAAAATTCAAATTTTCAGCCATTAAAATTACAATAACCTCACACTCCATGGAGAACTTTATTACAACCATTGAAGGACAAGAGAAGATGTTCGAGATGATATTTGATAAAAAAACTAAATTTGAGGGAACTTATTTTTTGGAGCTTCACTAAGACAAAGCATAAATAATGCTTAGTGGTCACTAGCCCATTTAAAACATAACCATTTTCTGTATATAACATAGCATAAATAATGGCCAGTGATCCGCTATCCCATTTAAAACATAACCATTTTCTATATATAACATATCATAAATAATGGCTAGCAACCGCTAGCCCTTATAAAACATAAACATGTTCTGTACATAACATAGCATAAATAATGGACAGTGGCTGCTAACCCATATAATGGATTCCAATAGATGGGAATTTGGAGCACATATAATTCCAATATAGCTAATTTTGGATTCTAATATGTACGTTATTGGAATCCAATATGTGTGATTTTGGAATCCGATACGTGTGAATTTGGAATCCGATCTGTGCGATTTTGGAGTGTAGATAATTCTCATATTTGACATTTTGGAATCCAAAAAATAGAAATATTTGATTCCAATAATGAGTATATTTTTTAACTACTTGAACTGGAATAATTCCCAATTTAGTGAAATAAGTGTTAATGGGTCTCTAACATCATCCCCCGTAAGTAAAAATTTAGGAAAAATATGCATCTTTATTGACTTTAGGGATCTCAATCTCACCGTCCGAAAGATGATTTCCCTCTTCCAAACATCGATCATCTCGTTGACCTAAAAATGCCATGAAATCCTTTCCCTTATGGATAAATATTTTGGTTATAATCAAATCCCCATCACCCCTTACGATCAACACAAAACCTCTTTCACCACCCCGTAGGGGCCTTTTGTTATCGTGTCATGTCATTTGGTCTTTAAAATGTAGGAGTTACCTATCAACATTCCATGACATACATTTTTCATGATCTCATCCAAAAAAAAATTGAAGACTAAGTTGATGATCTTCTAGGAAAATATAAATCATAGACAGATAATATGGTACTCCTTGAATCAATCTTCACTCGTCTCATCCAATTTTGTCCTCTTCTTAATCCCGGAAAGTGTATTTTTGGTGTTCTCACTAGAAAATTTTTAGGATTCATCATATCTATTCGAGGTATGGATGTAGACCCAATGAAGTTTAGAGAAATCATAGAAATGCCTCCACCTTATAATATTAAACAATGCATAGCCTCAAAGGAAAATTTTAGTCCATTCAATGTTTCATATCACAAATGTTTGACCGTTTTTAACCATTTCACTATCTTCTATGCAAGGACATGTAATTTCATTAGATTCTAATTTTTAGAAATTCTTCGATGAAATCAAACAATATTTATCATCCCCACTTATTCTTACTCCACCTTATGAAGGGGAACCCTTTTATCTATACATATCCACCTCGAGCATGCTCTAGGAGCTATGGTTACTCATCGTGATAATCAAGGTCATGAACAAGTCATATACTACATTAGCTCGCACACTTCATGAATATGAAACATGCTACACTAAAGCTGAAAAATTGTGTTGTGTGTTATATTTTACCACCTCTAAACTCCGACATTATCTCCTCAATCACAAGACATATGTCATCACTAGTTTTAATCCTCTTAAAACCATGCACACTAAACCTTATCACAATGATCACATAACTCAATGGCTTATGCTCATGATTGAATTTGACCTTGAAATTATATCATAGAAATATATTAAAGGTCAGGCCATTGCAAATCAAATTTTAAATCATCTCTTCCGGATAATCAATTTCCTCACAAATTCTTTCCGACGATTCCATCAACAACATTGATGAATCTGATTTCATCCCCGTCAAAATGAATCTTTTCTTCGATGGTTATAAATGCCAAGAGGGGGAGGAGCTGGAGTCGTTATCATACCACCCTAGAACATTCCACTTCCATTATCATTCAAACTTAATTTTGAATGTACTAACAACATGGCAGAATATGAAGCCTTAATCATGGGTCTAAATATTGTTATTCTCTTAGGTGTCCACATCCTAGAAATCTACAGAGATTCACAACTTGTCATTAGTCAAGTCAAAGGATAATACCAATGTAAGAATGAAATCCTTCAAAAATATAAATTTTTCATTGAATTTATCCTTGGCACACTCAATCATTACACCATTCAAGCAATTCCATGATCTTTTAATAGGTTTATAGACATTATAACATCCCTTGGATCCCTCGTCCCTTTTGAAAAAGAAAAATAAAAGGATTAAACTAAAATTTCTATAGTTTTTCAATGATTAGACCACCCTTCATGTAAGAATGAGTCGCCTTCCATTAATATCATTGAAAACAATCCATCATATCTATGGTATACTTAGATATTTGATTATCTCATTGAATGTAAACTCCCATCATATTTATCACATGGAGCTAAACGATAATTTCTTCGATGTTCCATTCAATTCGTCATCATAGGTGGTATCCTTTATAAACGTATATTTTATGGCATACTGTTAAGATGTCTTAAATCAAAAAAATCAACTAGAGAAATTGAAGAGGTCTGTGATGGTATCTATGGTGGTCACTTTAGTGGAAATTCCATCATTAAATGCATCATATGGATAGGGTATTATTTTCCTACCATCACCAAATAATTTTGTACATACGTAAAGAAATGTGTCAAATTCCAACTTCATTAAGATCTCATTCACGTACCTAGTCAAGCATTACAACCCACTTAGGATTTATGTCCTTTTTATCAATGGGGTTAGACCTCATTGGTGTAAGAAATCCAAAATCATCCCAAAAACATCATTCCATAATCACATCAACCAAATACTTCACTAAGTAGGTTGAATCCATTCCTTTAATCTCGATAAAATCTGTACCTATCATTAACTTCATTTATCAAAACATCATATGCCATTTTGGCATCCCACATAAGCTCATCACGAGATAAAGGAAAAATCCTTGAAAAACAAGGAAGTTAAAAAGCTTTGTGATACATTCATTATCAAACTTATTTTTTTATCACCATATAATCCTCAAGAAAATAAACAGGCCCAATCCTCGATCAAAAAAATTAACAAAATCCTTATAAAAATAGTAGACGATGCAAGCAGGAATTGGTATCTCTAAATCCTATTTTCTCTCTAGGATTATAGACATAACATCCACACACCTACTAGTGTTATGCCATATTCTTTGGTTTATGCCACGGAAGCTTTCCTACCTCTCAAAATCCAAATCATTATTCGTGTATCTCTCAAATATTTCATCTCCGACAAAGATTACCACCACGATTGTTTAACACAACTTGAATTATTAGATGAAAAATGCTTAACATCCCTTGAACACCATCAAGTCTATGAACAAAATATTAGTAGAGCATAAAACAAACATGTCAAAGAATGTTATTTTAAAATTGGTGATCTTGTACTTAAACAAAATCAAAATGTTACTACATTATAACAGACTAAACGTGAATTTATTTCCCCAATAAGATTAGTCCATACATTATCACTCACAAGTATGGGTCAAGAGTGTATAATCTCTCTTCTCATAATGGCTAACCTAAAATGGAACCTCTAAATTATTCGCACTTGTATCCTTTCTACTGTTAAATAATTGATCCTCATGACAAGTGGTTCCATTTAAAACCCATAACTCCGTCACATCATTACAAATATTCCTTCCTTTGCAAGAATTTCTTAAAATCACTACACCTATCCATCAAAACCATTATATGGGGCATGTGTGTAGGTCATTTTGGTACCCAAATTGATCCTCCCTTTGTATCCAAGAAACATCAACCTGATTTTTAGAGGATGATAGATCTAGATCAATGTTGTTTTGTAGTTGGGGAAGGATCTCATCATCCCTTTGTCAGTCAAGCTCGGAGGAGTTAGGTAGAACCATGTTGAGGGTATGACCTACCCTCCTACTTTAGGCTCTACCTTTAGCTAGGGTGAGAGTACCTGTTATTTATTATATAATTGTGAGAGGGGTAGATGTATCAACAGTATTTGGCACTCTTTTGTGGAATAATTGAGAAACAACTTTGGGAAGACATGGTCAATTCATCAAAGGCTAACTCTCACAAGTTGTCACTTCTAGATAGTGTATATGTCTTCTAAACAAAGATTATACTATTAAAGATAGTAAGGAACCATATTTCTTTATAATTTTGTTGGATTTAATGAGGTAAGCATGGGAAATTATGGTAGTATTAGTTGGTTTTGAATGTATCTGATTTGGGGAATTAAACCTGGATAAAGTTGAATATACAATATTTCATAGAAACTTCAACAAATGTTGGGAGATCTACCAAATGCAAGAAAAACAAACCTCAAATAGTTCATAATGATCCTTCAACCAGAAGATGTACATTCATGGAAACCCAAGAATGCACAGTTTCACACAATATTTAAAGATTCAAACACAAAATCTCGTGTTGAAGATTTAATAAAACATCATAGTTTTTCAATTTGTCATGCCTAACATCATATATTTTTAATTTTTCATGCCTAACATCATAGATTTTCAATTTGTCACACCTAAGATACACTCGAAGGCTTACAAGAAACATTTAACAAAATGGTGACATAGTGATTTTAAAATTGTTTATTACACAAATGAAATGAAATCTCTTCTCAAAGCAGTTGTAATGCAATTTCCAAAATGCTACCAGAATGATAAAGTTATGTGTGACTTATAGGATCCCTAAAATAAGATTGCAATGGGAACATGAATAAATATTTTACACATCACCTTGACGACATATATAACAATGCTCATGATTAACACAATTAATTCAAGAATCATAAAATTTATCAACAAGGGAAAGTAGATCTATAGTCTCAATGCTTGTCAATGGCTGGACACTTGCAACCATCTTGACATGACTAAATTTGAAGGCTCAAAGAAAGTAACAGGTTTCTTGATAATTTCTTGGGAAAATGGTTATTCTCTCAACTCTCTCTTTTTCTTTGAACAATTCTTTGAAAATTTTAACCCCCATTTTCTACGTGATCATTTTCATCACCTTTATACCATTCTAATCACTCATTAACTTTCTAAATCTCCCCCAAAAGCATGAATATTCTAGGAATATTCCCCTTTGCAACATACATTTTAAACCATACTATTCTTGTAAAAATTCTTTTCTTTATTTTTCCAAGTGTAAAAAAAAACAATCCTTTTTCAATTTTTTTCGTTAGTGTGTTACTTTGGGATACTAGGTCATCACTTTTCAAAGATTATTTAATCATTATTTTCACATAGTGATTGGATAATCACTTTTGATGACCTTTGAGCACTTCCAGGTGATTTTGATATGATAGATACTCTTATCTACTTTCCAATGATCCATCTTGGGTGGTACGCACTTCATTTCATGTCTTATTGGCTTAATCATCACACATGGTTCTTGTCAAATCATATTGATTCATCGGTTATTCTCATTCCTAATTCCTTATAACTCTTAATTTTTCTTCGTGTAAGCTGAATAAAATATTTTTTCATCTAATGGGAAATATTTCTCCCAATCAGATTAGTATGCACCCTTCTTATAATAAAACTCAACTATAGCCTTTCATCATTATGCATTTCTTCTCCCATCTTGAAGGTAAAGAACTTTTTTCATAATTTTTATTAGCAAAATGATGAACGTGCTTGTGGAAAACAATCTAAAAGAGATTTCTTCAGAGGATTTGAACCAAATATTTGACTTACATGGTCCAAATGAATCATTTTTCATATCTTTATTTGATATAGCATGTCTAGGGGATACCAGAGTGCCTTTCACTTATTGACAAGTTTGGCTTGTACTCATCTTGAGGATAATCAATCATTCATGTCTTTTTAGCCTTTCAATTCATGTATTTTCATCTTTTTCGGTGGGAACATCAGAAAACTCTTGAACACCTTAAGAGATTATGGATTGAAATGAGGCCTCAAGTGTGTGAGAAAATTGATTTTCAATGTCCTTTCTTATGTGATGAATAATTTATGTTGAAGGATATCCCTAAGGAATCGTATGTGTTGTATGACAAGTATTCCATTTATATAGTGCCCGCCATTCTTCACAAAATAAGTGAATTGGAGTAGAGGATTATTTCTATGGAAAAGGGACAGGAAGAATGTGTGTAATCAGAGCCAATCACAAGTATTCAGTACCAAATTTGGGTAAGAAAAGGGGTGAGTCAATATCCCAACACCCGATTATAATTTATGATGGAGAAGAGGAGTTGTCCTTATCTACTTACCGCTCTAGAGTGGAAATTTCTTTTTCCAGGACAACAAAGGAAGGTTTATTATTCTTTCTTCCACTTGATCGTGCATCATGCTCCTTTTTCAAAGCATGAATTCTCGTAACCTCAACCAGTTCCTTCTCCAAAATAATGCCCACCCACACAAGGATATTAGAAGTTGAATCTATCTCAAGACCTTGTAATCCTTCCAACCCCCTAGGTGCATTTTACTATTCCAATCACTCCATACATTTCCTCTTAATTTGTTCCTAGTAAGTATACCCTTCACAAGCGGAAAGGGAAGACAATATTATTCACATGCGATTTGGATCTTCTAGACTGGGTATCTTCCTATCAGAATAAAATTGAGCTAGAAAATATTATGGACAGTCCTAGAATGACTCTTGAGTCATTGATGGACATGGGGATGTCCCAGATCTAGCAGGTCTATTATATTTTTCCAAACAACACAGGGCTCAAATGAATTCATGTTGAGGAAGAACAAATTGTTGAAAAAACTCCCTCCACTAGGGGAAATTTTGAAGGAGTAAAGTACATCTAAACATTGTTTTTCCTTTGTCATCTTTAATTTCAACATCTACACAACCTTTTTTTTCATGGGATGGGGCCACTGTAGAACCCCATTTTGTTCTTTTTTAACATGCAGAAAGCACAAGCATCTCAATAGTTTATATGCTTTCACAAATGGACATAAAATTTCATCCAAGCCATATAAAAACTAATGCATTGTATCAAATTACAATTGATATTGGAAAAAATGAATTTCAAAGTAACATTCATCCTTTATGAAATAAAAATATCAAATAAAACACCAGTCAGAAAAGAAATATGGAAATAAAGTATAGTTTTAAGAACAACAAGCCTAATCTTGTTCATCATCTCTTATGTTTGCACCCTTTTCTTCTTCAGTTTCCATTCCTTCTTCTTTTCTTCTGGAAACCTCGCCACATATGCATCATATATTTGGAAAAGATCATTGATTTCATCTTCATCTAGTCCTATATGGTGTTGAAAGATTAATGTTTGTCTAGCTATTGCATCCACACAGTGACCCATTTTTTTCTTATATTCCAGTGGCCTGGCTTTCAGCTATGTGATTCTGTTTTCAATCTTCCTCATTTTTTTAATGACTTCATAAGAGAAATCATCTTTCTGGATATTCTTCTCAAAAGAGCTAAACAAGAAATCAATCTTTAGATCACCATAGCTCTTTTTGAATTTTTCAAAGACCATATCTTATAGTTTTAAATAGATGGCATCTAGAGTATCATCAACCCAATTCCTTTTAACTTCAATTTTTCTTTGATCCCATTCAGAATCTCCACTTTGATCTTTTCTAATTCCTCCATAGCATGTTGAGTTCCTTTGAATTATTTTGGTGCAATCCCTTGTTTTTCAACTATTTCAACACTAACTCAAGTTATGCATTGAGTTTGGAAAAATTCACTTAAAGTAGAACATTTCATTATCACATTGGTAAATTATTTCACCAATTTTGTTAATATTATTATTGATTTCTTCATATTTTCCCCCGGCTTATATGATCGATTATTTTCCCTTCTTTTTCAACCTTTCGACCCACGTGTATATGGCTTGAAGCTTCTTAAAAACCTTATCAATTTTTTCTATTCCTTCAGGGGTATTAATAGAGGTACTTGCTTGAGTTTGACCAAACTACCCAATTAATTGTTGCAGACTAGAACTCAAGACTTTGACATGTTCCTTCAATTTATTTTTTGTTATCCTATCCTCATCAACCTTTTGTAATAGGTCACTTACTGCCTCTGATACTCCCTATTTTAATTGATATCTTGAAGGATTTCCTAAAGAAATGAGTTGAACACTGTAATCACTAGTTGTTATATTGTCTTTGTTTTTCCTTCATGAGGGATTGTTACTTCTAAATTTTTGGACCCTAGTGAATCAAGTATGGGTCTTGGTAAGAACCCTAGCTTTTTTGGAAGTTCTCCCCATTTTTGGAAAAGATAAAGTAGTGAGATATATGGCCTAAATAGGAAGAATTTATTTTCTTCATTTGAAATCAACTCCCTAATCCATCCCTTTGCAATAATTTTCCTAAATTTTGTTTCTTGCAATTCTTGTTGGGGTTTATATAGGACAACCACCAACTTCTTGAACATTTCTTGTTCACCTTGGGTTAATGATTCTACCTATTTTTAACAATCTACTTCAATAGTCATTTATTTTCTCTCTCCTTATACTGGGAATTCCTTCTATTGTCTTCCTCCTTGGTCTAGAACTTGGAATTGATTAGTCTCTTTCTAATTTACACTGGTAATTGGGATATGTTCCTTTCTTATTTCTCCAACTGATGCAATGTTAAACTCTGCTTCTCTCCCAGGAGTTTATTGAATTGATATCTTTCTTGCAGGTTCTCCTTTCCCTTAAAATTGTTCTACTTTCTTTGTAGACTGTTGAGTTGACACCTTATCATCCTCTTTTTCTATTGATACCTCAGGTTGTTTCATGGTAGATTACTCTCCTAATTCTAGTTCCCTATTCTCACCCAAAAATTGTACATCCATATCAACAATAATTTCATCCCTAGCGAGTTTTATCTTGTGCAATATTTATTTTCTTTTCAAATAAAAATTTCCTTGTTTAACATAGCTCATTATCCTTAGTGGATTTTACATTATCGAAGAATCTTCTTTTACTAATATATTTGTATTTATAACTTTTTCACTTAGCAACTCTTTCTTATTTGACTTTGAAACCACTTGACCTATAAAAGAAACTTCTGATGCTTGAATTTTGATTTCACTGGTAAACATATGAGTACTCTTTTCCATTTCTTCATTTATTTAAATATTATTTATATGTTTTTTTTTCATTAATAGATATGTCAAATGCATCCAATGTGGAGAATTCCTCACCAGTATCAACATTTATTATATTTGCCTGAGAGTTTGCTGACTCCCATAATTGTTCAAACAAGGTTATATTCACATCCTTAGCTGTCAGAGTATAAGGTGTTTTCATACCTTGATCTAAGATTTCAATATCTATTGGATTAGAATAGATATTTCATTAGGTCATTTTCTCTTGAGTGTTCCCCATTTTTACTCCTTTTGAAGGAAAAAATGATAATAAAGGCACTGATTTCCCTACCTGTGGCATTGATGTTGCATGTCACACTTGAAAAGCATCACTTCTTTCATGTTATGGGGGGGTCATTCACTACATCCCTATGCTTATGTTTCTTGGGTGTATGAGCACCTTATCTCACTAAGATTGGTTTGTAGATCATTTTTTTTTCTTATGTTCCCTTTCAAACTTTTTAAGGTCTGGTGCTGCTCTTCATTCTTCTTTATGTGGCTTTGATTTTGAATGGCCACTTGCTATGGCCCCACTCATCAATTTATCAACACTATGGGGTTTTGGAAAAATACGAAGGAACCATATGAGATGCCATACCCTTCCATTTTGCTTGAAGTGGTAATGCAAAGGTGATAGGAGCATTCTCCATAGATTTCAGAAGCATTTCCTCAGTATTTTGCCTTAGAGAAGATATAGAAGTACTGGTCCCACTAGTGGCCAAAGTACATTCATCTATAAGTTCTGAAGTAGGCCTTTTTGAAGGAAATTGAGGAGATTTTCCTCCCAAGGGATCCATTTTTTCATCCCCTTCTCTTGGGGAGGAATGTCATCTTTCAAATTTCCTAAATCCCTGAAGTTATTGAGAATTCTTATGTTTTGAACTGATAAATCAATGTTCTTCTAGGCTAACCAATTTATTGTTATCCTCATTACATCAGTTATCCAAGTATATGAATCATTTGATTCCTCTTCATTCTAGTCTAAAGGGGCTATAGGTTGTCCCTCCACCTTTTGATCAAGATAATATTTACTCATTATATGTGGATCATCCACAATTCCCTCAGGGATAACAGCAATCTTGAAATCTATAATTTGGGCAAGGGTCATTCTAGAGAAGTATCTCATCGTAACCTCTTCCTCGACTACACAATTCATCCAATACTCCTTAAATTGAGGCTCATGTTTGAAATTATTTGCAATATGGTTGAACACCCACTTGATATCATAGTTGGTCCTTGCCTCCAAATTCTCCATCCAAAACATTTTCATCTCATATTTAATTAACCTGAGTTTTATAATTGAAGGGTAGGAGTACCTTCCAACCATGATGGGGAACTTAATGTTAGTCTTTTGTTTCCCAGTAATTAATTTTTGAACCGATGTCAACTACCTCACCATTTCACACAAGGCCATTTTATAATCTAAGTATCTAGGTTATTTACATGGTTGACCATCAAAACCATTAATACTTATATATGTAAATTTCTTGTACTAAATGAAATAGCATTCATATTCCATGATTACTTTTCTATCCTCCTCATAGATCCTGTACTGCTCCCATTCTGGTTTGAATAAACATATGATTGGTGTAAAAAAGGCATCATTAACCAATATTACATTTCCCCTCTAACTAACCAAATGTAATTAGGGGAAAATATCATGAATTTCACATTATTTAAATTCATCACATGGCATGAGGCTAAGGAAATTCCTATGTCCTACGATATTATAAATCAAATATGTCATCATGTAAAATTCTAATTCTGAAGTATCAACCATCTCTATTTTTGTTGCCAGTGCATCCATGTGGCTATGAAGTTCTTCGAAATGAAAGTTTCCCAGCAAATGCTCCCTTCCCTTTCCAAAACTATCCACATGTAAGTGCACATCTATTCCATGAACTCATTCGTGGTCTCCAACCCATCCATTCAACTTAACAATACAATAATATCATCTACTTCTTTAAGAAATTTTTCCCTAACCAACCTTTGATGGATTTGAGTGGTTTCCTTTTTCTCTATTAAGATCCATTTAGTATTTATGAGCCTAACATAATACTTTTTCTTGTGAGAGCAGGATAAACCAAACACTAAACAAATCTTCTTAATATTCATATTAAAATCAAGTACACATATATAGGAGAGACAACTCCTATTTTCATGGAGTTTGTCCAACAACTCTCCCCACTATTCTCTCCACAAACTACTATGTACGTGAGTTGTTAAAACAACTCACAACAATAATATTCTCCAGATATTATTTTCCACCTGTCACAAATAAACTTAATGGAGCACTAATATTATAATTTCCTAACATTCCCCCCCTTAGTGCGAACATGGGGAAAACCTGCCTTTGTACTTGCACCTACTCATGATCTGGTGATTTTCATAGGATGATCACAAACCTCAAGGATGGTTTTGCAAACGGTTGACCACAAACTAAGAATGGTGGTTTTGCAATTGGTTTACCACAAACCACAAAGTGATGGTTTTGCGAATGGATTACCAACAACCAAGAATGGTGGTTTTACTATTGGTTTACCACAAACCACAAATGAAGGTTTTCAAGTGGTTTACCTACAACCACATCATGATATGCCAAGTACTATTCTTAGCCCTCATCACATCTCACTATAGGGAATAACATAGGAAATTTTCTTTGACATCTGTTGCTCATACATACATAGAAAAAAATGACATACTGGAAATGGAACATTGGAATGATGTTCCCCCCCTCAATGTGAAATTTCCACTTATTGAAAACAAGATCACTGCAAACTAAGGCACACCACACTGGAAGCACTAAAATAAAACTGCACACACATGTCACCAAAGATAATATGTGGCCCCGTCGTTGGCAACTGATGAGAGGTCGCTGAATGACCTCCAACCTCCGATGCCTCCTGCCTCGGTTTCATGCTGCTAGCTCAGCTGGATTTGGATATGAAGCTCAACTGTTCCACATTGTTTATTCTTTTCTTCCCTCCCGCAATGTGAAACACTTTATTTTTTCCAGACGTCGGGTAACACCAAAAATGCGTCTGTAGGGTAATTTTTTTTTTTTTTAGGACTTTTACAATGACACAACTGTTGACGAGACTCTAGATGTCAATTTTAACAACACAAATACTTTTATTTTGACAACAAAAATGATATAAAAAAATGACTCATTTGACCTAGACAATAATATTTTTCACTAATATATTGACAATTACAAACATTGACTTAAACAAATATACGATTATGAATGTGATACACAATAATACAATTTGATAAACTATAACAATACTTACCAAGAGGTAAACAAAACATTTAAAAAGCAATCAATTTATTACTTTTCAAATAACACTACTTTATTGACTTGACCAATATAACACAAAGGAAACTAAGACATGTGCTTTAAAGTAATTACAAAAGTGACATTACCAATGGATTGACTCACAATTAGCATATAATAACAAAACAATTTGTTTAACCACAAACTAAACAAACTCTAAACGTGTAGGAATAAATAACATCAACCAAAACCTAAATACCTAGAATGTTCCAGCTTTGAAAATAAATTCGAAGGAGCCAAATGGAAGGGCACGTGTTTGTAAATTCACTTGAGTTAGAGGGCAAGCTGGTAGTTAGACGTATGCATTCATTGAACCAATTCAGCCCGCAATTTTCTAGATCACAGGAAAAATACACCATTCTCCACTCGGTGCTTCCTGAAATTCTCCTTGGTTTGAACGCCTCATTTAGATCTTCACATAGGCAAGAAATCAAGCGATGAGAAGAGAATTTGGAGATATAATTGCAACTGTGATGGGCGAGACTATAATTTATTGTGAAGAATTCAAACTCAGCCAAGTCGATGGTAATTGAGATGCCTGTAGATAGAGGGTAGGAACATATGAGCATAAAAATATTCAGAATGATCATAGAGTGCACCAAAATCTCTGCATAATTCTCAAGGCACTGTACGTGGAATGGATCGAATCCAAGGTGGAATAAACCGATGCAATGTTCTCCAGAGATAAGACACATTGACAATGTCAATAATAAAAGGGCATATTAGATTTCTATGTAAAGTAAACTCACAACCTGTAGGTAAGGAAGAAAACTACGATCCATCCAATGCAAAATTATCTGGATCTAGATGAATAAGATTTGACCGAGGAATTCAATGTTTAGTTGAGGAAGAATTTGCAATGAGTCGTGACAAGGAGAAGACACTTTCCATAGTCCAATACGAATTGGAAAGTCTACACAGCTATCACAAGGAGAAATAATGATGCCAAGCAAAGGAATTCAAACAAAACTGGGCACCTCTCGAGATGGATTGTATAAAGAAAATTTGTTGTTGCCAAGGAGATAAGAGTATGATCTGCCAGGAGTTGGAAAAGATCTTGACTGATGTATTTAGCTTCAGCGTAGGTCAAAAAAATGCAGTCAATCGGACAGAACAGTGCACAGTCAAAAACTTAAATATCATAACTATTTTAAACCATAATACATGCTCTTCGTATATTGATTTCTTTCTCATGTACAGGGAAAAAATACTAAATGCCTATCCCTATCAATCCTTGGAGTTCATTATACAAGAGAAAACATCACTCTGATAGCAAATGTGAGAGCAGGATCAACCGAACACTAAACAAATCTTCTTAATATTCATATTAAAATCAAGTACACATATATAGGAGAGACAACTCCTATTTTCATGGAGTTTGTCCAACAACTCTCCCCACTATTCTCTCCACAAACTACTATGTACGTGAGTTGTTAAAACAACTCACAACAATAATATTCTCTAGATATTATTTTCCACCTGTCACAAATAAACTTAATGGAGCACTAATATTATAATTTCCTAACATTTCTTTTCTTCATAATCTCATAAGGCTAAAATAATACCCAATTGTATTGGATATCTTAGTACATTAAACTTGAGCATTATTCTGATAGTTGTAGGTGTCAAATTCAACACTGCATCACCACTTCCATCCAATTCTTCCCTCTTTTCTAGGTCATAAGTCATAGCACAAAGCCATACTAATTTTAGGAAATGTACTTAAGGTGGTATAGCACTAACTAAAGTGATGTGGCTATCTTGAATTTATTTTATATATTCTCTCTTGTTAGGGCTATTCAATTTTTGAAGAAAATATTTTAAGTTAGGCATTCATTAAGTTTGTGTTTGTGATTTTATCCAAATCACTAGTGATTTTGGATGCAACCAAAAATTTAGACGACATGGTTTTCATCTTAAAAACCCTATTTTTACTTCAAATTTCCTTTCCAATAAAATAAAAGTATGGGAGTTCCTTAGTTCTTACCAATTTTCTTGTGAATGCCTGAGCAATTTAACTTTGATTCAAAATCCTTTCGATCTCTAGTCCCCAATTAGAGCTCCACCATCAAGTTCATGTTGTTCCTTAATTAAAATTACTAATAATGGAATCTATATCTCAACAAACAAAATAAAAAGGATCAAGGTGTTCAAATACTTCAAAAATCATCCTTGATTTGTGTGAAAATGCATTGATGGCAGTAGAAATTAATGTGTTGCATCATGGTCATCCATTTCACTTTTCCCAATTTTTAAATGTGAGCCATCCACATGGAATAACCTTATGAAAATGTGGTCTAGGGAGACTCTTTGCACTTTTTCTTTGTGTTATAAACACATACACATTTAACCATTTGACCTGAATGCCCATTTTTGAATTTCATCCTGAGATGACACATGGTTACATCTAAATAGTGGCGGACCTACGGGCCTTTTTGAAACTTTTATCTCTTTTTCATTTGAACACAAGATTACCAATTTTCTCTAATGACCCACTTCGCCACTCCTTGCATAAGAAAGAGCCATGTGTCCTTTGTGGGATTCGGGATATTCTTTGAACTTTAATAATTTATTTCCTTAGTGTGCATAAATACAACTATGCCCTAATTCCCCACATCCAACCTATTTGTGAAAAGTGTACTTCCTCAGAGGTGGAGTAAATTTTTGTTTGTGCATCTTCTGACTACAAATATTCAAAGGAATATTCGTCAAGCCTTGGGGACTAATTTGCACACCGTGAATTTTATAGAATATTATAAGCTTGCAACTTAAACCCACCATACCACAACTAACTAGAACATGCCACATATCATCGGGTGGAAGAAACAAATAAGAAATTTTTAATATGATCAAGGAATAGTGCACATAGGTAATCTTCTTGATTTAAACATGATTCATGATCAATTTTTGTAAATGTTTTAAAAAACATGCCTAACACAATCCTCGACCAAAAAGAGGAAAAACAACCTACACACAGGAATTTTAAGTGAATTTAATCATGACTGTAACTTTCAAACTCACACCTCTCACGGGGAATTAGAAAACATAACAATTTTCAAAGGCATTATCCAAACAAAAAGGGGTGATATTATTTTGAGCACTAACACAAGCTTCGACTCGGGGATGGGAACTCCTTGTGGGTACCACAAGAACCAAACACAATGCACATATAGCAAACCATGTGCCAAAATCCATTAGGATATGGAGTCAAATAACATATGCACCGGGTCAAGTGATAAAAAGGAATATCCCAAATACATACCGAAAACCCTAGGCAATCTGGTCACCATGGACCAAAAAAACTCGAAAAGAAACCAAAAAACACACACAAAAACGTGAAATAAAATAGAAAGAATATACATTGTACATTGTTGCATAGCTTTATTTGGGAATCAGTCAAGAAATGTTTGTAGGTGCCTTCCCTTAATAGGAAACTCAAGTAATTATCCATCCAGATCCTTTAAGAATAAAGTGTGTTCACCAATTCTGATATCAATGGAATAAGGGCCCATCCATAATGCATCAAAATTTCCATGCTTTCCTTTTTCTTCATGTCTGTTATCCCATAATAACACAAGATCTCCCACACTAAAAATTCTAGGAGTTACTTTTTTCAAATAATCTTTTAAGCTTTTCCCTAAACTTCAAATGTCTCTGGTGGGATTCTCTTCTTTCTTCATCTAATTTGATTAATTCTTGCATCATAATGGCTGAATTTTTATCCTCAAGTTGCCAAATGAATTGGTAAGAAGATAATTTCATGTGTAGGGGAAGAAGGTGTTTAAATCCATTGACTAATTCAAATGGGATCTTTTGAGTGGATCTTTTAGTATAAATTCTTTCTACCCAAACAATAAAATTCAATTTCTCACCCATCTTCTTTTATTAACCTCTAATGTCCATCTAATTATCTTTAGTAGATTTATGTTACTTGATTTAACTTGTCCACTACCCCGAGGGTTGTAATTATATGCGTGCATTGGGTTTATCCCATACTCTTGACACATGTCCACTAATATCCCGGCTCAAAACTCATGGTGTTGTTAGAAACTATTCTAACAGGTACTCCAAACCTACAAATTATATGATTTAGGATTAAATCCATAACAATATGATGAGTTGATTTCTTAGTAGGGATATCCTCAACCCACTTAGTGAAGTAATCGAAGCCACCAATATCCATTTGTGGTTTGTACTTGAAGGATATGATATTTCCCCAACAAAATCCATACCCCATTGTTTAAAAGGGGCTTCAATTGATACTAGTTGTAAAGGGAGAGTGCCTGAAGCTTTCATTCTTCCTAAAAACATTGACAACTTTCATATTTTCTTACTAACAAGGTTGTATCTTTAAAAAGTGTGGGCCACCAATAACTAGTCCTCAAGATCTTGTGGGTAGTTACTCTTCCAGCAAAATTCCCCCTAAAAACTCCTCCATGAAAATATACAATTAACTTGGGAGCTTTATTTTCAATAATACATCTTAGGAGAACCCCTTCAGGATTCTTCCATGCCAATCCATAATCAGTGATGATGTAATTTTGGAAGGCTAAGTTGAGTGATCTCTTTTGGTTTTTATATAAATGTCCAGGACACTCCAAATTTCTAAGGTAAAATATGATGTCCTTATACCATACAGAACTGAATAATTTTTCATGAACATTCATATCTCCCTCCTCAACTTCATTTATCTCCATCACTTGCAGATTGATTTCTGCCATTAGATTTTTCAATCCTAGACCTCTAAGCGCTTTTAGTAGTCTGAATATCCATGTCATATTCTTGTAATTTTTTCACCCATCAACATCTTTTACTTGAGATTTCCATTTCTGACAAGATGTCCTTGACCATGGTATGGGGAACATAAGTTGTGATTTTGGAACTTAAGATATATGGCCTAATTTTTTTGTTTCTCTAACCAAGGAAAAGGCATGCTTCTCCATGATGGTGTATTTCAACTCATCCCCCTGTAGTGATTTACTAAAGAAATCAATTGGCCTTTCACTTCCCTCCTCATCCTTTTGTAATAATATAGATGCAATGGTATTTTGAAAAGCAAAATAAAACATTTGAAAATCCTTTTTGTAATCAATATTCGCTAGGAGGAGAGCATTTTTAGTGCTTCCTTTATTCTAGTAAAATCTTGGATAGCTTCCTCCTCCCATTTGATAGTTTGATAATTATTTAGCATACTTGTGATAGGGATGGTCATTTTAGAAAAATTATAAATGAATCTCCTGATGAATTTTATCTGACCAAAGAAGGATTGAATTCCTTTCTTAATTTTGGAAATAAGGACTTTTCCAATAGGTTCCACTCTTTCAGAATCAATCATGACCCCTTCCTTAGATACAATGTACCCCAATAGCTTTATTTTTTGAACCCCAAAGTGGCATTTCTTAGGGTTCAATGAGATGCCATACTCTCTGCATCTTAACAACATATTCTCCAAATGTTACAAGTGATCAGTCTTCTTTCTTGAAAAAGGGTTAGATCATCATGATATACAAAACTAAAATCATTTATGTACCCTAATAATGCTCTTTGAAATGTCATCAGGTCAAATGGCATTCTCACATACACATAAGTACCCCATGGATTGGTGAAAGTAGTTTTAGTTCTTTCTGATTGTGTTACTACCACTTGGTTTTATCCCAAGAATTCATCTAGAGTAGACAGAGACTTAGAGCTAGTATCCAATCGCAACATGTTATCCATATTAGGAAAGGGATAATTTTATTTGATTGAGGCCTTATTCAAATTCCTAAATTCCACACACAATATTATATCTCCATTTTTATTTTGAACTGGCATGAGGTTTTGCACCCATGAAGAATATTTTGTGTACTATACGATGCCTCCATCCCTTAATTTTTTAATTCCTCTTACATTTTAAGGGAAATAAGTGGATTGATTGGCCTTTTCTTTTGCCAAAATGGCTTGTTTCAATCTGGGTCTTCAATCAGATGTAACATATTTTTGTCACCATACAATTTTACAAGGCTTCCTTCTACTGGTATGGTTGCATATGAAATATCCATATGTACACTTCCCCCCACACTATCAACCCACTTTCTTGACAACAACATTCCCCATTTGGCCGGATAATCCAAAATAACTACATTCATGGTTAAGCATTTTCCCAAGTAAGTTGTCAACTTCACTATTAACCCTTTAACATATCCAATCATTGACACCCCCATGAATCCATATTCAAATTCATGATTAGGTAAAGTGCATTTTCATAATTGAAAAAATTGTCACTTTGATATTCAATCCATTCATTACCTCAAAAGCATCACATTACATGAGGCCCCTGAATCGAACCGCATTTTTGTGCTAACCTATCTTTGATGATTAAATTAGTATATAAAGGATCAACATAAAGCTAAGATTTAACAAGAGATACCCAAATATACCTCGTTTTCCTAAGGGTCATTCTCCCTTGGGGGAACTCTTCAAGTGTTTTTATCCCAAACATGTTGACAAAAAAAGGAGGTATAGGTGGAGGAAGCATGCTATTTTGAGAAGGTGATCCATAGGAGGATTAAAATGGTGTGGGAAAAGGGGTATTTGGGATCTAGAAAAGGTATATGATCTTCAAATTAAATATCCTCTAGTCTCGGATGTTGACTGAGACATTATTCCCTAAAATTTAGGCAACCTATTTTTCACGGTATAACAAAAAAACCCTATCAGTCTTGAGTGATAAAGGAAAGAAATGAGGGACACCTATTCCATATACAAATGATGGCCCTTCACTAATTGGAGTATTTAAATTTACATGAGAACTTTTTGATTCTAAACTATTTGAAGATATAGGATAATCCTCAACTATAGGTTAATCACCTTCTACAACTTGTACTACCTTCTCTCTTGACTCTTGATCCCCCAATGATTTCCATACTTGTTTCTTATTTTGGTTTGTTTTTCCAAGCTCTAGAAACAAAATTATAGTAGTATCTTTATTAAATAAATACCTTCTTCCTTATATAGATTTGAAAATATTAACCAAAAATATCAATTGATAAAGCTTAAGACACTAGCATTTACAAGAAATTTCAAACAAAAACGGAGTCACCACTAAGGATTTTCACCTTATATGTGCTAAAACATTGTAAATAACTTGTCAAGTGCCTATCAATACTCAATTTCTATAAAGCTTAACAGATCTTATCATCCTTTATCAATATATAACAATAACCAATAAAATCTAGTACAATTTTCACTTAAACTAGGAGATATTACGTAATGAACTTCTGATCTTGCTCAATCTTTACAAAATTTAACAAAGGATGACATTTAAACAACATATTTACATCTAAACATGTAAGAAACATTACCAAAGGTCAATATTCATATGTATTTTCATAAATTTCCTTGTAAATGGTGCCAAATCGGTGTTAGTACCCAAATCAGTCCTCCCTTTGTAGCCAAGCAACATCAACCCAATGTTTAGAGGATGATAGATCTAGATCAATGTTGTTTTGTAGCTGGGGAAGGATCTCATCATCTCTTTGTCACTCAAACTCGGAGGATTTAGGTAGCACCATGTTGAGGGTATGACCTACCCTCCTACTTTAGGCTTTACCTTTAGCTAGGGTGAGAGGACCTATTCGTAGTCTATAATTGTGAGAGGGGTGGATGTATCAACAATATTTGGCACTCTTTTGTGGAATAATTGAGAAACAACTTTGGGAAGACATGGTCAATTTAGAAAAGGATAACTCTCATGAGTTGTCACTTCTAGACAGTGCATACATCTTCTAAACAAAGCTTAGACTACTAAAGATAGTAAGGAACTAACTTGCTTTAGCATTTTTTTGGCTTTAATGAGGCAAGCATGGGAAATTCTAGTAGGATTAGTTGGTTTTGAATGTATCTGATTTGGGGAATTAAACAGGATAAATTTGATTATACCAGATTTCACAGAAAATTCAACAAATGTTGGGAGATCTACCAAATGCAAGACAAACAAACCTCAAATAGTTCACAATGATCCTTCAACCAGAAGATGTATGCTCATGGAAACCCAAGAATGCATGGTTTCACACAATATTTAAAGATTCAAACACAAAATCTTGTGTTGAAGATTTAATAAAACATCAAAGATTCACAATTTTTCATGCCTAAGATACAATCAAAGGCTTACAAGAAACATCTAACAAAATTATGACATAGTCATTTCAAAATTGTTTATTACACAAATGAAATCAATGCTCTTCTCAAGTGAGGTGCAATTGTAATTTCCAAAATGCTACCAGAATGATAAAGTTATGTGTGACTTAAAGGATCCCTAAAATAAGATTGTAATGGGAACATGAATAAATATTTTACAGTACATCACCTTGATAGAAGATACAACAATGTTCATGATTAACACAATTAATTCAAGGCTCATCAAATTTATCAACAAGGGAAATTAGATCTATAGTCTCAATTCTTTCAATGGTTGGACACTTGCAACCATCTTGACATGATTAAATTTGAAGGCTCAAATAAAGTAATAGGTTTCTCTGATAAGTTCTTGGGAAAATGGTTGTTCTCTCAGCTCTCTCTTTTCTTTGAACAATTCTCAAAAATTTTAACCCCCCTTTTCTGTGTGATCATTTTCATCACCTTTATACCATTCTACTCACTCATTAACTTTCTAAATTTCCCCCCAAAAGCATGAATATTATAGGAATATTCCCATTTACAACATACATTTTAAACCATGCTATTCTTGAAAAATCTTATATTTTTGTTTCTAGGTGTAAGAAATATGAGCCTTTTCAATTTGTTTTGTTTGTGCATGACTGGGATACCAGGTCACCACTTTTGGTAGATTATTTAATCATTATTTTCACATAGTGATTGGATAATCACTTTTGATGACCTTTGAGCACTTCTAGGTGATTTTGATATGATAGATACTCTTATCTACTTTCTAAGAATCCATCTTGGGTGTTGCGCACTTCATTTCACGTCTTATTGGCTTAATCATCACACATGGTTCTTGTCAAATCATATTGATTCATCAATTTTGATCATTCCTAATTCCTTCTAACTCTTAAATTTTCTTCATGCGAGCTAAGAAAAATATTCTTTCATCTAATGGGAAATATTTCTCTCAATTAGATCAATATGCACCCTTCTTACTATAAAAATTGGCTCTACCCTTTCACCATTATGCATTTATTTTCCTATCCTAAAGGTAAAGAAATTTTTCATAATTCTTATCAGAAAAATGGTGAAGGTGCTTGTGAAAAATAGTTTGAAAGAGATTTCTTCAAAGGATTTGAACCAAATCTTTTACTTTTATAGCCCAGATGAAGAATTTTCATAGCATTTGTATTTGATATAGTGTGTCCAGGGGATACTACGGTGCCTTTGAATTATTGAGAAGTTTGACTTGAAATTCTCTTGAGGATAATCAGAATCAGTCCTATCTTCTCAGCCTTTCAATCCATGTATTTTCATCTTTTTTGGTGGGAACACAGAAAACTCTTGAAGACCTGAAGAGATTCTGGATTGAAAGGAGGCCTCAAGTGTCTGGGAAAACTAATTTTTAGTGTCCCTTTTTATGTGATGAATAATTTGTGTTGAAGGAGATCCCTAAGGAATCCTATGTGTTTTTATGAAAATTCTTCCATTGTTACGGTGCCCATAATTTCTCACAAAATAAGTTAATTGGAGCAGATTATTATTTATCGGAAAAGGGAAAGGAAGAATGTGTTCACTCAGAACCACTCACAGTACTAGTACCAAATTTAGATAAGAAAAGGGATGAGTCAAGCTCCCAACCCAAATTATAATTTCTGATGGAGAAGAGGAGATGTCCTTATCTACTCGCCACTATAGAGAAACAATTTATTTTGCTAGGAACAATAGGGGAAAGTTTGTTGTTTTTTCTTCCACTCGTTCAATGCATCATGCTCCTTTTTCAGAGCATGAATTCTTGGGACCTTAGCCATTTCCTTCTCAAAGATAACTCCCACCCCACACAAGGATATTGGAAGCTGAATCTAGCTCAATATATTGTAATATTCCCAACCCCCTAGGTGTCATTATTACTCTTCTAATCACTCCATATGTTTCCTCTCAATATATTCCTAGTAAGTCTACCCTTCACAAGGGTAAAAATAAGACAAAAATCTTTACAAGATGTTTGGATATTCTATCCTGGGTATCTTCCTATCAGAAGAAAATTGAGCTAGAAAAGATTATGGATAGTCCCATAATGACTCTGGATTCATTGATGGACATGGGGTTGACACGGGATCTAGCAGGATCTATTATATTTGTCCAAACAATATAGGGCTCAAGTGAATTCATGTTGAGGAAGAAAAATTAGTTGTACAAACTCCCTCCACTGGGGAAATTTTAAAGAAGGAATAAAGGACATCTTAACATTGTTTTTTCCTTTTTGTCTTTACTTTTAACATGTACACAACCTTTTTGTCATGGGCTGGGGCCCCTATAGAACCCCATTTTGTTCCTTTTCATTTTCTAACATGTAAAAAGCACAAACATCTCAATATTTTATATGATTTCACAAATGGACATAAAATTTCATCCAAGCCATATAAAAAACTAATGCATTGTATCAAATTACAATTGATATTGGAAAATAATGAATTTAAAAGTAACATTCATACTTTATGAAACAAAAATATCAAATAAAACACTAGTCGAGAAGAAATATGGAAATAAAGTACTGTTTTAAGAATAATAATTCTAAGCTTGTTCATCATCTCTTATGCCCTGCACCCTTCTCTTCTTCGGTTTGCATTCCTACTTCTTTTTCTTATTACAACATCACCACATGTGCATCATATCTTTGGAAAATATCATTGATTCCATCTTCTTCGGTCTTATATGGTTTTCAAAGATTAATGTTTTTTCAGCTATTGCATCCATGCATTGACCCATTTTTGCTTATATTCTCATGGCTTGGCTTTGCTCTCTGATTTTTTTCAATCTTCCTCATTTTTTTAATGACTTCATAAGAGAAATAATCTTTCTAGATATTCTTCTCAAAGTAGTTGAATAAGAAATCAATCTCTAGATAACCATAGCTCTTTTTGAATTTTTCAAAGACCATATCTTTAAGTTTTAAATAGATGGCATCTAGAGTATCATCAACCTAATTCCTTATAACTTCAATTTTTCTTTGATCCCATTAAGAATTTCCACTATGATATTTGCGAATTCCTCCATAGCATGTTGAGTTCCTTTAAATTATTTGTGCACAATCCCTTCTTTTTCAACTAGCCCATCACTAAGCTGAGTTATGTAGTTCATTTTGGGAAAAATTCCCTTAAAGTAGAAGATTTCATCATCACATTCCTCAATTATTTCATCAATTTTGTTAAGCCTATTCTTGATTTCTTCATACTTTTCCATGGATTCTTCAATTTTTATTTTCCATTATTTGTCAAATTTTTGACCCATGTGTCTATGGCCTAAACCTTCTTAACATCCTTATCAATTTTTTCTATTCCTTCAGGGGTATTAAAAGAGGTACTTTCTTGAGTTTAACTAAACTACCCAATTAATTATTACAGAGACTAGAACTCAAGACTTTGTCCTGTTATTTCATTTACTTTTTTGTTATCATCTCCTCATCAAACTTTTGTAACAGGTCACTTACTACCTCTGATACTCCCTGTTTTAATTGATCTCTCGAAGGATTTCCTAAGGAAAAGAGTTAAACATTGTAGTCACTAGTTGTTATATTGTCTCTAGTTTTCACTTCGTGAGGGATTTCTACTTCTAAAGGTTTGGACCACAGTGAATCAATATGGGTCTTGATAAGAACCCTATATTTTTTGGAAGTTCTCACCATTTTTGGAAAAGATAAAGTAGTAAGATCTATGGCCTAAATAGGAAGAATTTCTTCTTCTTCATCTGAAACCAACTCGCTAATCCATCCATTTACAAGACTCGTCCAAAATTTTGTTTCTTGAAATTCTTGTTGGGGTTTCTTGGGGACAACCACCAACTATTTGAACATTTCCTATTCACCTGGGTTAATGATTCTACCTGATTTTCATAATCTACTTCAATAGTCATTTCTTTTCTCTCACCCTATACTAGAAATTCCTCTGATTGTCTTCCTCCTTGGTCTAGAGCTTGGGATTGATCAATATCTTTCTGATTTACACCAGTAATTGGGATATTTTCTTTCCTTATTTCTCCAACTGATGTAATGTTAAATTCATCTTCTCCCCTAGGAGTTTCTTGAACTGATATCTTTCTTGCAGGTTCTCCTTTCCCTTCCAATAGTTCTACTTTCTTTAGAGATTATTGATTTGACACCTTATAATCCTATTTTTGTGTTGATACCTCAAGTTGTGTCATGGTAAACTTCTCTCATGATGTTATTTTCCTATTCTAACCCAAAAATTGTGTATCCATATCAGCAATAATTTCATCCCTAGTAGTTGTATCTTGTGTAATCTCTGTTTTCTTTTCAACTACATATTTCCTTGTTTGACATGGCTCATTATCCTTAGTGGCTTTGACATTATGGGAAGAATATTATTTTACTAATATCTCTGTATTTATACCATTTTAACTAAGCAACTCTAGCTTATTTGACTCTAAAACCACTTGATCTGTAGAAGAAACTTTTGATGCTTGAATTCTGATTTCACTGGTTGACACATGAGTACTCTTTTCCATTTCTTCATTTAGTTGAAGATTATTTACATGTTTTAATGTTTTTCATCAGTAGCTATATCAAATACATTCAATTTGGATAATTCCTTTCCAGTATCAACATTTATTATATATTCTGATCCTTTCTTTGACTCAGTAATTGTTAAAACAAGGGTATATTCACATTCTTAGTTGTCAAAGTTTCAGGTGTTTTCATACCTTGATCCAATATTTCACTATCTATTAGATTAAATGAGATATTTCCTTGGGTAATTTTCTCTTGAGTGTTCCCCATTGTTACTCCTTCCAAAGGAAAATGTGAGAATAAAGGCACTGACTTCCCTACCTATGGCATTGATGTTGCATGTCGCACCTGAAAAACATCACTTCTTTCATGTTCTGGTCAATCACTACATCCCTATGCTTATGTTTCTTGGGTGTATGAGCACATTCTCTCACCAAGATTGGCTTCTACATAAAAAAATTCTTATGTGCCATTTCAAACTTTTTAAGGTCTGATGACACTCTTAATTATTCTTTGTGTGGCTTCGATTGTGAATGACCACTTCCTATGGCCCCACTCATCAATTTATTAGCACTATGGGATTTTGGAAAAATACCTAAAGGAACCATATGAGACATCATACAATTACCTTTTTCTTGAAGTGTTAATACAAAGGTGATATGAGCATTCTCCATATATTTTAGAAGTATTTCCTCAGTCTTCTTCCTTATAGAAGATATAGAAGTACCCGTCCCACTAGTGGTGAAGTCCATTCATCTATAAGTTATGAAGTAGGAATTTTTGAAGGAAATTGAGGATATTTTCCTCCCAAGGGATCCATTCTATCAGCCCCTTCTCTCAGGGGAGGAATTTCATCTTTCAAATTTCCAAATCCCTGAAGTTATTGAGAATTCTTGTGTTTTGAACTGATAAATCAATGTTCTTCTGGTCTAACCAATTTATTGTTCTCCTCATTACATCAATTATCTGAGTATATGAATCATCTGATTCCTCTTCATTCTAGTCTAAAGGGGATATAGGATGTCCCTCCACCTTTTATCAAGATAATATTTACTCACTTTATGTGAATCATCCACAATTACCTCAGGGATAATAACAATCTTGAAATCTATAATTTGGGTAAGGGTCATTTTATAGAAGTCTCTCAGCCTAACCTCTTCATCATCTCTACAATTCATCCAATACTCCTCAAATTAAGTCTCAAGTTAAAAATTATTTGCATTATTATTGAACACCCACACGATATCATAGTTGGCCCATGCCTCGACCTTCTCCATCCCAAAACTTTTCATCTTATATTCAATTAACCTATAATTTATAATTGAATGGTAGGAGTACCTTCCAAACGTAATGGGGACTTAATGTTTGTCTTGTGTTTCCCAAAAATTAATTTGTGAACCGGTGTCAATTGGCTTGCCAATTCACACAAGGCAATTTTATCATCTAAGTATTTTGGTAATTTACATGGTTGACCTTCAAAACCACTAACCCTGATATATGTAAATTTATTTTACTGAATGAAATAGCATATGTATTCCATGATTAATTTTCTAGCCTCCTCAAAGATCATGTACTTCTCCCATTCTAGTTTGAATAAACATATGATTACTGCAAAGAAGGCATCATTTACCAATCTTACATTTCCCCCCCAATTAACCAACTATAATTGGGAGAAAATCTCATGCATTTGGCATTCCTTAAAGTTAGTATGTGGCAAGAGGCTAGGGAAACACCTATTTCCCACGATATTATAAATCAAATAGGTCATCGTGTAAAATTACAATTCTGAAGTATCACCCATCTTTATTTTTGTTGCTAGTGCAACCATGTGGCTATGAATTGCTTCTGCAATGAAAGTTACCAGAAAATGCTCCCTTTCCTTTCCAAAACTATCCACATGTTAGTGCACATCCATTTATTAAACTCATTCATGTCCTCCATCCCATCCATTTGACTTAATAATATAATAGCATCCTCTGCTTCTTCAAGAAAATTTTCCCTAACCAACCTTTTAGGGATTCGAGTGGTTGCATTTTTATCTATTAAGAGAAATTTAGTATTTATGAGCCTAGCATAATTCTTTTTATTTTCCTCATAATATTGTAAGGCTAAACTAATAACCAAGAATATGGGATTTCTTATTACAAGAAACTTGAGCATTATTCTGATAGATGTAGGCGTCAAATTCAACACTACATCACCACTTCTATCCAATACTTCCCTCTTTTTGGGTTGTAATTCATAGCGAAAAGCCATACTAATTTCAAGAAATGTACTGAAGGTAGAATAACACTAGCTAAAGAAATACGACTATCTTGAATTTCTTTCATAGATTCTCTCTTCTTAGGGCTATTCAATATTTGAGGAAAATATATTATTTCGGCATTCCTTAAGTCCGTGTCTGTGATTTTATCAAAATCACTAGTGATTCTACACACAACTAAAAAGAAAGACGACATGGTTTTCATCTTAAAAACCCTAGTTTTACTTCAAATTTTTTTTCAATAAAATAAAAGTATGGGAGTTCCTTAGTTCTTACCAATTTTCTTGTGAATGCCTAAGAAATTCATCTTTGATTCAAAATCATTTCGATCTCTAGTCCCCAATTCGAGCTCCACCATCAATTTCATGTTGTTCCTTAATAAAAATTACTAACAATGGCATCCAGATCTTAAAAATGACAACAAAAGGATTAAGGTTTTCGAATAGTTTAAAATCTTCCTTGATTTGTGTGAAAACACATTGATGGTGGTAGAAATTAATGTATTGCATCATGGTCGTCCATTTCACTTTTCCCAATTTTTATATTTGAGCCATCCATGTTGAATAACCTTATGCAAATTCAGGCTTAGGGAGACTCTTTGCACTTTTTCTTTGTGTTATAAACACATACACATTTAACCATTTGACCTGAATGCCCATTTTTGACTTTCATCCTGAGCTTGACACATGGTTATATCTAAACGGTGTGGGCGTAGCTATGGGATTTTTCTGAAACTTTTTTCTATTCTTCATTTGAACCCAAGAATACCGATTTTATCTAATCACCCGCTTCCTCACTCCTTACATAATAAAGATCCACATTCCTTCGGGGCTTCGAGAGCTTCGTTGAAATTTTATACTTTATTACCTTGGTGTGCATAAATACAATTATGCCCCGATTCCCTACATCCAGCCTATTTGTGACAAGTGTAATTCCTCGAAGGTGGAGTAAATTTTTGTTTGTGCATCTTCTGATTGTGAATATTCAGAGGAATATTCATTGGGCCTTGGGGCCTAATTTTCACATTGTGAATGTTATAGAATATTATAAGTTTGCAACTTAAACCTGCCATACCACAACCGATTAGAACATGCCACGTATCATTGGGCGGTGGAACCAAATAATTTTTTTAATATGATCAAGGAATTATGCACATGGGTAATTTCCCTTATTTAAACCCGATTCATGATCAATTTTTGTAAAGGTTTTCAATAACAACATGCCTATCACAATCCTCGACTTGTCCCCACTATTGGTGAAGTCCATTCATCTATAAGTTACGAAGTAGACCTTTCTAAAGGAAATTGAGGATATTTTCCTGCCAAGGGATCCATTATGTCAGCCCCTTCTCTTAGGGGAGGAAGTTCATCTTTAAAATTTCCTAAATCCATAGAGTGATTGAGAATTATTGTGTTTTTAAAGCGATAAATCAATGTTCTTCTCAGCTAACCAATTTATTGTTCTCCTCATTACATCAAGCATTTGAGTATATGAATCATCGATTCCTCTTCATTCTAGTCTAAACAAGCTATAGGATGTCCCTCCACCTTTTGATCAAGATAATATTTACTCACTGTATGTGAATCATCCACATTTACCTTAGGGATAATAACAATCTTGAAATCTATAATCTGGGCAAGGGTTGTTCTAGAGAAGTCTCTTAGCCTAACCTCTTCCTCATCTCTAAAATTCATCCAATAGTCCTCAAATTGAGGATCATGTTCAAAATTATTTGTAATATTGTTGAACACCCACCTGATATCATAGTTGGCCCTTGCCTCAAACTTCTCCATCCCAAACCTTTTCATCTCATCTTCAATTAACGACTTTTATAATTGAAGGGCAGGAGTACCTTCCAACCTTGATGGGGAACTTAATGTTTGTCTTGTGTTTCCTAGCAATTAATTTGTGAACAGTGTCAATTGCCTCTCCGTTTCACACAAGGACATTTTATCATCTAAGTATCTGGGAAATTTACATGGTTGACCTTCAAAACCACTAACCCTGATATATGTAATTTTCTTTGTCCTGAATGAAATAGCATTCATATTCCATGATTACTTGTCTAGCCTCCTCTAGAGATCATGTAATGCTCCCATTCTAGTTTGAATAAACATATGATTGGTGCAAAGAAGGAACCATTAACTAGCCTTACATTTACCCTCTAATTAACCAATCTGTATTTGGGGAAAATCTCATGAATTTGGAATTATTTAAATTCATAACATGGCAAGAGGTCAGGGAAACACCTATGTCCTACGATATTATAAATCAAATCGGTCATCATGTAAAATTCCATTTCTAAAGTATCACCCATCTCTATTTTTGTTGTCAGTGCAGCCATGTGGCTATGAAGTGCTTCTATAATGAAAGTTGCCCAACAAATGGTCCCTTTCCTTTCCAAAACTCTCCACATGTATCCATTCCATGAACTCATCCATGGTGTCCAACCCAGCCATTCAACTTAAAAATATAATAACATCCTCTGTTTCTTCAACAAATTGTGCCCCAACCAACCTTTTAGGGAATCAAGTGGTTGTCATTTTCGTATTAAGATTCATTTAGTATTTATGAGCCTAGCATAATCCTTTTTCTTTTCTTCATTATCTTATAAGGCTAAAATAATACCCAAGGTTATTGGATTTCTTATTACATGAAACTTGAGCATTATTTTGATAGCTATAAGCATCAAAGTCAATATTGCATCACCACTTCCATCCAATACTTCCCTCTTTTCTGGTCGTAAGTCATAGTGTAAAGCCATACTAATTTTAGGCAATGTACTAAAGGTGGAATAGAACAAGCTAAAGCGATATGGCTATCTTGAATTTATTTCATAGATTCACTCTTTTTAGGGCTATTCAATCTTTGAAGAAAATCTTGTAAGTTGGGAATTAATTAAGTTTATGTTTGCAATTTATCAAAATTACTAGTGATTAAGACGCAGCCGAAAACATAGAAGACGTGGTTTTCATCTTAAAAATACCTTGTTTTACTTAAAATTTCCTTTCCAATAAAATAAAAGTACGGGAGTTGCTTAGTTCTTACTAATTTTTGAATGCTTGCACGAGAAATTTAACTTTGATTCGAAATTTTTTCGATCTCTAGTCCCCAATTCAAGATCCACGATCAATTTCACGTTGTTCCTTAATAAAATTACTAACAATGGCATAAAGATCTCAACAAACAAAATGAAAATGATCAAGGTGTTTGAGTACTTAAAAAATCATCCTTGATTTGTGTGAAAATGCATTGATGACAACAAAAATTAATGCGTTGCATCATGTTCATCTATTTCAATTTTCCCAATTTTTAAATGTGAGACGTCCACGTGGAATAGCATTATGAAAATATGGGCTTGAGATGAGTCTTTTCAATTTTTCTTCGTGTTATAAACACATACACATTTAACCATTTGACCTGAATGCATGTTTTTACTTTCATCCTAAGCTTGACACATGATTACATCTAAACAATGGCGGAGCTACTGGCCTTTTTTGAAACTTTGTTGTCTTTTTCATTTGAACCCGAGAATACCAATTTTCTCTAATGACCCACTTCCCCACTCCTTGCATAAGAAATAGCCACGTGTCCTTTACAGGATTTGGGAGCTTTTTAAAACTTTTATACTTTATTACCCTTGTGTGTGGAAATACAACTATGGCCCAATTCCTGCATCCAGCCTATTTGTGACAAGTGTACTTACTCGAAGATGGAGTAAATTTTTGTTCGTGCATATTTTGACTATGAATATTCAGAGGAATATTCATTCAGCCTTGGGGCCTAACTTTCACATTGTGAATTCTATATAATATTTTAAGTTTGCAACTTAAACCCACCATACCGCAACCAACTAGAACATACCACGTATCATCGGGTGGCGAGAACCAAATACAAAAATTTTAATATGATCAAGGAATAGTGCACATAGGTAATTTTCTTGATTTAAACCTAATTCATGATCAATTTTTGTAAAGGTTTTCAAAAACAACATGCCTAACACGATCCTCGACCAAAAAGAGGAAAAACAACTTAGATATGGGAATTTAAAATGAATTTAATCATGATTGTAACTTTCAAACTCGCACCTCTCACATGGAAACAATAAACACAACAATTTTTGAAGGCATTATCTAAACAATAAGGGGTGAGATCATTTCAAGAACAATAGGTCACATACACATTTTATCTCGTCCTTGAAATAGTTTATTATGGTTTTGACTCTCATTTCGAGTATATGTGGAAAAAATTATTTGGATTTTTATCTTATCAAAATACAATAGACTTATCCCTCGAAGGAAAAGTATTCAAAAATTCTAAATCACTATCGAAATAAAAAATGTATACTACTCCCTCAAATGACAGTACCATTCAAAATTATGGACCCATCCCTCAAAGCATGGACATCTTGTCAAAATTCAAAATATATACCATACCCTTAAAGGATGGCTACTCATGCAAAAAGGCTTCCCGCATCGATCAACCTTCAAAAATACATCAAAATAAAAAGCATCATGGATAGCTTCCCACATCAATCAGCTTTCCCATTATAGAAAAACTTCTCGCACTGATCAATTTGCTTCAAGAATTAACATGTATAGTTGGGCCATTATTCTTATAAATTTGTTAAAAAGGAGAACCCTTTTTCCCACATTATCCTATACACAAAAATCCCTTCTTCCATCCTAGTAAGGTGCATTCACTCAAATCCATCATGGTTTGTGTAACTACCCATTAAACATCTTATTTAACATCTAAAAAATCCACAAGTGCAAGTACTTTCACACATATATATACCAAATTCATAATGAGGGAATTATTCCATCTTTACTTCATTCTATTTAGTTACATTCTTTATTTAGCATGTTTGTTGGATAACATTTTAAAATCAGTTAAACACTTAAACATATATAACCAAACATTTTAAACATATCATGTTTCTTAAAACATTAAGCACATTCCTAAGTAAAAACATATGAAGTCCAACACATACAAATTAATCATATAATATAACCCATAAAAATCATCATCATATATATCAAAGTCCAGTATACATCATAATCAATATCCAAGAAAATCATGCAAAAAGTGGTATTCTATGATCCTTTCACATTATATACAATCAAGTAGTAAAATCCACATCCCGAAGTATCATACGGCACCAACCTCTCCTCATGGAGTAGGTTTGCCTCCAACTTCACCAGCATCTCTACCTCCTCTAAGAATTCTCATAACAATAACCTTTCCTATGGATCCTCACATGCCACCCTCCACTTTCTCAGCCACCAAGGTGGTTATTCCACGCTCGCCACACTAGCACTAGGCCTCGTTGCTGCTCTAGCTGCCACTTTAGTAGCTACATGATCAACATACAATGTGGTATCTAGGTAGTTCTTAATTATAAAATCCACATATTAGTCCCTCTCTACTCACACAACATCATAGTGGGACACTCAAATCATACTTGGTGGATGAGGTGTTGTAGGTGTCCCCCTTTGTCTTCCTAATCTAACCATCGCCGACAACTCTTCACTAGATATAAAAGGGCTGTGATCCCCAAGGCCTTCCTCAGTCTATCCTTGTTCCCCTTATACTTTTCTCTATCAGTAGAGAGTTGTACAAGCTACACCTAGAGACCATTTCTCTCAACAATCAATCCATCCCTCTTTGTGATGAGGGCATCTCAAAATCCTAGAAGGTCATCATGCTCTCTCTGAAACGTGTATCTCTCTCTCTCCATAACAGAATTATTGGTCATCATTATGATAATGGATGAAAATATGGAATCATCACCCTTACTCCCCTCACCTCTAGTACATGTTCTCCTCCCTTCGCTCAAGAACATACTCACCTGATTGTCTTTGTTGCCCTCTTCACTACTTGAGTCTAATCAAAAGTCCTCAGTGATCGAGCCCACCATATAGTAAAATCAAGAGTGATCCCCACATCATCAATCAAAATGATTTGGCCCTCATCATCAAGACCCATATCCCCTACTTATCATTGATAATGGTAGGTCTCACCACAACAGCCCTTGGAGTCTTTGTATCCCCATCCTCCCACTGTACTACACTAGATCCTTGGTTATACCCCATGTCAGCCCAAACTTCCTCCAAACATAACTAAAATGTAGGAGCTCATCCTCTCTATCCCTATGACCCTGTATCTAAATGTCTTTTTGTAATACTAGCACATCATGAGGAAACTCGGGCTAATCATGGAAATCTAGGTATGGCCTCCACACCACATCTCCTATTTGTAATCATCACACCAAGTATTTGTAATAACCAAGCCTCTTTTCCTTCCTCACTTGACCTAGATTCTTCCTCCATCTCATAAAGCTAGGATGTCTCACCTCAATATCACAAGGTAGGCCTAATGGATGAGCAATGTAAATATGCTCATGTTCCCAACAACTGCTAACAAGAATCCAACATCAATACCATAACTCTTGTGGGAGGTCCAAGTCCACAGCTCTCTGAATATATGTGTCAATAAAGTATGTGCTCACTCAAATATTATACGTCTCTCAATAATATATGAGACAACACCGGTCATCATCCAAGGAAAATGACCACCTCATAAATCCGGTAAAGAAAAACATGAAATAATTATATTCATCATTGTCATGTGTGAACAACTAGCTCTCACAAGATCATATAATGACTCATAATCAAATTCCCTAGATGAATATCTCACATCCTAAGTGTGCTCTCCATATAGTCTTTGCATAGTATCTGGTCTCTCATCCTCAATAATATAATAAATCACCTATATGCGAACCGGTAATCTCATAATATGATGAACATCCTCTAGAGTAATGGTCATCTCTCCAGTAGGAAGCCAAAAAGTATTGGTGGAAGGATTCCACCTCTCTAACAACGCCAATATCAAACTATGGCATCTATGAACCTGCCTATAAGTCCTCATACCACTAAAACCCACTACCTCAAGATGCTCCCAATCCTCATCTGATAAGTCTTCCCTCACCTCATCCAACATCAATGGTATATGATCATGGAATGATCAATTGTGCATCCACCTAAAAGATGCAAGCACAAAAAGAAAACATTAGTACCATCGTATTAATATTGAAAATCTCATCCATCAAATTTAACATTATCATCCAAAATCTACTAACAATATTGACATCCAAAAGCATACATCTAACACTAAATGGAAACCATAAATATTACACAAACTTAAAAATAGTTATCGAAAACCATGCTTAACATACAAACAATTTTTATCACAAGAAAATCACTGATGATTCACCCCAATTACTAGCGATTGAAGGAATCTCTGGGGATTCTTACTAATAAAAATTAGGGCATTCACACCCCACCCCGATATGGCGAGAGAATATCTTAAACTACCCAAAATTCACAAAAACAAAACAAAAACAAGATTAAAAACCCACCTCATCCATTGACATCTTGTGTTTCCTTCTCGAGGACACCATCTCATCAATTTTATACTCAAAAATGTGTTCTCCATACCACAGTCACTATGTCAAAAAAAATTTACCACACTCACAATGAGGTAAAACAACATTGACTTTGGATATTTATAACCCTTCCTTGTAACGTAACATGCAATCACCGATGTTTGCATTAATCACTGTAATTGGCTTAGATCATCAAATATTTACTCCTTTTGGCATGTATACCCATATTTCCCTAAAACCATGACAATTTCACTTTTGCACAAGTTTGTGATAATTTCAAAGGACGTTGTCTCTTAAAACTTTGAATCAAACAAACATAGTTAATATTGGGATTCACCATTTGCCTAAGGAGACAAGCCCTTTGGCCCCCATCATTTGGTTTTCCCATTCATCGGTTTACCCAAAGCAAGGATCATCTATCTACAGGCATCAAACCCTTTGGTCACCCTATTAATTGAATCCTTGATAACCAATTCCATACCCCTTGGTAGGGCAACTCTTGAAACAAAAACACTAGTTTTCATTGTATTATGTTACTGAGACAAATCACCCATACAACCAAAACACTCTCAATCGTTTTTGTCTAATGTGTTGTTAAGATGCTATACAAAAAGGGGAAAATGTAGACACTAAAAATCTACTCTCTATCATCTCTAATATCAAAATTCATTCACAATGATCAAACAATTAAAATACGCTACTATATCATTTCATCTCGATTCAGGACACACCTTGACCTAAGTCACCCACTTGTACTCTTTAATTAATTAATTAATTTAATTAACACCCACATTTCCTAAGTCATCACACCCCTATATCTAAACAATTGATTAAATAAATCAATTTCCTATATTATACCTCACCCTCACACCTCACCATGAAAACTCCTCCTAACTCACTAGTTGTAACTAGTTTAAATAAGAAACCTTCTAAAAATATTACCCTAACCACCTCTAACTTATCCCTATAACCACTTCTCACTTCTCACTAGTTAGGACTAAATTAACTTAGAAACCTTCTAAAAAAACCTCCACATTTATCCTAACCAAATTAATCCTAATTTGAGTCCATCCCACTAAGTATCTTGACCTCACTCAAAATATCTTGCAAATCAAGTTCAAAATGGAAATAAAATCACTCTTGTCATCCCCTAACTCGAATTGGTGAGATCATCTGGGATTCCCACAGTCCTTTGGTGATCTATATAAAAACATTTCTCTACATCTTTGTAGGAGGATTTCATAGGGATTTCACATCCATCCATAAACAACTTCTTGTGTTTACGAGTCTAAGATTTTCAACAGAGCACCATTACTAATATACTACATTAAAGTGATTATCATATAATCAAGTATCATTGTCAAGACATATTGAATCCATTTTACTCCTTTTCCACCTAAAATATGATATATTTTCAATCATTCCCCAAGTTAAAATTTCTCTCATTAATTTAGGTTTCCATTTTGAGGTAATTATTATTGTTTTCCTATCGCTAGTTTATTTTAAAGATTAAAAGTCATTAACAACCAAAAATAATTGAATTATATCCTTTATGTATCATTCTATTAGAATTCACACTAATCATTGGCGATTTATAGAATCGCATGTGGTTCCTACACAGTTCATTTCTTTCATAGATTTATCTAGATTTGTTTAAAAATCTATATCTATTTCCCTTGATTTCTAACATACTATCAAGTATGTATGTTATCGAATGGCCATAAGAGGTATTAATCATCTTATTACAAATATCAACTCACTTGCCGATTGTCAACACCGTTTACTTTGGGAGAATTATGACCTATTGTATGACATAGAACTGTGTGCCATACATGAAACTCCTCTTTATAGGTTAGAAGCCATATTTTCCTCTACCTAAATAATTCATGAAGCCACTGAGGATATATGGGAATCATATTACAAAGTTAAACACATACAAACATACCTTTCCTAGTTTGATTACAACCACAAAGTGGGATTCAACATCCCTAAGGACACCAACACTACATCTAAATCTAACATTGAGAGTAACACTAGTGTTGTAGATACTAATTCCAACTTCGTTCACCAATATGATACGAAGGAGGAGATCTCTCGAGTTCTTTTTGAAAGACTAAATCTCAGAACCTAACTCAGACTTCATCGAAGATGATGACTTTTCATGTTCCGTAAGCTATAACTTTTTAGAAAACTTAGACAATGACCTAGATTCTGATTTTAGGTTCTAGGATTCTTTTCATTATCAAGCTGATATATGTAATAATCTAAATAAGTGATAAAAATTTGATCACACTTTTCCATCTATCTTATATTGTGTCACCTTTTTCATGAATAAGCTTAAATGTATTTAAAAGTGGGTTTACATCCACATAAGGAAGTCTTTTGGCTTATGGGAACTTGCCTTTGCCAAATAACCCGCCTAATTATTTTACTAATTCCATATTTTTTAGTGTTTGTGCTTGCAGACTTAATCACCACAAAAAATCTTAATCCATCCTTCATAGAGCACAAAATAAACATCAACATCATCTATGGGTAGCTTTGAAAACCCTTCCATGATCGAGGTTGATCTGGTTTTACCCCTTTGATATTATCGACTAAACTACAAGGTAGAATTGACATCAACAACCTCGTTTTGGGGATCATTTATCTTTGATCTTTTATCCATATATCTCTTTTAAACTCGTGATTTTTTCCCTTTTGGTTCATTAATGCTTAGTATGAGGGGGAGAACCTCATCATATAATTATGCATCATACATTTATCACATCTTATTTTTTTCTCATGGTTTGTCTCAAACCGTTCAACTAAAAAGGGTAAAATGTAAACACCTAAAATTAGCACCCCTTCATTATCACATCATTACCATTTTATCCATTAAATACTTATCCTAAGTCTTAATTCCCCCCTTTATATTTACTCCCCGTAAATATTATTCTATCAGCTGTAAAATCCTATTTTATTCCTCTTAAAACCACCCAAAACCACTTACAAACTACAAAAATTAAACAAACCAAAAAAATCCTCCCAACCATTTTACAACCTCCCTGACCCATATAACCATTTTCCAACATATATCCTTCAATAAAACAAACAAAATCTTGATTTGGGAGGCGGTTGCAACCTTTTTCCTATAAAACCTAGAATTGCTAACAATTCCCAAAATCACCAGTAATTCTCCACTAGTTATTAAAAACTCTATATAAATGAGCTCCATGCCTCCATTTGAGGTTAGCTTATAGGTGGACATGACCTTAGGACATCATATTACATTTTTCTTTGTATCATATCCCGTCACAGAGTCATCTATTTTCCCAATAACGTTCAAGGAACCAACAATCTCTTCTTCCACGTATGAAGGTCATCCGGACACCCAAGAATTAACTCAATAGACTTCTTGCATCCAAAATCTTCCTCTCTCAAGTAATATCATCTTCTAATTTCCATTCATCAATTTATACAAGGTAAGTGGTTTCCCTTTCTTCATTACATTATTATGCATCATATCCAAGCTTAAATCAACATTTTTAGCATTCCTTTCGAGTCCCATATTCATCCATTATCAACATGTACATTTTTACAAAATCAGCTGATGATTTCTAGAATCACTGACAATTCTTTGAATAATCGATGATGATTTCCCAACCACTAATGATTCCTATCAAAAAGGTATTTTGACCCCTAAGCTTTCTTTTTATACATTCAGATCACATAATCTATTACCACAAGGCCCTTCAAGTTTTTTTCCAATCATATCAAGATCCTTTGATCCATATTTAGCATTTTATCAATTATCTAAATCAAATTTATCATCTTGCTCACCTTTGTGAGTACACAACTATCCACATCCTTGCTCCTTTGAGCCATTTTTGATCCCTAGACTCCCTTTGGATTAGGTATCACCATTAGACCATCATATATCCATGGACCACGTTAGTCCCTTTTCCTTTTCATTTTTGGTTATATCGTATGTTTTATCATTTTATCTTATCATTATCAGATCAATTTCTTGAACATGGATTGGCATCCTTACAAGGAAGTCCATTGAATTTTGGGTCTTGACCTTTTATAGGAAATTCTTCATATATATATACATACATATATATATATATATATACATATATATATACATATATATATATATATATATATATCTAATCCCATCGTCTTCTTAGTGTTTGTGATCTATAGGTTCCTCCATCAACAAAATAAGGAAGGAGCTTCCATCCATCATCATCAACAATCATCATCTACTGGTGTATCGATAAACCCCACGTCTTCCGAGGTTGGTATTTTTTTGTTATTTCACTTTGTTAATTCAAGTAGAAAGGTAAAAACAACTCTCAAAAATTTAATTCATTCTTACCTTTCCCTTGACGAAATTGTGTGATTGAAGAGAGAAATTATAATGAAGTTAAAAGAGTTAGTGCTAAGAAAAAATTAGAGAATTGAGACAAACCATAGTAGAGTGTACACTACCTTGAGTGTGAAATGTCCTTTAGTGGAAGTGGAAGAATGAAGAGAAGGCATGGAGGTAAGAAATGATAAAGGATTGGGGTTTTGAGTTTGAATTCGAAGAGCTAGAACTAGGGAATGAAGTTAAAACATTAAGAAAAATGGTTTGAGTAAGGGAAAGGGTTGACAAAAGTACCTAGATGCTCAACACTAGGGTACATGACTTGAGAAAAAAGTTCATTTGGAACCTAGGGCACTTATTCTCTAAAAATTTGAGGGTTGAGTATCTTAAGAATTTAGAAATGGCACCAAAAAGGCTTCTACTGATCAAGTAATTAACTAAAAACAAGGGACATAAGAATGTTGTTGATAATTAAGAAGAGGAATGGTTCTCTAAAATGTTGTATCCACGAAGTTGTTTTGAGAATCCATATGTATCTTATTTGACAAAATTCAAGATAATTGATTACAAAAATCACATTGAAGCCTATGAAGGAGAAATAAGAAAAGATGTGATGAAGGAACTATGTCGAGAGGACAATAGATGGGAAACTAGTTACTGATGACAATGTAAAGAAGGACTTGGAAAGTGCATGGGTGTTCCAGTTATATGAGATACCTTATTTTGGGAACCTATAGAGCCTTTACTTGGTGGTTAATGTTATGATTATATGAATACTTATTCTATTTCAAAAGAAGGAGGATGCACATAAATAAACAATTTATTGGGAGGGTGACATGATTTCACATTACTAGAGAATAAATCTATCTAAACTTGGAATATGATGCATTAATGGAGGCTAAAACTAGTCTTTTCAACTATCGAGAGGGAAGTGTGTGTTCATAATCACTAGCATAACCAATCCGGGAACAATGTAGTAGCGCGCTAGGTGAGTTACAAGTTGGGTGTGTCTAAATGTTGACTGAGCTAAACAAAAAATGGTTACATGTCATGCACAAGATGTGTCAAAAACCCTCTATAACATTGCATTATACATTTCTTAAGGGATAGATAAGGAGGCATTGACCCGGGTAAGTAAAGGTGAAAAGATAACCTTGGGCATAATTCTTTGTTTAATTGACTTTTGGGAGATTGGGGTAACTAATTTCCAAAGGATAAGATGTGGATCTATCCTATCAAGAAAAAGTCTCCCACAAAAGGTTTGTAGAGTTCCCGTGATGGGGTAATAACCAATTCTTGCAAGTTGAATGTGGATAAGTGGTATAGAATAATGCACCAAGCATTTGAAAATGAGTGACATACCCAGGGATTTTCCCTCACTATTATAAAATAAGGAAAACTTTATAGTACACCATCACTTCTACCTTGGTATGTTCTTGCTTACATTAGAGAAATGGGCCATTGGTTAAATTGCCTTTTTCCTTCACGGTAAAGTTCTCTTAGGCTTTAGTAAATAGGATAAAGGAAGCATGTACGCTGAATTTAGATGCGGACAATGTTGATTCAGACTACCATACCCTATGCCAGACCTATGTCTATTCATTAAAGTTGACATATGTGGAAATAATAGAGTCTAAAAAAATAGACTGAGCCCCACAAATAGTGTACTTGGTAAGCATGTATTTAAAATATTCATTTATCTCAGGCCTAAGTTAAAGGACAAGAAGCACCTCAATGAACTAAATGTTCATCTCTCGCAGCCTCCATAGAAAAAATAAAACATAGGAGTTCCCAAAAGAAGATGCAGGGTGAATCCCCCTTCTAAAGAAGAAGAATAGGTAGAATATGAATTGGAAGGCTATTAAATAGATGTGGAAGAATAAGATACCTTGCTCATCTAGATTTGAAAGAAGAAAATGAAGTGGAAATGTAAAGTAGAGAGTAAAGGTTTTAGTACCTTGAAGGATCCTATGAAGTCACCATTGGTCACAACAACCAAACCAAGTCCATGAAATACCAAGAAAATTTCTCCAAGAAATAAGAAACAAAGAGTGGTTTCTAATGAAGAATATGAAGGGGAGTTAGAGAAGAAGATGACCGAGGAGGATTTGGCAAGAGAGAAAAAGCCCCTGGTAATCCATAATTTATATGAGGATGATAAAGTGCCTACCCGAGAAGAAGAGGATCCAAAGGATGAAACCTTCTAGGATGATGAAGAGACCTGCAATGCACACAAGAAAGGATCCATGAGTGATGAAGAATGAGAGGAAGAGCCTAAGAAGGATGAAGAAGATGAAGAGGGTAATGTGGAGCAGCCAACAGATGATAAATTAGACATTATTAGGGGTGATGAAAGTAACTTGCCCCTAAAAATTTCACAAGAGATGTCAAAGGGAAACATGGGTGACAGGAGAAAAAGACAAGAACCTCTCTAGGAACCCTAGATAAGATACATAGATGATCCCACCAAGGTAATAAGATAAAGGTTTTAGATAACAATGTCGAATGAGGACATCTTTGGATGGGAATTGATTGATCAAGTTGGGGCTTTCACGCAGATGAAGAAAATGTTTTCATGGAGCATGTAGACACATGTGAAGGAACCATAGTTTTAGATAAATAAGAAATCATACTCAAAGATGCACCTAAAGAAGGATTGAAATATATTTCTCATAACCATTGATCCTAGAGAGTTGTCTAATGATAAATCCTACAATTCCCTCAATAAAATGGCCTCAAAAGTTACACATAAGATAAAGGGGATGTAATAATATTTATTCGGGGTAGGAAGGATAAAGATAAAGAGATTTAGAGGCTCAAGGAGGAAGTAAGGGATCCAAATAATCTCACTGTGGATGTTTATGATAAAGTGGGAGATATAAAAAAAATCATCATGATCACATGCCCTGAACTAGTGGAGGAGGCCCAGGATGTGTATTCCACAAAGTTTGAATATTTAGACGACCGGGCACACATGATGTTGATGTAGAGGAAGCATGGGAAATTGAAAATGGATGAATAACTATTCAAGTTAAAGAAAAATAATAAGGAAGTAGTTGAGCGAGAAGATAGAAAAATATGAAGATCTAATCGAGAGAGGTAAAGGTGGCCACAAAGAAGAAAGAGTTTATGTTTAACAATTTCCAATATTTTAACCCCAATTTAAGAGTGCATAGCACTAAGGAAGAGGAGGAGATAAACAAAATATAGGTGACTATGAAGGATAATAAGGTTGGGCGCAAGAAGGTCATGCAAGAGGTCACAGAGAAAAGGGAACTAATAAAGGCCATAAAGGATACACTTGTTGAAAAAACCCAAGGAGACCCACCTAGAGGTATTACATAAGATGGATTCACTAGAGGGTGTGATTTCAGACCATGATGTGGTGGTAAAGGAGTTAAAGGATAAATATGACAACCCTTGAGAAAATATTCGGTATCATTGAGGCCGCACTAGACAAAGACATTAAGGAGCTCGTAGGATGGAAGGAGTTAGAGAATATTTTTAACAAGGATTTTCTAAAGGTTCTCCATCCACCTCGGGATTAGGTTTGTATGGGTGTGCATATCATAAATTTGTACTCTTTGATTCATTGGGTAAAATCCCCTCCCATTCTTTATTCATTCATTATTTAGTAATTCTTGAAGGAACATTATTTTTTGTGATATTGTCGAGGATGGATAATACTCCTAGTGTGGGGTAATGTTGGTAAGATAAAATGGCTAAGTACTATCCTTGTGTGAGAGTTGGAATTCACACGTAGGGGTGTGAGAAAGGAACAAGAAAGAAGGTGTAAAGGTACATACATCACACGGGAAACAAGTCGGTGTGCAAGGGTTCACGTGCATGTAGAACATTTGGTACATAGCCAATTTTCAGGATGTGGCTAAAAGTAGACAAAATCAAGTTGGTGCGTGGCACAAGCCAATACTATAAATAAGGAAAACCACATGTAGGTAAGGATAGAGACAACACATGAGGACAGCCTATTTACAAGATTGAATAAGATAAATACAAGTTATTTATAGCTCGATCTATTGTTAAAAAAGAGTTGAGAAAACATGCAGGTTAAGAATAACACACCTATTATTATGAAAGGTGCATGTAAGTGGTGAAGGTAAAGTTCCCACCATGTATAAATAGGTGTATTACTCCTTGTATTAGATGATTTTTGTGATACACCTTTGATGGGAGTTGGATGAATTTATGTGGTATGTAAGACATTTTGTATATGTGTATGGTCCATCATAATGATGTAACTACACTTTGGATGTAATCATATTATTTATTATGTAATCAATTGTGTTTATGATGGATAATTTTGTTTGGGTAGAAAATATTACCATGTATGAATATGGTATATTGGGAATACAAGTGTTGTTGATCATTCTTTATG
This sequence comes from Taxus wallichiana var. yunnanensis, assembly GCA_018340775.1. Taxonomy (NCBI): domain Eukaryota; kingdom Viridiplantae; phylum Streptophyta; class Pinopsida; order Cupressales; family Taxaceae; genus Taxus; species Taxus wallichiana. The sequence goes on along the minus strand of CM031244.1, from coordinate 203,261,092 downwards.
TTGATTGAGTTTCCTTATTATATGTGTTGTCAATTTGTTACGTTATTTTTATCTTCTTACATGTATGGTTATGATGAATATGCATGTCTAACATCTTGATAAGTTAAAAAATGAGGTACTTGGTGGCTGCACATGCTTCAAGTTAGCGTTTAGATTGTCGGATGAAGTTCAGAATGCCTAGCTAAATCTTGGTTAAAAAAAGACTACATTCATTTTCTATCACTCTAGGCATGCAAACAATCATAAGATTTATGCCCTATCTTTCCACACATGTAACATGTTTCATTTAATATATGATCTCTTCTACATCCAAATTATCATCAATCCCTAGATACATTTATACCTCATTGAAATATTCCTTCACTTAATGGCATTCAATTTCACTCACTTTCACTCTATACATAGTTTCGTCTTCCTTTACCTTATCTACATCCTTACATGTTTATCCCTTTCTACGAGAAGTGTTATATTGTTTTCATGATTTTTTTAATTTTCCCTCAAATCATATTGGAAATATTTTTACAATGAACTTACTTAAACTTAATGAAACCATCCTTAATTGCAATATTCAATTTATCCACATCGGTAGATATATTCTCCATGTCATCTACCAAATTGTGAGAGAAAGTGAGAACAAGAATCAAGTTGGATAACATGCACATGAATCGAGTTTCACTTTGACCCTACTAGCACCTTGGGAAAATCCCCAAAATGACAAAAGTTAAACTAGTTTTCTTTATTCATGTGCTTGAAATTTTTTATTTTATTTTGGTGAACTTCTTTATTTTGGTAGCAGAATGTCTTATATTTTCTTCTTTCTATGACCGTGTTTTTGGACCTTCTCTTTCTGAGTTAAGTGTGTTTAACTCTCTTTGGTCCTATCTCATTTTTTGCTTCATTTTGTGGGCTATCATGATGTATTATCTAATATAAGGCCTCTGAAGCCCATCATTTTTTACCTAATCTAATAAAAACTGATTTTCACCTAAATGGAAGGGTGATGAAGTTATATGAGAAAGAAAACATTCAACCATGAAATGTGCATGCAATATAAAAGGGCTTACACATTCTCATGGATCTAAAAAAAGGAGTACAAATAGGAGTTTTGTGTAATTCCAATGCAAGACAATCATACCTTTATAAGGGAGAAGAGAAGTTACATTCTAGAAATGGAAATGAACTCTTTTATGATGCACTGACACACATTGATGCATGTGAAGGAATCTATTATGGAATATGGCATACCCCCTAAGAAACCTAATACCTATGATTACACCTAAGTGAGATGACTCACCATGTGATGTAGAAAATTTCACAAGATCAAAATGGAAGTACACATGCCAACAACCCCCTTCATCATAACATAGGATGAGGAAACAATTCAAAAATGAGAAATGGGTTTTGACAGCTATGTCTAATGAGGTACCCATGCACAACAAGGATCTAAAGTAGTGGAGGAAAACCCGATGGGAAAATATCTCATCCTAAAAGAGATGAAAGACTCCCTAAAAACCTAAGAAAGATTCCTCAAATGGGTCCTAGAAACTAAAGGCCTGATAAGGTACCCATATACAAAATGTAATATCTTTGGAATAATAAGAAGAGAAGAAATGGAAGGAGATAAGAGAGACAAACAAAGATGTGAAGCCACAACTAGATCTGAAATTTGTAAGTCTAGGAAGTGTCCAACAAGAGTGCCGATGTTGTGGTCCTAAGACTAGAAAATGAATAAGATCCATCCACATTGAATAGTTTTCCTACCATTGGGAAGGAAATAAATGGAGTAATGGAATTTTCACACTCCGTGAAGGAAACCAAAGGTAACAACACAAAGAACTCTAAATCTAGTCCATTGAAGTGTGATATAGGTCTACAAAATGAGTACACAAGAACCGAAGGTAATACCACAAACGTAGAAATGTGAGAGAGAGAGATGAACATCCACTAAAATAATGTCCAAGTGAAGTGAAAGAAAAGAAACAATTCCCACAATAGTATAAAAAGGATCCACAAGATAAGGTGGATCAATGATGATATCTGAAAAATTAGAAGTGATAAGATTCCTATAAGGGGCACTCCTAACAAAGGAGATGAAGGAATCCTAGGAAACACCTGTAGAAAGATGACTAACACCTTGTCTTTGCATCACAAGTAAGAACTACAAAGAGAAAATGAAGAAGTGGCAGATACTCATTTCAAAAGGGTGGCTTGATAAACAAAAGAGAGATGTATGACATGTATGAATCATCAACACATAAAGGAGGAGTGAAAATTTCCTAACACATTGGAAGTGGAAAGGAGGCAAATGTAATGATGGTATGAGTCTAGGAATGATATTGCTTTATGTACGATGGGATAAGAGGGGTGTCAACATTCTCTGAAATATGGATGAGAGAAGGAGGACAAGGGTCCTTTATAGTACTCTTTTCATCATAACTAGAAGAGCGATCCTGGTCATCGGGAATGAGAACAAGAAAGTTTGTGTTAGCATATCTATCATCACATGTATATGAGAGGAGATAATTATATTAGTAGGAAAAGCAACAATGGTAATCTCTAAAGGGTCTCTAAATGAGGACCGAATAATTATACACATAATGTGAGGACACCTTCGCATGTGCCACATGATGGTGGAGAGGCTTGCAAATGTACGTCAAAAAATGAACAATGACCATACTACAAGTATCAATCTAGTCTTCAAGCTGATTATGATCATTGGGGGCATGTACTTTTCTATACAAGTAGAGATATATTTCATCATGAGTGAGAAAACATTCCATGTTCGAACTCCATAGTGCATAGTTAGCTCTACCAAGAAGAAGAGGCGGAGACTAGAATGCATAAATGGTCCTATGAAGTGTAGGTTTGGGAAAATCAATCTCCATAGTGCATCCGTGAAGAGAACAAGAAGGGAAGAATGTAAGAAAAGAAAGGAACAAGAAAACAAACAAGGTTTTAAGACATTGTATTAATTTGAGAATGTGTCTACATGTAATACAACACCCAAGAACAATGATAACTCCCAATGTGTGGCACTTTATAAATAATGTGTTAATTACAATAAGATGTTTTCATGTGACATGGGACATTGACCACTCAACTTACAGTAGGTGATGAATTATGTAAGAGTGGAGGCCACAATAAGTATTAGTCGAAAGTAGAGGAACAACATGTAAACATGCGCAAAAGGGCATAACCAAGGAATAAGGGGAAAAAATAGAGTTCAATGTGAGAAAAATTATCTCACGTCGCATAAGGGGATCTCTTACCACAAGGTTGTGGTTGAAACACTCACTAGCCCACAAGCAAAGAATAGCACTATAATGCAAAAATGACTCAAAATGAGTCAAACGGGTCTGAAACATGAAAACGATCTCCAAAATGCACACAAAACCAATAAAACTTCCAGAAAGACCTAGAAGCCAAAAAAACACGCTACACACTCCCAAAAATGGTCAATGGAAAAAAATGTCTAGTAACCCTAGTTTTGGAATAACTTTTTCCCAATTTTACTTATTTTTGGAAAGGAAGATAAAAATAAAAATGGGCTCTAATTAAGAAACAATGATTTCCTTAATTAATTTCTAAAAACCACTAAATGACCTCTAAAAAATACATCACCCACTAATTTAGTTAAGACTTTAACTTGAATAAACCCACATTAAGTTGATTAAAGACTAGCCAAAAATCAGTTTAAAAGGGTAAGAATGTGGGTCAAAGGAGGTGGGAGAGGAGGTTTCTTAGGTGAGCCATGTGGTGGTTTGGCGAGCTGGGTTACAGAGACTCCATACTGGAAGGGGTCGACACAAAACGATAGAGGATCGACGCATGAACTAGGTTTACTAGATAAACGCATAGAGAGAATAGTGAGGGATTGGGAAATGGTAAAATGAATAGTGATTTGGACTCATGCGGAGATCGAGGACAAGTGAGGATCTCGATGCATGACACATGAAGTTGAGATATAGTTTTTCGTGAAGGGCAAGGGTGGGCATGTGGTGACGAGATGATAGGACAAGGTAACGTGATTATTTTGACACGGTGTGAATGGTTAACTCATAACGCATGGAAGTCTCAAACTAGGGGTGGTGTAATGACATTACAACACATAATGTAGAAGAGCATTCTAAGGAGGGATCAAACAAATGCTAGAGTATCCAAGGTAGCCAATGAACCAAGGTCGAGGGCCATGCTAGCAGGTGTGATCATGACACGAGAGAGTTTAGTTTGACTTGTATGGAAGAAACTGACTTTGGTAGGAGATGGTAACATGACACAAAGATCTTTGAAAAAAATGCATAGGGGCCTAATTTTGCGGGAAGAATTATCCGAGAAGACCGAATAGAGGGATTAAGTGGGGATGCAAAGTAGAAAAATAAAACCAATACACACACTAAAAAAACAAACTCACATGCCAAAGTAGTTCCAATCAAGGGAAGTCAGACCAACTCATAGAAAAATGATGCAAATGATTTCACCAATACACAACTCACAAGAGGAGGAGCTTGATAGAGTGAGTTGGGTGTAGGAGAGAAGCTCAACAAGGAGCTCGGGAGATAAAAACTAATTTGGGAGGGGCAAGAGGAGACCGAATGGAGCAAGGGATATGGGTGGAATTGATTAGTAGTGTAGAGGTAGGGAGCATAAAAGGGAAGGAAGGGCCATATTTTCAAAAACAATGATTTTTTTAATGAAAACAAAAAAAAAGCCATAAATACCTCTAAACTTCTTTAATGCCAAAGTTAGATATAAATAGGAAAAATTAGCTAGAAAAACCTTAAAACTCTAAAAAACTCTAGAAATGACCTATAAATGTACAGAAAAACACACATAAACAAAAAAACTCCACAAAAACCAAGATTATCTGAATTAATGCAAGTAAAGCATGATGGAATAACAATTATGAATTTTGTACACGAAACAAGTAAGAAAATTAAACTGAGAGTAGTTGGTAATAGAAAACAAAGAGTGGAGTGGATCCCAACAACATGCTCTAATACCATGTGATAGAAAGAGAGAATGAAAATCAAGCGCGATAAAGCACACATCAATCAAGTTGCACTCGAATGGTAGCATGACGAAGTTCCATTAGGAAGAAACAATTCAATCATGAAATGTGCATTCAAGAGAAAAGTGTCTACTCATTTTCATAGATCTGAAAAAAGGAGTAAAAATAGGAGTGTTGTGTAACTCCCAATGCAAGACAATTATACCTCCTCAAGTGGAGAAGAGGAATCACATTCACGAAATGGAAATTAACTCATGTACTACCCACTTACACACACTGATGCATATGACAAAATCTAGCATACCCCTAAGACACATAAGCCCTATGACATCACCTAAGAGAGATGGCTCTCCATGTGATGTAGAAAATTCCACAAGATGAAAAGACAAGTACTCACACCAACATATATGTCTTGATTGAATGGTGGGTCAATAAATCTCCTCATTGGATGATTTCATAATAATTTCTCTATATCACAAAATCTACAAATTATTAAGAAAATAGACTTGATAATTTATATTAAAAAACTTCATCCTCAACTTTTCCACCAACATATCTCACATCTTAATATTTTTATTTCCATGTTGCACTCTCTTTTTTTTATATGCACCCACCAAACAGACACATGACCTTTTAACCGTGCACACAAATTTAGACTTCCTAGGATCTTGCATGTCATTATATTCCAAATATTTCTCCATCTCAGTTATCTAATCCATTATGTTTACTATTTCTAAGCTATGAAAATATCAAGAGGTATTCAATCTAGGGTTATTACCCATTCTACTAATTACAAATAATAGTATATTTTTAAGACCATATTTTGTTTCATTTTCCTCTTCATTTGCATTCATTTTCAAAACATGTACTCCTTGTTCTATGTGACCACCTTCATCATTTTTTTGATATTTCACAATAACACGTATTTTATTTTGTCTTACGTGGCATCGAAGTCAACTTGCATAGTCTTAATAAATTATCTAAATCCTCAACTCTCATACCCTAGTTGTGGCATCCTCTAAAATTAATTTTCCTCCTATATTCTATTATATACCTTTTGAAACTCAATATTGATTACTACCACAATATTTACCCAAAAGTATTCTTTTGAGGAAGATGCATACAACAATTTTATTCCCATATTTATCAAAATGGAAAATTACCAATGATTTTCTTTTATATTTACACATTCTACCTAAAAAAATCTTGTTGCAAGATGTCTTCAATACCCTTATACCAATAATTTACATTTTCAAATGAAAAAAATTCCTATGTCACTTTCTCACCTTTTCCTTCATAGTTACATGTCAAAAAATGTTTGTAATGATTTTCTACCCACAATCGCAAATGTGGAAAAACACAAAGATTTTTTTCTTCCTCCACTCATAAGGAAAGAAATCATAGTATCTTATACCTAATGACACAAATGAGTTTAGGGTTATCAATGAAGAGAGACCTTACACAAAACATGAAAAAAATGCATGTAAAAAACAAACCAAACAAAATAGAAATTATACATGTGGGAAGATCAATAAAAATAGATTTAAAAACTTAAACAATAATAATAATTTATTCATAAACTCATATGATTAACACATTCAAACTGATTACCAACAATTCATAATCATATCGGATGATTAAAAAATCATCATTTACTTACCAATCTCACTATCTATTAATACTCAAGCTCACATCCACATTATGTTCTTAAAAGTAAATACTTGAGGTCTTCTATTGATATTAATTAATATCTCTTTTTCTAAGATGAGATTTTCTTATATATTCATCTAATGCCACACTTTAAGAATCATAATCTTACATTCAAATGAAAATTCATAATATTAATAGACCCGATACACAACCATTCGTCCTTTTAAAAACTTGCATCCTCAAACATTAAATTATCCAATATTTAAGGCTTCAAACAACCTTACATTATTCCAAAACTCTAGATAGCATTGTGCAACTTTAGTAGCACTTCACAACTTCAAAATTATGATCTTATTACTCTACATATTTAATAAACTTATGGGGATATCTGTGTATTCTAGAGAAACCAATATATTCTTAAAGATATTCAAAGGGTTTGAGTGGTTTGTACAAAGGATTACAAAAAAAAATTATGTTGTGGGAAAATTATGTAATAGACTTGACATTGTGTAGAATAGTTATGTACTATGTAATATACTTTTGCACTCTACTTAATGCAACAATTCACTTCACGACCCACCAATAGTGGCTTTCTTCACCACGTGATCCACCAATAATAAAAATTCACAACATAATGTAAACACAAACCGAATCCAAATGTTCAACTAATTTTGGTTGGGAAAGGATTACCTATAAACCTAGTTGTTGCTACATCATTAACTTAGATAAATCATCAACTTTTTCTCCCTAATTTTGGTTTCCCTAAGAACATTCCTCCTATGTGTATTATAGTCTCTCTAATGAATGTGACATCCATAATCCTTCACCCATTCTATCTAATAATTACTTATTAGATGTCCGAAGCAATTTTCTACCCACCCTCACAAAAGTGGAAAACCTCTAATACTTTTTATGTAATCCTTACATATTATACCAAAGAGTTATTCATTGTAAGATGTCATGATTATTTTCTACCCATACTTACAAATTTAGAAAATCACCAATATTTTTGTGCCAACACTCATAAGGAACCAAACTATAATTTGATACTAAATTACAAAAACATAGTTAGTGTGATAAATCAAGAGTCTTCGTAGACCACATAGTCATTAGAATTATATGTGAAAAACATACAAATAATGTATACAATAACATATACTTGATTTCAATAACAAATAAATTTATCAACAAGTTGTATTCATATACTCATAGAGGAATAATACACACATAGTTTGATCTTTATAAATATAGTCAATACACCATATAATCATTTTCTCTAAAAATAACACTTCTCTAAGCCATAATATTTCATCATTTTTGAGTTTGGTATAAACTTACCATAAAACTTCTTCTCTAAGGAAATAAATATTTGTTTATATAACCAACCAATTCCATAACTTTAATACTACAAATAATATGATATTTTCGTTCAAAAGAACTAATATAGATTCAAATATCCTTTCCAAGATTTTATAGCAATTAATCTTCCTTTAATGCTACATGGATTTCAAACAAACTCATAGTATTCTATAGCTCCAAATAGTACTTTACAAATTCAATTCAAACTTTGTAGTACTTTGTGGCTCCCCTTATCCTTAAAAAGATCTTGATAAACCGACACAATTTCTATAGTGTTTTATATAATCTGTAAATTATTGTAAGACCTTCTAATATCTTATTTTGGTTTTACATAGACTACAAATGACTACACAAATATTGTAAAGTATTTCACATATTGTGCAATAGAATAGAAATTGTGCAATAATACTATGCACTATAATAACATTTAATAATAGTTTTACACGCTTCATTTCCAAAACAACCCTCCAATAAAAAAATCAAAACATAATACAAATAACTAACTCAAACTATTTTTCATTGATCTAAGATTACCTACAAACCTAGAAGCTCCTATATCACTCTCTTATTCCTATCTTAGATTATTAATATTTCTTTCCATGGATCTCACTTTTTCTTAGTGGAACCCTTTTATACAACATTTAGGATAGATATGTCATTCTTACCACCTAATGGCACCCTTTTATATATAGATTTTGCTTGATGTGTAATGAAACCTTAGTTCTAATAAGTTCTTATACTTATGTACCCTTCATCATTATGTGTAAATTTACCTTTTAGATCCAATACAACCTCATGAAAACATGACCATTATCCATAGCCCAAAATTTATTTTGGGCCAAAAAATTATATGTGTATTGGATTTATAGTGTAGGAGATTTCGATTTCATGGGAAATCAGATATAAACAAAGCATAGTCGAGAGTTGTTTTTGATTTTTTTACCTATTTTTCGATGTTTTCATGCCACACAAACTAATGAGGGATACATAACATTAAGGTGAACCATTTAATTCCGTGTGAGATATGATAGTATTTCAACATCATATGTAAAGGCATGGATTCAAGCCATCTCACTTTGTATCCACTCATTCTACCTTAATTATGTTTAAATAAATAATTTGTGTTTTAACTTTAGGATTCATTTGGGTGCCTTGCATTTGTTAGTGTGTGTCATTGTAAACATCGTTTGGATAGTCATCTCACTTAGGTGAGGTCATAGGTCTTAGGTGTCTTAGGAGCATGAAAATTTTTCTCATATATTTCGTCATATGCATCATTGTGTACGTTATTACATCATATAGAGTTACTTTCCATTTCAGGAATGTAACTACTCTTCTACACTTGAGGAGGTATGATTACACAAATTGGTGGTTACACAACACCCCTATTTATACCCCCTTTCTTTAGATTTGTGATAAGATGGGAGAGATAGTCTATCTGTATGTATATTTCATGGTTGATTTCTTGTTTACTCATGAAACTTTTTCACCTTGTCCTTTGAGTGTAACTTGGTTGATGTGCGTGTTATTCTACATGATCCTCATTTTTCACTTTCTCCATCATGGTATCAAAGCATATTGTTGGTATCTATGCCACTATTCATTTTTTTGTCTACTACTCTTAGTTCGTGATCTTATTATTTTTTTGCACAAGTTTTGTAATCGATATTCCATTTGTGCGTTATTTACAATGATATGGTTTTATTCATGTTTAATCTTGTTTGGGTTTTCTATTTATGCTTGGTTTTTGTCTTTCTCGATTTTACAGGCTTTGCATGAATGTTTAGGAATTTATCACGGGTTCATTGTGCAAGTTTTGAGGTTTTAGTGTATTTTTTGGGGTTTTTGACAGTTATCCTAGGGCATAACCCGTCCATAGCTCACCAAGTTGGGAACTAATTTATCCTAGCTCTCCCTCCTTCCCTTTGTAGTTAATCTTCCTTGTTTACCACCTTTGACCCACTCGGGATGTTTCCACCTTGTTCTATGAGCTTGAATTGGCTTTGGTGTCTTGCTTAAGTTTTAACCTCTGCATCCAGCTTTCGACCGCATGATGGATGTCATCATCTTACTCTTGTATATTTCCCTTCATCTTTGTGCATTGGTCATTGGCACCCATCCTACTCATGCTCCCAGAACCTTAAGTGCATTTTTGGCTCCTTAACCCAATTGATTTTTCATTTTCATTGTTGTTCCCACTTTTGTGTCTCATCCTATCTACATATATATCACATCGTGCTTCAAATTTTGTCATATCATTTAGCCCTACCTCAATGCTGCATCCTATGAACTCATCCCATCTTGACCGTTTGGAATTGACCATTCCGACCTGCTCTACTACCTCACCTTCAATTCTCTACATTATGCATTTAGCCTTGTGTTACATTCTTTGTTCACCTTGCCGTGTGGAGGACCCTACAACTCGGTGACACATTCTTCACAACTCATGTCATATTCACTTGTAGTAAAATACCACTAGCTCAAAGCATGTGACATCCTTCCATTGCAATCTAAATTCAGTTGTTCCCCCTTAGATCAACATGTGTGTCACCTCTGATCACCTTGGTATGAACTCACCCCTCTGGCTCACCCATCATCTCAACATGTGGAATCACCCATACAATTGGTGCCAACTCCTAGTGTGATTCACTCTCTAGCTTGACACATAACTTTCCACTTCAACTCGGCATTTGGATCATTGCATCTCCCACACATCTCGTTGTTGACTCATCAATATTTCCATGCATCCCACCTCTATTGCTTGGCCCTACAACTCACCCCGTAGATCACCGAGCTAACCTTGCTCCCTTTGATCCCAAGGTCACTTCTTACCATGTTTTGATTTTTTTAATCAAAATTTTCCTTTTAAAGGAAACTTAATTAAAATATTCATCATTAAGGGGAGTACCATTTTTTTGCTTCATTATAGGGTCATTGGGATTTTTTGAGCCATGTTTTTAGCTCATTGACATTTTAGTGATCATTTTCACTTACTGACTAGTGAGAATTTCCACCATAACCTTGAAAAAAGAGAGCCCCTCTTTTGTGATGTGAGACACCTTCTCTCACACTGAACACTATTTTCCTCCTTGTTTTTATTACACCCTTTTGTATTTTTTTACGTGTTTTCCTTTACTTCTAATTGAGACTCATTGTGGCATCCACTCTTACATGATTTGTCACATACTACAAGGTGAGTGGTCAATTGTCCCATGTCACTCAAACACACCTTATTATAATCAATGCACAATATATAAATTATTGTAAAGGGGGTTATCATTGTTATTTAGTGTTGTATTGCATGAAGACACATTATCGAGTTGATTATGACATTTTCCAACCTTTTGTATGTTCTCACACCCTTATTTTCATGAATTCTTAATTTCTTTGGGTTGTATCATGTAGGACTCTCTTTCTAGACTTGAGCTTTGCAGGATCACTTTTGAGCCTCCGCTACTTCTTCTTAGTAGAGATAACTATACATCATGGTGTATTTCTATGGAATGTTAATTTACTCATGAGGGCCTTTATCCCTTTCTATATCGACAAGTTCCTGCACCCACTAATACTTATTTTCTTGAATACTACCTCGACACATGTGACTATGTTGTTTTTCACTTGATGTTACATGTCTACATACCTCTTTGCCTTCATGTGGTGCACTCAAATCCTCACATTATCTAGAGCATATTTTAGTTCTTATTTAAAAATAATTCAGAGACTTCTTCTTCTGCTTCTGCTTCTCCTATAGATAAAAATTATCTCCTCTTCCTTTTCATTTGATGACAATTCTATTGACATAGAATCGTTTGTTACTATCTCTAATGACAAAGATTTTTGATCTAGTTCTTAATTGTCGAGAGTAATAAAAGGAATCCTCTCCTCCTTATCTTTTCCACCTTTCAGAGAATGTTGACACTCCTCCCTTCCCATTAGATATTAGAAAATATCATTCCCAACCTTATACTTTCATTGCATCTTCCTCCTTTCCACTTCCAGTGTGTGAGGCACTTTCCACTCCTACTTCATGTGTTGATGATTCATACCTATCAGACATACCTCTTTTATTTATTGAGTCACCCTTTTCAGATGAGTATATGCTATACCTTCATCGTCTCTTCGTAGTATAGGGATTTTATCATCCTTATACATGTGTTTTGGATGATTCCTTCATCTCCATTGTTGGGATTTCCCCTTCTAGGACTCTTATCACTTCCATTTTTTAGAGATCATCATTGATCCACCCTTGCTTGTGGATCCTCTTTTTAGTTTTACGGTGGTTGTTTCTTTTCTCTCACTACACTTGGGAATACTTTTGGTGGATGTTCCTCTATCTCACTCTAATGATTCTATGTTTGTGACATACCCTTTTGTTCTTGTGCACTCTTTTACTAGGTCTATCTCGTATTTTAATGGACCATATTTAGATTTCTTCGTACTACTACCTTTGGATTCCTTTTCATAGTGGACATACTTATATTAATCCATTTCTATCCTTCCCAAAAGAAGGAACACTATTCAATGTGGTTGGATCTTCTTCAATCTACATGACGAGGACCATTTCATAGACACTCTTCTTGGAGACTTCCTAGAGTTTATATTTTAGATTTGGTTATGGATTCACATCTTCTATCTCTCTTGTCTCATTCCTCTCCTATCTTCTTCTTCTTCCTCTTCTAGATAGAGTATAGTTGTATATGGGTACCTCATCAAGCCCTCGATTATTAAGACCCATTTGATGCATAGCTCTTATCTTGTTAGGGGATTTCTCTATATCTTATAAGTGGATGTTTTTCCCAAGGGGTTTCCCTCCATTACTTGAGATCCTTATTTTCATGGGTGCCTCATCCTTTTCTTTTGACTTACCACATCATCCTAAGTTACAATGAATGGGGTATTTGTGAGTTTCATTTTTCACATCATGTGGTGAGTCATCTCACTTAGGTGAGGACGTAGGTCATAGGTGCCTTAGGGGTATGGAATAATTTGTCTTATCCATCAATGTGCATCGTGCATCATACACAGATTACTTTCCATTTTAGGAATTTAACTCCTCTTCTCAACTTGCAGAGGTATGATTACATGCATTGTGGGTTACACACCACCCCTATTTGTACCCCCTTTCTTTATATCTATAATAAGATGAGTGAGACCTTTTCTTTGCATGCACATTTCATGAGTGAATGTTTTCTTCCTCATGAAACTTCATCAAATTTCCATTTGAGTACAACTCAGTTGATGTGAATGTTATCCTAAATGATCATCATTTTTTCATTTTCTGTCATAATTTCTATGAAAAAAACAAAACCTCAAAGTAAAGTGGAAGAGTTGATGAAAAGTGATATATTTTAAAATTAGTGAGTTACTTGAATTTTGTTATGATGTAAATTCTCTAAGGATACTATTATCCCAAAATACCCCGGGGTTGTTTTGGATTCAAAAAAATATAAAATGGAATTGACCATTTTAAGGGAAAAATATGTTTAAATGACCGTCAAATTCCACCTCTCCAAAGCACTTTGTTCGTTTGCATTTAGAAACCCATAGGATACTCAACCAAATCTATTAGTGGGTTATTATTTTAAATGTCATGTGATGTTCATTTGGATGCCAATTTCAACACCAAGCATCAAATAGGGGCCATGTAGAAGGAGATCAAAAGTCAAGGCAGAGGAAATGTTTTGGTATTTCGATTCTCTTCATAGAATTTGGGCAAGATACCTCAAGTACACATAATAGAAAGAGTTTCATAAGGGATTTTGGTCTAGGTAGTTAAGGGAGGTCAAGATTATACATGACATCATTCCTATTGAGCCAAAGTTTGAAGTCCTCCCATATAGGATTTGTGATGTGAAGGGCACAACCACCATGAAAGGAAAACTTATGCCATATGTGGAGCTTTATCATTAGCTCATGTTTCATAGTGGTCATAAGGGACTATCACAATTATAAAATTTTGAGGGGAGTAGAATGTTCTTATTGTTCTATGTTTCGTACTACGATAAGTACCTTTTAATGAAGATTGACATTGAGACATGAGTGGAGATTTCTCATCGGTTTTTGATTTGTGATCAATAATGGAGGATTCATAAGGTTTGAATACCAAACCAATGAAGTAAAAACATATGTCAAAGGAAAAATAATGCACACATAGACACATGTAATCCTTGAGCTAAGCAAAGGCTACCACATGTCACTCTCTTGTTCATCCCAATATGTAAATATTCAAATGGCCATATCTTTCGATTCCCTATTGTAAATCTTGTAAAATTTATATATTTGGAAAGGTATCATATATCCCTTAAATTTTACATCATCAAAATCATATTTTGATGTCATTTAGTGTGTGTGAGAGAGAGAAAATAGTTTAGGTCGTTAATGTGTAGATTCAGTTAGCATTACCTCCTAGATTTGATCTAATTTGGCCTCTTTCCTTATTCTACAAGAAAAACTACATCGGGAAATGTCTTGGAAGGGTTCGCATGATTTTTAGAGATTTAATGCATGATTGATAGTGGTTGAAGCTTGGAAGCCATGTTACAGGGAAAAACATACATTTGTATTAATGACAAGATCAAATATAATCTCTTTCTCTCTATGTTCCCTCTTCTCTCTGCATCATTATCTATATATTGTAAAATGATGCTTATTTCAAGGGATGGACATTATAAATTTGTAAAGGAACTATGTCAAAATAACTTATTAGGATTTTTTATTCGTAAACCTTCATTTTGGGCTTGGAAATTTGTTCTTATGCCTTCCCCTACATATGAAATGGTATGTGCATACTTTTACTTCAATAAAGTTTGTTTTGTGGTGTTTTCTCAGCCTTGATTCATGTTTATCTAAAACCTTGCGTCTATTTTACTTGATACATTGTTTTGTGCATGTATTTCTCCTTTAGAAATTCATTTTATTGTGTTTCATGTGAGAATAGATGGTAAATGCAGTTTGGGTCTATGTCACTTATTTTTGGCCTCTCCCTTCTCCATTTTCTTCTCCCTTCTCCCTCACTATAGTTTCCTCACCCTTTTTTTGTGCTATCACCACCTTTTAGCTTAGGATTTCCCTTTCATGCATCTTTCTAACCCTTCTCTCTCTCCTGGTCCCTTGGAATTGTTAGTTTAAGATTAGTTAGTTTGTATTTCAACATTAGGAGTCGTGTTAGTATTAAGATTAGGTAGAGGAACTAACATTCTCTAGAGTTCTATCTCAAGTATTAAGTCCCACAACTTGAGAGATAGTCCTATGTTACCCAAAAATACTGATTTCTTATCCAAACATTCATGTAAATTAGAGGGTGTTAATTTTTTTGTGATAACAGTGACCTTTTGGCATGCCCATTGGGATGAGTTTTAAGAGATTTATAACTTAATTTCACCAAGTTTGATGTGTTCTTGGTGATATTTCAACCTTTGGAGGAATTTTCAAGCACATCTGGTGACTCCACTAGTCCAACAAACCCATTTTCTCATTCAATAGACCATTTCCTTTTCTTTCCATCATTTCATTTCTCTTTCCCATGAAGTTGTGCAATTATGACTTCATTTCCTCAAAGGATTCCACATTTTTCAGCAGCAGTACCATTCAAATCCACCTCCAACCTTCCAAAATCCATCTTCAAGCTACTATAACACACCTCCAAATAAATGTTTTGGACAAAATTAGACTCGAGTATGCATGTTCTTATGAATATGCATACTTTGGAGGTCACCCTACACCTAAAGAAGAGTTTGAAGGTAGATTTCAAAGAATGGAGAAGATATTGTAGGATGTCAAGGAGAAAATACAAATATTGCATGCTAAACAACTTCATTATAGAAATACCTATCTATGGGGAGGTCTTATACCTATTTGATTTAGCCCATGACAAAAATCTTGAGGTAATGAGTGAGTCCTTTAATCAAATGGTTGATTTTGTTTCATCATTGCAGGCATTAGAGGGTAATGTGGATAAAGTTGAGGAACAATTTCAATGGGATGTTCCCACTTACCTTCCTTGTTAGTATCTAATTCCCATCACTTATCAACCACCCAAGATCAAGTTTAAAGTTCCCAACTTCTGAAAGATTCTCCTTCCATCCCCTCTCCTCCACAAGAAGATTTTGCACCTTCCCTCCCACCTCAACAATTCTAAACTCATGTTCAGAGCCCAACCCACCCTTATTTTGCATTACCAAACCCATTTTGGGAAGAAACAAATAAAAAAATCAGTCAAGGAGGGAAACAAGTTAAATAACCCAAAGAGAGAAGAACTTACAAAAAAATTGAAGGATTGGGCTTCAAATTTTAAAACCAATTAGATGCATAAGTTGGTTAAGCCTTCAACAGAGGATGAGTTGATTGAAGAACAAAAAGGGAAATTTGATTTTGAAAAAGAGTGAGCATTAGAGGAATATGTCCAACAATCTCATTATTCTAAGTGTAGTGTGCATGATGACACCATATTCTTAGAGGTTGTTGGGTTATCTTCACAGGAATCAGCTATAGAGGAGGACAAATCAGATTCATAGATCTTAGATGAAGATGGTATTATTGAAATATTTTTCTTTCTTTTATTGAATATGATTTTATTGATGAACTGCTATGGAGGATAACGGTAAAGAAAATACATCTTCCTAGATTAGTCTTCATGAAGAAAAAAAGGATGAGTTTGATCTTTCAAACTTAATGGATGAGGAAAAGGAAAACAATCATGACACCATTACAAAATCAGAGGTCTTCATGGAAGAGATACAACTATTTTTGGAAGTAGAGAAACGTTTAAATCAACATGCAAACATGCTCAATGATGAGGAAGAGGAAGAAAGTATTCCTTGTAGCTCTATTCATGGAGTTGCACACAAATAAGATGGGAAAACATAAAGGACCAATCATTTCCCAATCAGGTATTTGGCTAGTTTAGATCCAAAGAAGGAGTTAAAACTAGTTATACTAATTTCAAATCATGAAGATAGTCATCAAATTACTAAAGGTCAAATTCAAAACCTCCAACCAAATGGAAAAAAATCAGAGGAGGTATTCATCATTTTTTGTAGTAGATACTTTGAAGAAATAGGGACTTCAAAGCACACTTTCATTCCCACAATGTTATTTTGTTGCCAAAAAGATCACATGGTCACAATTTATGGGGAAATGATGATATTTATCACAACATGTTGTAGGTTTTGTTTATATTTTTTCCTCTATTTAGGGTAGAGTTGGTAAGTTTGTTTTCAGTAAAAGAAGTGGTTGTGCATAGTCTACATGTTTCTAATTAGAACATATATGATTTTCATATTTTACATAGTTTTATGCCTCTTATTGTTGCTACAAAATTTACTTGAGGGGAAAATCAGATATGGGGTAGTTTTAAATGCTCAATCACTCGAGACCTCAAGATCATTTGTTATTTAGAGCTCCAGGTGCCTCTTCCTTGGTTAAAATGCAGAGTTTTGGGACAATTATAGAATGAATCAAAACTCTCAAGAAATCATCTTCAAGAGCAGACCAAGGTAAACCCATATCAACCTGAGCATGTTTTATGGTGGAATCATATATTTGGACTAGTTTCTAAGTTTATTTCATAGCTCCATAGATCGATACTAAGTTCATGTAGTGCTTCATAACGGGCTCGGGGATAAGAATTTCAATGTTTTTGATTAGTTTTAATGTTTTTGGGCTTGACTCCATGCCCAATGGATTAAAAAGGTAGAATGGTCAAATTTTGTAGGAAAATTGTGCCACGAGGTTTCCAAATTATTATCCCAAAATACCCCATGGTTATTTTGGATTTAAGAAGATTTAAAATGGACTTAGCCATCTTTGTGGGAAAAATACATTTAAATTGCCACCAAATTCCACCTCTCCAAAGAAATGGCCATTTACATTTAAAAACATGTGGGGACTTAACCAAATCCATTAGCAAGTTATTTTTAAAAGGTCGGTGATGTTCATTTGGCCATCAATTTCAATTCCAAACATGAGATATGGTCCATGTGAAAAATATTGATAGTCGATATAGAGGACATGTTTCGGTATTTGAATCTCTCCATAGCATTTGAGCTCCATGGACCTCAAGTCCTTGGAATAGAAAGAGTTTTATAAGGTATTCAGGTCTAGGTAGTTAAGGGTAGTCAATATTATACATGGAAGCATTCCTATGGAATGAAATTTTAAGTCTTCCCAGGATCAAGTTCGATGTGAAGACACAATCGATGAAAGGAGAACATATGCCATACATGGATCTTTCTCGTTGGCTCATGTTTTGTAGTAGTTATAAGGGGTTATCAAAAATATGACATTGCAAGGAGTGTGGAACGTTCCTATTGGTTTGTGTTTTGTCCTGTGATAAGGTTCTTATAACGAAGACTGGAATTGAGACATACGTGGAGCTTTCTCATTTGTTTTTTACTTCACGATTAATAATGGAGGTTTCATAAGGCATGCCATTTGAACCAACAAAGAACCAACATATGGTAAATTAAAATCAGTGCACATGTAGACAGAGGAAATCCCCACGCTAATCAAAGCTCACCATATTTCACTCTTTTTCATCCAGACATGCAAATAGTCAAATGGCCATATATTTAGATTCCTACTCCAAATCTTGAAAAGAATTATATTGTTGGAAAGGTATCCTCGATCCCTTCAATTTGGCATCATCAAAATCATATTTTGATGGTATTTAGTGGGATAAAAAGAGAAAAAATAGATTGGGCCATTAATGTGTAGATTTACTCACTCAACCACCAAAATCTGATCCGATTGGCCTCTTTCCTTTTCTTGCTACAAAAAAATACATTGGGGAATGGTCTTGCAAGGGTTCCAAAGATGTTTTTAGAGATTTAATACATGATTGATGGTGGTTGAATCTTGGAAGACATGTTATAAGGAAAATATATATATTTTCATTAATGACAAGATCAAATATGCTCTCTTTCTCTCTCTATTCCCTCTTCTCTCTCCCTCATTCTCTATATATTGTAAAATGATGTTTATTTCAAGGGATGGACATTATAAATCTTAAAATGAACTATGTAAAAAAAAATCATGAGCATCTATGAGCCCTAAAACCTTCATTTTGGGATTGGCAATGTGTTCTTGTGCCTTCCCCTTCATCTGTAATGATTTGTGCATACATTTATTACAATAAAGCTTGTTTTATGGTTTTTTTCTCAACCTTGACTTGCATTTATCTACAACCTTGCCTCTCTTTTACTTTATGCATTGTGTTTTGTATGAATATCTCCTTTGCAAGTTCATTTTGTTGTGTTTTATGTGAGAACAGATGGTAAATGTAGTTTGGGTTTGTGTCACTTATGTCTAGCCTCTCCTGTTTCCATTTCCTTCTCCATTCTTCCTCACTAGAGTGTCCTCACCCTTTTATGATGATATCATCACATTTTAGCTTAGGATTTCCATTTCATGTATCTTTCTAACCCTTCTCTCTCTGGTCCCTTGGAATTATTAGTTTAGGATTATTTAGTTTGTATTTCAGCATTAGGAGTAGTGTTAGGAATAGGATTGGGTAAAACCAACCTTCTTCAGAGGTCGATCTCAAGTAGCAAATCCCAAAACTTGAGAGATAGTCCCATGTTTCCAAATAACATTAGTTTCTCATCCACACATTAATTTAAATCAGAGGGTGCTATTTTTTTTATAACATAAACTACCCAAGTTTGATTATACGTGTCTCTTCAAAGATTCATGACATTGTATAGTTGGTGATTGGTATATGTTTATGTGATATTTATGATTCAATAACAAATATTTTTTGTCATTATTATATTCTAATTCATGTGTGGAATTTGAGGGTTATGTGGTTAAAGGATACTCTTAATTCACATTCCCTAACTACCACTTCATTATTTAGTATTAGAGATATTTTCTCTTTCCATTAGAGTGAGGAGTGGAATTTATTGTAGTTTTCCACATTTGTGAGTGTAGGTAGAAAATAATTACAAACATATTATAGAAATAATTTTTGGGTGGAAGTTGTAAGGAATATTATTTTTGTACATTTGAAAGTGTGATTAGAAAATCATTAAACACATCTTCCATAACAATATTTGTTGGGTTAAAGGTGTGAATTTTGTGGGGATTGCAGATTTATTTCTCTTAACATAACACTAATAGAAAAATGAGGGTAAATGTTGAGAGAGTTCAAGAACACTAATCCATAGGGATTGATGAATTGAATTAGTTAATAAGGACTATGCACACCCATTTAAAGGCCATAGAGATAATATAACTAGATGTATACTAGTGGATGATACCACAGATAATGAGGAAAAAATGTATATTTAAGGATACAAACAACAAAAGAAGGAGAGGATGTGTAATCCAAAGGGAAAAAAATATGCTTATTCATTATATCGGAAGAATTGGGAGTAACTTCATAATTGATACCCCAAGTTATTTGAAAGTTTAGAACTATTGTGGGGTTCTTCATACGAATTGAGGATAATCCACTTAACGAAATGAACATAGGCTTAGACACCAAAATGTTGACCTTAAGTCTCAACAAAAGTGTGAGGGTTAAGAAGTTTGCCCTTTCATTAAGGATGTGTCAGGAAAAGATAATATAAATTCAAATAGATGAATAGAAAGAATGTAATATAACATAACACATTTCATATAATGCATCAACCATCATTATTTATTCATATCTCAAGAGGAAGTACATTAGTCTCTTACAAACTTCTCACATACATCTATTTATATTCTTCTCATACTCTCTATATTATTTTTACTCTGTACATACTACATGTTGCTCCTATCTTCTTTTCATTAAGTACAATAAATATCTTTTCTAAAAAATTATCCAAAAGACACTTCTTTTGATCATGACCCTATCGGTTCACGCCGCACTTTGTTTATAGTATTCTTATTGTCCTAACTCTGGATAGGATTTTGTAGCTTTTCACTATGTTTGGTAGATTTTCAGTCTTCCATGGATTTCTTTAGTCTTTAGAAGCTTTTTCTTCTATCCATAATTTTGCATATGAATCACTAGGTTTCCTTTACTTCGTAGGTTGTATTCAAAATTGATGAATAACCATGTCAAATAATATTTCAGATATGTAGAAATATAGTGCCACAATGGATAAATCCCTTATAAGAATGTAACAATAGTTGATAGCTGCAAACAAAAGATACAATCCACTTCCAATGAATCAACTTCCCAAATATATGCTTCTCATAGCTTAAAAGAGTACATAGCTACATGTACGAATGCAATAAATCAAAGAGCACTTAGAGTAGTGGTATAAATTTGTGATGAATATTACTTAAAAATATGCAAAGTATATTCCACAAGCTACCACTTACAGAAATGCACATCAGATAGGGTTAGGAAGCCACCATGTCCCTGTAAATCTAGTTGGGTGAGTCGAGTGAGGGAACACTTTCTTACGCCAGATGTCTAAGTTTCTAATAAGTTGATGTTTTGGTTTTACAAAAGGTAAAGTTTTGAAGATAACATATGTCCAACAAAGAGAGAGGATCCACAATTTTCAAAGGAAGACAAGTTTCTTCATATTTTGGTTGTCTCGAGGAAGAGATATTTTTTTAAGTTAGGGGATGTTGTTGATAGGGTACTTCATCAATTTTTAGGATAACTGCGAAGTAAAGGAAACCCCACGAGTCATAGACAAAAACACGAATAGAAGGAAAATCTGTTGAATATTGAATAAATATTTGGAAGACTAAAAATCTACCAAACACGGTGAAAATCCATAGTATCCTATCTAGAGTTGTGATATGAAAGAGACAAGAAATAGAGTGTAGCTTGAGCCGACAAATTCATGACCAAAAGAAGTGTCTTTTGGCTAATTTTTTAAGAAAATATATTTATTTTACTTAATAAAAGGAAGATCGAGAGAAACATGTAGTATGTCGAGAGTAGAATAATATAGAGAGTGTGAGAAGAAGATAAATAGATGTATGTGGGAAGTATATGAGAAGTGTGTAAGAGACTAATGTAATTTATCTTGAGATATAAATAAAGAATGATGGTTGATGCATTATGTGAAATATGTTATGTTATATTACATTATTTCTTTTCATATATTTGAATTTATACTATCTTTTCCTCCCACATCATGAATGAAAGGGAAATTTTTTTAACCCTCATACTTTTGTTAAGGATTAAGGTCAACATGAACCAATAGAACTCGTTGAGTTAATAATGGAAATCACAAAGATTTTAATGTGTGATGATATATAAGACCTTATTAGATTGAAGTTCACATATATCAAATGTATAGGTCATGCATATCTTTGGTGGTAATGTGTATAGATGGAGAGAGTGCGAGAGAGGAAAAATTAAGATCATGACCTAGGAAATTCTAGTGGAAAAATTAAAGTGAAAGTTATTTCCCATTAATTACCAACTTAATTTATTCAAAAATTATAAAATATATAAGAGAGAGAATGAAGTTTGAAGCGAATACGTTGAAGAATTTAATATACTTAATATTTAATTTGGTCATGCGGAGGATGTTGTAGATAAAATATTGTGGTATATGAATGGGTTATGTATATCCATCAAGGACGAGTTCAGGATGATATGAGCACAATATTTGGAATATACCTATTAGTATACATTGAGGGTGGAAGAAAAATTTCCACACAAACAAAAATATGTGATGTATGGAAAGGGAAAATTCCCACAAGGCCATAAACAAGACAACAAGAAGGGAGTTTTGTGCAAGATGGAGAAACTAGCATGATTCCCCATAAAAAAATACATGAAAAAAGGTACAATAATATTTTCCATGGGAGGAGGATCCTTTAGGTGTAGAGATGGTTTTGGATTTAGTGGCACATGTTTTAGGGGTGAAGATAAGAATAATTTGTTATGAATACTATATATTAGGGATCAAATTATTTTATGGGTTAGTTAATCTAGGTGTGTATTAAATAATATTAGTATTTATGTTATTTTGGTGTGTTGAACTAACTCACGTAATTAGATAAGTTGAGGGAATAAAGGGATGAGAAATGTTAGGAGATAGAAGAGAATTTGAGATAGTGATAGGATCCTAAGAAATAGGAGATATACTCTCTATATATATAACATTTTTGATGATTATGATGACCGTATATATGATTTGATTATTATTATTTGAGAATTAATAGTATAATTTTTTATGTTTAAATTTCTCAACTAAAATTACATTTGTTATCAAATCCGTATGTCCGAGAATGATAGTCAAATGTTTCTAAGAGAAAATAATAATTAGTGTCCACATTATGACGTCTTACTATAATTATTGTTATTATTATTGCATGCATTTTAGAATAGCCATATTCTAGAAGATAGACATGTCTTGAAGCATTTACACCCAAAGGAAGAGATTGGACTGGATTTTTGACTTTGTTTATCACTGCCACGTATCCATCCATATGAGTTTTGAATAAATTCTTAAGCATTCAGTTCCATAAAATTAATTATTGCAAAATTGAATTGATCACTTGTTGGATTCTAATATGTGTTGGTTCATAAAATAGAGATATATGTGCAAAAGTAGTCAAGTCAAAACCAAAATTCGATCCTCAATCATGGATATTTTCTATTCATTGTGATATTTCTACTCATTGTTATCTTAAACATGGAATATAATTATAGAGCTCATTTGACAATATTTTTAGAGTTTTCATGATTTCATAAGAGCTTGTTCATTCTAGATCTATATAATGATCTTCCATGTATTTTGCATTTTCGATTGTTCAAGTTTTCATTAAGAAAATTGGATTTCATTCAAGTTGGAGTTGAATTGATCAAAAATAGCCATCAAATCCTTGACATCACTCTATTTCAAACTTCATCACACCATCTTGAATACCTAAGGTTAGAATTAGACACATTGTTTTAACATCACACAATACGGTAAATGTGAGCTCAAAAAATTGTTATACATACATACAATCTCTTGTTCTTTTATATGTTTCATGCTTTAATTATGTCATTTAGGTTGTCAATTCATATGTATATCCTTTTTGGTTTAATCTAGCATAAATAAAAACACATGTTCAAGCATTTTATCATATATTGCTGTGTAACAAGTAATTTATTGTTGTTAGTTGTTAAATGTGTGGATATATTGGTATTTAGGTTTAGGTTTTTAATATTTTTGGAATTTATAACATCAAAGAGTAAGTAGTCATATGTATATTTTTATGTAAAAACATCTTGTTATCAATAATATTAAATGTCATTATGTCAAATTCTATTATTAATTGTGTTCTAACTTGTCATAAGTTGAAGAAACAAATCTCATTTGTAATAGACGCATTTTGGTTGAATCCAATATCCAATAATTTTTTTGGGGGATAAAATGAAAAATATTATAATTTTGATGAATGAAAATAAGGAAGACGTGCTTAGCTTAAGGGAATCCACCCCTTGACCCCACCCTGTACCACAACAGAGAGCACACCTAGGGAACTGTCATGGGATCCTACAAGGGCCACTGCCTCTTGACCCCATTAGTGGATTTTGCCCCAAGACCCCTACTTAGTAATTTTAAAACCAAAGAGAAATTAATTTGGGAAGCTATAATAATAATAACTATGTAAATTTGACCTTCAAATTCCATCTTGTTGAGTAAGAAACAAACTAAATGGAGGTAGGAGGTAACAAAGGAAGGAGGTTGATCAACAACCTCTCTCCACCTATAAGTGATGAGGCCACACAATTATGTTTTGGTATTTTTATTTAGTTTTGTGTTTTATTTTCATTGCATGAAAATAAGAACAGATGAATCATTCTTATTAAATTATAATAAGTGAGAAAAGTTTGAATGTAACCTTACGATGTAAGATAGTGATGGGAGATTAAAGAGTATTGTAACATCATGATATCTAGGTTGTTGGTTGACCTTGTAAAACCATCATTTTATTTTTTAGTTAGCCATTGGAAAACCATATTGTGTTATGGTTATTATTAATCCACTATAAAAATATTTTTTTTTGTTGTTGGTCAACCATTTGCAAAACCGTATCGAATATTGTTGTCTATCCTAAAAAATAAAACCATCCGAGATCATGAGATTATAGAGGTAGAAGTTGTAGTATAATATAATATTTTCCCAATGTTCACAATAAGGAGGAGAATGATAGGAATAATATATTTTAGTGCTCATATTATTGTATATTTTCTTATATCTAGGTGTGTATAAAATAATATTTGTATTTATGTGAGATTGGTTTGTTGAACCAACTCACGTAATTAGATAAGTTGAGGGAATAAAGGGATGAGAGATGTTAGGAGATAGAAGAGAGATTGGGGGGATTTGAGATAGTGATAGGATCCTAAGAAATAAGATATCTCTCTATATATGTAACATCTCTTGATGAATATAATGAACCGTATGTATGATTTTATTATTATTATGTGATAAATCAAGGTTTTTTTTTACATTTTAATAGCTCTACCAAAATTACATCATAGATCATGTAAGATTCTTAACATACAATAGTATCATAGAATAAAATATGGTAATTCAATTGCCCACATTGCAAAAATAGAGGACAGTAACATACATGTAGAGTACATAGAAAAACTAGATATGGGATAATCCTTAATGATGCATTTTGATAAAGACAAAAATTATGAAGTTTTCCATCTCAAATGAATAAATTGTTCTAAAATACATATATGTTGGGAGGAAAGGTATGTAGGTTGATAGTGGAGAGTGGAACTACCATCAACTAGGTAGAATAAGAAATGGTGGGAAGTCATGAATAACAAGGATTGCACATCCCAATCTCTTAAAATTTCCATGGTTGTAAAAGGGGCACCAACTCTTGGTCACTAAGAAGTGTCTAGAAAAATTTTAGATACGAAGATATGAGCATGAGGTCTTGTGTGATATAATTCCCATGGTTCATTTCTATGTGTTCTTTGAAAGGTTTTTAGCGATTTTTAATGGAATAATGACATGTGGGCCATGAAAATACATACAAGGTGATGAGTATATAATGTAGTACACCTTTAATCCCCTACATCAACCAGATGGAGAGGAAAAATAGGGTCTTAATGTTTTCATAATTTAACGAAATTATTTCCTAAGAGGTGAAATAAAATGATGTGTATTTTACATTGATGGTATATCTCATATAAAGAGAATGTCAACAACATAAAAAAAGGTATATTCCCTTCTGCATGAGGTAAAGGATATGTTTAAAGAGTTACAAAGGTATTATCTAATGATCTAGTAAGATTATTACCACATACAACAGACATAATTCACCACATGGATCTAATTCAGGTCAATTTTTCTAAACAAGATAACTTACTACAATATTCCACAAGAGAAGCTGGAGGTATAAAAATAATTTTCAGACCTATTGGATATGACATTGATATAGAAGATCTTGAGCCCTTATGTAGTTATAGTGTCAATGAGGAATGGAGAGTGATTCATGTGCAAATATTCAAGGTAAATAAATACGATAACTATAAATTATAGGTCTTCATTTCAATGCATGGATGACCTCATGGATTGTCTAAGTGGAGTGAATTATGTCACAAACATTGAATTGAAGAGTGGGTATCACTAGATCAACATAAAGGAAAGAGAAAAGTGGAGGACTACATTCAAAATGTTAGAAAGACTATATGAATTGTTTTTGATGTCATTTGGATAGAAAAATTATCTATATACTTTTATAAGGTTGATGTACATAGTCTTAAATCCATTTTAGGGGAAATTTGTGATTATGTGCCTAGATGACACCCTATTATTTAGAAGGTTATGAAAATATAATTTAAATCACATAAGGAAACTAGTATATTGGTCGTGAGAGGATAAGTTATTGATTAACATGAATAAGTGTAGTTTCATCCAAGAATGACTTATATATGTGGTTTTTTTATTTCTCATGTAAGTCTTAAGATGGGTCCTAAAAAGGTGTAAGTGATACTAGAGTGGTCATCTCCTTAGAATTCATTTAAGGTACAAAGATTTCATGGATTAAAGAAATTTTATGTCAAAATTTCATCAATAAATTTAGTGGAATGTGTGCCCTTATCATGGAGGTCATGAGGGGAGATAAGAATTCTATTTTCTAAATTTAGGTCATAAAAAAAAGATTTTAGGAGATAAATAAGAAGGTACATAAGTAGTCGGTATTGGAGTTTCCCACATTTGAGAGGGTATTCCATGTATATTATGATGCATTTTTCAAAACCATTGGCCTATTATTAATCCAAGGAGAAATAAAAGTAGTGTATTCTAGTGTTAATTTTAATGATGCAAAGAGGAAGTTATAACATGTGATTAAGAATTATATACAATTTTACAAGAACTCAAGAAGTGGAGGAAATGCATGTTTCCATAGGAATTTTCTATACACTAATTGATCACTATAATTCATAAATGGGTAAGGGATATTGAATCGAAACATATGAAGTATATGGAGTACCTAGAGGGAGATATATTTGTGTTGTAGCACAGGAGTGGTAAATAAAAAGGTTAATGATGAATTAAGGAGACATAATATTTTTCATAGAAATGAGAGATGATGTTTTAGGTTTTGAGTCCATGAATAATTTATGTACAAGATGTGAAAATTTTATGAAGTTATAGAAGGTATGTGTAGGAATAATGAGTTTTTATAAGACACCTGGAGTAAATTATTTTATATAGGAATGTTTTTGTTCAAAGTTATAAAGTTATGCATCCCTCAAGGATCAATGCATATGAATTTGGTGAATTAAAAACACATTCAAGGATTGATAAAATCTAGCACTATTGGAAAAAATTAATTTTGGTCATGGACAAGAAAAGATGTATGCATATTTTTGCAAAAATGTAGGGTATACTAGCTAGTCAAAGGAAGTTCACAATATGGATTTATAACAACCTTTTCCTATCCCACAGAGATATTGAGAAGATATAATCATGGATTTCATATTAGGATTACATAAGAAACAACTAGAGGTATCGATGTTGTGGTGTAAATACTTTAAAATATTACATATTTTATATTTCATAGGAATACGAGTGATGCAACAGACATTATAAACCTTTTATTCAAAAAGGTGGTGAGATTACATGGGTTGATGCAAAATATTGTGTCTAATAAGGACACCAAATTTGTTTTCCATTTTTGGTGGATTTTAAAAGTTTAACACTATAAAAATTAGTAGGAACCAATTGGAGGTTAGTTTTAAATTATTCAAATCTATGATAAAAATTCATAAAATTATGTTTGGAGTCTTGTAGAGTATTTTAAAGGCCTTAAGAAAGATTATGAAGTTTGGAGGAAACCATTAATGAAGATGACTTACTTGAGTCAAAAATTTACCCCCACATGTATAGTTTCTGTCTTCTCAATCCATATAATGTAGAATAATGTTTATTAATGTGGTTAAGAAAATATATTATGACATCCTTAAGGTTCTTTAGAGTTTTCATATAATAGAGGGATAATATTGGAGGATTCATGTGGTGTAGGATGAATCAATCTAATGGGTGAGATTAAATTGATCCAAGAGTGTATTTTGGCCTCTACACTTTTATGTTGAGCATGATATTTGAATTATTCAAGAACCTTGATTAACTAAAATGGGGAATTGTCAATACATTAGCTCAATGCTCTTCAAATATGCTTAGTGTATGTTTTCCAAAATGTGTCTCAATAACATACACCCCTAAATAATATTTTCTATAGGGGTATAAAAGAAATGAGTAGGAAACACATTTGTACCAAAAAATAAGGGGATGAACTTAAAGGGGCTACGAAGAATGTTAGGGTCGTATATCTAGAGGGAAATAATTCCTACACTAGGTAAAATTAGGGTTTCCAAGCCCTACGGTTAAGATAGAGGAAGAAACCTGTGAGCTATTGTGATTGGGTGTAAAGAGGTATGGATCAACAATAAATCAAACTCAAATGAAAACAATGTGATTTGAGAAAATAGAATTTTGTAAAACCCTAATTGTAGAGTAATTGAATGTAAAATCTTATATACAACTACTAGATACAATTTGACACAAGCAATAAGCTAGCAAAATATGAAACCCTAAGTGAAAGAGAGGAACAAATAAATTAGTTCATTAATGCTTGATAGAGGACTAGTGAGCCTTTGGGAAAACTACTGAGGCTGGAGGATAGTAGTGTTGCAATTACTCAAAATAAATTCTAGAAGCTGTCAAATAGAATGGACTAGGAAAAGGGTTCTTGGGCACGAGAGACAACTCTTTGGGTTCCCATGACTATGCATATGGTGGGAATCCAATTTTTTTATAGTATCGCAAAAGTGTTACTTATATTCATTGTTAATCACCTATATGTCTCATCTTGATCATTGGATATTCCTATAACTTTGTAAAAAACATTGTTAACCTACAAAAGCCACAAAATTGCATCAAATTGAAAAAATAAATATTACAATATATGGATTTAGAATGACCACGATGGTCACATGGTGAGTGAACTTATAGCCAATTTTTACTACATCTCATATGACATGTAGTTCTTGTGAGTGTGTGTGAGCATTGTTCCATAGGATTCCCTAGTACAAGTTGCACTTGATAGCGGGATAGATCTAGAATGTAACAATGTATAACATGTGTGGATGGAATAATGAACTTACCCTTTTCCTATGTAGTGTGTATGTAGAAAATATTGTCCCATGACCCTTGTATAGATGCTAGCTGGATTATTTTGAGTTCTTTTGATTCCTTCGGATGAAAGCTTAGGTGATAGTAGTAATTTTTAGAGCTTGGTGCCTTATTTTGATAACATACATATATATATTTATATGATTCCCTTGGTTGAATTTCATAATTGACAATCTGAAAGTCTAACTCATACGAAAATATTATTTCGAAAATGTAAAAAGAGGCCCAAAAAAAGATAATATAGTAAGGTAGAAATAGGTTCGGGGTGCCCATAGGAGCGAGATCACCTAGGCAATGGTGTCATAGCTAGGCGGTGGTGTCATAAAAGATAAACAAGTAAAGTTTTTACCGGGATTTAGGGTTTATAAGACCAAATAAAAAAATAAACACAAATAAAAGGCAAAATATATCTATCATTTACTAATTTTCTCACTTAGGAATCATGTAAATGCTAGTGTTTTTATAACCTAGAAAGTTACCCAAGTGTGTGATTTTGTGTCTACATTTTCCCCAAATTTATGTTGTTGAGTGAATACTCGATAACATAAATTAGTTATAAGATCTTTACATTTTATTCCTATAGAGAGTGACAGAGATATCGTGTTGAAGAGACAAGTGAAAGTGTGAAGTTATAAAAATGAATCCTAGAAACTAAGAAAAGAAAGTGACCCTAGGAGTGGAGCGCATATGATGATTTGTACCTGTTGTTGTGCTTGTGTTTGCTGATGTAGGGTTAACTTTTGTTGCATATTAAGGATAGACCTGAAAAGAAGAGAAAAATGTAGTCAAAGTAATGTAATATGAAAACTCTGTAAAACTATGTAAAAGTGTATAAAAGTATGTAAAAAGGAAAGTGTGCACTTGATGTATAAAAGTGTAAAGGGTAGAAAATGTCTTGAAAATGCTATGTAAAGTGAGTTATTTTTGCGATCTCACACCAAGTGTGAGTTTCTTGGTAGATCTCACACCAAGTGTGAGATTTTTAGGTGATCCCACACCAAACACAAGTGTTTTGGGTGATCGATGCAATAACAAATGAGTGCTAGGGGAGAGGTATATTGTTACTATCCTTCCATGACTACTTCCCGAATGAGCACCACTATAGATGGTACATCCCTAATTTGTTTTGATTCAGTTGAATTAGTTCCAAATTGTTCTGATCATATAGGTTGTTCCATTTGAAAGGAGATAGCATGCATTTTACTATTGGAGGACTATGCCTGTAATGTAAAAAACTACTCTGTGAACTGTTATAGACTATGTTGATATGATAAAGTAACTGTATATGACCCCAGAACATAAGTTACCAAGGGAGGACATAGGTACCCAAGCAATGCTATCTCATGTTGGACATTGGTGTATGTATTGTCTTAAGGAACCAAGTTAGATTCAGGTGGTTACGTATTTGTATGAATTTATTATTCCTATACTATGGAGGCTTGTACTATATCTCGAGCTACTCTATGGAGTGACTGATTCATCCAATGTATCCCCCTTCATTTAGGGTGCATGCGATGCTAATAAGAGAATGTGGTCTAAAGGAGAGGAATTGAATTTGAGCTGAAATGGATACCTTATTGGGTGAGGGGATGTGTATGGTAGAAACCAAGGAACATGCAAACAAAATGGCTAGTAACATGTTTTAGTGCAATCAAAGAAAATATAAATGTACAATACATTGTATCAAGCAAGCAAGAAGAAAATATAGACCACAGAAAGTGGGTTTGAGACATAGGAAATCACTCATAATGTCACAAGACATTTAGGCCCGAAGTGGTTAAAATCATATAGTGTGCATACAAGACAAAAGGCATAGCTCCCAAACAATAACATACAATAGAAAACAATGTTAATCAAAGTGTATCAGATAGCCATGGTAGTATATAGTCCTGCAAAGTAAATGTTGCACATGAAGCACCCATTAGTATGTTAGAAATATAAATAATATGTCAAAGCATGTATAAATCAATGGAAATTAATGTTCTAGTAAGAATTAGTAAATAATGACATAATAACCCCTGTGATGTGTATGAGTAGTAAATGTGGATTCCCCTGAGAGCCTCAGTGGGACTAGTAAGAGATACAGTTCCAAGCATCATTGTTGCGTGTAAAGATCTATAGGAAGTCTTCATTCATAACTAAATACCAAGTGAACATGCATGTGTATATAAAAAGATATTGACATACTAAGTATTCATCTAGCATGAGAAACAAAGTGTACATGTAAGTATAAGAAAGAAAGAATAAGTGCAACCAAGATATGCAGTATGTTGTGTATGAGTGAGATGGAATGGTATGCAATGTGAACGTGATAATAGAAGCATGCCCCCTAGTGGATGTGTATGAGGTTCAATTATAAAATACCCCTCGATAGTCAAGAATTAACCATAGAACAAGAGTGAGTCATCGGGAAGTGGTTTGAAACTATGTGCTAGAAAGATATATCATGAATTATAGGCGTGAAGTGTGAAAGGGGTAAGGTTCATTTCAGATTTATACCCTCATCAATTGTGTATGAACTGTGGAGCTAGAATGCATCATAGGGTAATTATGATACAATGTGTGTATCAATTTGTGTAAGAGTGATTATAAATAGGAAGAATGAAGCACAAAGTGGTAAGCGGGATATTAGATGTTAGAAGCAATTGATCATGTTATAAGGGGGAGTGTGATGCCCACAAGTGTATGATGATAAGTAAGTTATCCAATGAAAGTGAAGGTAAAGGGTCCTCCACCCCATGTCGACCATGCTCTAAGATTGGTGGTGTATGAGACTAATGATGTATATGTGAAGGAATCTTAGGTGGTGAACACCTATGTGAAGGAGACCGAGGAGGTGATGAGCACCTATGTGAAGTAGACCTAGGAGGTGAAGGAGGTGGTGAAATCCTATGTGAAGAGTCTTCCCAATTATGGGGACTTAGGCCGACAATATGGACTAGAAGAATGATGAGAATGAGTAGGTTGTTTACGAATAGGAGAGCTAAGTGCAAAATTGCCTTAGATTTGAAAGGTCTAGG
The DNA here is from genome assembly GCA_018340775.1 of Taxus wallichiana var. yunnanensis. Classification (NCBI taxonomy): domain Eukaryota; kingdom Viridiplantae; phylum Streptophyta; class Pinopsida; order Cupressales; family Taxaceae; genus Taxus; species Taxus wallichiana. The sequence continues at coordinate 203,228,438 of CM031244.1, read as the reverse complement.
GGCCTAGATATTTTAGCTAGTTAAAGGACATCCACAAGAGGAGGTGAGGTAACAGTGTGCATGGTAGAACACTTTTAATAATGATAAATTTATTATTGTGAATGAATTTGAGACACAAGTGACTCATGAAAAATATATCTTGAGCGATGCGGAGCCAAGGAATACCTAAGAGCATGTCATAGACTTTGATTGAATGTGCCATAATGAATGGCACAAACATGGTGAGAAGCCCAACTATAACGGGAATATTTATGAAGCCATAATATTTGGGCATTGGATATGAAATATTAGAGAGTGGAAATTTGATAGTGACGAGGAGTGAAATAGAGCACACACCAATCGGAGAAAATGGATTGATCATCATTGTATCGATAGTATGAGGTCCGATGGAAGAATTTATGTGAAGTGAATTAAAAGAAAATTTAGGATGATAATCGTGATAAAGAATGTAATTAGTGGTGGAGATGCATATGTATTAGCAACTATAAAATCAAGAGGCCTCGATTAAGGAGGAGGAGAACAATGCGATATGTATGATTAGTAGAAGTATATGTAGTTTGTTTATCCTTCTTAAGAAATGGATCTTTAAATATTTTTATAATTTGATTATCATTGACCAGATTAGATTATGAAGGATCGGGGATATCGATTGTATTGTTATCAATAAGATATTGAATAATATTTTTAAGTTTAAAACATCGATCATTTGAATTCCCTATGCATTGATAATAGTCACATCTAGAATTTTCATCATAATATCAGAATTTAGGGTGAGATGGATGAAGATTCAATGGTTCTAGAAGCATAATAAGATTGCTTCTAATAATTTGTGGTAATAAAAGCAAGGAGCATAAAGAATGTTTTTGAATGTATGCTTTTGAGGTTACCATTGAATATTTTCAGAAGTAGATGCAATTTTAAGAATATCTTTATCTTTAGTGGGCTTAGGAGATGGTTTGAAAGTAAATTTTCCTTGAAATTGATAAGAAGATGTTGAAACATGATCTTGATTATTTATTTTTCACATAGATAAAATTTTGCATTCACGTAACTTAAGTGTATGGCATAAGTGATAAAATGATGGAGAGGTATCAAATATGACTCTCTCTAGAGAGGAGATAAGATACTTTGAACAAAAATATCTTGTAATTCTGAATCAATGATACATTGGTCATCTTAGCTAGATTGTTCTTATAGCGTAATACATAGTCAGCTAGATGCTCATTAGATATTTATTTTATTTTTGCAAGTTGAGCATAGGATATTTTACAACCGATATTGATTGAAAAATGTGCAAGAAAAGAATAAGATAAATGTGTAAATGATGTTACCAAATGAATAGGTAGATCATAAAACCAACACAACATAATTTTGAAGACTTCTAGGAAATATCTTATCTAGTAAAGTGTGATTGATGTATAGCCTATAAAAACTTATGCATTTAACAAATCCTTTCCTTGAAATAGCTTAAAATCTTCCATTGAATAATTATAAATAATTCAATTTCCAATCTATAACACACAATACAAGTAAACCTTTCACCTTAACCTCTCTTCTCTTTAAGTACTCTGGTAACTCTGCCCTAAAGGATGTTATGAAAATACTCAAAATGATCATTAACAAGTGTGAGTACAAGTATTCTTACCATTCATGAAGACTGTTATTCATTAGATTTCAAGAAACTAAGCTCTAGTATGCAATAATGGGGTCTTCTCAAACATATAATTTCAACCTTATCTACACACCTTGCACTCTATTCTCCTTCAAGGTCCTTTCCACCTTCACTATGCCCTTCACATGTCAAGAATCTCATCTACTTTGTTTTCCTTCATCATTTTCTCTAAATGGATTTTACTAGATCCATTCTTCTCAAGGAGAGATCCTTAAAATCAAGTAAAATTTTATTTTTAGACCTTAATGAGCTTTATTCTATTCCTTCATGACCATATGCCTTGATAAAACTAATTAATCCATCAAATGAACCCAAAACAATCAAAACTCCCAAACTCACCTTCCTTCACTAAACTGCCATGTTAAGATCTTATTGAAATTTATTTTTTAATCCCTTCAACACTCAATTAATGTTCCACATATAATTTATTATATTATTCTCACTCAAGGAATTTAATCCTTCTATTCACCCCTTATCAGTCTTTCTTCAACTAGTTTAATCTTTGATCACAATTCTCAATTTCTCCTTTGTCTCTTTTTTTCTTTGTATTTTCTGAGTTCATTCAAGAAAATATTGTTTTAAATATTCCTTAGTAGCTTCCAAGAGTGTTTTTATCCAATTTATATTCCTTTTAAATTCCCTTAGTATCCCTTATCATTAATAATTTTTTCCTATTGAAGAGTTTTATGCAAAACGTCTTTTAATTTCTCCTTCTTTGGTTTTCACAGTTTTCTCCAAAATGTTACACAAATTCCATTATAGGCCACCATTTAACGTCACAAAAACTCCATAAGAATAATAATAATTATTAAATATCACGTTATAAATTAAAAATTAGTTATTAAGTGAATCAAAAGTTAGATGAATGTTTCCATACAAAACCCTAGTTAGGATTTGTACATAGCTGAAACACGTTTTTGATCTTTTCTTCTTATACAAGTCATTTCAAATCCCCAAATTTTATCCACATCATTAAAAAACTTTCATCTTTATATTTATAAGCTTGAAAATTCTCTCAAATTCCTTAACCATGAACCATCATTCATCCATGCACAGTTTTGAAATGCTTAAAATAGGGTTTTCACCAATTTCTTGATTTTCTAGCTCAAATTCACACATAAAAACATTGAATTCATAAAAGATAATACCTATTAATAGAATTAATCCACTCTCCAATTCTTACATCATACTTAAAAATCAATAGCCATAAGTTTGTTTGCAAAAAGATTCGAAATACCTTGCTACAACTTGCTCAATCTCAACAAACACGTGTATCACTCGTCCTCAATAATGGAATCATATAAACTCATAAAATCACATAAAACAAACATATTACCAGTCATAAAACCACCATACAAATACATTCAAAATATACTTGGTCATCCTCAATATTAATAACAAATGGATAAACATCTACCAGCTGTTTTATGCAACTAGTGTTTCCTTGTTAAATCTTCTTGTAATTTCTTCAAATTGATTCTCATTTGAATGGGAATGATGAAATTCAATTAAATTTTACAATTTATATCTCTTTCCATCAATTCCTAACTGAATAAAACACCTATACCCTTTGGTCACATGAATGATTTTAGTCTTAACACTAAATTTCTTAGCCTAGAGACCAAGTTCTTGACTTTCCAACTCATATTGTGATTTCTAGTCCCTAAGAGGACCTAAGACACACATTTATACCTATTTTCATCCAATTAAAAATTTTACAAGTTCCAAAAATGTATTACAACATCAAAATCAATCCAAAATGTCTCTTTACTTTAAAATTTTCATTTAGGAGACAAAATACCTCTTTTGGATTTTGAAAATCCTAGACACCAACTAACACAAATAAATGACACTTAATGAATTCCAAGACTCTGCTAACAAAAATTCAAGCCAAAATTATATGTTTTCATCCTTATAAAAATGTTATATTTTATTATCTTACATAATACTCCAGGGGTAGGAAAATATTTAAGTCAAAAGATTTTTTTCTTCTTCTTCTTCCAATTTCTTTACTTCTTCACCATCACTTTGATCTTCTCTTTTCCTTCAAACTACTGAATCTTCACTTCTTCAATCCTATACTTTTACTATTTCTCATACTAAAATTTTCCTTCATAATTGATGTATGTTTATTATATATCTTCTTCATAAGCTCCTTCTTCCTCATTCTCCTCTTCAATCAACATGTCCTCCTCTTTTAACTTTTTGTTGTTTCTCATTTTTGACTTCATTTTCTTCTTCATGGATTTTTTCTTCCTCTTCTTATTGTATTATCTTCATATTTATTCCTCTAATATTTTTTATTTTTCATCATCCTCAAACAAGTCTGAAATCTTTGGTTCCTTCATGATTTTCCGCCACACAAGTTCTTCATCTACTTTTGTTAAGTCTTCATCTTCCTCATTTATTCCTTTAATTTCATTGTCTTTACCTTCTTTCTTGTCAAATTTCTTTAGTTTTATCTTTTCATCTTAATCACCTACATAAACACACTTAAAACAAATATTAGAAAACAAATAAGGACACCTTATAGCCTTATAGGATGCTCCATTAATGATCTCTTCCTAAACTTCATTTTTCTGCTCTACTTCATCACTTCATCTCTCTTTTCTAAGACAAAATAAGAAGATTGTAATCACCTCTTCTCCATATAAACTCTCCATTTATTCATATACTATCTCTTTTTCAACTTATTTTTCTTTCTTTCTCATCATCTTTTCTTCTTGTTTCAGCTTGCTCTCTTCTTTTCTTATCTCTTTTCTCAATTGTTCTCTCTTTCTCTTCCTCACAAATAGCACTGTTGGCCACTTTTCTTTCCTCTTAATCACTCTTCTCACTTTTTCCTCTGATTATCTCTTTCTTTCCATCACCTCTAACAATTTTTCCACATCTCTCTTCAACTCTTGTATCTCTTCTTGCATCCTCAAATATATATCTCTCTCTCTTGCCAACTTCTTCTTCCTTTCCTCTTTTCTTTCCCTCTCCATCTCTTCTTGTTCTCTTTTCTTTTGGCTCAATAGATATAAAAAACCCTTAACCATGTCTTGGCTGGTTCTCCTTCATCATCATCATATGTTAAGATTGATTCATAAGGTCTAACAACCCTAAATTCTCTCTTATTATATGCTTCCCTTGTTTCAATCAAGTATATATTTTCTTCCATCATCCTTGACAATATTCTTTGTTTCTCTTGTTCTCTTATCCTCTCATGCACTTGCTTTTACTTTATCTCATAAATTTCTATCACTAGTTTCTTCATCCACTTGGGCATCGCATACCCATGCTCTATGAGTGATTCCAAGCTCTTCTCATTACTTATCTTATCTTTACTGTATCAATCCTTTCATCACTCCTTATAAATCTTTTTCTCTACTCTGGTACCAAAAGGATACAACGCCTATAAACAACTTATGCATTCAACAAATCCTTTCCTTGAAATAGCTTCAAATCTACCCTTAAATCACTCCAAATCATTCAATTTATAATCTATAACACATAATATAAATAAACCTTTCAACTTAATCTATATTTTCTTCAATTACTATGGGAAATCTACCCTAAAGCATGCTTTATGAAATAGTCACAATGATCATTATAAATTATGTGTACAAGTACTATAACGATTCACGAATACTATTATTCATTAGCTTTTAAGAAACCAAGATCTAGTAGGAAATAATGGGATCCTCTCAAACATATAATTTCAACCTTATGTACAAATCCTGCACTCTATTCTCCTTCAAGTTCCTTTCCACCTTCACTATGCCCTTTACATGCCAATAATCTCATCTACTCTTTTTTCCTTCATCATTTACTCTAAATAGATTTTACTAGCTCCATTATTCTTAAGGAGTGATCCTTAAAATCAAGTAATTTTTTTTGTTTTATACCTTAATGATCTTGATGAAATATACCTTCATGACCCTAGGCATTGAATAAAAATAATTCATCCATCAAATTAACCCAAAACAATCAAAACTCCCATACTCACCTTCCTTTAATAAACTGTCGTGTTAAGCTCTTATTGCAATATATTTTTATATCCCTTCAACACTCAATTACTATTCCACATAAAATTTCTTATATTATTCCCCCTTAAATTAATTTAATCATTTTATTCACCCCTTATCAATATATCTTCAACTTGTTGAATATTTGATCACAATTCTCAATTTCTCGTTTGTCTTTGTTTCAAGTATATTTTTTGAGTTCATTTAAGAAAATATTGTTTTAAATCTTCTAAGTAGCTTCCAAGATTGTTTCCTATCCAATTTATATTCTTTTAAAACTCCATTAGTATGCCTTATCACTAATAATTTTTTTCCTATTGAATATTTTTATGTAAAACATCTTTTAATTTCTCCTCCAGTGGTTTTCACGATTTTTCTCCAAATGTTTACACATAACTTCCACTATAGGACACCATTTAACCTTATACCACTTCCATTATAAGAGTAATTAATATTATACATCACGTTCCAAATTTCATAAATTTTCATTAAGTGAATCATAAGTTAGATGGATATTTCCATACGAAATCCTAGTTCTGATTTTTACACAACTAAAACATGTTTTTGAGATTTTATTCTTCTATAGGTCATTTCAAATCCCCATAATTTACCCACACCATCGTGATAAAATTTATATATATATATATATATATATAAAAGCTTGAAAATTATCTCAAATACCTTAACCATGAACCATCATTCATCCATGCATAGTTTTAACAAAGCTTAAAACATGGTTTTCACCAATTTATTTTTTTCTAGCTCAAATTCACACATGAAAACCTTAAATTCACAAAATATAAGACCTCTTAATAAAACTAATAAACTCTCCAATGCTTACATCAAACTTCAACAATCAATCACCACTATTTTTTTGCAACAACCTTCCAAATACCCTACTACAACTTGTTCAATCTCAAAAACACCTATATCACTCTTCCTCAATAATGGAATCATATAAAATCACACAATCACAAAAATAAACCTCTCTATAAATAAATGCACAAGATACTTAGTCATCCTCAATATTACATACAAATGGAGAAACATGTACAAAACCATTTACAACTAGTGTTGCTCTACAAACTCTTCTTGGAACTTCTTCAAATTGATTCTCATTCCAATGGGAATGATGAAATTCAGTTACATTTTATAATTTATAGATATTACCAACAAGTCCTAACCAAATCAGACACCTATACCCTTTGGTTGCATGAATGGTTTTAGTCTTAACACTAACTTTCTTATCCTAAAGACCAAGTTCTTGACTTTCCAACTCATATTGCAATTTATAGTCCTTGAGATGACCTAAAACACACATTTATACCTATTTTAATCCTTTTACAAAGTTTACAAGCTCCAAGAATGTTTCACAACATCAAAATCAAGCCAACATGGATCTTCAATTTCAAATTTACATTTAGGAGGGAAAATGCCTCTTTTAAAATTTGAAAAGCCTAGATACAAACTAACACAACTAAATGACACGTAATGACTTCTAGGAATCTGCTAACATAACTTCAAGCGAAAATTATATGTTTCTATCCTTATACACATGGTAGACTTGATGTTACTACATCAATGATCATTCACATAATCGAGATATGTTGCATGACAAGATCCGAGATGCTCTTGAGGGTCACCATGGCCATTTAAGGTGGGAAGCTTAGGGGTGAAAAATTATGGAGGAAGTTTGTAAGTGGAAATGGTAGGTGGAAAAGAGTGTGAAGAAGTAAATTGGAATCAAGAGATGGAGATGCATGAGAAGTAACCTACTAAGGTTGAAGGATTTGAGCTTGGAGACCCGATAGAGAGAGGCTAGGTATTCAAAGTGTCGGGAGAAGAGACTTTCAACATATGGGAAGTGATAGAATGAGTAACATGATCGTTAAGAGTAGGTATATAAATGGGAACAATGGAAGTGGGTGGAATGGTAGAATTAAGAGGTTGAGTAACAATAGGAATAGAAGTGGTAATGGATATAGGAACATTAAGCTTAGCTAGATTGGTGGCCTCATCATGAGTATCAAATGAGAGAAAATCTAGATCTTATGGATTTTCAGCAAGATGATCATTGAGATCATGAAGGTATTCATTGGTAAAGGGTTGATCCATGATAGAAATATTAAAAAAATTCCTAGAAGTAAGGCTGGGTCTAGAAAGATGGGTTCACCAAATGATTTAACAAAAATAGAATTTTGTAAAACCCTAATTGCAGAGTAATTAAAATTAAACTATTATATACAACTACTAGATATAATTTGACATAAGTAATATGAAAACAAAATATGAAACCCTAAGTGCAAGAGGAATGAATAACTCAACTAATTAACACTTGATTTGGGATCGCACAAACTAGTAAACTAGTTGAATTGGAAGATAATAATGCCATAATCACTCAACATAAATTATGGAAATGTTAGATAGAGATGGAATATGGTGTCCGGGGTAGGGAAAAGGCGTTGGGGATAGGGAAAGGGTGTTATAAACCTATATTGGGACTTCTTGGCTGCATAAATTGTTAGAATCTAATTTATTTGGTGTTGCACTGAAGTTGCGATAGTCCTTATTAATCTCATGTATGTCACACCTTGATCGTTGGATATTCCTATAACTCTGCAAAAGAGATTTTCACCTACAAAACCCACAAAACCCCATAAAATAAAAAAAATAAAGATGTAATATGGAGATTCATACTGACCCCGATGGTTATGTGACTGAGTGAACTTATGACCGAGTGTTTCACTACATCTCGAGAATCCATGTATTTCTTGTGATTGTTTGTGAGGATTGTGTTCTAGGATGCCCTAGTGTAAGTTTCACTTGATAGCTGTCTTGATATAAAATGTAAAAATGTATAACATGTGTGGATGGAATAATTAACTTCCCCTTTTCCTATGTAGTGTGTGTAGAAAATGAAGTCCTTTATCCCTTGTATGGATGTTATATGGATACCTTTGAGTGCTTTTGTTGCCTTTGGATATAAGCTTAGGTGATATTAATAATTATTAGATATTATACCCTTGTTTTGATCACTTAGATATTTATTTATATGATTCCATTGGTTGAATTTCATAATTGACAACTACAAGGTCGACCCATAAGAAAATAAGAAGCAAAAAAAAGATATAAAAGGCCCAAAAAGAGCGAGTAAGGTAGAAAGAGGTCGGGGTACCCGGAGGGGACGATGGCACTGGGTGATGGTGCTCGACTAAGAATTGGTGTCTAAAGTCGTAAAATATTAAAAAGTAAAGTTTTGACTGGGGTATAAGGTGTATAAGACAAAATAGAAAATAAGAAACACAAATAAAAGGCCAAAGATAATTGTTAATTACTAGTTTTCTCGCTTAGGAATCATATAAATGCTAGTATGCTTTTATGACCTAGAAATGTACCCAAGTGCGTGATTTTGTATCTAAATAATGATAAATAAGGAGGTGATAATGGATAAGAGTACTATGATAACTAAAAACCTAACATATCAAATACTAAGCTAACATAGCACAAAAAAAGAAGGAAATGAACTTATATACAAAATGAAAAGATATGGTAAGACAAATCAATTTATACATGTAGGGTAGTCATTGATGCATCTATCTCTCTAGAAAAGCAACATACCGAGAGAGATTCAATATTAGGTGGAGAGGGGAACACGGTTCTATCCGATACTTGATATAGGTGACCTAATAGTGCAAAAACCATCCAAGAATATTAGTATTCAATATAATCTAAGAAATATGCAAGATGAACCAAGAGCTAGACGAGCAAATGTAAAGATGGTATAAAGGAGTAGAGGTCATGGAAGTTTGAATAATTTTGGCTTCCTTTTCTTATGAGTGTTAAATGAGGTGAGGGTATATATACGATTCCATCTCTCATGGGCCATGACATCGACCAAGGGAAATACAACACCAAAACCATCTCCCATGGGGGATGGTGTTGGCCATAGATGTAGAAAAGAGTCAAGGTGTTGTGAAAAATAAAATAAATATGTCGTAGATCATGGATATGGATAAGAAAAGTGTAGAGTGATGAGATGCAAACAAGAAACTTTGAATGTGATGTGCATGATACCTAGGAATACAAGGATAAACAATGAAAGGGAAACTAAGGCCAAGACTAAATAGTGATATTATCTCGATGTACTATCTCTAATCCATAATGGTTACATGAATAACCATTCGCCATTCCTGATATGCTTCTTAAATCACCTACTCTAGAAATAGATGCATCAATGACCCTTATCTGCATAAATGAAATTATTAGTAACAAGTATGAAAGATGAAAATTGAAAAATTAAGAGTATATATATACCCTATCCATTGATCACCACATGTATCAATAATGAAACATTAGGCGATTAATGGAAAAATATAGTTTATAACACCGATACTCTTGAAAGAAATGTTAAAAGCACTAGAAAAAATGAAATATACCCCCAATGCATACCTAATAGTGTCGTTCGTCTACCACATGTGGGCATAATGCTGTAAAAACCATTAAGAAGAAAAAATGAAAAGAAACACTAAAGAATCATTAGTAAAATAAGACATAAATCACCTAGCTACGGACCCATGGGATGGATGTTGTGTCTGAGTGTCGAGATTTCATGATGGTATGGTGTCATAAATATTGTAGTGTTATAGCCAAGAAGTTGGTAACAACATTAAAAAAGTGCTTAAAACCATATGGTAGAAGCTATAAATGACCTCCTCAACTTTATAAGTGATAAAAAATGGGGGTTACCCAAAGTGCCATATAGACACTAGTGCGATATGCCCATAATGTAGGATATGTTAGGATTTAGAAGGAATGCATAATAAACTTCTTATAAATCCATAAAATAAATGCAAAAGATTATAGATTATAGCATGCAAATTACAAAATGTAATAACATGAGCTGAAAGTAAATAACAATCAAGTAAAGAGACAAGTAACACCATATTTAAGTGGGAAAAAAATGAAGGTAAAAATCCCACTTTGAATAAATAGCTGTAGATTATTAATAATTTATGATGCAACTTTTACCCAAAAGTTCTACTTCACTCCTTGGTCTCATCAGAATGATTGCAAAGCTATATGTCACACTCATTCAATACAAAGATCATTTATCATAATGATATCAATTTGGTACTAATCTATTCATTTCTCATATCCAATCCTAAGAAGGATCACCCTAATCAATAGCATGGGAGAATCAATCGATCCACTTCACTCTTAAATGTGAAAGATCTTTATAATAAATTTTGATAGACAATATTTTACAATAATATAGGGGCATACTATAATGGTAAATAACTAACTTGACATTATCACCCCAACACTCCCCCTTAATGTTAAGTGGGGAAGATCATGCAAAAACATGTTAACGTATGTTCTTTATGAAAATATAGATGGCATCCAAAAACACATGTGTTCTACGGGGTTTTCAACTCGTTGTACACTATCAAAAGCTTTGTAGTTTTGTGATACACAAAAGTAGAGTTTTGTGGGTTTTTCAAATCTTTAGTATACTACTACTGCAATGTCCCTTGGACTTATACAAGTAGCACATAATTTTTACGTGGGTTCTCTATTCTCTGTGCACTAAAGTAGAGTCCTGTGGGTTTTTCAATTTTATGGTACAATACCATAGTGTCCTGCTGTGATTTGTGTAAACCTAAAAAAACTAAAACGTATTGCAAATTTTATCAAGACCATGAGACATATGTTTTTCCATGGTTTAAAACAATGCTCCAAGGATCCTATAAAATCCACAATACAAAGGAACATATACAAAATAAATTCTAAGGACAAGTGCTTTACATATGAAGACTTATATCAAATTATGGAGCCTTTTATAAAACAAGGCATTCCCATAACTAATGCTTCGCTTGGATTTACAAGTAAATTCACATAATGTGACACATTTACTTATTACAAAATGGAGGAAGTATTGGAAGTTTTCAATAGGCCATTAAGAGGTGACATTGTAATGTAAACACCCCCTCAAGAGAAATGCTGATAGGCCCAACAAGGCACACAATTTTCAAAACTTTACAAAACACGGGGGCTTTGTGAAGATATCTGCAACTTGATCTTGATCTTGAGTTCAATAGAAATTGAGATCAATATCACCATTCAGGAATTTCTCTCAAATAAAGTGCATATGAACTTTCACATATTTGTTCCTTTGATGCTGAACTAGACTCTTTGTAAGAGCAATGCAACTTTGGTTGTCACTTAGAAGAGCAGTGCTTCCTTGTATGCTCATATGTAGTTCATCCAACAGTCTTTTCACCCATATAGCTTCCTTTTCAGCTTCCATAGCACTTTTATACTCTACTTCAGTAGAAGAGATAGACATTGTTGGTTGCTTCTTGATACTCCAAGTGATGACACTTGCACCCAACTTGAAAACATACCTAGAAGTATATTTTCTATTTGCAACATCACGAGCATGATCAAAATAACAATATCTAGATAATTGTGCATAATTATAAGAAGAATAAAACATACCATAATTGACTATTCCTTTAATATATTTAATTTTTTTACCATTTTCCAATGATCCTCACAAGGATCTCATATAAATATTGAAACAACTCGTACTGCATATGAAATATTATGTCTAATAATAGTCAAATAAATTAGACTACCTACTAGTTATCTATACAAAGTAGGATCTAATTAAACACCACATTCAATAGGAATGGAAACATGCTTACAGACAATCATTCTAAATCTTGTAAGAAAATTCACAACCTACTGAGATTGATATGCAATAATAGACTTGCAATCTTGAAATATAACCATGCCAAGAAGGTGATTTAATAAACCTAAACCAATCTTTTAAAAATGTTACTTTAACTTTTCTTTGATCTTAACAATTAAATTTTTATCATTATTGGTAATAAAAATATCATCTACATATAAAACAATAATGATAATATGATTGTTTTCATACTTAAAAACATATCATTATCAGAACATTAGTTAGTGAAACCAAGATCTTGAAAGAAACTGTTAATTTTAGCATACCAAGCTCTAGGGGCTTACTTAAGACCATACAAATAATTTTTTAGCTTATAGACATAAAGTTCCTTTCCGATTCTTCAAAACCTTTAGGTTGTCTCATGTAGATTTCTTCTTTTAAGTCATCATTAAGAAAATCATTTTTGACATCCATTTGGTGAATCTCCCAACCATATTGGGAAACTAATGTAAGAAGAATTCTAATAGTGCTCATTTTAGCTATAGGAGCAAAAGTATCAACATAGTCAAGACTAGGTTTTTGAGTGAAATCATGACCTACCAGCCATGCCTTAAATTTATATGTTTCTCCTATAACATTATACTTGATTTTATACAATCAGCTAGATCCTACAATGCTTCACTTGGAAGGGGGAGGGATAAGTTCCTAAGTATTATTTTTAATCAAAGCATTGCATTCATATTTCATAGCCTGAATCCATCTATTATATTGATAGGATTCTTTAAAATATTGTGGTTCTACCTCATAGAGGGTCATCAAAGAATGATAAGAGTGATGACTATGAGTTAAATTTCTAAGATTAATAGGTTAAGAGTATTGAAAAATACTTTGAGCCCATTTAGGAACCTTGTGATGCAAGACATTTTGAGAAGACTCCCCCTCAATCTCCATCATATCTAGATTAGGATAATCAACCTCTTGAACTTCTGTTTCCATAATTTTAGGAGAAATATTATTAGGCTCTATCTCAGGAGTAACAAAGGAGGGTTCATGAGAAGCATCACATAATGTCTTTTCCAAGACTTGAACATTTCTGTTTTTAAAAATTTCATGCTTGAAAGGATCATAAAATCTTAGTCCTTTAGTTCTACAACCATAGCCAACAAAAATACAATAAAATGAGGTTGGATTGAGCTTCTTCCTTTTGTCTTTTGGAATGAAGATAGAAGGACTACAAAATATTATTAAGTGAGAGACATCTGGTTTTTTCTTTTTCCATACTTCATAAGGAGTAGCTTGATGAAGATATTTAGTAGACACTCTATTAATAATATAGACAACAATATTCATAGCTTCAGCCCATAAGAACTTAGGCACATTAGATGCATGAATCATAGTCCTAGCCATTTCTAAGACAATCCTATTCTTTCTTTTTGTAATGCCATTTTGCTATGGGGAATAGGAGTAGTAAACTCTCTCTAAATCCCACATGACACACAAAAGTCATCAAAAAATTTCTTACATATTCTCCTCCATTATCAATCCTAATTCTTTTAATTTTTAGATTAGAATAATTCTCAACTAGAGATTTAAATTGTTGAAACTTAGACATGACATCAAAAATTTTATTAATGAAGTAAGACCAAGTCATTCTAGAGAATTCATCAATAAAGAAAACAACATACAAATCACCACTAAGAGAAGGAACTTCAAGTGGTCCTCTTACATCACTGTAAATCCATTCTAATAACTAAGAAGAATTGGAATCATGTTATTTGTGAAATGGATCAGCATGTTACCACACAAACAATTTTTACATGTTTCATGATCAAATTTCATCTTAGGGAGGCCAACAAAAGATTAAGTCTAGACATTTCATACAATATTTTGAAATTTACATGACCTAATATTTCATGCCAAATTTAAATATCATTCCTAGAAGAGGAAGAAAAGAAAGATTCAGACAAAAAACCATCAAAGATATACAAGCCATTTTTCTAAATACTAGAAGCAATAATATTACTGAACTTATCTTTTACATACCACTTATCTTGTAGAAAAACCACTTTACAATTTTATTTAGTTAGTTGAGAGCAAGATAGAATATTCTTTTTCAGTTGAGGAACATACAAGACATTCCTAATTACACCATTTGATAATCTAACATTGCCACAACCTTTAGATTTAATAATGGAATTATCTCCTAGATATATGTTCTCCTCACATTTAACTATATCTAAGAGGATACTAGGAGTACAAGTCATGTTCCTAGAGGCACCACTATCAAGAATCCATTCATTGTCATTTGAAGATGAGAGGGAAATATACAGGGAAATAAACTACTCGAAAACTTTTTCATGATTATTCTTTTGATTTTCCTTTTGAATTTTAGGCTTGTTATTCTTAGAATTCTTAAATGATTTATAAGTTTTTACTCTACAATTAGACTCTTTATGCCAAAATATTTCACACTTGTTACAAGTGCCATTAAATTTGACTTTAAAATTTTGATTTTTCTTAGCAGAATTGAATTTGGGATTGGATTTAAATTTAGATATGATATTAGAGTTTTATTTAGGATTTTGTTATTCCTATTATGAGCAGACTTATGATTATGAGAGAACAAGCTTGAGAAGCAATCTCTTTTGAATTAAAATTATCCATTACTCACTCTTCTTGAATTAATAGAAGAAGAGTATCCAAATCAGGTAGATCATTCTCATTTTGATACTTAGAATTAAGAATAGATATATAATTTCTAAATTTTTCATGGATATTTATCTGAATTATAAAATATAGGAGCTT
The DNA here is from genome assembly GCA_018340775.1 of Taxus wallichiana var. yunnanensis. Lineage (NCBI taxonomy): Eukaryota > Viridiplantae > Streptophyta > Pinopsida > Cupressales > Taxaceae > Taxus > Taxus wallichiana. The sequence goes on along the minus strand of CM031244.1, from coordinate 203,213,257 downwards.
ATCTTGAAACAATTCACAGTTACAACCATCCAATTGAGATTTAATGTTCTTAATTTTAGCTAGATAATTAACTATTTTCTCATCCCCTTTCATAGGAGTTGTAAACAGTTCCATAATTAGCTTAATTATTTTAGAAAAATGACTTCATTCATACATAGTCTCTAATTTATTCTAGGCATTTGGAGGCAATTCCATATACCTATAAGCATTAAATAAAATAATATTTTATGCTTTGAAAAAGGATGGATAAAGCTTCCCGAGATCTCTCGAGAAAATGAGATAAGGTTTTGGGCATTTATCATCTACTCGTGGGTCATTTTTCCACACAAGTCACCAGATCCCATAGCTTCCTAGCCATAAAACATGATTTTAAATGAACTCTCCAAATGTTATATTTTTTCCCATTTAACATTTGAGACTTATCTAACAAAAACTAGTTGAACTATCCATTTTTAATGCTCAAATAGAAATGGAGAAAAATATGAATCAAGGAAGCAAAATGGAGTTAAAAAAAGCTAATAACTAGCTAAAACTGAAACAAAAAAGTCGTAGAAGGTCATGGAGAAAAGAAGTAGTTTTTAAATTTTCAAATTTTGAAACTTGTAGTGCATCGAAAATAATTTTTAAACTTGTGGAATAAAGAAGTTTATAAATCTACATAACAAAGAAACTTTTTAAAATGCATGATACTAATCAAATTTAAAAGACATGGTAGAAATATTATATTAAACGCATGGTACAATCGGACCTTAAAAATTGTATAACAAAAAAATTAGATGAGACACATCAAAAAGAAATAACCACTACAATAGGACATGTGTCGATTTCCGAGAAAAATTATAAAGTAGATCCCAGGGTGGACGTAAAGTCCCCATAATTTAATCAAAACAAATAGATTATTAGGTCTACAACAGGTTGGAAAGTCAACTAAAATACACGAAAAAATATATAACCTATGACACAAAGAAAATATCAATACACGTGGCAATTTACTATTATTTTTCACTTTGTAGTGTAGCTAATAAATCAAAAGACTATTAATTAGACAAAATATTGCAAAATAGTATACACGAATCATTAGTTAATTAGTTCACTTTTTGCACTCTAACACAATTTAAGAAAAGTCTTAGTCAAACTAAGCAACTTTTCAAAGATCTAACGATTGACAATATACACTTGGTAGTTTTTCACAAAATTTAACTAGATGGCTTTATGTGGACTTAAAGTCACGGAATAAGCAAAAAATAAAATAAAATTTGGGTATGAAATCTAAAGACGTGTCACATTCTTAGTGGCCGGGATAAAGTAAAGACTAACACCGAAAGACATAGGTGACACTTGTGAATACCGACATAATAGAAAATTAAGGTATTTGTCCAAATATAATTGGTTCACACTTTGCGATGTAACAAAAATATCTTAAGGAAGAAATGGATGCACATGGAGTGTTTTAAATTGCTCACTTTTTGCAAGACTAATAAATGTGAAATGGTGGGAAAATCTAATTGGATAGCCCAACTGCGACACTTATTAAAACTAAAATTTATGAAATGTGAAGATACTTAGAGTAATTTTATTGGATCAAACTTAAAATATGTCAAGAAAGCTAATAAAGAAGCTGAAATGTGAAATATGGAGAAAATTTATTAGTTTGTATTTTGAAAAAGACAAACAAGTAATAAAATATTTAACAACGTAAAATATAAGGTGACTAGAAGTTTCTTGATTAGATTATATTTCGTAAATGAAAAAGGAAATATTAACCCAATTCTGACAACATGAAGACACGTGTATAGCCCTTATTGGCTCATGTTTCACAACTGATAGCAAAATGAATTTGTAAATTGTGTGGAACAACCTTATTGGTTGTCCTTTGCGAAATGAGAAGGATATTTTTTTTTTTGAAAATGCGAAGCTAGAAGGCACAAAAAGATTGGATCAATCTTTGTAGTAGTAGAACTTGAAAAAGACAATAAAATATCGTCGAGTGAATCCACTTGGCACTCTATGAGTGGATTTGGCTTCACGAGATACAAAAGGACAACAAAGCTATTTGGAGAAATTTTATTGGTCCAAGCTTCACAAAAATGATAGGATCTAAATAAAAATGATAGAGAGAAGATAGATGGTGTAAAACGATTGGATCGGGCTTCACAAAAATAGATCTAGTGAAAAATGAATATTTATAAAGTTGGGGTAGATTTAAATGCACAAACTAACTAGAACTAAGAAAATCCTTTTTGATCTACAGGACAAAAATAACTATAACGAATATAAGTGGTATGAAAACTTTAAAAAAGTACACAAATAGTTTTAAACTAAAAATGATTGTGACTAGATGCAAAAATAAAGATCTAAGCATACAATAGCTCAAACATGATCTAAACAACCATTTAGCCAATATTTCACAAAATATTTGAGCGGGAATAAATTTTTAACCTGGTTAGCTTGAATACAACTGTGGAGTAACTAGGGATTCACAAATCCATAAAAAGACTTTGAGCTTCTTTGCTCTAGTTAATTAGAATCTTCCATCTTGATCTACACATTCATAATCACCCGCTTTGATACCATGTTAGGATTTAGAAGGAATACATAATCAATTGATTATAAATCCACAAAATAAATGCCAAAGATTATAGATTATAGCATGCATATTACAGAATGTAATAACATGAGTTGAAATAAAATATCAGTCAAGTAAAGAGATAGTAATACCATATTTAAGTGGGGAAAACTGAAGGTAAAAAACCCCACTGAATAAAGAACTATGTGTTATTAATAATTTATGATACAACTTTTACCCAACACTTCCACTTCACTCCTTGGTCTCACAGAATGATTGCAGAGCTATATCTCACACTCATTCAATACAAAGATCATTGATTAGTGATATCAAACTGGTTCTAATATATGTATTACTTATATCCAATCTTGAGATGGATCACCCTAATCAATAGGGTGGGTGAATCAGTCGAGAAACTTCAACATTAAATGTAGAAGATATTTGGAAGATCTTCATAATAAATTTTGATAGAAAAATTTAAAAATAATATCTTGGAGGCGTATTGCGGTGGTAAATATCGACTTGACTTTATCGTTCCCTAACAGGATAAATTTTTTTATGCCAATCTATGTTTGATTCTTGAATTGTCTTTTATAAGGTTTTTTTGAGATTTTTTTTTGTAGATTTGGCTTGTCCATTACATTGCAGATGATATGGTGTTGAGAATCGATGTTTGATTTTGAAATTAGCGTAGATTTTCTTTGTTTATTTACATCTAAAATTCCCACTATTATGAGATATGATGGTATGGGGAATTCCAAAGTGGAAAATGATTTGATTGAGGACAAATTTGGATGTAGTAAGGCCATACATGTTGGTGAGAGGTATGACTTTAACCCACTTAGTGAATTATTCTATGGTTGTGATGATGAATCCATGACCATCCTAGGATTGAGTTATTTTCCCGATGTAATCCAATCCCCATTTCATGAAGGGATAGGGAACAACAATATATTTTAGCTCGATCGGGGGAATGGATTAAATGATTTTGGTATTAGAAAGTTTAGAAATTTTTGGTAAAGGAATGGGCATCATATTCTATTTTTTTCCAATAGTAAGCCATACATAGGCACTTACATGCAGTAGCAAGACCGTTATAATGGCCACTACAAGTTCCCCCATACACCTCCTCTAAGACAAGTATAACCTTGTCTTTGTTAATGTATTGGAGTAGGGTACCTTAGAAGTTGTGATAGTAAAAAATTTCATATTTAAGATCATGTTTACATATTCAAAGTCACGTTTAGGAATCAATATTGTTTAGTTATGTCTGGTATTGTATAAAATGGTGGATTTCAATGTAACAATGGTCCTGTCTAGGGTCATGGGGCTCAATTTGACTAACATCCTAGATTTTAGGAGGAAGTGATGTGACTAGATTGTGAGGAACTTGTATAAGAGAATTATAATGAGAATCAACATGTGACCTAAATTGAGTGGTAGAAATGGAAAAATAATTAGCCAAGGCATTTGGTTCACATGGAATAGATTAAACTATAACTGAGGTGAATCTTGGTGTTAATTCCTGAACTAGGTCATGGTAAGATTTAATATTTTCATTACAAAATTGGTATGCTCCACTAACCTATCAAAACACAAACTCAGAATCCCCGATGGCATGAATATAGGAGATAACCTTAACTAAGGTAACTTGTATACCTAAGATAAGAGCCTCATATTCTACCATGTTGTTGGTGATCTCAAATTTGAGTTGATAGGAGAGAGGGAAGGCTGGCCAAAGGGATTGGTGAGTACACAACCTTCCTCATCTCCTTAGAGGAAATTTTCCCCTTTGAAGTGTGGCATCTATGTATCCTCATGTAGATTGATGGTGACCTCGTTCTCAACAATAGTAGCTATTAGGTTGTCTTAAGGTTAGCAGAGAGCTTCATTAGTGGCATCATAGGGTAGTAAGTCAAGATTGACCATAAAGCTATAGTAGTAGTCTTTTATGGAGATAACATTGTCTATGCCCTCAATTAGGAGAATTTCCTCATTGAGTAATGCATTATGAATGAGTTGAGGAGTAGAGATGGGGACAGAAAACAAGTGGTCTACTATGAATTGGCCCTTTACCACCCATTGTGTGATCATACAAAGATCAAATTCCATAAGGAGGGTCATCCACTTCCCAATACAATCCATTGGGAGGATATCATGTGAGAATAATTTCTGCAAGGGATATTTATGGATAATGACATATGTGGTTTGATACAACATATAGTGACGTAAATTTTTAGCTGTGTAGTATATGGCCAAGAAGGATTTATCAATGGATGCGTATCGTGCTTCATAGTCTAGTAAGACTCGACTAATATAATATATGACATACTCAAATTTTGGGTCCTCTTCTAATAACATTTCCCCAATGGATACTAGAGTGGAGGAGGTATATAGTAGCATAGGTTGATCTTCCGAAGGAGGATGTAATTTTTATTTATTTATTGGTAAATAGTTTTGAAGGGACTATACCCTGTTACAATAAGGGCTCAATAGCCAAATAGAGCTATAGAGGGACAACAAAAGAGGATCAAAATCTAGATAAAGCATTATGCCCAGCAGTAACCAAAAGATAGTTACTAGTAGAAAGTGAAACAGAACAGAAACTGCAACAAGACAACAAAACAACAGTAGAAAAACAATGAAAAGACCGAAATATAACAGCGTCTAGAACAAAACCCTCTAGCCTCGAGGGAGATTATTTCTTGGAAGCTCTGTCAATCCTGGATTTGATTGTTTGTAGCGAAGTGAACAACACCAAAGTGGTGATGTGTGTGGGGTCACTTGCATTCAAATTTGATATGGTCTGACTTCTCTCCTTGTCAGTCCCCCAGATAGTTTCAGGGACCCCACTAAGCATGGAAATGTTGCGAACATGTTGTTCCAAAAAGTCACTAATGGCATTGAAGATAGCCATGTTATGGTCATGCCTATCTTTGGCTCTCCCCAATCTATTGTCCAAAGAGTTCAATTTCTTGTAGATGTCTACAATCTAATCATTCCCATTATCAGTTTCATCATCAGCCTTTCTTTTGCCCTTCTATTTGGAAATGTGCTGTAAGGAGGATGTAATGTTGGTAACAAGGAAAATTTATGTTTCATGTTGTCAAATTCCTATTTACAGGATTTGGTCCATTGAAGATAGGCACATTTTCAAAGTAGGTTATTAATGGTGTGAGTGTGATAGGTAAACTTAGGGACAAATAGTCAAATTGCCCCAAGTTTCATGAGAAAAGTGCATATTTATACTATGGAGGATGGCCATGGCGTGTCGAGACTAAATTTAATTTTTTTGGTCGACATTGATTCCAAGCTTAGATACCAAGAATCCTATGAGATTTCCTTGCATCATTCCAAATATGGACTTTCTAGGATTGAGAAAAACCTTTTATTTATGAAGTCCGAAGGCAATGTGTAATTCATGAGTGTGATCATAATTGCATTGGGATTTTACAAGTAGATCATTAATATAGACTTCGATTACTTTGTGAATGAGGTCATGAAAATGTGTGCCATGGTGCATTGATATGTTGCATCATAATTTTTGAGTCCAAGGGACATATTTACGTAATAATACATTCCTCATTCTCGAATGAAGGTAGTCTTTTGTTGATCTTTAGGATCAATATGGATTTAGTTATACCCTATAACCCATCCATAAGAGATAACATTTCATACCCCATCATGGGATCAGTGATGGCATCAATGGAGGTTAAGGTAAAGATATACTTAATACAAGAAAGGTTGATGCTATCCTAATTACCCCCATGTTATTTTGATAAATTTAACTTCTTATTAGACTTGGGAAGGAATGAACTAATAAAAACAAATAAAAGAAGTGTTGGTACATTCATATCCTCCTTTACAAGATCCTCCATTTCAATAATTATCCGAAGACCTCAAAATTGGGAAAAATACAAGTGGATCGACTAAATCGGCCTTTGGAGGAATAAGAGGAATTGTTCCTTCATTCCTCCGGTTCTTTGCATTGTCGATTCATACGCATAAGAGGTTGGGGAATTTTTTTGAGATGATTAGGAAATTTTTAGAATCAGTAGAATAGTTCCTCATGGCCTCTTAGTTTTGCATAAGTAAACTAAGCTGAGTAGAGTGAAGTGGGGGATGGACGAGTTAGTGAAATTGGTTAAGCTAGGCACCAATGGAACATGTAGAATTGTTTCAATGTTCCAACCCAACCCTAAATCTCTTCACACACATAGACCTGTGGAAAGATAAGTTAGGTTGAGCACCACAAGAAGATCAGGAACATTTCTACCCTTGCCTCGGTTTGTTTATCAATTGGTTCATCTGCACCTAACAAAAAATTCATTAAAGTAGACTATAGCATCCTACTGAGAGAACCCTATCATGACCCTCCCAAGCTCATGAAATTTAGATGGTCATGACATTTTCCCTATAACTCCAAATTGTAAAAACTTAGACTCAATGGAAAGGTTTCATCATGTACTATGCCATGGAAAATAAAAAAGAGGGAAAACTATCTTATAAATAAAGATGTAGTTCCAGGAATCTCAACTACCAGATTCTATGATGTATGGTGCTCATTCATTCTCCTAAAAGAAAAGTATCATGGGAAATGGCCTTAACAAGGTGCCCATGCCTATTTTTAGACATTCAATGCATGTTGTTGGTGGTTGAAGGTGGAAATTTGAGTTTCCCTCTCTTTTCCATCCTCTCTCTTTCCCATTTTATATATATTGTAAAATAATGCCCTTTTGTAAAGGTTTGACCCTCTTGGAATTCTGGTTCATCATTCTACAAGTGTTGCATATTTATTTTGAGTTAAAGGCCTTAAATATAGATCTTTACGAGTTTTTTTACTTTTTTCCTTCATTATAATGGATTTTTCATCTATTTGAAGCAACAAGTTGTTTTGTTATTCTTTGCCCTATCCTATGTTGATTACATTATCTTTCCTTTCTATTGAATTTATGGTTTGTCATGCATGTTTTATTCTCTTTTACAAGTTTTTTTTTTCTGTTGTGCTCAATGGAAAATAGATTTTAAATGTTGTTTTGTTTTTTTGCACTCATATCTGCCATCTTCTCCTCCATGTTCCTCCCATTTTCACTCATCTAAGAGTTTCTTTCCACCTCTTCTTGGTAATATCAACTTTATTAGCTTATGATTTCCTTATTCCATGCATATATCTCTTCCCTGGTCTCTTGGATTATTAGAGTAAGATTAGGTAATTAAACTTTTTAGTTGTAGGAGTAGTTTTGCATTAGGAATAAGTAGAGGAACCATCATATTCTAAAGGTTTATCTCAAGTAGAAAGTCCCATAACTTGAGAGACAGTCCGATGTTACCCAAAAAAATTGATTTCTCATCCATTCATTCATGAAAAATCACAAGGTGTTTATTTTTAGTGTAAATAGTTTTGGCAAGCTAAGTGGAAATGTTATCACAAAAATGTAGCACCCTGAGATTTGGCAATGCAGATCTATACTTTTTTCTAACATGGGACCATCTCCAATTATGGGACTTGTTACTAGAGATGGACCTCCAAAGAAGGCTGGTTCTTTCACTTAAAATCCCTACCACAACTACTCCTAATGCATGCAAATTACTATCTAATCATATCCTAACATTCCAAGGAGATAGGGGAAGATAGTACATGAAAATAAACCTAGACTAACCGTGGTGATACACCATAAAAGGAGGTTGTTAATCACTATCCAATTGCCTAAAATGGAGAGAGGTGAGCAATGGAGAGGGTGTAATGGATGCACCACAAACCAAATATGGACCCACTCAATACACCACTTCATACCCCAAATAAAAATAGTTCCAACAACCCGCAATAAACATTAAGAGTATGCACAATTTACCCAGGATGAAGAGAGGAAAGTAGAGACAAAAAAATGCAGAGGATGGATAAAAGCATCACAAAACACAATTTATTGCTCCATTAAGTATGCATAATACATAATTAGTGGGAAAGAGGTAATAAAATTACATTACAAAGCTTGAAGGGATGCCTTAAAACTCCACATTCAACCTAGGAGAGAAGAAGAAAGAGAGAGAGGGTAGAAAGAAAAATGACCAACTCCTTTTCAATGCATCCACTTTACAATTTATAGCAATTAGAGAGAGAAGAAAGAGAAGAGAAAGGGCACAATTTTTTTTAGCTTTAACCACCAACAGTCTCCATTAAACTCTTCTACAAATCATATGGGTACTTTACAGAGCCATCATTTATTCTGTTTCATCCTATAGAAGAAAATGAAGCCATGACTCATTAATTCTAGTAGTTTAGCTACCTAATTTGATTTTTGCATGCCCCAATTATCCTCTCCTACCTCCAAAAGATGTGTTTTCTATTTTGACCCACCAAAATCCACCAAAATAGATTTTTATGATGTCAAATTGAAGGTATCAAGAAGATCTTTCCAATGATATAAATTTGGTCTAATTTGGTGTAGGGGTCAAAAGATACGACCATTTAAAGATTTGTCTATTGGGAGGCAGGAAATTGAAATGTGAAAACCTCGATTGATTGGGGGATCGGTCTCATCTCACGTGTGCTTGTTTCACCATTTTCTAAGTGTCGGTCTCCCACTAGTTCACAATATCGGGCTTTACTTCCCTACTTGCCATCTATCCCTTTTCTTTTCCTAGGCTTTGGCAATAGCTTGTACCACATCTCTTTGACTTTGAAAAACTATCATTTACCTTTGGTAATCCCTTTAGAAATGCGTGTATACACCAAAATTGGGTCATACTTCCATTAAAACCATGTTCATTAAATTAACCATATCCTACCCATTTATATCCCCTAGTGCACATGATTAATTTAATTAATTTAATTATCTTAATTAAATTAATTAATATCCTCACTTAACCACTTCACCTAACTAACTCACCTAGCCACCTCACTCAAATGAACCACTCAAACCTCATTAATGACCTAAGACCAAGTCTAAGATTATCCTAACCAACTAGGACTTAGTCTAAACCTAGACTTAACTCCTATTAACAAACCTAAAAATACTCCTACTTATCTTTTTGGGATCCATCACTCAAGACTCGGAAGAAGGTTGGAGATCATGCCAAAAATAACAACAATCTGGCTATTTTTGGCCAACCTAGATATTCTTGCCTTGACTAACGCCAGTTATATCTCAACCAACATTAGTCCCCTAACCATCACCGGTTAGGTTAAATACATTTCCAAAATCCTTTTCCTAGGTTGGTCATTCGATTCAGGATCTCATACGAACAAAGACTTAGAGCACTCAAAATTTCTGAAGCACTCAGGAAAAGGAAAATATACAAGAGCACTACCAATAACCATTACCATTCATCATCTTCTTCACTATCACAGATTCACATAGAGAAGAAAAAGGTTTGAACTACCGCGACACTAACACAACATCTCTTCTCTCTGGATCTCTTTTATCACCATCCTCATGACTTGCAATCTCCAAACCTACTCTTCAGTAAGTACCTAACATCTGTTAATTTCTTTCTATTTTATTCTAGTCGATTTATTATTCACTCGGTAATTTATCTTTCTCCACATCTGTACACTCCCCTCCTCCTACCAACATAACACCCTACCATACTTGACCATTTCACCTAGTTTTATCCTCTTTTAATCATCTCTGAGCGTCCAAGGCCATTTTACGACCTTACCCTAACCATTTCCAACCTCTGTGTAATCACAAAGAGTTTGAAAAAAAAATTTTAGAGTCATATTTACTAATTTCCCTACCCCACTAGCCAGGTTAGCCAACCGATGTTGGTCATTCTTCTTAACCAGCATCAGTCACACAAATGACATCGGTTATTATTTCTTGTAATACATTTTAGACCAAAAACTAATACCCACTTCCCAACAGCCTAGAACCCTTTCTAATATTTACCAGACCTTACCCATATCCTGCACAGGAATTACAAAAGAACACCAACTAATCACTCCGACCCATTTTGACATCAATCACCTTTTATCTGATCTTTTCTATTGTCTTGTGTGAGATACCTAAATTGTTTCAATTTAAATAGGATCTTTACTTCATGTATGATTTGAATAACATTAATACTGTTATATAAAAGTGGATTGATAGCCTATTCAGGAAGCATCATGCTTCCCGGATCTAGCTCCCACAAGGAAGTCCACTCATTGTCTTGTTTAACTCTATCTGGTGGTATTGTTTTGCATTTACAAGTATCTCCTCCTAGCCAAAATGGAGTTATCACAATAAACTTAGATCAGGAAATCATAACGTGCGCACAACCTTCAACCGACATCACAAACATGTATTCCTCCTTGGCCTTCAAGCCTTATCTGTTTCATTAATTTTTAAGAATCTGATGAAACATTTTGGCATGTCGGGTGGGAGCAATCCAGGTTCCTTGCATTTATTCATTCTTAGGGAACTATTGTATGTTTGTTTCTTTTCAAAAGGAAGTTAACATTAAATTCTCTCCCTGGAAATATTCTCTTTCTTCTATTTGTCTCAGTGACATTTGTATTTTGGGACTAAAAAGAATCATTCTTTTTCTTCTTGCATTTACATTAGTGAAAGTCATTCTCTTTCTTATTCACTCTTTGTTTACATTGAATATCACATTTTGATTTTGGTTCTAAAATACTTGCATTTCATACTTATATGCTTACATGTTTAGCTAACATTAAAATTGAGGGCAACCTATATGCTGGAAGTCATGTGCAATGATGGTTAACATAATTGAATCATAGAGCACTTTATCTTCTCTCTCTTTGCGAAACTACATAAATATAAATTTACACATCTTCTTAAACAACACCTTACCTGGAAGAAGTTCTCAATGATCAGATTATCGGAGGATTAATAATGGGTGCCTAGCTAGTTTTTCTTTCCAGGTGACTAACTCGAGAAAGGAGCCCCTACCAAAACATAACCTAAAACCACCCTTAAATCCCCGCCTCTTATAGGACACCTTTCAACCAAAAGAATTATTCTGTTCACAAGTCAATCTTAAATAGCATAAGCTAAAACATAAAATTCACTTATAGGATTTCGTGTTTTTCTTAGCTTTTCCTTGAGTTGTGTTTTGAGTTGTGAGGTCATGTTCTTTATTTTCTTCTTCCTTTCACACTCCACCATCATAGTTTGTGTATTCTGACTATGTCAAGGTCCATCACTATCATACTTAGGTTTCGGGTTGATATTCCATTTGACTTAACTCACAAAATCAACTTTTCTTCATTTTTTTCAATTTTCATAGTGATCGGCGTCGGTTTAGCGACTGTCATCGATTTACATTTGACCATCATCGGTTTACCTAAATAGTACTCATCACATCATATATTCTTTTTAAGTTCTCAGGACATCATCATACCCCCAAAATTTTAAAATCACAGTCAAATACAACTTCTTTACTTCATTTTCATCATTGTTTTTCCTCATTTGCAAAACTATTAATTTCCCACAAAAATGGGTATATCAGTCACATTAACCATCATAGGTCACCTGTCATCATAATCGCATTACCTAATGATGTCGGTTCTTGTGTTTTAATTTTTAATTAAAAAGAGTAACTAGTTTCACCTCCCATAATCTTTTTTTTTTCTTTTTTGTTGTTTTCCTATGTCATTTACAAAGAATAGATTACCAGGTTTACGCTAACTCACATGGTTTTGACTCATAGCCAAGTCTACGCCCTTGTGTTTCATGCTATCCTTCAGTCACTTCCACCTATCCCATCACTACCTTCCATCCCATTATCTATGGATCCAACTCAACACATTACTATTAGTACCAGTGATGAGGAGTTTGCAAGACTCCTTGACCGTAATCTTCGCCTAGAACACTATCTCACCCACACATCTACATGGGACTCATAAGGATAATTTTTATATGACATGCCCTTGTCATCCCTCCCTCCCGCCCTTGCCCCCACTTCCATGTCGGCTACCACTAACTTGACATTACCTCATCCATCTTACCACCTGTGGTGTCTCAACTAGATCTCACATCATCTATAACTACAACACCTACGGCACTTGTCGTACTTGTGGTGTCAATTATTCCTTCATCATCCACCTTGATCATAGCCCCATTTGTACCATTTACCTCATATGTATCAGTTTCATCACAACCACCCATGGTGTCGGAAACCCATACCCCATTCCAAAATCTCATCCTTTCCATCCCACAGTCCCTACCCCCAATTACCACAAGATTCATTATGACTACCCCACCTACTTATACATATCACCAACAACCCCCAATCTTGTCTATCACCTATTTGGGATACCTTCCACCTGCATCTATTCCCCTTCACAGTTCTCATACTTGGAACCACCATATATTGGGATGCCATCCACATCATACATTCATCATCAACCTCCTTATACTTGTAGGGGATGCCCAATCATCACAACCCACCAACGACCTTATTAAGATGATGATGGAAAAGATGCAAACATTAGAAGCATTAGTTTCTGGCTCTCATAACTCCTTAACCTATGATGAAATATGTAATGAGCCCATCCATCCATCTATTCCCATTCACCCATACCTTGCGCATTAGGAAATGCCCAAATTTAATTGGTTCAATATTAAAGAAGACCCACAACAACACTTGTGGTATTTCAAACATGGGTGTTATCTAATCACCCACAACGATGTTTTTTTCCTACAAACATTCCCCATGTCCTTAACAGGACTCACGTTAGACATGTATATTGGTTTGCTTCACCATTCGATATACTCATTTAATCAAGTGGCTCAAGCCTTATTGGACCATTTTCCAATTAATATCATCAAGAAGGTCATTATGACTGACTTGTACTTAACTTGATAATATGACAATAAGTCTACCACTGATTTTGTTTGTTGTTGGCATAGTCTCATCAACCACCTAACATTCCGGATGCCTCAAATTGAGCTTATAGAGTTTTTCAATAGATCTTGTGATAGACACATCTAACCAACTCTGCAAGTACAAACCTTCTATACCTTGGACAAATCATTTACCATGACACAAAAAATGGAAATTTGTGTCATTGAAGAGAAAAAATTCAATTGTGTAGCAAAAACCACATTTAAAGCAAATGATTCTTCTTCCTCTTCAAAACCCCAAAACAATTATTCAAAATCCAAAAGACTGTCAATGCATTAGTTTTAAAGGCTTTCCCATCTCACCCCTCTAATCAATCAAAATCTACCTCCAACCTTTCTCCCATTCAAACTTTTCAGTTCAAACGAGAGCAACGAAAGTGCACTCCAATCGAGGAGCCTTATTATTTAGTATTAGAAAAAATTCTTAAGGCCGGAGCCATTGCTATTCCACCCATAAAACCACATATTAGTTTTTACCCCACTCTTCCTATGCCAAAATGGTATAAGGAACATGACTATTGTAACTATCATCATGTAAAAGGCCATAGTGATGACGATTGCATAACCTTTAAGAACATTGTCGAGGAAATGTTAGATAATGGAGATCTTGTCCTAGACAACCCGAACACACCTACCAATCAGAATTTGCATATATTCAAGAAGCCATTCCCTAACCATACCCTATCATCAAACCAAACTAGTGAACCTTCAACTAATGACAGTAATGTCTGTGAGGTCCATGTTGTGTTTGACATTGTATAATCCCTTCGTAATTTCCTCTTATCCCCTTTATCGATGAGATTCTAGCATGAGCTCCTCTACCCATGGAGGAGTCTAATTCCTCTACTCCTTCACCCATAGAGGAGTCCCCTTCATCTCCCCCTTCACCCATGGAGGATTCCAAAATTTCTTCCAATGTTGGTTCACTACTTACCTTGCAACCTAACAAACAACCAATGGTATTAACTCTCCTACCCACGAGAGAGTCATCCTCACTTTCTTCTCCACTGAAAGAGGAAACTATCTCATCCCAACTATCATCTCCCCTACCCATAGGGGATCCTTTAGACACACCATTTCCTGTTGGAGATAATTCTCAATTATCATTTTAGGATCTTTTTGATCTCAACTAGGATCTCTTATCCACAGAGTCCAAACCCAATCAATTCCCTATCTCACAGACATATTTTACAGGGATTTCTACTAAGCAAATGTCATCTTCTCTTACAACAATTTCATTTTCACGCCTGGAAGATCACTTGGATTACATTGATAATTCCATGCTTTGGGGATGTCTTCGGATACCCTTTTCAACCTAAATGCAAATTTCTCCTATGGATACTGCCACGATCTATCCAAAGTTGTATCAAGGAACCCAATCCACCATGACCATGCCTATTGAAATGGCATCTTCTTCATAACCCTCACCTACATCCAAACCTTTACCAACAAATAAATATGTTCCTATGCCTAAGAACCTACCTGTATCCACACCTTCCCCTACATCCAGACCCATCACTACCTTGGGTGTCATGCCGACATCAAGCCTAGTCCACCCACCCATCAAGTTGAATTTATTGACATCTTCCCAAGTTCTCAAAAAAACTAATCCTCCACCTAAAAAGGAAGACCGACATTTTAAGCCACACACAATAGTTTCAACCACCATGCCTTTGTTTCCTTCAGCCCTTTCTTCTATCCTAGGGCCTCACCCATTGGCCTTGGCCAAACAAGCACCTATCCAAGGAAAATCAAAAGCACCGCATCCCACCTCTTCATCACAATATTTTATTACACCCAAGCTATTAGCATAGCGTACACCCTCACCATTACCCACATCTTTGTTACCACCTATACCCCCACCACTTATAGTAACAACATCAATACCTATGAGATTTCCTTCTCTTCAACCCATACCTTCTACCTTTCCTCCACTAACAACCTTCACCGTGCCTCTTTTATCACCTTGGCTAACTCATCCTCTGCCATCATCCTCCTTCCCCTCTACATCATGTACACCTCCTTCAACTTTACTTAGGAAGGTGCAACCTAAATTAAAAACCCACTACCCTCCAAGGAGGTAGTTAAGCCTACAACACCTTATATTGCTAGTTCATCTACTACACCTCTACTCAAGAAGGTAAAACCCAAGCCTAAATGTAACATTACCATTTTAAGACTTTAAAAACAAGGATTTTTTTTTGAATAATGATCATTGTTCTAAATTATCATAATTTAGAACACACATTATAATCCAATAAATCTCATAACAAAAAACCATATGTAGTTGTAAATGACTCGGTGAAACATCGATCTCTCATTCCATGACTCGGTATCATACTGATCTCTCATGTTAACTTAATAATTTATATACTATGTATACTTGGTTCCCTTACCCTTTTCAGGGATATTAAGTGTTCTGTTTAAGAGGCCTATCTGAATATTTGTTACCAATATTCATCTGAAATCCCGCTTCTTAAACTAGGTGACATAGGACAACACAACCAACAACTTGCGATACTTTGGCCAAAGATTTTAAACATACTATTCATGTTTATATTCCTAGATAACATACTCGTCAAATGGAATATGTCCTTCACCCCACTTCATCTGTTATCTAGAATGGTCTTCACTAACTCCTGTCAGTCCACTTGTTCAAGGTTTAACCCTAGCCAAGGTTAGCAACATAGTCTAGTGTGGAGGACTGCTCATGGTGACTAAGGGTACATAGACATACCCAATTGACCTAATTCGATTACATGTGTCTAGTTACCCTAAGTCATCATGAGTTGACCCCGACACTAGATCATACCCCTAACTCTACCTAGGGAAGAATTGTGACCAAGTCATATTTATGTAGATCTAGATGATTAAACTTTGAAGGGTGTTGCAACATGTCAACTACAACACAATATCCTCATGAAGACCCAAGTCTTCATGAAGGTACTATTCTATAGTTGGCGTGTGCCAACATCCAACCGAGTTCTCCTCATCTAGGTGAACATACCAAAGAAGAAGTTAATTACTTATTAAATTTTCCTTATTAAGGGTTAATTGCAGCAGCCCTATTGAACAACTAGGTTCATTAACCATTAGGGTTACAAGTAAAAATTGTAATTAGAGTTGGTATGCAGATACATCTACCTCCTAACCATTTCATAGGTTTTGATTTATAACCCTTAACATTTTAATTTATCCTTCACATAACAGTTTCAACAAACATAACAAGGTTGTTATTCACTCACCTATTCAAGCCTTAGTTTACATAAGTTCAGATCAAGTTCATTTATATTATACTTCAATAGAATGAAGTCTAATATTTTTTAATTCCCTTTCTCTACATTCCTAATCCAGTTAAGGAACTCTTCAAGAGAATTCACTTCATCAACTATCCAAAGATAACATTCAGATTTAATTCCATGATATCATAAAACAATCATTTACTCAATTCATGAAAGTTGTCTTCCCTATATCTTATACAGGGTTAAGGATTATTTATAACCCCATAACATATTATAAGTTATCATAATGGTTTCATTTACCCATAGACATTGGTTTAGTAAAGCCATAGTGATATAGTTGAATTTCCAATCACGAATGTCAACTTGAATAAGTTACATTTTATTAAGAGGGTAGTACATTTAGTACCCTTAACATTTATTCATTTTAAACCAACCAAAGAGACTATATTAATTATATATAAAAACAATTAGAGATAAGATTATCATTTCCATTCTGAGAATACCCACAAAGATTACACATCAAGCTCAAACAAACCCACAACTCTTTCATTCAACAAAATTGAATTCATATATTATAATTTCAAACACTCAGGACATTTCTAATGTCGAACAACAATAAAAAGATCAATTACAAGTACAAATTTCTTTTCCAACAATTACATTTCAATATGATCCATATTTCAATATAAAATATCTAGTCTCTTTGGTAATCAAAAGTAACATCCAAAAAGATCTTTTCTCCTTTCATCACTTACGAATTCCATCTACAAGAATTGCTAGCACGGGTCAGTTCATTGAACTGAGCATGATAAGAACTTAGCATTAAAAAGATGTGCTTTTAGCTAACTGTTTCATAAAGAGAACTCTGCTATTATGAAACAGTTTAAGCATTCTACAGAAAGACATAACAAAGAAAGTTACTAGTCACTAATGAGAGAGAGAATAGGTGGTAAACCATATCATAATTAAGAATAATTCATGATATAAAAAACTTCATCTTACATAAGATAACTAAAACAATATTCCAGAAAAGTACCATTTCATCAAAAACATAATTTTCCTTTCATATATTATTCACTTCTTAGTTAATCCAATCTAACATGAGAAGATAACTATCCCTACTATCTCTTAGAAATAGGTCAGTATTAGATAGAACAATAGTACTTTCATCTCAACATTTATTTCACTTAATTCTATCCTAGAATAAGGGATGCCAAGTTCAAATCAAACATAGGAATAAGTTTAGGATGAAACAACAACATAATAAGGAAAGAGTTTCTAATCAAAGAATTCTAAAACTCAAAACCAGAGTTAGAAACCATTCCAAGTACAAGTTCAGCACTAACAAATTTTAACAAAGGATGAGATCAAAATGACATGTATTGATATCAACCAAAAAAACAAAACAAGATACATCATTACCAAGGTTTAAGTCAATTAGAAGAATGGAGAGATTTAACAATCAGCTATAGCTCTGCAACCATTCAAATATCTTTCACCAAATATGGGACTTACCAAGAATATTTCGACCCAACAAAACAATTCTTAATTACAACTTTTGCTTTGACTAACTTTGTCCTAGTTCAATTGGAAAGAGAGACCACTTTCCAATTTTACCTTTGAATGGTAAAAATAGAATCAAGAATGCATAACATATATAGATATGGTCATTCAAAAAAAGTACCAAACCAAAATCCCAAAACAGAGATCCAATTAGGATTCGTGTTGAATGATCAACAAACCAGGAGAGAGGAAAGAACAAGGAGAAATGCAATTCATCACCTTCCATCATTCCAGAGACAAAGTACAGGTAACCAAGTTTTACATAATAATAAAAACTGTTTCCCACAAGATACAGGGATGTTAAGGAAAAATTCAATAGAAGAGAAAGTCAGAACCCACCCTCCAACTGGGACCCGAAATAGATAAGGAAATGAATCAACATATATAAATCCAACATGAGTAATCGATTCTTTTTCATCGATGCACATTTATCTAAATCAAAGTGAGCTAAACCAATATTTATGGTCAAGGTAAGGAAAGATGCAAACCCAACACATCAACAATACCATCGAGCTATCCAACCATTAAGTCGAAACAACAAAAGAAAAAAAGTATGCCATGATCAAATACCATTTTCCTTTCCTTAGAAATAGCTATCCACATATATAAATGGACATAACAAATTATCACTTTCCTTACATGATTTTTAAAGAAATTTATACGTCTGTTAAGCAAGAATTCCTTTCAAGAAACCAGCAAGGTTATATTTACCAGATCCTCAATAAAATGAAGGAGTTCTAGAAAGTCCAACAGATGTAAATCCAATCCTAGTAAAATAAATTCAAAACAATTTATCTTTCCTCAAAATCATAGGGATAGATGACTACAATGAAAATATAGAAGATATAACCCTAATCATAACACAGAAGTTATAAGAACCCACATTGCATTCCATATTTTGATCATTCCTTCATAACTCAAAAAAGTATGCTACAGCCAGGGTCATAGAAGTTTAATCCTCTTAAAGATTCATACAAGATCCAACAATAGTCAAGAAAAACAAACAGTTAATCTTCTAAAGTATTCTCACTGAGTGATACAAGGTTTTCCTAGAATAAGTTCCAAAAACTTAGCATCGAGCTACCTACAGTTCAACATTGTTTATCAAGAGAACATATAGTTTCAACTGCACCTTAGGTTTAAGTAAAAGGAGCTAGGCATACTCAGCAAGTCAAACAAGAAGAAAAAATAATAGATTACCCTTTCCTCATGACAGAAGAGTTGTAAACAACATTCAAATTAAAAACACCACAAATCACCCACGCAGAGATAAACTAAACAACCATGCAAAACCAGATTGTTCCCAAAAGGATTCATTCAAGTTCAGCATAAGTCAAGTTACTCACAAGTTTAACACAACTCAACAAAAATACACCAGTTACAACCTCATCACAGGATCCATTCATAAGTTAAGCATAACTCATTTATTCCAAACAAGGGAATCGTAACCCATAACAGATCATCCATAATAACAGTGAAGTCAAACAGTAAAACACAGTAAATAATACAAGCATTGAAAGAAAGATCATAATATTTTAAAGAACCCATATATTCCCTAAGAGAAGAGTTCTTTTAATGAAAACATTTAAGTAAAAGAAAAACAAATTAATGAGAAGAGCCTATAATTCCTAATAACACTTTTCCTTTTCCGATTCCCAAGAGATCTTCAAGAAAACTTCAATAACTTCTTCCTTACCATGAAAGTCAATAGAAACTTCAACACTTTCCCATTCCTTTTATAGTTTCCAAAGTGTCTAATAATAGTCCAATGCCATGCCAAAAATTATAGTCATGCAAGTATCAAACTGGAGATTTGAAGGATAGAAACAACACCATGTAGAGCCCAAGCTCGAAACAACAAAAGATCAAAACAACTAAAACTCCTCATGCACCTTCCTAGGAGGTTTTTCACCTATTTCAAAACCATTAAATACAAAGGATAGATAATTCCCTCCACTTTCCTCACCATTGCCATCCCCACACTTAGCTTTAGGTGTCTACTTTTAAATTTTGCATGCAACTAAGTTCGATGGAGATGTCAGCGCATCTTCCCTATCTTTCCCAAATGCCCATGCCAAATTTGGTAGACTAAGAGATAAGAATGCATTAATTCCCATTCAATTACCTTAAAACTGATGCCACCGACCATCTAATTTCCATGTGTTCCTTAGGCCCCCTTTAGGTTAGCCACATTATAGTTAGGTTAACATAAGTTTAGGAAATCAACATAGGTCCATAGGTAGGTTTCTAGGTTAAGTCACCACATAATAATTACAAAATATTGCAATGACATAGGTTAGGCTTAGCTTTAGGATAGTCACTAACATTTAGTCATAGATAAAATAGGTTCCACTCAAAGTAAACATTGCATGCTAATAAAATAAGAACGAGCCATGACATATACATATAATATATAGTAGGGTCAGAAGTCCTCATCAATTCTCTAGACAGTCTGAATCCAACGATCAACTGATCTAACAGACTTGGTCATTTTGACCACAATAATTTATGAATTAAAAGCATACCTTGGATCAATGGAGTTGATCCAAGGTAATGCTTTTCTAAAATTGGAAAATTTTGTTAAAACTGAACCTAGATTTCTCATTCAAGCAGTGAACTAATTCTGCATAAGGAGGTGGGTTGTTCTTATTAAATACAATAAAACATGACATAATGTACCTATACAAAGGATGAATTATTTTCTATAGAAAACATGACCTCCAAATTCAAAAGAGTACATCGTATTAAGACCAAATCACATGTCAACATTTGTATCTTTTTAAGTAGAAGTCATCTTAGGTACTTGTCATGCTAGAGGCATTACATACCTCCCTCCTAAAAAGTATCATCATCCCGATGATTAAATTAGTCAACAATTCCAATAAAGAATATAACCAATTCATAGTTCTTTCATTCATAAATTCATAACAGAACCAAATTTAAGAAATTCATATTTTCATAATTATTCAACTTAAAATAGTTTTTAGTACTAAAGAATTTTAGTTTCTGCTAGAAACTGGTAGATTTATTGATATAAAAAAGAATAAAATCTTAAAGTTTTATCAATCCACCAAATCAATTTTGTTCAAATAAATATGGAAAAGCAACTTTCATATCTTCTAGGTTTTCCCTGGAGTTGGACTTGCTTCATTAAACCGATCCCACTTTGGACCTTACATTGACTTATTTCATGATTTCTTAAGTGTAACTGGTGAGCTTCAGCACTCGAATGGGTTTAACCATGATTATTCCTGGGTCTTGGACCTGCAAGGAATTCCAATTTAACACATGTGATAAATCTAAAACATATTTCTTAAGAAAAGAAATATGGAAAACATCATGCATTCATGATAAAGAAGGAGGTAAAGCTAAACGATAAGCTACTGAGGTTGATTATTTCAACAATTTTAAAGGGTCCCACATAACGAGGTGATAACTTGGAAGCCTTGCCAAAAGTTATGGAACTCTTTTTTGGTTTAACTCACAAAAAGACCTTTTCACAAAGCTCAAATTTCTTGTCAACCCATTTTAAGTCTGCATAACTTTTTTCCTATCTGTTGCTTCCTTCAAACATTCACGAATCATTTTAACTTGTTATTCCATTTCAATAAGGATTTTAGGTCCAATTACCTCTCTATCCTCTATGTTATCCCAACTAACTGGAGTTCTACATTTCCTTCCGTATAATGCCTCAAAAGGTGCCATTTTTAGAGAGGTATGATACATGTTATTATAATCAAATTCAACTAATGAAAGGTACTCTTCCCATTTATACTGTTGATCCATGCAATACATTTGTAACATATCTTCCAAAACTTTGTTTACTCTTTCAGTCTTCCCATCTGTTTCCGTATAGTATGTCGAAATAAATTCAGTTTATTCCCTAAGGATGCATTGAGTGTTTGCCAAAATCTAGATGTCATTCTTGGATCTCTATTCGATATGATCAATTCAGGTACTCTATGCAATCTAAAAATTTCATGCACAAATAATTTCACTAAAATAGGTGAATCATCCTTAAGATTACCAACAATAAAATGTGCTACCTTTGTTAGTTTATCCACCATGACTAAAATAACATCATGTTTATTTCTTGACATTGGAAACCCTTGAACAAAATCCATGCTAATTACTTTCCATTTATACTACGGTATGCTATGAGGGTACAATAAACTAGCTAGATGCATATGTTCAAATTTAACATGCTGACATCCTAAGAAGCATGTCACAAAATCAATCACGTCCTTTTTTATCCCTTTCTAGAAATATTTTTGTTTTATATCAACAAGAATTTTTGTAATGCTGGGATGTATAGAAAAAGATGAGTTATGAAATTAAGTTAACAATTTATTTCTTAATTCATTTAATGAAGGTATGTATACTCTATTTTAAAACCTCAAAATTCCTTCATCATCAAAGTGAAAACCTTTATATCTCACATCATTTGGATCTGATACAAGTGTTATTTTTACTTGTTGAAAATAAGAATCAAATTCTGTGACACTTTTACTTCATCCTTAAACTGAGTTCTCAATGTTATAAGAGTAGAAATATGCTTCCTACAACTTAGTGCATATGCCACTCTGTTTTCCTTTCCTTTAATATAACTTATGTCAAAATCATACTAAGATAGAAATTATAACCATCTTCATTGTCTTACATTTAGATTTGGTTGAGTGAAAATATACTTCAGCCCAAGATGATCAATCTTTAGTTAAAAAGGTCTACCAAGAAGATAATGCCTCCATACTTGAAGTGCATGAACAATGGTAGCAAGCTCTAGGTCATGTGGAGCATAATTCAGTTCATGTAACTTGATTTTTCTACTCTCATAGGCTATAACATGATCATTTTGTAATAAAATACCTCCAAGACCCTCCCCGGAAGCATCTGTCACTATAGTAAAGTCTCCATTAGGATCATGCACAATGAAGATAGAGTGCGATGTTAAGCGATCGATCTGTAGAGTCTTAAATGTAGACTCACATTTTTCATTCCATAAAAGTTTATTATTTTTCTTACGTAATGAAGTGAATGGTGTAGCTACTTTTGAAAAGTCTTTAACAAACTTCCTATAGTAACCAACAAGACCCATGAAGCTTGAACTTCATGTACATTATTTAGTGCAGGCCACTCGGTAATTGCAACAATTTTTGATAGGTCTACAAATATTCCATCTTTACTCATGACATGTCCCAAATAGTGCACTTTCATCTCATAGATGAACATTTGGACAACTTACCATACAACCTTCTCTTTCTTAATATTTCTAGAATTATTTTCAAATGATCGTGATGCTCATCAATGATTTTAGAATATACGAGAATATCATCCAAGAATACAAGGACAAATTTGTCCAAGTATTCTTGAAAAATATTATTCATTAAATTCATAAAAGCAGTGCGGGTGCATTTGTCAAATGGTGAAACGGTGAATTTATAATGTATGTACCTTGTCCTAAATTTTTTTCTTAATATCTTCTTCCTTGAATCTTAACTGATGATATCCAAATCAAATATCTATCTTAGAATACAGCGATGCACCTCACATTTTATCAAATAGACCATCAATTCTAGGAAGTGGATATCTTTTTGATTGTTGCTTTGTTTAACATCATATAATCAATGTACAATCTAAGTGTCCCATATTTCTTTTTCAAAAACATTACCGGTGCTCCCAAGGAAAGAAAATTGGCCTTATTAATCCTTTAGTCAACAGTTCTTGTAACCGTGCCTTAATCTTTACCAGTTCAATGTTAGTCATTTGATATGGTGCCTTGAAAATAGGTTCCATTCCGACTTGATTTAAATTGTGTAATCAACCTACCTTTTGGGTGGAAGACTAGGTAACACTTCCGAAAACACATCACTAAACTTTCATAACAACGGTACCTATCCAAGAATTCACTACTCTCATCGGTTGTTTCAGAAATTATTTTCTTGCATATAAAGTGTAGCCTTTGTTTTTAGCCATTTTAAGTTGCATAGCTGATAATTTCCTAACTGGAATATCACATTTTATCCCCGAATGTCTATTTTTTTACAGGTCATCCAAAAACTAATATGTTTTTCAAAATAATCTACTTTTTCCTTATGTTCATCTATCTAATTAACACCTATGATTACATCATAAGACCCTGAAGGAGCAACATAAAGGTCAAGTTCGGTGGAAAAACAAGGCAAGTCTAGGAATGCTCTAAAAAGACACATACTAAATGTGTGGACAACATTATTTCCATAATGTATTGTCCATGCTAATATTTTTCCCAACATACCATTTGTACCTGCACTAAAAATCACCTTTCGGGGACCCACATATCCTATTTCTGACGGGGTCACCCATCATACAATGATAAAATAATTACACAAATCCCCTCTAAAAATGTCTTTGTACAACCTCGTACAAACTTCTAAATCCCATCGACAGGACCTCATGGAGGTTTTGTAATCCATCTAGGTTTTACCTAATGACCTGACACATGTGGCCTCAATTATTACCTCTCACCATGTAGCTTCTCTTACCAATTCCTCCCCTTCCTCTACACCTGCCACTACTCAACAAATATCTGCCCTCATTTTCTCTAACAACAAGATTATACCTCTCCAATTAGATGATGTTGATCTCTCCCTTTTCATCTTCGTTTATATTGATAATATACACATTCGACATATTGTGATCAATTGTGGCACCAACATCAACATCATCTCCTCCCACACATATAATCAAATGTGCATCCCTTCAAATTACATGCATAATAACCTAGTTATGTTTCATTCATTCAAAGATGCCATCACTTCCACTCTCAACACCATCATCCTCCACATTTGTGTTAGCCCTCGCACCATTCCAAAAATATTTTATGTCTTAGAGGAGGACTTCTAGTACAACTTGTTACTTGGAAGACCCTTGATTCATGTCATGGGTTGTGTTCCTTCAACCTTACACCATTGTGTAAAATTTGAACTTGAAGGACATAACTATACCATCCTTACAGACCCTTCACCATTAAAAACCTATAACATGTTGTACCAACCTAATGATGTCCTTGTACCAATTAAGGCATCTACCAATTTTTCCACTTCTCCTTTACCCACAATCCCATCCACTGATGCTTCTACTACTTTTTCTGTACCTACCTCCTCTATTCCCACTGCCGACATAGCCTCTGCAACTGACCCATCCACTAACCCATCTACTTCTCAACCAAAAATGTTTCTTCTTCCTAATAGCCTAGTGATTCATCTATTCCCACTACCCATATACCAAATACCAATCCCTTAGAATGTTTTTTTCAATGTTTCACTCTGGGGGAGTATCTCCTATACAACATCGACACATTCCTTACTCCTCAAGAGTATGGTAACCTTTGCAAAAATCCTCGCTATGATCACAATGTAGGAGAGTTTTCCTTTATGGTCCTCCTCACCTTCGTATAAACTTAACCTATGGAGGACTTGATACTTCTACCCTACCGACCCAAGCCACCTTCTCAAATGTGTCCATTTTTCTTTGACCTTCAATCTCTCACCAATCACCGCTTCACCCACACTTTCCTCCATCATTGTGTATGGAAGGGATTTAGCTTTGGCTTCTATGAACAATGCCACCATACTGTCATCTCATGTACCACACGTAAAAACAATGAACGTAGTGGTATTGGCTTCGCCAAACCATCTTCCAAGAAAGCCCGTGTCAAACTCATTGAGAACAAAAAACCTTCTTTGCCCCATTTACCAACCTCACTTCGCCTTCAACCATGGATCCAGAATCCATTCCTCCTAACTTTTTTTTTTCATAAACACCATTTCCTAGGGACCTCTGACTTATCAATGTGATGGTGAGGGTCCCTTTTCTCTTCCCTTCCTGTATCCTAACATGATCGATGATGATACACCTTTTATTAATGTCGTTTAATGTTAAGACGATGAGTTTATTCTCACCTACCTTGAAATGGAATATTCTTATATTCACCAATCATTACCTTCGAGATGCAAACCATGTTGAATGAATTAACCATCGATTTCAATATTGACACTCAGGATGACCCCCACATTCTAAATATAGGCCAATATTTAGACAACTGCTGAACATGAATCTTTTACCTCATTTCTCTGATATCATAGCAATGTTTTTGTCTTGTCCTACGCTAATATGCCCGGTATTGACCCAAACATTTTGGTCCACAATATGGTAACTATTCATGAAGCCAAACCCATAAAATAAAAGATACAAAAAATGTATCCTCGCATTTCTCTTCTTGTCAAAGAACTTGAGAGCCTTCTCTCAGTTTCCTTCATCCTACCCATTGATTATCCCCAATGGATCTCTAACATTGTTCATGTCACAAAAGTGATAGGAGGACTCCACATATGCATAGATTTCCACAACCTTAATTTAGCTTGTGCTTAAGACAACTTTCCTCTACCTAGTATAAATCAACTAGTTGATCTCACCACCGGCCATGAGATGTTATCACTCATGGATGATGGATTCTCAGGTTATAACCAAATATTACTCGCCCCAGAAGATCAACACAAAACATCCTTCATCAATCCTTAAGGGACCTTCTGCTATCAATTCATGCCCTTTGGCCTTAAAAACAATGGTGCAACATATCAGTGGGCTATGAATTATATCTTTTATGACATCATACATCGATATTGAAAGATTATGTAGAGGACCTTCTTGCAAATCAAACATTGATATGAACATCTTACTATCCTTAAGGTCATTTTTTATTATCTCATCAAGTATTGTGTTTGCCTTCAACCTAAGAAGTTTGTCTTCGTTGTTATCTCGGGAAAACTCCTTGGTTTTATCATTTCTTTATGTGGCAAAGAAGTTGATCCCACTAAAATCAAAGCTATTTTTGAAATTCCTACACCTACTCACCTTCACCAACTACGTAGTTTGCAAGCAAATTTTTAGTCTATTCATCTTGATTGTGAGTGTAGAGCCCACTTCCCTTTGACACTTTTAGATACTGATTTTGATACTATTGATCATATTATGGATAGTATTCTATTTCATTTTAGTATGATGGTTAGATGTTAGATCATGGATTAGTATTGATCTGGATTCAATTATTTTGCTTGATGATTACTAGAGACATTTTCTATATGTGGTTGATGATATCTTGTTGTGACATGGACATATTATAGATGTTAATTTGGACTTAGAATATTAGATATTTTAAGTAGATCTGGTATGGTAGATTTTAATGATGATATAGTTGATTTATTTAATTAAAAATAATAATGTTGAAATTATTGATATTGTTGTGATCTATGTGTTTGGATGATTTTGAGATATTTTTTATATCATTTTGGATGTTCTGATATGGCCACAAGGCCGAAGGAGGTATTTGTATTTTTGCAGGTTAAAAATCACAACAATGTGGGGGACTGGAGACTAACCATATTGAAATTCCAGGTGAATTCAACAAGGTCACCATGACAACTATATTGTTTGTGTGTGTTGTGTTTTGTTAGGAATTCCCATGGGGGGATTTCCATTATATGTGACCATGGGATATGTGTTTTATTTATGTGTTCCTTTTTATTATTGTTGTATGTATTTTATTTGTAATGTGTTCCTTCTTTTAATTAATTTAAATGTGATAGTTTTAATGTGAGAGTCATATAGTTAAACTTTATTTAAATTTAATTGGGATGTGAAATGTAATTAATAAAGTTTTTGTCTTAGATATTAATGTTGGAAGAGTGTGTAAGTTATCATGTAAGAATGTGTAAGAAATTTTAAGAGTATGTAAGGTAGATTTTGGAAGGTCAAACACTCCATCTTTTATAAAATTCGAATTTGACCTTGGAGGCCAAATTTGGAGGCTTGTGGGACAAGTTAAACTTGTCCCACACCTCTTATAATGATCCACCAACCATGCCTATGGGTTGGAGGTTAAATTTAGGCATTTTTAATGCATTTTGAAATGACATATGTAAGTTTTAATTGCACTTCCCTTACATGTTTTTAATTCAGTCCTTTTTGGAGTATGGGTTGTTTTGAAGTGTGGAAGTCATTTTGTCATTTTTATTTATTGTGATTTGTTGGTTGATGTTGATTTCCTCTTGGGGATGAGGAAAAATGATGTGGCATCCCACTTGGATCCACATCATCCTCTCTCTTTCCTTTCCTATAAAAGTGAAGCTTCTTTCTCATTTGGAGGTTGTTGAAACTTTTCTCTTCCTTCCTTGGGGTTGAATTTTATTGCTGTGGGAGTCTTGCTTGTGGAGAGAGTTTGAAAATTCCTTTGCATGCTTGGTGTTGTTGTTCTTGGATTGCTTTTTGGTCATTGAAGAGCTTGTTGTTTTGGAAACAATCTCCATAATGGAGAGGTAGGATCTTGTCCTTTTTAAATGTTGTTTTCCTTTTCTTGCATGAATGAAATGGTGAATGTGTTTTGTAGTCTTGAATAGTTGGGTAGAATACTTAGGGCAAGGTGTAGGAGAAGGTTATGGGGATTTCATTAGGGGGTATAAGGGTTTGCCAATGGTGTTGTTTTATCAAGGAGGGAGTTTTGGTTTCGGGATCCACCTTGGAAAAGAAACTACTTGCATTTCTTACTATGGGGGGGGCATAAGGAGGGGTTGGGAGATATAAGGTTTATGGGGTTGATATGATTATTGGCGGTATGCATTTGGTGGATGCCCAATTACAAATTGGGAGGCATAAGGAGTTCCTCATAGTCCTTGCTCTTGTTGGCTTGTTTGATCAAGCCTATGTGTTGTGTGTATGATTTCAGTTACATTTGAGAACTGATGTCTTGTTGGAATGTGTATTTTAGCTTGTATGCAATGTGAAGAATGCTTGTTACCATGTGTTGATGTTCATTTTATATTTCAATATGGTTGGGGCTTGGGGCCAATAGGGAAGGATGGCTTCTCCTTTCTCATTGGATATCTTGGTTGAGTGGAGAGCATTGCCTTTCCCCCTTCCTTGTTGTGATCAAAGTTGCAAAGAAGAAGAAATAAACATGCTGCTGTTTGGAGAAAGAATTTCACAGTTTGACAGTCATCTCCCTTTAAGTAATTTATTGTAACCTTTCCCACCTTGAGTGGATGAGTTGTATAATGTTTGTAATGAGAAACTATTCGTATTGATGATGGAAGTTTTGAATTGAATTGAGAAATGTAAAGAGATGTATTCCAGTCTCTGTTTGTAAAGAAATGAAAAGAATGTATATGTATGGTTGATTGTATTTCAAAGTTAAAAGAAAGAGATAAGTTGTATAGATGTTCTCTGTTTGAATTCAATAAAGAAATTGCCAGCTCATTCTTATTCACACTGTTATAATTGAAATGGGAATATTAAATGGTGATTGAGACTATGTTTTATTGCAATGGAAGAAAATATGTATGAGAAAGCTAAACTGTATTGTTCTCATTTGAATTGTGCATTAGAATTGAAATCGAACTGTAATTTAATTTAGAAATGAATGGATGTCCTAATCAATTAAATGTATTTGACTAAGTTTAGGAATCATATGCACATCCAAATTACAAAAATTGATAAACAAATTTAAAAGAAATAGTTCACTATTTTAAAACTCAAATCTGGCAATGCACATTTTAATAAAAATGAGTAGTTTGACCTTACACTCAACAATAAGATATGAAACTTGAAATTTATACTTAGGAAGACTTAAGGAACCCAAATTCACTAAAATAGTCAAGAATGAATCTCTAAAACTCAAGGAATTTCAAATCGAAACTTTCACGGCTTTTTTCCCATTAAGCTGTTGGAAAAATGCAAAATTGTATAAATGAACAAATTGACTTCACTAAAATACTCTAAACCCTCCCTAGACTGATCCTCCATGTCTATTTGACATGTTGAGTGAAGGAGGAGTTCTAATTTTATCAAAATTATAAGTTGAAAAACTGCCAGTTCACATATTAAAATCCTGCAGATCGATTTCTTAAAATTTACCTTCTAAACTTCATCAAAATCCAAAATTGATGATTACTATGCAAAGAGGACTCAGAGATATTTGGAAAGTCCTTGTTTTCCTAAAAGTGACTTTTCTATCAAAAGTTATGGCCATTTGAAGTTCTAATTCAAAATAGCCATCCAAAAATTAATCTAACTATGTAAAAATCAAAATTTTACCTTTGGAAAAATTTCTCCAAAAATTCCACAGCCTCGCCACCCTCACAACCAATCAGATGTTACCACATGGCACTTTGGCGGGGTGACCCTTTTTAAACTTAACTTTTGAAAATTTTCCTTAGGATTTTTTTTCCATTTTTCCTCGCAACCCCGTGGCCTTGCAACAAATCACGCGCTGGCACGTGGCTTGGATGGCACGTGGAATAAATTTTAAAAATTAGTCTTTTTGACTCTTTTTGACTTTTTCCCCCATGGCCCCGCACCTCCGTAGCGATTAAGGTGCTGACACGTGTCTTTCGGACAAGCGAGGCATGGGGAGGAAATCATGCTTTTGTGCTCAAGAAAGGAAAATTCCCAAATTTCTTCCCCGCCCCGCCGACCCACTCAAGAGAAAAAAATTCTCCCTAAGCCCACGGACTCTCCCTAGGGAAAATTTCTCCCCAAAACTCCGCCGAGCCATAACTTGAGATTTATAAGGAGTTAGGAGGACTTCTTTATATGGTTGGAAAGGTGAGAAAATTTCCTATCCAATGGGCATGGTTTAGGGAAATTTTTGAAGAATTAATTATGAGAAAAATCTAGTTGAATTTCTGATCCTGTTAGAGAGTAGGCATGGGGGTAATTTGCTCCCTGAACCTAAGTAAAACATGTAACCCTAAATTTGAAACCTTGTGAACTTGATATAGGTTAAAAATGGAAAAAAAAACTTGTGAATTAGTAATTAGGATTAGTTCCGGAACCTATTAGTGTAAACTGATTTCTTACAACTTAGTTGTAGACACTCCTAGTCAAAAAAATTATCCCATAATTTTCTAGCTAACCTTAGGTTGTTTCTTGGTCTCAAGTGGTTGAGTAAATGGGAACTTTAGTGAGCCTATGTCGTTATATTTCACACTAGATTTTGAATTTACTAACAATATCACCGAATATGAAGCACTCATATTAGGCCTTCAAACTACCATCTCCTTATAAGTTAAATCAATTAATATCTTTGGTGATTTTCAGCTGGTTTTAAATCAAGTTAATGGTATATACTAGTGTCGTAATTAAAAATTCAAAAGTACAAGCATCATGTAGACATAATTTTGACTACCTTTGACCATTATGAACTTCAAACCACTCCATGTTCCACTAAAAATTGTGGATACCATGGCCTGCCTTACTTCTCAGATACCCGCTTCACCCTCCGACTCGAAAATATTTTTCACAGTACAAAGGATACAATCACCTTCCTATCTATTTCAAGACGTCAACCTCGTCAAAACCATTTAACCTGACCCACATGACCTTTGGTATAAGAAGTTTGTTGACTACCTTTCCCTTTCAATTCTACCTCCAGACCTTACTTGCAATGGCCAATGAGCCTTTCTCAAAAGTGTCTCTTGTTATGTCATCATGGGTGGTATTATTTATAAATGTGGCTTTGACAGTATCCTCTTATGATGCCTTACCAGTTCTGAAGTTCCTTACACCATCAAGGAAGTTCACGATGGAATTTGTGGAGGTCACTTCAGTGGTTTAGCTATCGCTAAATGCATTCTCCACCTAGGCTATTATTGGCCAACCTTAAACCGTGATTTTTGTGATTATGTCAAATGTTGTGTGAAGTTCCAGCAATATGTTAATCTTCATCACACACCTAGTCACGCCTTACAGTCACACGAGACCTTTGACCTTTCTCTCAATGGGGTTTGGATCTTGTTGGAGAAATCAATCCCCATTCTTCACAACGCCATCAATGGATTATTACCGCTATTGAATACTACACTAAATGGGTAGAATCCATACCTCTTATTTCAACAAAATCCAAGAAAATATGTGAATTCATCAATCATCACATCATTTTTCGCTTTGGTGTTCCCCATTGTCTCATCACTGATAATGGAAAATAGTTCAAAAAAAAATCTATGGAAGATTTGTGATGCCTTTAGCATTCAACTCATTTTTTCTTCACCCTAATACCCTCAAACAAATGGCCAAGAAAAATAAAAAATAAAACATTGAAAAAAATTCTTATGAAAGTTGTGGATGATACTAGAAAGGATTGGCATACACACATTCATTTTTCCTTATGGGATTATTGCACTAGTATTGTACATCAACTTCTACCACACCTTTCTCTCTAGTCTACAATACAAAGGTTTTCTACCTCTTGAAGTCCATATTCCATCTCTTCATTTCTCACTTAAAGAGATGCTCAAGGATAATGAATTTTGCCAAGACCATTTGACACAACTTTATTTATTGATGAACATCGTCTCAATGCTCTTGACCATCTCAAAATCTAGAAAAAATGTATCAAACATGCCTATGAAAAATGCATCCATGAACTAACCTTCCAAGTCAGTGACCTCATCCTGAAAGAAAATCAACATGTAATAAAAGAGAAAAAAGTAAATGGGGAAAATTTTATCGTAATTGTCTTGGCCCCTATATAGTTATTCATACCCATGGATCAAATTCTTATCATTTGTCTTCACTCAAAGGTAAACTGAACATGAGCCCCTCAATGCCTTGCATATTTTACCATTATATTATTGAATCAAGTCTTATATCACCTTCCGTCTATTTAACGCTTGTCCCTTGAGCATCATTCACTTTCCATTTTACATATTCTAAGGATCAACGATTAAACAAGAATCATGTGATTACCCATTACCTTTCAATCTTATCTTGATATGAGTATCACGGATATTATCATGGCATGATTCTCATGAATACTTTTCATCTTTTTCAAGATGGAATCTCATGGTCGTTCATCACTTAAAACCTCTCTATCATAGTTAACCTCTATGTGCTATAGTTTTTCCTTCAAAAACAAGAGCCTATTTTTCTCTATAGCCTTGTCCATGACTGAAAATTCCAAAAGAAAAACAATTTCAAAAGTAAAATGGGATTCAAATCATTGAGTAAAACTTCCTATAAAAATATGACTACCTCAAAAGGACATCTACACTTTCTATCTTGCTACTATAAATAGATCTGCACCCTCAAAGTACAAACTATTCAAAGCTAGCCATATTGTAGTTAGTCTATCATTAAAATAAGACTATTCCGTAAACAATAAAATATAATATTTAAAAGCTTCTTGCATCGATCAACTTCATGAAAACATCAAGGAGATATTATAATCATCCCACATAGACTTCCCACATCGATTAGTCTATCAAAACAAAAAGCAAAAAGAAGAAAACTAATTACTTTTTTGTCATGGACTTGCCTATTTTGATCTTGAGTCTTTTTCCAAGTAGGTTTGCTATCTCACACTAGGTTACGCTAAAACCAACCAGTTTCACCTTATCACTTTTCACCCTAATTTCCTACTTGCTTAAAGGATGTGCCAAAAATGTGACATTTCTGATCATGTGACTTTCTTCAACCTTAGAATATTCAATCATGTAACACCTTTAGGGTCTTACGTTCATAAGCCCATCTTCGGTATGGTAGATGTGTTATGGTTCTTATCAAATAGGTGGCTCTTTTGTCACCTCTTACCACTCACCTTCTTCATTACTTGTTGATTATCCTATACAGGACCAAGCCTTCAACACCTCAATTTAACCACACCTAAATGACCTCAATTCACCCTTGCCTTCATGACCTAGACTCAATCATGCCTAAATTGACCTAGACTCAACCATGCCTAAAACCTGCTAACCCATTCCTCTACCTCATCATATTCTTCCCTAGCTTATGGGAGAACTACATCAACCTGAGGTCCCTTTTCTCTAGGAATATGTAGGAAGCACTTCGAGGGCACGGGGTCCTTGGAGGTTAGCTCGAAAAATATTTACCCTAACCCATTTTCCTCTATTTTCATATTCATATTATACCATAGTTAGTTTCCATTTTTTACAACACTTGGAAATTAATACAAACATACATACCTACCATTTCATCACATCATACATCAATTAGTTCACCATTCCATGATATCAAATATTTGGAAGTTTAAACCATAACATAAATATACATCATCATTTATTTTCCATACTACTAATAACATGGAAATTAAATCAAACCCACAAACATGATCAAACCATTCCTAAAAGACCTATACTCCACTATTCCTAACTGACCTAGACTCAACCATGTCTAACTCACCTTGACCCCACCATGCCTAAATGACCTAAAATCAACCTTTCCTAACTCACATAGACCCCACCTTTCCTAACCCACCTAGAATCAACCATGCCTAACTAACCTCGACTCAATCATGCCTATACCTAACTCCACCATGCCTAACTGACCTAACTCAAACACACCTATACCTAACTCCATCATGCCTACATGACCTCGACTCAATCATGCCTAATTTACCTAATTTCCATTAATACACAATAACAATGAAAATTAAAAACATAGGTACATCATCCATACCATAAATATCATCATCTATAACAATAAGAACGTTTGTGTATCAATACAAATGTACACCGATACAAATAAATACTCAGTATCTCAAAAATATTATATACATCCTCACTATCTTCAGACGCAGCCAAGTATAAAATAAAAATCTCAAATCCCTCATATAAATCCTCACTATTATTGGCACACAAGCTGGTATATACAAAAATAAATACACTGATCATATCAGGTGATTAATCGTCACTCCACCTGGTATACATACATGTCTCATCTATCTCCTCCTCCTCTCCTCCAACCCGATGACCTATTAGCACCTCTCCATGTAGCACGGGTCTCGGTCTAATCTTTGCCTTCCCTTCACCTAGGACTATCCTCCATGAAATTATAGCCTCACCCTCACCCTACCTCTAGGCTTGCTGCCCCCTTATGCTCTCCAAACTATGAGTACGGGATCTAGTCCTCTCACTCACTACTTGTTGTGCCATGTACTCAACATAGGAGAGGAAATCAATCGATGGTCATCGGATAATCCGTGTAATAACATGCCTCATTCGGGGCATCCCTAAACGTCACCTTTGGCACCTTCTAAGGTGGTGCCATAGGTCTCACATCAACCTGTGAGCTCTAACCTACTTATGTTGGCCTCATAACCTATACCTATGAGCCCTTTCCTCCTCCATGTACCATAGGAATCTATCCTGCCACATATTCCTGTAGTGTGGGACCCTGTCCCTGAGTTTGTGAAGGTGCCTGCACTGAAACTTAGGCTTGTATGGCCACAAAATGAGCCTGGGTAGTGGCCAACTAGCTCTGCAAACCTACTATATGTGCATGTAAGGAGGCTACATGTCCCCCATCTCCATCTCCACCCTTTGTGGATGTCAATGCCTATGCTACCTGTGCCTGTAAGGCCTCCACCTGATCCCCGTAAAATGGAAACTTATGTTGGTGACCCAATAAGTTACCCTTATAAAGATGTAATCTAGGCCTAAAGAGTAGCCACCTAACCCTTTAAGGTATCCTCTACACTTTGTGATGGTGTCTAAGTATCGATTCCATAACCTCGATGGTGCTTCCTATAACCGTGCCTCCCATCACTACCTATATCTATCGGTGACCCCAACATCATCAGTCCTCTTATCCTTTGGTTGTTCCTCCTTCCCTATAGACACACTTAGTTGTGATGGAGACATAGGTTCCCCATCATCCCTCCTGTACTATGGGAAAGGTGGGGCTACATCCTATCGCAGACAAAATTATCATCTAACCCTGTCCACAGGTATCGACTTGTACTCACCGGCACACCACCCCTATATCCACCTCTCCAACTACAACTCCTATAGCTCCTCTACCATGTCTTTGTAGGAGGTTTAACCAATATAGGGTCTCCACACAATATTGACTCTAGAGATCCCCTCCAATAATCGTCTGTAATACAAAACATCACATGTGGCCATAACAACTATGTGCTACCCACCAAATGGCACCCACCATCTATATCCAACTCTAACCTGACCACCCTCGAATAAATCATGTTGGGGTAAACTAACGGGACATACACATACAATGTTCTCGTATGCCAAACAATGTAGTAGAAAGGTACAATACAAGCTAAACCACCACAATCCCCCATAATCCCACAACTCCCTATATAGCTACACTAAGAATGTCGGTGCCCAGGAAAAAAAAATCTTCTCCTCCATCATAGCCTAGAGCACTCCCATCAGTGCTCATGGGAATCTCCCACCCTCAAGCATCTGGTAAGGTGAAACAACATACCGCCTCCATCATCAAAACGACCAACCTTGTCTCTTGAGGATGGCTACATATGATGAGATCAAAATATGTCTCATTATATCACCAAATAAAATTCTTATTCTCTCTCTCAAAATAAATCTTTCAAGTGAATTTAGATGTAGTTTTAATAACATAAATCATATTTAAGGTATAATATAGGATTTATCTTATCATCTCTTTAGAAATCTATTTGTGATCTAATTTTTTTAATTTCTTGATATTTCTTCTAAAGTTGGAATGCAATAGTGTGTAGAAAATATGTCATAAGAAACTGTACTCCAAGTTCATAGATTGCAGCTACCGAAAGTCTTCACACAGCTATGGAAACGTGAAATTCTTCACATAGCTATGGAAATGCCTAGCTACGGAAATTCTTCACATAGCTATGGAAACACCTAGCTAGTGAAAGTATTTTGGTTTGTTCCAAAATAATGTAAAGGAGCACCGAACTATTCAGCCTACTCTTTGCTTCCATTTCATCAACCAAGAATATAGATCCAAACATGTGGCATTCCAAGAAGAATTCAAAGTCATGGACTTAGCACTCATTTTCTCTCCATGTTTCAAGGATGACCAAATGGTGGAATAGTATTAGGAATGTTGAATAAGTACTCTCCCACTTTGTGTTCCTAGATTAAAGGGATGAGTTGTAGAAATATTCTCCATGATAAGTGGGTTGTTGTAGTCAAGTTTTTTTAGTATTTATTTCTTTGAATAAATCTGCCCAAGAATAGGTAGTTAGTTCTTGGAGTGTGGACCAAGTAAACTAGGAGTAATGTCTATAAATACCTCTTCCATATATTTGGAAAAGGGGGCATATTTTTTAAATCAGTTTTGAATCAATACAAGTGTAGTTTTAAAAGTTAATTGTAGTTTCTCCAAATCCAAAGGGAAGAGAATGGCCAAAAGCCGCTCTTCCCCAAGGAGGAGAATTTTTCTATTATTTCTTAGCATAGTTTATTTACTACAGATTTATTTCAGTAGTTTAGTTGTTGTGTGTTTCTTTTTCATGCATGTTTAATTTCTATATGTTTTCTTAGGAAGAAGTATTGTTGAATAAGATTTTCCTTTCTCCTTTTGCATACAACTTTAGAAACCGCCTTGGTTATAATGACACCAACTTGTCTATGAGTTGGTTAAATGACTAGTAATACAACGACCCATCAACATACATGTCTCCATAGCTCAATCTCATGCTATGGTACCTCGACTCACCCATCACCTCCTAAATACAACCACTATCAGCTACATAGATTCTTATGAAGAAATAGAATACACCGGCTCCCCAAGATTCGGTAGCGCAGAGGATCCTGTACACATCCTCTAGGGTGAGATTCATCTCACCCATTGGTAAATGAAACATGATGGTCACTGAATCCCATCTATCTATGAGTGCAACCATCAAACTAGGATCTCGAGCTCTATGCCTATAGCGCCAGATCCTAATCAATCCAACATCCATCATATGATCTTACTCCTCCGTAGTCACACTCAACTGCATTACTACCAACATAGGTGGTAATTTGTCATGCATCCAGAGCTGATCTCTCAACTAAATCATCCAAACAAGACATTGTCAAGAATTTTCCATATGTACACACCCATTACCCAACTTACCTATTATACACCATACCTATTACCCAACACACCTATTAACTATTACACCATACCCATAAAACAACCCTACTGACTACTCCCTTTTACCAAACCTAATTTTAAACCCATTGCTCCTTATTTTCCTCTTCTATTCTAGTTTAGTTCAGCTAATTCCCACCCCACATTTCGACATAACATGTTACCCTACTTCTTCTACTTCAACCTTCATTTACACCTTCGTGCCTATTTTTTTCCTTATATATCCCTTTATTTTACCTATCTTCTCCTCAAGCTAACTAACAATGGTCTACTTGATCGTAATCAGTCCGTCTTTACCAGTGTGGGTCACCTAAGCCTTTACCGATGCCGGTAAGTGTCAACCAACGTCGGCCAAACCTTGACCGATGTCGGTCTTTGTCGCGACATCAAAAACCAAAAACCTATCCCCCAATTTTCAAAAATTGACAAAAACTTACCTAAAACCATAATCTACCCATCCCACCCTATCCTAACTTAATTCCCAAACCTATTTCACCTATTTGTGACCTTCCCACTCCTCACTCCCTTCATTTTGACCCACTTTTTAAGCATTATTTAAAAATGACCCCCCCCCAATTTCTTCATTTTCCACCAATTTTTTTAGAAAATAACAAGTTAGAAAACTCCCCTTACTTCATCACGGTGTCACCTACATGGTGGCAAGACGGAACGATGCACTAGTGGTCCACCACGAACCTTCTCCCGCCTCAATGCCATGCCTAAGAAGTCACTCGATCTATCATTTTCTCATAGTCAAAAGACAACAATGATTTTGTAAAATACAGAATTTCAACTTTATAACCCTAACCTGACATGACCAACATTGGTCATACCAAACCAACTTTGGTAACCTTATAACCGACATCAGTCACATGTCAGTACTATTTCATCTACATTTTACCCACTTTGACCTAAACTCATTACTGCCACATACCTTTTGGCCTTACCAAAACTTATTACACCCTACCCACACACTTAAATTACCAATACATTTCCTTAATTGCATTGAGGGACTTGTTATTTTACGTATACCTTGGCCTTACTTGTGCCATGACTCCTACATATATCTTAACGAAAAAAAACTTTTTTGACCTTTGAAATTGTGTACTCATTATACCTTGTGGTGTTGTTACCCATGTTGTTTGTCCTAATGACCTTACCTTGCCTATTTCTAGGTGGTTTACCCCGACCAAACCTTTAGTGTACTGCAGAGCATACATAAACATTCCTACACCTAGCCTACATCATGTTTCTAGAGCATATCATGTACCCTGAATCCTGAATCACTTCCACCTTATTTAGATAAACCTATAGATCTTGGATGATGAAGAGTTTGCATGATCTTCAACCGATCTTGTGTCACAATCTATACATGTGCATGTGTTTGATTATCATTACCCATTACCCGATATGACCCTTTCCTATTACCCATTACCCAATTTGACCCTTACCCATTACCTAAAGTTCCCATACCCTTACCTATAACTCACCTACCTTCACTTTCATCACTTACCCATTTATCAAACCACTAATTGATTCCATCTCACACCTCATTAGTTCATGGTTTGAGGGGGATCACCTCCACCCATACTTGAGGAAACCTCATTCCCACTTATATTTGGGGAAACCACTTTCCATTTTTTTCAGCATCACTTATTAATATAAGCTATGTGACAAAAAGGGGAAAATGTAGACACCAAAATTGGGTCATAATTCCATTAAAACCTTGTTGATTAACTTAACCATATCCTACCCATTCATATCCCCTAGTGTACATGTTAATTGAATTAATTATCTTAATTAAATTAATTAATATCCTCACTTAACCACCTCACCCAACCAACTCACCTAGCCACCTCACTCAAATGACCCACTCAAACCTCATTAATGACCTAAGACCAAGTCTAAGCTTATCCTAACCAACTAGGACTTAGTCTAAACCTAGACTTAACTCCTATTAACAAACCTAAAAATAATCCTACTTATATTTTTGGGATCCATCACTCAAGACTCAAAAGAAGGTTGGAGATCATGCCAAAACAACAACAATCTGGCTACTTTTGGCCAGCCTAGGTATTCCCCCCTTAACCGACTCTGGTTATATCTCGGCCGATGCCGGTCCCTTAAATGTTTCAAGTTAGGATAAATACATTTCAAAAATCCTTCTCCTAGGTTAGTCATTCGATTTAGGATCTCATATGAAAATAGAGACTCGGAGCACTTGAAATTTTTGAAGCACTACGGAAAAGGAAAATATATGTGAGCAATACCAACAACCATTGGCATTCATCATCTTCTTCATGATAAAAAATTCACATATAGAAGCATGGGGGTTTGAACTACTGAGGAACTAACACAATGT
This sequence comes from Taxus wallichiana var. yunnanensis, assembly GCA_018340775.1. Lineage (NCBI taxonomy): Eukaryota > Viridiplantae > Streptophyta > Pinopsida > Cupressales > Taxaceae > Taxus > Taxus wallichiana. The sequence goes on along the minus strand of CM031244.1, from coordinate 203,172,742 downwards.
ATGTTCTTTCCGGATCTCTTCCATCACCATCCTAATCACTTGCATTTTCCAAACCTACTCTTTAGTAAGTACATAATATCTCCTCATTTATTTATGTTTTATTCTAGTAAGATTTATTATTCAGCTCAGTAATTTATCTTTCTCCACATCCATACACTCCCCTCCTCATACTAACATATCAACCTACCATACGACCTTTTACCTAGTTTTATTGTCTTTTAATCATATTTGCACCTCCAAGGAAATTTTATGACATCACCATCACCATTTCCAACCTCTGTGTAATCATAGAGAGTCTTAAAAACATGTTTTAAGTCCTTTTAACTAATTTCCCCTATCGACATCGATTATCCAACTGACATCGGCCATTCGCCTAACCGACATTGGTCACACAGACGACATCGGTTACATTATGTTTGGTAATACATTTCAAACCGAAAGCTAATACCCAATTCCCAACAACCCATAACCATTTCTAATCTTTATCAAACCTTACCCGGATCATGTACCGGATGTGCAACACAACACCACCAATCACCGACCCATTTTGACCTCAATCACCTTTTATCGATCTTTCTTATTGTCTTGTGCTAGATACCTAAATCATTTCAATTTTAATAGGATCTTTACTTCATATATGATTTGAATAAAATTAATACTATTATATAAAAGTGGATTGACAACTTGTTTAGGAAGCATGACACTTCCGGATCTAGCTCCCACTAGGCGGTCCACTCGTTGTCTTGTTTAACTCTATCTCGGTGGTATTTTTTTGTATTTGAGGTAGTTCCTCCTAGCCAAAAGGTCATTCTCGTAATCAACTTGGATCGGGAAATCAGAATACACGCAAAACCTTCAACCGAAATCACAAAGGTATTCCTCCTTGGCCTTCAACCCTTATCTTTTTATTAATTTGTTAAGAATCTAGTGAAACAACATGATCCAATGAGAAACAACCATGCTTCTTTATAATTTTCCCTTTGGTGACCTTTGCGAAGTGTGAGCTAATGGAAAGGATCCATGCAAATACATATCAATCCTTTTGATTTCCATCCTCTAACATCGTGAACAATCATCTAATGAGGAAGTTGCATGCCTTGATGTGTTGTCAGGACTTTTATAATCTCCTCTAAAAAATATTAATTGCAAGCCAATAAGAAAGATTTATTCATTTGTGTTATCAATCCTTTCTTTGAATTCCTTCTAATAGTTACAAAATATTAGTCAATGAGAAGGCTCCATGTGACCTTGGGTTATCAAAATTTCCTTCTCTTTCACTTTTGTTAGATTTGTAAAAGGTGAACCAATGCAACATAGCCATGTATCTCTTCACATCGCACTTTATAAGTTAAGGGGAATTAGAATTTTTTTGGCCTTTTAATGTGCCACACTTCCCCTTTACTTTCCTTTGTATCGTAGCTCTTCTCTTTTTTTCATTTGACTTTTCTGGACTGATGAAATGTAAAATGTAGCCTATGTTGTGGACTTAGAAACCTCTTTGAGCCCATCACCATTTGAAAAGAGACACGTAGCCTACCTTGATTCTGATTTACCGCCATGTGGACATTGGTTTGGGACCTCGGAGCTTCTTCCATGTGTCCCCTTTGATTCGCAAATGCTAAATTTGATGGGAAAATGAATGCCACCAGCTTTTATAACTAGCATCCCAATGTTTTTAAATTGCATTCCCATGGGGTTTTTTTGAATACCAACGGCCAGTGTATTTGGGAAGTGCAAATTGATGGTTGTTTAATAGTCACAGGCCTATAAAAATGGATAATTCCATTTTTAAAGTCATTAAAGAAAAAAATTAACCTAGGGGGATAATTTTGGATAACAATTTGGCACTATCTTAGGGTAATCTTCCTTTTAGATTAGATCAATATACTTTATGTAGTCCATTGGGCATGGAGTCAATCCAAAAACTTAAAAAAATGATACGTAATATTTAAATTTCTTACCTTAGAGATGTATTAAGCATGAAATGAACTAAGAGAGGTCTGGAAGCTTAAATTTGATATGTGGAGCTCCAAATGAAGCTTTGAAACTACTCCAACTATCTAATTCTTCCATTAACATTGCTCGAACTGAATTACTATAGCTACCTTAGTCTACTTTTAAAGTTTTTGCTTGGGATTTTTAATTTGAAACATTGTAAATCTGTACAGAACAATACATTTGACTAAGGAAGAGACACGAGGACTCGATGAAAATAATTTTTAGGGTCTAAAAATGAACCTAAAAGCTACCCCAACATATGATTTGGCCAAAAAGTTTCCTTGAATTGAAATGGAATATGTAAAAACAAAAAGCACATAAAATATATATACAAACATGGAAAATCAAACATGTTCCAAGCAAAAACATGCAGAGTGTGCACAAGAACTTGGAGGAATGGAAAATCCCTAAACTAATATGTACACGAGTGAGAAACCTTCCTTCTAGTAACAATTTTTGAGGTATATTCCATTGGATGGAATCTTTAGTTCTTCACCATGCAACTTATTCAATCGTAAGGCATTGCTACTTTTTCAATTTGTGATCATATAGGGACCACTCCATATGGCATTTAACTTGGAATACTTTCTTGGTTTTTCTTCATCAACATCGACTTAATTACCAAAATTCCCTCTGGAATTTCCTCACCTTAGATTTCCTATCAAATATCCTCTTGATTAGTGTTTAATCTTTCTCCAAGGTTTGCAATGTATGCTCTCTAAATTCTTCCAAGTCCAGGAGCTTAGCATACATGACTTCCATAGGTTCAAACTCGGCCTAGTTCTAACTCCTTCACGATCTATAATGCTCGCAACTCAAGTGATATAGGCAACACTACTTCTTTCCTGTATACCAACTTGTATGGAGAACTACATGTTGACCTCTTGGGTGTAATTCTATTAGCCCATAAAGTTGATTTGAGCTTTGTGTGCTAGGTTCTTTGATTTTCATCAAGAGTTCTTCTTATGATTCTTAGCAAGTTCTTGTTTGTGGACTCTTCTTTCCCATTACCTTGGGGGTAATAATTTGATGAAGTGTTGAGATATATTCCATTTCTAATAGCCCACTATGTGATCTTTATGCCAAGAAAAGATAATGCATTATCGATATGATAGTGGTAGGTACACCAAACCTTGTCACTATCCCTTCATATAAGTCCAAGATGCTAGATTCATTTTCTTCCTTGAGTGCCACTGCTTCAGTCCACTTAGTGAAATAATTTGTTGCCATGAGAATCCACTTATGTCCTTGAATTGAGTTCATATTGATAACTCCAATGAAGTCCAATCCCCATTGCATGAATGGTTGATCAACTAAAATGGGATAAAGGAGCGACATTGCTAACTTTTCCTTCCCTATAGAGAAGGCACATTTTTTACATTTTTTGATCCAATTGTAGCGATCACTAAACACTATAGGCCAATATTAACCATCTTTCATGATCTTGAGAGTTGTTACTCACGGAGCAAACTAACCTCCTACTTCTCCATCATGGAACTCGTGTAACAATTTCTCAGTCTGATTCATTGGAACACACCTCAAGAGAAATCCATTCACATATTTCTCAAACAAGATGTCATCAATAAGCACATATGAAATGAACCTTAATATAAAGTATCTTCTCTTTACTTTTCTCAATTCTAGAGGGCACAAACCTATTTGAAGATAGGGCACTATGTCCCGAGTCCAACATGAAGTGGGCACCTCATCGGTTGGTTTTCCTTGATCTTTTGCAATACCAAAACAACTTCTTCTTTGCTTTCTCGGATCAGCATACTATTTGGAAGTTAGCTGCCCACACAGCCTTTACGGTGAACCAACTTATTCACCTTTATCTTAATGTCATACTCCATTACGAGTGATATTAATCGCCCTCTTCTCATTTAAATATTTTTTGGAAGAAATTATTTAAATCCGACATGAGACACTAAAAGTTTTATTTTATTGTTCGAGACCAAGTGTCCGAACTCCTTCAAGATTCTAATGACACCAAGAACATGTTTTTCAATGAAAGAATACCTTACTTCATAATCTTCCAAGCTCTGACTGAAGAATTCTATGGGTTACGAACCTTCTTTATTTAGCTGTGTACAAGATGGTGAGATTGTATCCAAACCTTCGAAGAATAGAGTATGAAGCTTTTGTATAAATATGGGTTGATAAGAGCCAGGGATTGAGATATTGCATGATTAATGGCTAAAAAAATCTTCTTTCCTTGTATTTTCCATTTAAATGCCATGATTTTCTTCAACATCATTGTTAATGGTTTCACCAAGGTGGAAAAATCGGTAGAAATCTATGAAAAAAATATTCTCCCTAAGAAACTCTAGAAAGGCTTCTTATGGCTCAAAGCAATGGTAGATTTTGGATGGATTCAACCCTCTCGGGATCAATTGCTAGTCCTTGATTTAAAACATTGTTACCTAAGATCTTTCCTTCATGTGCCAAGAAGATACACTTTTTCATATTCAAAGATACTCTGAATATTCTACACCTTTAGAACACTTGCCTTATGTGAAAGAGGTGGTTTGTTGCATCTTTTGAGAACATAGTGATATCATCCTAATATGGCAGCACTATCTTGTTGATCAACCCTTTTAATTCCATATCCATTTCCATTTAGAAAGTACCTCTATAATTTGATAGTCCAAATGGCATCTTTCTATAAGCATAGGTGCCCCACTTTATAGTGAAGGCAATCTTGAACTGATCCTCTTCCTTCAACATTATTTGATTATAGCCCAAGTAACCATCTAGTAATGAAGACCTTTTGGAATCAACCACTACTTGTAGGATTTTATCCATTTAAGGGAGTGGGTGATGATATTTGAGTGAAGCTCTATTCGAGATCCTGAAGTCTACACACAATTTGATTTATCCATTTCTCTTTCTTACTAATGCTAAGTTTTCTACCCAACTAAAATACTTTATTGGAAAAATGATGCTAGCTTCAATCAGCTTATTCAATTCTTTCCTCATGAGAGGTTCAATATGAGGATTCACCGGTCTTTTCTTCTACTTGATGGGCTTGGATTCTGAATCCGGTCAATAGTATGTTGAGCCAATTTTGGATTGAAGCCTCTCAAATATTTATAATTCCAAGAAAAGACATCAGGAAACTCTTGAAAAAGTTAGATAAATTCAGATTTTTCTTGTTGAGTACTCACCTTTCCAATTTACAACATTTTACCTTCTCCAATTGAAATAGGCTCTGAATCTTCACCCTTGACTTGAATATTTTCCTTTTCTTTTTAGAATTGATCATTTAGGATGAATATCGATTCCAAAGTTATAATACCTTTGGGAAATTTTCTTATTATCAGTTGAACTACTTGGTCACCATATTGCTACTCAAATTTATCTTAGTATCTAGCAGAGAACTCACTTCTTATTATAAAAAATTGATGATTTCCTTATCACTTTTACAGGACTTTCCAACTAGTATTATTATCTAGAATAGATATTCTTAGAATCAATTTGATATGAGTCTGAGTTTTCTCATTTTTGAAAATTTTCACAACATCAAAACTTCCCCAATTGATGTAAGTCTATCTTCTACCTTGTTCTTCTTCCTTGTGATGGAATTGATGTTAAAAGCCACAAAATATTCAATAAGACCGATTCTTGTAATTCCTTAGAAGATCATTCTTAGAAACATTTTTCCCTCTAACTTGGTTCATCATCAGCTCATTATCTCCAAAGATTTGTAATTTCTTAATGCCTCTCCTTATTACCCAATGCAACCCATGAATCAATGCCTCATACTTAGTTGTGTTATTTGAACAAGCAAATTGAAAATGGAAAGCTGAGTAGTATTTAATACCTTGAGGTGAAACCAACATTTCTCCTCCTCCAACACCTTGCCTACTCCTTGAGCCATCAAATAATTGTTGCCATAATTCATTCTCATCTTTATTATCTAGCTTGGTAAGGCTAGGGAGAGGTGGATTTTCTTCGTGTAAGTAATAGATTCTAACTCAGATTCTTCCATTTCTTTATAAGGATAAAAATCATGCCTTTTGTTTTCCCACTCATCAAGAGTCAAGTCTGGAATGTTTCCAACCTTGGTATCCACTTCTTGAGTTCTTAGGAAATCTTCTTGATCAAAATATAAGAAATTTGCATTGATTGGGCTTGGTATATGTGGTTCAATATGAAATTTTTCATTTGGTTCAGAATTTATTGTACCCTTAGCTCCATACCTCATTCTAAATAGCATATGTGACCAATACGCAAAAAAATAGCCTCCAATTATAATTGTGAAGTCCCTTGACAAGAAAAATGTAGAAAGTGGTGGTAAGTCAATAAATGGGACATCTTGCAAGACCGTGACATTTGGGAATGCATGCAGTGTAAGGATTAAACCCTTGATTACTCCAATAGTTGTCCCTATTTTTCCATCTAATTACACAACACCTCTAGAAATGACTTCATATTGAAGGCCCAACTGATCAACTATTTTTTTGGCATGACTGAACTACTTGCTATCGAATCAATCATGAAATTTTGTACAAGATTGTTCCCAATGATTAGAGATATGTAAAATGGAGGAGGATTCATGTTTTTACCTTGTTGACCTCCTTGATTGATGTATTGTGGACCTACATTAGTGAGCACCTTCTCTTGATCTTCTGGTGACTAATTTAATGTAGACCAATTTGCCATGGCAGCTTGCAACAAATCTCTTTAGCTTGGGATAGCTAATGAAACCCAGATTGAAATGTTAACATTTTTTTCTTCATTTTCTCAATGATATTAAAATGATAAGAGATATGATTTTGTTTTCCTTTTCCTAGCATGACATTCTCTTGCAAATAAGATGGTACAACTAGCATGTGCGCTGGTCTAGAAGGTGGTTTGAAATGAATTTTCACATTTGGGGTTGCACTTGGATTGCTAACTCCTTTTAGAGTGATAGAAGGTTGAGAAGAATTTGGGTTAGATGAATATCCTTCCTCTATATTCATCTTTTTAGACCATGTGTTGGCTGCCACACCTTGATAAGGGGCCTAATTTATTCCACAGAAATATTCATCTTGCCAATTCACAAGTGTGGTGTCACTTGTAGGTTCCTCTTAAGTGGCTTCCTACTACTGATTTTCTTCTTGATTTGTCTCTTGTTCCACACCAACCGTTGTCACCATTATATATTAATTCAAAGAACCATTGAAACATGTTGGTTTATTATGAGATTGATTGTAGGGAAATCACCATTCATATTCTTGAGCCATGTTATTTTTTACTGGTACTAAGGCTCTATATGTGGTTACAACATTAGGATTGCAAGGCTAAAATGGCCTATTAGTAGGAGGTTTTACCTGGTTTTGATTTACAGCTTGAGCAGGTGGCCTATTAGACTAATAAAAATGTCTGTTGGGTTAGGATTGACGCTAGTATGATATAAAATTTTGATTTTATTTCCTCTTAATTATCACCAACTCATTAACTAATCTTTTCAACAACTTCATGAATTCTTGGAGCTCATTTGAGGCGCTAGAATAAGAGGTAGAATCTTCATTAGAACTATGATATTTTGGGGTAATAATGAGAGCTAATGTAGGTGCTTGACTAATAGTTAGATTCCCTAATTTTTGGTAAAGAGGCATAGGTGGCCTAGGTGCAATTTTACTAGCTTGAATCATATTTTTTTAACTCTAATAGAAATGTTATATGTTGCGGGTAAAGTTGTACCTCCCATAGATTGTATCATTATGGAAATTCATAAGTTAAATATTTTAGAAAATATAGAAAAACACTTTTATCTTCGAGTATCATGGCAAGTGGAATTTAGTCCCATGTCCTTTAAAATATGAAGTTGAAGTCAACCATCTGCTCATTTGGTGCTCTCTTGATTTTAGTCATTACTCGAACATGGATGAATTGTATTCCTTCTCCCCAAATTTGATGTAAATATGTGTACACAACGATCCCAATTTTGAATTGATCCCGCTCCTAGGATCTTAAACTATTGTAGATATTTTCCTTTGAAAGAAGAAGCCAATAATTTGACTACCACATCCATTTCATCGACCTCATGGATTGTAAAGACATTTTACATGTCTTGAATGCGATCAATCGGAGTTGTATGGTTCTCCCAAGTGAAATATGGAATGTTCTTCAATGTTGTAAATGGGATTGGGTTTTATGCCTTAAGAGTAAGTGAGTTGTTTCCCATGAAATTCAGAAAAGGATTTTGTTGTGGTGGTGGTTGTTGATGAGCCATCCTAATTGGTCTGAGAACTCTAGTTGATTAAATAAAAGGGCTACTAGGTGGAGGTGTTGATTTTGTTCTATTTTTTGCATATGGATACATTTGAGCTCTTCTTCCCCTTCTTCCTATGCCTAGAGATATCTATAATTATTCAAAAAAACCTTTTTCTCTTGTTCTAGACCTTGTTTGAATTCTTCTCATAAATTTGATAAGATCGAGTTGTTAATACCACTAAATTTTTCCCTTTGGATTCACCGTATGTGTTATTACAAAACCTCTTATAGGTCAGAATTTAAAACAAGAGCACACCAATCTTGTTACAATAAAAAAAAAGACTTCTTGTCCCACCAGGGTGTGCTAGAATTGTGATCACAAAAAGGTACCACCATGAGATTTGGTAATGTAGATATTTAATTTTTACTAACATGGGACCATCTCTAAGTGTGGGACTTGGTACTTGAGATGGAACTCCAAAGAAGTCTAGTTCCTTCTCCCAAAACTACCTACCACAACTACTCCTAATGCATGTAAATAACTATATGATCTTATCCTAACATTCCAAGGAGATAGGGGAAGAGAATACATGAAAATAAACCTACACTAAGAGGATGAATATAAACCTACACTAAGAAGCGGTGATACACCGAAAAGAGATTTCTAATCACTATCCAACTGCTTGAAATGGAGAGAGGTGAGCAATGGAAAGGGTGGAATGGATGCACCATAAAAAAGAGATGGATTCACTTATTACACCACTTCATACCCAAAATAAACATAAATCCCACAACCTAAAATAAACATCAAGAGTATGCACAATATACCTTGCAATGAAGAGAGGAAAGTAGAGATAAAAAAACATACAAAGGATGGAAAAAACATCACAAAACATAGTTTATTACTCCATTAATTATGCACAATACATCATTAGTGGGAAAGAGGAAAGAAAATTCCATTACAAATCTTGTAGAGTAGGCTTAAAACTCAACATTTAACCCAACAGAGAAGAAAGAGAGAGGGGGTAGAAAGGAAAAATGACCAACTCCTTTACAATGCACCCCCTTTACAATTTATAGCAATTAGAGAGAGAAGAAAGAGAAGAGAAGGGGCACAAAATTTTTGAACTCCAACCACTAACATTATACATTAAAATCTTCTGCAAATCACATGGGCACCTTACAAAGAGATCATTCGGTCTATTTCATCCTGCAGAAGCAAATGAATCCATGCCTCATCAATTCTAGTGGTTTAGCTACCTGATTTGATTGTTTGCATGCCCCAATAGTCCTCTCCTTCCTCCAAAATTCATGTTTTCCATTTAACCTACTAGAAACCACCTAAATCATATTTTGATGATGTCAAATTGAAGGGCTCGAGGAGAGATTTCCAATGATATAAATTTTGTCTAATTTGGTGTAGGGGATCAAAAGATATGGCCTTTTGAAGATTTTCTTGTCGGGAGGCATAGAAAATTAACACATGGAATCCTCTTATTGATTAGGGGATCAGTCTCTTCCATGTGTGTTTGTCTCACCTTTTTCCATGTGTCGGTCTCCCACTTGTTTGTAATATCGGGCTTTACTTACTTGCTCGCCATTTGTCCTTCTTATTTTCTTTGGCTTTAGTAATAAGCTTATGCCACATCTCTTCGTGTTGACAAACTATCCTTTGTATTTGTCAGCCCCTTTAGAAACACAATCAAATAAGAAAAAACCATGCTTATTTTCAATTTTCCCTTTGAATAACCATTATAAAGTGTTAACCAATGGAAAGGATCCACACACTTGCATGTCGATCCTTTTGATTTCCATCCTCGACATCCGCAAACCATCGGCCAATGAGGAATCTCCAAACCACGATACACTTTCAAACCTTTTATAATCTCCTATGAAAAACATGAAGTTCCATGTCTTTGCATTATTAGTCCTTTCTTTTATGTATTTCGATAGTTATGAAAGATTAGTGAATGAGAAGGCTCTATGTGAGCCTAGGTTATCATATTTTCCTTAGCCTTCACTTTTGTCATGATGTAAAAGGTGAACCAATGAAATGGTGCCATGTAGCTCTTCATGTAAAAGTTTATAAGTTTGGGGGACTTAGAATTTTTTTGGCCTTTTAATTTGGCACCGATCCCCTTTTCTTTCATTTGTATTGTGGTTTTCTCTTTGTTTTGTCTTACTTTTCCAAACCGATGAAATATAAAAATACGGCCTATCCATGAGACTTAGAAACTTTTTAAGCCCATTATCCTTTGAAAAGATACATGTAGTCCACCTTGATTGGTGATCTGCCACCATGCGGCCCTTGGACCATGACCTCGAGCTTCTTCCATGTGTCCCCTTTGACCGTTGATACTAACTTTGATGGGAAAATGAATGTCGATCAACTTTTATAACTAACCCACCAATGGTGTTTAAACTGTGCTACCGTGGGTTATTATTATCATTAACCAATGCATCTAGGAAGTGTATATGCGTGGGTGTTTAACCATCACGGACACTGTAAAAATGACTAAGTGCATTTTTAAAAAGTGTTAAATCCAAAATTAACTCGAGGGGTAATTTTGGATATGAGGACATCATGTGACTTTCTTGTTATTTCACTGAGTTTTGGTGTGTATCTTGGTGAATTATATCCTTTTGGATGCTTCTAGAAACACATATGGAGACTTTGAACACTACATCTATTGATTTTAGTAGTTTAGTTCCTTAGGTTCATGAGAAGGATTCGAGACAAGGTTTAGAACAATAGAAGAAGGATCCTTTGATTACTTGGAGATGTCACCAAGAAGAATAAGAAAATGTATATCAATTAAAAGATAACCATCACCACCAAACATAGTCCTCTCTATTCCTCCTCTTGGTATGCCCTTATTTCTATTCTTTAGAGGATTAAGACCCATCTTGTTCATGTCTCTTGAGAGAAATCTTCGCTTTTTCAGCTTCAATGGTGGTAGTCCTTTGGCCCTCAATACACAACATGATATACCAATTTATACCCTTAGAATCATTCCCTTATTCACTTGTGAAAACTAAACTACCCGGTGACAATATCCAAGATGTCGCTAATGTTTGTTTAGTACATTTTATTACCAAAGATGATGTTGAAATAATACTCTTGGCTTCATCTTTTATAGGAAAATCCCTTCAATGGTATAGGAGCTTGATAATTACTTTAATAAATAATTGGGATGAACTTAGAACATCCCTTTGTAATCATTTCAAGGAAAAATTAGATTACCTATATTTGATAGAGTAGCTAACAACTACAAAATGAGCCCCAAATGAGAAGATGATAGATTTTAACATCAAATTTCAAAGGACTTGGGACATAATTCCTCAAGTGGTAAGACCTACACCCTAATATGAATTTATCTATTATCTAAAGGCTTTGAATAGTGATATTTTAGTCATGATTTAGTCTATGGGGGTAGAACATTACTAGATGCTTATGACATTGTTATTAGAGATGAGAATAACCTTATTCAAGCTGGGAAACTTTCTCCTAGACCTCCAATGCCTATATTCCAAGATATTGAGAAAAAAGTTCTCATCAAAGCCCCTATTTATCTCATATTCCAACCCCAAGGAATCAAAGTTCTATTCAAGCATCTACTTCCTCAAGTACCTCAATTGAGTTGTAAGAAGTAATGAAATAATTGCAAAATTTTGGGAATGAGTTGGTATCCATTAAAAGGAAACAAACCAAAAATTTTAGACCTTACCAACCTAACACATCCCCTTATCAACCAAGTTGGACTTCCTCCCAAGATTCTCCTCAAAATCAGAATTAGTTTCCTCCTACAATACTATTTCAACCATATAACCCAAATATGGCTAGTTTATCCAAAGACTTTGTTCATGTTCAAAATAACCTTGTGCAAGATTATGAGTGGTGTTTCCCTTATCATCTTCCACACAGCCAAACAACATGCCATAGTGGAACTCTAAACAAATATTTGATGGTGCAAAGTGAATTTGTCCCTCAATATGCACCTATAGAGGAAAATCACCAGCAGATAGTCACCAAAGAGACACCACCAAATGACACTTCACTTGTGAATTGGAAAATGGATGAGTTTTTGGAATAAATCATATTTTTTTCATAAGATGTGACTTCTAATACTATATCTAAGAAGAGGTCAATGGAAGAGAGAAAATCAAGGAATTTAGGTCCTTCCCCACCTTTTTTAACACTCTAAAGAGGTGGCAATTCAAATATAGCTATAAGTATACAAAATCAACTAAAAGGTCCTTCCATATCAGCTCAAATGCAAGAAAAGGTTGTTACAAGTAGGGTACAATAGAAAGACAATATCAATAACATCCTCGAATAGATGAAGAAACCTAATGTGAGTATATCAATGTGGGAATCCCTAGAAATTATAGGGAAAAGAGATATCTTGTAAGAATCTATGGCCAATCTCTCTATCCCGAATGAGTCATCTAAAGAAAAAGAAAAAGTTTTCTTACTAATACCATAAAACAAAACGAAGATAAGACAAGAAGGAACATGAAACATCTACCATTATATGTATCCTTTATCATCTAAAATCATTTAAGTCACATTTTTCTGATCAATCATAGAGAAATAAGCTCTCTCATGCCCAAGAAAATTGTAGACTAGATGGGTCTTGAATTTGAACCTCTTTCTAAGGGTTTGGTACAACTAGATGGAATAGAAGTGGGAACTATTGGGATTATCAAAATTATATTCCTCATAGTGCATTCATTCCCTATATTCTCCATTCCACAATATATATTCGTAATTGGTCTACCCCACTCATTTCTCTATTTCTTTTAAGATACTTTTTGCCAAAATTAGAGGATATATTCTTTAGAACTAAATGGAGTCATATATTTCTCTATCATTTGAATGGATTCATATATTCTTTAGAACTGGGTATGACACTAAGGCTACTACCAAGTCTGAACTAATCACTACATACCATATAGAGCCCTATGTTTCTAACCCAATAAATGTAGATTATATCATCTTTGATAATGAGGATTATCTAAATTCCCAAGATGCGAGACACTTAGATTGAGGGAATTCCTGATTTTCTACTTGATGAATGGGGAAATGTATGTCATGGTTTCAAACCATATTAACATATTAAATAAGACTACCTTGATATTTATTTTCTACATGAGGAGGATTCATCTTTTCCTATTGTTGTTAAACTAAATGATCCAGAGGAAGATGGAATTATAAAAAAATTATTTAATGGATCAAGAAGTAGACAAGGAGTAGGAGGAGGTCTAGTCCTTGTTTATCCTACTAGAATTAAGTATTACTCCTATTTTATATTTCAATTCAGCTATTCCAAAAACATAGCAAAATATGAATCCCTTATCATGTATTACAATGGGAAAAGAAGAAGAACATCAAGAAATTGTAGACCTTTAGAGACAGTGAACTGATTGTGAACCAAATCATAGGATCAAATGCATCCATAAATGACTTGCTAAAGACCTACAAGCATAGATTTTGGGACCTTCTAGAATATTTTTAAGCTTTCAATATTCATTTCATTTCAAGGAAATATAATGAATCTACTGATAGGATGGTTGCGAGTTGGAGAAAAGGATGATGTGGTTGAAAACATTAAGAGAGAAAAAGTGCAACCATGTATCGGGATAGTAGTGAGACCTTCTATACTAGAAAACAACATTGATTGGAAGATGTTTGAAACTAATCAATAGGTTTTCAGTTTTATTCAAGAAGAATTTTAATTTTATTCAATAAATATAGATAAGTTAGAGAAGAAATATAGAGACCAAGTTGTTCAACTCAGATCAAATAAGATGCCCAAGGGCGTAGTGACCTTAGAATCCATTTTTAATCCCATCGTAGTTGGTGAAGGAAAATTTCTTAAAATTGGAAAGGTAAACAATCCACAAGAAAAACATTCTTTTATAGAAATTTTCAAAGAACTTGCTGATATTATAGCATGGATATATGAATACCTTAAAGGTTTTGATCCTAGTTTATCTTAGGATATGATTGAGTAGGATTTAACTACCAATCCTATCAGAAAAAAATAAATACTGTTAATCCACATATTGAGCCCCTAATGAAGAAAGAATTGAACAAGTTAATTGAGGAAAACATCATTTTTCCCATCAAGAATTCATATTGGGTTGTTAATCTATTTCAAAGTGGAAAAGGAATGGAGAAATCAGATTATGTGTTGATTTCATAGACTTGAATAAGGCATCTTTGAAGGATCATTACCCACTACCTTCAATGGAATAGATCTTACAAATAGTGGCCAGTTAGGTTTTCCCTTCTAGATGGTTACTCTAGCTGTAATCAGATCATGGTAAATGAGGAATATCAATTCAAGAATTCCTTTAGCACAAAATGGGTAACTAATGCCTACAGAAAAATTCCATTTGGTTTATCTAATGCAGGAGAAAAATTTCAAAGATACATGGACATGGCATTCAATGTACTAATAAACAACATTGTTTTGATCTATCTAGAAAATATCACAGTAGTTTCCAAAAATGTAGTTGATCATATTACCCATCTAAAGTATTTATTTGAGAGGTGTTGGAAGTTTGGTATTTTTACCAACCCCATAAAGTGCATCTCCTATTTCATGAAGGTATGTTCCTTGGCCATATTATCTCTAAATAATGGTTAATTGTTGATCCAGAGAGAGTTAATGTTATCCATGCATTGTCATTTCTAATTCATAAGAAAGCACTTCAAAATCTCTTAGGGAGAATCAAATTTGTCAAGTGGTTCGTTCCAAAATTTTGGGCCTTAGAAATATGACTAAACGAGTGTGCAATATCTACAAAGAAATCACACACAAAATATAATATGGTGAGCATGCATGTGGATACTAGTATCTACACACATGAGATAGAAAAGGGTGCTCAGGGATTTCTTATAGATGGATAAAGGACTTAGTTGTTTTTGGGAAGATGATAAATATAGAGAGAGTGGGTGACATGTAAAACAAGAATCCATGCAGGAAGAGTCTATTTTTGGAGCAAGGAGATAGCCATTTAAACTCAAACATGAAGACTTGGAAGTCAATCCTAGCTATTTTTGGAAGGTAGAAGATGGAGCACCTTGTTAAGTTAAGCTAATAATAGGATTTGAACTGAACTTATTTATAGGAGATCTATTATTAGAGTATCTTATGTGATTCCATGAATATCTTGTATTAGATCATGGTTGTTCTTATCATGTAACCTTTTTTGAGGATGCTTAGGCAGTAAAGGGAAAGTCCCCACCACTATATATATCTATTGATTTGCATGGTTTTAGTAGCCATCTTTGTAGTATGGTTATGTTCTTTGTTTATGAGTGCACATGATTTACAATGATACACTTATGTATGTATTCAACTTCTGTGTTCTATAGTGATTAATATAATAGATGGTTGTAGATGTATATTGGTTATTGACTCATTTGTTACTAGATCTTACATAGTAAACTTGATCTTGATTCTTGTTTAGTTCATCCTTGCATATGGTTGTGATATTGATCTAGTTTTTATTTTTATTGCATGGCTATTATGGATCTGGTTGTTATGATTATGGATTATATGTCTCTTTATGCTAACTCCTTGACAAAGCTGCCATAAAAGAGGGACTTGGTACCCTTTACGTGCTTGAGTTAGCTCTCGGATCTATCTCGGTGATGTGTAAACATGCCCTAGGATGTTATTGGTAAAATAAAAGACTACATTTTGGTTCCATTGTTGGGACCTCTTTTTAAGTTATTGCAAGGATGTTGCATGATGAAGACAGATCGGTTGACTTTGGCAGATTGAAAGTTTGGTAGACAATTTACAAGAAGAATTTACACAGATTTAACATTAGACTTGATTTTGATGCTCGCATGTGGGTTGATGAAAATATGTATCATAAAATCTATGAGACATTATTTTTTGTTTCCCTATAGAGTTGTACGAGTGGGTGATAGTATACGCATCAAAGAGAAATTGGAGGTATAGAACAATTTTATGGATTTAGGAAGATTACCAGACACTTCATAATGCTGATTTGGATTGGACATGTGCTATAGATCATTGGTAGAGTTGTGTCTTGAATAGTTATAAATTAAAGTGTGATGTTCTACTTATTCCTATCCAGAGGTTGCCAAGTTTTAGTTCTTATGCAAACCTAAAGGATCTTATTTGCATGTTATCCCTTTAGCGATTAAGATCTTGATCGTGACTCTAGATTTGGAAGAACGACCTATGGCTAGCTAAATCCCACCGTACGTGGGGGTAGGATTACTGAGATGGTGAAGATGGTGGACTAGGTAGTAGAAAGGAAGAGTGAAGAAAGGTTTATTAAGTTTAATAAAGTGCGTAAGAGGGACTTGGTGAAGCAACATGATGTTAAAGAAAAAATGGTGTTTTGGAGAGAGATGGATCACGAAGGATTTGGAGCTCAAGTGGAAGCTGTGGATATGAAGTATCTGGTACTCCCCCATTTAGGTAAGTATGGCAAAGAACCCCCTTCAGCTTTAGATAAGAGCACATCGAAGAACAACAACTAAGAGCCGCAAGCACGCATCGACCCCACCTAACAACCTAGCCCTTACGCTTGGTGTTCTAGTTCCTGAGATAGTTATTAATAGTCAAGATATTTTAGGTACTTCAAAAAGGATAGGTAGATTTCATTTTCTTTTAAATTTGAGAGTTAATCAGATAGAAAATTCATCTATGATGGTGCAGATGTCATCTTTTTTATTTAGGGGTTTGGTTGGAGGCATATTTTCTAGCACGTCATCTAGTCGGAGTTTAGGTATGCGAGAACCTTGATGCCAAGTCTGGAAGTACTACCACTTCACAGACCACGGGGTTTAATTTTGTACAATATATGGAACACAAGGCAACACATCCTTTGGTCTGGTGCCTGCTACAAGGGAGGATAAAAGGATTGTGGTGCAGGATCTAATAGATCTAATGGTTCTAGAGGTGGAAGGAATACTAGAGGTGATATAGTTCTAGATCTAGTGGGCATGGTCTGCGTGCAAACCCAGCAAGTCTATTAGGATATGTCTCTTCACCTAGTAGTGTAAAAGGAATTGAGGATGCAACTAAGCATGTACACATGTGTGAAATACTATGGCGTGCTAAGGGGATCATAACTCCTAAGTGTAAGGAAAGTTAGTTTTCTACTAATTTACAAGGGTGTGCGCATAGTTAGTACGGGAAGTATGAACCCAACTAGACTTATGTAGACTATCTTGCAATGCATTATGCTTTCCTAGTTGAGTTTCATATACTTGAGTTTGAATAGAAAATCAGCAAAGTGCATTGAAGGACATTGAGTAGGACATTGATGAGAGTGTGAGGGAGTATGATGCATGTTTTAAAAAAATTCTATCAAAGTTATCTTATGATATTCACCCTAGTTAGCATGCACAATATTTTTTTGGTGGTTTGATCACACCTTGTAGAAGGGTGTTTTCTCATAATATATTTATAGGTCTGCACAAGGATTTGGAGGTAGCTCTATGTGCTAAGGAAGTTGGAAGCATATACACTATAGTTAGCCCATTTTTGGAAGCATAGATTGCATATATGAAAAAAATTTAGAAAAATTATCAACTAATTCAACCCATGAGACACGTAGTGGTATTTGGTGTATGAATTATGAGGTGGAAGGAAATACTAAGGATAGTTTCCCTCATAAATTGGTGTATGCCATGTTGCTGGATTGTGAGATCTATCATTTTGATCATGATTCAAGTAGATTCCCCCTATTGCAGTGCATGACAAAGAAGGATATGTATTTTTATTGTAATATTTGTAAGTCTACCACTCATGATATAAAGAATTACAAATTGATTGATCATATTCATGATGCCATTGAAACTGGTGTATGTCAAACCAGTGTTGCAAATAATTCTAAGGAATAAGGTGAACATCATAATCATAATCACAATGAAGGGTGCTTTGATGGAGGTGGTAGAGGTAGAGGTTACCGTGGAGGATTTAGAGGACGAGGTTGGGGTGGAAAAGAGGTGAATTCTCACAAGGGTCCTATTTCACATGTAAGAATCCCTTGATCATTATAGGCGTGGATGTCATTAGAATTATTTTCTCTTGGTGTGGAAAGAATCACAATTTTGAATAATTCCTGGATTTTTATGAGCATATGAGAAAACAAAACAAGTAGGTTAAGCATGCGGGAATGGTTAGAGTATAGCACATTGTGGAAGATTAGTGGATGCCAAGAATAAGACATGACCCTAAGATAATCTGGTATTGGTGACTACATGCGCATGGTGAGACTCCAAAGAAAAAAAATGTTATTAAAAAGCAAGATATATTGCATGCAAAGTATCCAAATCCTTCCCATCAAAAATAAGTATATCAATAAAATATGGAGGTTATTAGAAACGTGCAAGGTGAGATACAATTCTTGAAGGAACATTCATGGAAGATGGAGTAGGAAAAATCAGTTGAGATTCCTCATAAATATGATGATGACTTAAAAATGGTTTATAAGATGTTGTGCCAAGAAACCATCATTATTTTATTAGGGAAATGGTTAATAGGAAAAATATCGTGCACTGGAGTTGAGCGCGAGAGATAGATATTACATGCAAACTTACCACCTCATAGTATTGAATACGATAAAGAGATCACTTTGGATTCCATTGTTGATGGTTGGCTATTGAGTAACATATTGATTGATATAGGTGTAGAAGTAAATGTACTCACCTTGGATGCATGGAATCAAATGGGGAGGCCACCGTTTCATCCATATTAAAATGTGATGTATATGGAAAATAGGACTAAATCCATGCCCATTAGATTACTTAAGGATTCCACTATTACTAGACAAGGTTCCAAGTTTACTGGGGAATTTGAAGTCCTTGTGTTTGCAAAAGAAGATAGTTTTCCAGCATTACTTGGGCACCCTTGGTGTTATACATACAATGTTGATTTGTGATTTAATAAAGGTTATATCAGTTTTAAGAAGAAGGAAGAGTGCGTGATTATTCCTTTGAGAGATGGAAAAGATATGCGTTATATAGAAAATTTGAGTGAAGAGGATTTAAATAGGATCTATGTGCATGCCATTAGAGATCCTAAAGTGCTTGAGACATCAAAGGAAGGTGTTATTCAATGGAATGATGAAAAATCCATGAGTGATATAACAAACATTTCTTGTGACAACTAGGCACATGGGACTTATGAAGTGGTTGTGCATGAGATGAAGAGTGTAGTTACTCACATAAGCAAGATGCATTGTGTTATGCGTTTGGACAGTAACTAGGTACCAAGGTACACTAACAAAGGAAATCCTAACATATTTTTATGTGATATGGAAACCTAGTGGATAGATTAGGTGGAGAGAAGGAATATTATAGTATATACATTGTGTAGGATGGTAGTACGCTGGTGGATTGAACACAAAAATAGTTTTTTAGAGTAGCAAGAGGTGAAAATCACCTTCTCTACTATATTTCTTAGGACTAATGTGCCTACCAAGACATGTGAATTTCATGGGGGCTCGATGCTTCGCATCACGTTTAGGAGTGTGAGAGACTCTGGATAGAGGGGAAAGAGGCCTTACCACCTTCATTGTGGGTACATAATCTCTACTTCACTTTATGTGGTTGTGCATGCATGTGGTATGTTTATGCAGAGTTGAATAGAGAAACAAGGAATTGGCAAGAACTGATTGTAGGTATGATTCATACCTTTAACTATTTTTCTACTAAAACCTTGGTGAATGAGGCATTAAATATTATGAAGTGCTTGACTATGGGAGATAGTGAAAAGGCTGAGGAGATTATTTAGGAATTACTAGGTGATTCAGATCTAGAGGCACGCTTTGAAGAAGAAGAGACAGATGAAGAACAACTTGGGTGTGCTTGGCTAGAAAAAGAGAAAGGTAAGATGGTTTACATGATTGATGATGAGGAAGTGGAGAATCTAGATGTTGATCATACTGAGGGTACGTGTGAGGTCTTAGACAAAGTGTAGATGAGCAGGTATGTGTGTATCATGAGCCTATGAAAACAAAGAAGGTCAACATTAGGACAAATATAAAACCTAAGGAGGCCATCATTGGTGATTATTGGTCTGACTTAGAGGTTGTAAAAATAATTGAGTTGTTGTGTAACTTCCAAGACTTATTTCCTATAGGATATCATGAGTTGAAAGGGTACATAACTCTTTAGGTGAGATAAGGATCAAGTTAACGGAAGGTGTGCACCGGTGTAATACCCCTATTGTGCTAGTACTTATGATTTAATTTGTATAGTTCATTGGCAAGATTTTACTATAAGTGGCATCCAATTTTGTTCCTTAGTGGGGTGATTAATTGCGTGTTAAAATATTTCAGTTCTTTGTTATTGAACTTTGATTATGTAATCTAATGGCACATTTTAGTTGTTATAATCTTTATTTAATGATATGTTGTTAGATAACTTTGATCTATCTGTTGTTGATTACTTATTTTTGTTTGATGACCACTTGACTAATTTGATTCACGACACTTGGTCGTTAAGAGATAGTTTTAGAAGTAGAATAGGGAAGTAGCTCAAGGTAATTTCTTATGTGATTACCAATATTTCTCTTAAACAAAAACATGGACTTAAAAAAAGGACCTGATTCGGTCTGTTATAGCCAATATGTCTATTTTGATTATCAATAAAATGTCGGTTTTGTAATTTTGATGGCATTTCCTATTTGGCACATGGTTCTAATATTTTTAGGGACCCCAAGCTAAAGTAAGACCTAACATTGATTAGAATAAGATTCATATTCATTCCCAAGCATAAAGGCTTTATTTATTCAATTGGGCGTTAAGTGTATATATATGTATATATATATCTATAAATATATATCTATATATATATATATATATATATATAAATAAGTATTCTTAGACCTAGTAAGTTGTAACTATGTCTTGTTATGAATATAAGTCTTTGAAATATATCTAAAGGTTCAAGGAACCTAAGTACAACACTATGTTGTTTGAATTATTAAAACCTGGCCTTGGTTAATTTTGTTTGAGAGGAATGTGTTGAATTAAAATGTCGCATGGGTTTTGAATGAAATCTTGAGAAAGTAATAAGGTGATCCTTATCACCAAGTACTCTACACATTTATGAACTCACATTTAATAAACACCACCACCACTTAAGTTGCATTCACAACTAAGTTTAGCATACTCTTCCACAGTTTTAGTTAAACTGATAAAATAATTGATTGTGTAGTTATTATGGCATCTCACCGAAATTGCAAAATGTAGAAATGGAAGTAGGAAATTTTAAAGGAATGATATCCTTGACATGCATTGAATAAAGGCCTCAAAACTCTCCAACACTTCCTTAGTTAATGGATAAGAGTTTTTGTGATGCGAAATAGGAAATGGACAATATAATTTTTTGTTTCACATTCTTGGATCCTAAAACTCTACATGTTAAGTGTTTCCTATTTTTATTGCGTAGATTATTTTCGAGTTTTTCTTGTTAAAATATGTAAGCTGTATGAGAAAGTTGTGGAGTTATCAATAGTTTTCAGACATTTATATGTATGGATGAATTTGGAGGATGAGGGGTTATCTATGGATTTGGTTTCAAATTTTTATGGAGATTATCGTGAAATATTAGAAAGGAATACTCAGAGCTTGACGAAGAAATTTAGGAGCTCTACGGGCATGATAGGCTCCAAATCTTTATAACATCTTGCTCTATTTAATTATTTCATGATAATAAATCTGATTTTGAATGAAATTGTGCTCTTTGGTTTTGGGTTTGATGTATTGGTATCATTATGTGATTGTATGATTGTTTTATGGGATAATGCTTGGATCTGGATCCATGTCGATTAGATTGGCTACTAGTTTTTATGAATGACTTTGAATGATTCAGAATAATGTGTTTCATGTTTCTGGTTGTGAATACTTGACTATAACTTAAATGAATTTGGGCATAAACGTGATGAGACTTTTTTAGTAATATGGATTCTTGTTGAAGTTTTTGTGCTTTTTGTGTCAATGTAACTTTGTTTTGAATATTACCCATCTCTGTTGGGTTAATGCAAGATTTGCATGATTTTATCTATACTTGGAAATGGGTATTTTTGGGGTCATGTTGGAATAGATTTTCTATTCTTGGGTATTCCTAATATTGTCCTACGCTTTTTTATAAATCTAAATACAAGTTATACTTGTTGAATAGTGAATGGTTTATTGACTTGATTTATGTCAATAGTATTTCTTTTTAATTGATCAATTCCATTTGAACCCATTGTTAGAAACATAAACTAGTTTTGGGTGTATGATTTTCCTACCCTTTCTAGGTTGACACTTTTGAATGGTCTTGAGAGGATTATAACATTACCCCATATCCATTTGAGGATTTTGGGTAGTTTGAGCTTATTAGAATTCTTTATTTTACTTAGATTCCTTGTATGGGCACCTTTTAACTTTAAACTAGAATTCGTGGGGTTTATTTGGGTAATGTGAACTTACACATTCTTAATCGTTACTATTATTTCCTCCTCCGTTATTTCATGTTGTGAATAGGATCTATTGGGTCTAACCTTAAACACCCAACGAGCTAGGGAATGGAGTCATGCTTTGATTAAGGTCAATATGATTTTTCTATTTTAAGAGCCTTGGACTCATTATAGAGAAACGGTTTTATCATTTTACCATAATGTATTGCTCTGTTTGAAGAGAATGGTAGCTAGAATGGAAAATATTAATTTGTGTCATCAAATATAACATAAGAGAATTTTTGTATCGATCTCGGATCTAATTTAAGTTATTGATGTTATTCTTTGCTTTAGAACTAGTTTAATTTTGTTGGGATGGAAGACCTTAGAATGCAACAAGGAGTCTTGAAAGGTAAACATATTGATTAATTGAACTATTTTGTGACTATAACACTTGGTTTTTAGTACTAGTAAGGCTAGTGACCTTGAGGCTTGGGATAGTTGATAGTTATCTGATTCTAATTGTTTTTGGGATAATATGTTGGGACTAACTTGTTCATTAGTGTCTTCACTACTTGGTTAGTAACTATCTTTGAAGAATATGTTGAAGTTTAATTTCCTACTCGTTAGTTCAAGTTCAGTTGAACTGAACCTTACTTGGAAGTTGATATTATACTAAGGAGTACCTAATTAAAAAGGAAACTTGTTGGGAAGTATAAATCTTGAAACTCATTTTATTTCTAAAATGAGTTGAACTATTTGAATTATAAAGGGTTGTCTTTTATAATCGTTACTTTGTATGCTCTTATTTGAATATAGTTCGAATTGAGTAAGTTGTATAAACCTTATTAGAAATATGTAAGATTCCAGTCATATAAGTATGGGCTTATATGACTGCAATCTTATTAAATCTTTTAATAATATTTAAATAATTGAATAGGATTAATTATAATTTCCTTGGAGCACTTTTGTGTACTTAAAATAAAATAATTTTTAATTATTTAAAGGATTTGTAGGAATTAACTTATATTCTTATATGGTTTCCTTCACTTTGTTATTATGGCATAATCATAAGGGTTATGTACTTCTTAAGCCCTGGTATAATTTCACTTAAAAGAAGTTTTCTTTTTATAAAATTATTATAAAGAGCATATTGTATTGAATAGTTAGTGTTTATCATATTCAGTTCATGTGAAATGACTCATTCTAACAATTTTACTGAGATGGACTTTGTGATAGAAGGAAGACATATATAAGATGCATATATTCCCTTGACTGAAGAAAGTTGAATGGGTTGAATGATCTTTGTTGATTTTAATATTAATAAACTATTGTATAGGAATGATTGAGGCCTTTGGCCATTATTGTAAATAGTTGAAATGAAGGGTTGATCTATCTCTGCTAACTTGATTTGATATCTTATTCTTGAAAGTAATAAAGTTGTTCAAATTTGATATGTTTTATCTTGATGGAAATGATGATTTCAGTTATTAATATTTCTCAAGAAAGTAGGCCTTATATGAAATTTACTATTATATAGAGCCTGAGTATAAGGAAACTATAGGACTGCATGGTTTATATAATAGGTTTCTAACCTGAATGAGATATTGCATGCAAGTTACCAGTTTAATAAGATTTAAATGTGTGTTAAATAAAGTTCCTTGTATGATTGGTATAAACATTATGGATCAATGTTGCTTGAGTTTCTTGTTATAATGAATAAAAATATACTAGAAGGAAGAGTTGAGATATCATTTGATGACTACATAAGTACTTAATAATTCACTTAAGTGGTAATTAAACTAAGTTCATCTAGTAATAATGAACAAGCCTTTAAGGAATAATAAATGAATGGCTTAAGCTATATACCTAGTAACTAAGCTTATTGAAATAAAGTTTTACCTGGGTTTCTTTGTATATTGAATTTAAGTACTAACTAATGAAGTATTATATACTTGAAGTTTGAATAAGCTATTATTGGATGAGAACCTAAGTAACTTATGAACTATGTCAAACTGAGGACTATATGAATTAATTTTACCTAGTGAAAATGAATAAGTTGTACCCTAACTATGAAAGGTGACATATGTTAGATGATCTCCTTGTCTATGTGAATTTTATTAAATAAGAAGCTATGATGAACTTAGGAATTATACTAAGGATGTGATAAAAATATGATCATGTTATAATAATTAGTCATTGGAAGGCTAGTAAACACTAAAGTTCGTTAATGATAAGTTAAGTTTTTGAATGTCTTATGCTTTCCAATTAATAGGATATGCATATTGTTAGAAGAAATAATCATGCCTCGATCTAATTGATAGAAAAGGTAAATATTTCTATAAATAAATATGCATATGTATGATCTTATGAGGTTCTGCTGTAGACACCAAATTTGGGTCACACTCCCCTTTGTCCCCTTTAATTAATTAACGTAACATATTCACATAACCATGACCCATTACCTTACATTCCTATTAATTTAATTACTTACAATTGAATTAATGTTCATCCTCACATTATTAATTAATTTAATTATTTTAATTAAGTTAATTTGCACCTCACCTAGCCACATCACCTAGACATCTCACCATGAACTTATTCTTAGTCTATTAATTAACTAAGACCGAGCTTCTACTTATCTTAACCAACTAGGAATTTTTAAAACCCTAAAATTAAATTCCTATTCCTTCTCCAACAACACTCTCACTTATCTAAGTGTTAACTCTCACTTGAGACCCAAAATGATAATCAGAGCATGCCAAAAATAGCAAATATTCACCTATTTTTGGCAAACCTAGGATTTCCCGCCTTAACCGACGCCGATCACCTTGATCGTCATCAATCCTCTTATATTCCCTTTGGAATCCTTTTACCGAGGTTGGTTGTTTTGAGTTCTGAGAGATCTATTACATCCAAATATGAACTAGAGATTTCTCATCATCTAGACAATGGAATACAATCAACCAGAGGCCCAAGAAAGCATCTAATACTCATCCAAAGGCATTAGAATATTCACAGGAGCACTTCGGGAGTATTTCTATGACACTGACCACAAAGTTGTCCACAGATCAACCATTTCCTTCCTTCACCTACTAGATCTGCAAATATAGGTAAGTGTATTTGATTTTCATCATTATGTACTTGTTTAAAGTGTAAGTTCATTATCTTTCGTTATTGGATCTTATTCTTTCCTACATTCCTCCATTCCCACCTTCTTACCAATCTACCCATCCAGGTCACTCACGGACCTTCTAGCTCTCTGTACTTGACCTCTAGGCATTCTTGATTCTTCCCGACATTATTATCAACCCAACCATCCTCCCTTCACCCTTTCTCGCAATCACGAGAAGTCCAAATCCACCTTTTATTTAATTACCACCAAATTTCCCCTACCAATGCCATTAATCTTAACCACCATTAGTTTCCCCTCTTCACCGACATTGGTCACCGACCGATGTCATTTACTATTCCTTTGTCATCTTTCACCAAAGCCTCACCCAAAACAACCTCACAATGAACCTTCCCAACTCTTTGTGCAAACATAGAGATAGCTTGAACACCCATTTTGACATTATTCCATTTCCCACAATAACCGATATTGGTTACACCATAACCAACATCGGTCATACCTATATCAACATCGGTCACCCTGAGTGGTGTCTGTCTCGTGCCTTGTAAAAATACCTTATACCGAGAAAGCATACTAATCACCCAAAACTAACTCAAACTTCACAAAATCTTATCCAGACCACATCTATGACCCTTAGACCACTGCCCACTGCAAACCTAACCCGAACCTTCACAAATTTAGTTATCAAGCATTTAATATGATTAACATGGATAGTAGTTTGAGACACCTAAATCAGAACACTAGCATTAGATTCTTTTATTTGCATGTTCAGTTGTGTTATATTGAGTTATATATCAGTGGATTGACAACCGTTGAGGAATTATCAGACTTCCTAGATCTAGCTCATGCTAGGTAGTCCATTAACTTTTGGTATTAACTGTATCTTGTGGTCTTGATTTGTATTATAGGTAGTTCCTCCTAGCCAAAAGGAAGCTCACTAAATTATCCTAGATCAAAAATCAGTAATGCGTGCACTCAACGTTTGACAAATGTGACAATAGGTATTCCTCCATGACCTATTTATCTTATCTACTTTATCATATGAAAATTCGGTGAAACATTTTGGCACACCGGTGGGACCCATCAGGGGTTCTTTTGCATTGTTCATTCCTAGGTAAAATATTGTGTGTTTGTTTCCCTTTGAAAGCATTCACATTAAATTTTATTCTCTAGAACATTCTCCTTCTTTCTATTGTCTAAAGAAATTGTTCTTTTGGTGCTCTAAAAAGAACATGTCTTTCTTTCTATTGTATTGCATTTAGTGAAAGAGCATTCCTCTTCATGTTCTCTATTTTCTACATCAAACTTAATTGTGGATTTGGGCTTAAAACATTTACATTTCATTTTGGTATGTTGCATTGTATCTCACATTAAATTGAGGGCAACGTATACATTGGAAGTCATGCCCAGCTGATGGTTGACTAACTAAATCATAGTGGAACCTCTCTTCTCTATGCCAAACCACACAAAATAATTTACACTTTTTCTTAAACAACATCCTACCCAAAAGAAATTTTCAATGATCACCCAATAAGATGATTGACAATGGGCACCAAGCTAATTTCTCTGTCTAGTCATTATCTCAGAGAAAGGACCCCCTCACCAAAAATTTACCTAAAACCATCCTTAGTTCTTGGATTTTCATGGGGCACCTTATATAAAACCAATAATTGTACTCTATTCACATGTCTATCCTAAATGGCATAAGATGGAACATAAAATCATCCACATAGGATTTTTTGTTTGTTAGTTTTTGTTTGATTTGTGTTTTGAGTTGTGAGGTTGTATTCTCCATTATTTTATTCCTTTCACACTCCATAATCATAGTTGGTGTATTCTAAATTTTTATGAGTGTGTTAGGGTCCATCATTGCCATACTCAGGTTTCTAGGTTGGTATTTTATTTGATCTAAGTCACTAAAGTCCCTTTTCTCCATATTTTCAAATTTCACAATGACCAAGACATCGATCTAGTGACCATCATTAGTTGACTGACCGACACATCGGTTTCTTTCTTTTTGGTAATTTTATCAAAAATAGAACTCATCACATTTATGTTCTTTCTAGGGTTTCTTAGATACACCATCATACCTCTAAGTCTTTGAAATCACTTTCAAATCCATATTTTCTTCATTTTCATCATTTATTGCCACATTTATAAAACTTCGATTTTCCATAGTAATGGGTATCAATCACCTTAACTAGAATAAATTACTCTCTATCAGCGACATCGATTACCCAACTACCATTGGTTCCTTTGTTTTAATTTTTAGTTTAAAAAACAACCAATTTTCACCTCCCAGAACTATTTTCTCCATTCCTTCTATTCTTTTGTGTCATCTACAGAGATCAGATTACCAAGTCTACACTAACCCACATGGTTTTGAATCATAGCCAAGCCAACACCCTCATATTCCATGCTAGTCATCATCTGCTCCTACTTAGCCCATCACCACCTTCCATTCTATCACCTATGGGTATCGGTTAACCTATAACCATCAAGTATTAGTGACAAGGAGTTCACAAAACACCTTGATCAGAACCCCACCACTTTATAGTATTACTTGGCCCATTCATCCACTCATGACTCATTTGGGAAACTTATCTACGACATGCCCATATCCATCCCACCTATACTTGCACCCACTTTTTCCTCCACCACTACTAGCATTTCCCTGGCTGCCTCCACCTTACCACCTATTGTTTCTCAGCTTGACCCCACCTCATCAATATCTATTATACCTATGACATCTATCACACCCATGACATTTTCACCCCTATGGCATCCACCATGCCTACATCCACCACCCCCAATACAGGTGTTCCCATGTCTTCCACTACCTATATACCTATCACATCCCAACTACCTTTGGTGTCAGTAACCCACACTCCCTTCCAAAACCTCATCCTCTCTATCCCCAGTCTCTTCCACCAATCACTACTAGGGTCTTTACATCCACCCCACCTACGTATACATATTACCAACAACCACCTATTTCCTCTATTGCTTACTTTAGGTACTTCCCCTCTACCTACATTCCCTCTTATATACCTTCGTCACAATTTTTGTACGTGGCACTTTGCCACACCCTAGGATGTCATCTACCTCATACCAATCTTATTTACCCCTTCATACTTCAGGGGGTTCCCCATCATCACAAACCATCAATGACCTAATCAAAATTATGATGGAAAAGATGTATACATTGGAAGTATCTATCTCAGGTTCACGTAGCTCTCTAACATATGACGAGATTTGTAAAAGCCTATTTACCCATCAATTCCTATTTACCCATACCCTACACATTGGGAAATGTCAAAATTCAACTAGTTCAATAGGAAAGAAGATCCACAACAACACTCAAGGAAAGAAAATACCCATACTATGTAGTTGTATTTATAGTTGTAGTATTATTTTAACATTAGGAATAGGTAGAGGAACCAAACTTCTCTAGAGGTGTGTCTTGAGTAGAAAGTCCCACAACTTGAGAGATAGTCCCATGTTACCCAAAAAAATTATTCTCATTCATTCATTCGGGAAAAAATCGAGAGGTTGTTGTTTTTCAATGATAACAATTGAGATTTATAAAATCATTTCAAATATGAATGGCTAAGGTAGCCTTTTTTAAAATCAAAATGATATTAGACACCCATTCAAAATAGTCTACTGTACGAATGAATTTCTCATCCAAGAGCTTGATTATTTATTTGTGACATACATTGTTGATATTGGGAGGAATTTCCTTATCTTTTGTTGAATGGGTGCAACATCCAGATAAGTCATGATGTTATGGGAGACAATTTCAGGATCAATGTTAGGCATATTGGCATATCCTCATATAAATACCTCCTTATTTTTTTAATACTTCTATGTGACACATACATAGGTAAGGAAAACAACATCCAAACATGACTACATGTATGGGATCATTGTTAAGATGTACACTAATGGTTTATTCAGCCAACATAGTATTATCATCTTGGAAATGATATGGGGCCTCAAGTAATTTGGCTACTTCATCTTGGATAGGATCGATACTAGATAAATAACCATCAAATCACATAGGTTTTTTAGAGAATTTTCCCGGTTTGTGATGATTCCGAGGGATTTTATCTTCTTAGGAACCTAATATTTATAGAATAGCTTCATCATTTTCTAAGGTAGGAAGAGGCCCATGATATTTTACATCAATTTCAAGGCCTTTGTATTGCCTACCATCTCTATGTTTCATGGATTTTTTCTATCATAAATCTAGTATCATAGCATCTAAGGTGACCTCTTTAGGGTAAGGATAAAAAATGGCCATACTATGAGCACTGGGACCGGTGTTGATTGTAGAGGCTTGATTAAAATCTATTGTAGGTATCAAAGTTATTTTGGGAGTGTGATGTGAATCATAGTTAAAGATTTTCTCGATAACCCAATGGGTATCAAGGAATGGTGGATTAGTAGGAGGAATGTAAAGAATCGTTTCTTCCTCATCGTCACTATCACTAGCATCATAGATAGGGGGTTCATAAGATGTATCGATGGTGTTTGATTTTAGTAAAGAAAATTGTATTTGGGCCAAGGCGTGTTGATAGTGCAATACTTCCAAGTTCATAGACTCAACTCGTGAAATGATGTAATATTCATCAAAGGAAATTCCTTTTCCTTTAAGATCAAGCACCTCCTCCTTATATGAAATGCCAAGCTTACTAAGATATTTAGGTTAAAGGGAGGATGATCGAAAAATATTTTTGTAATTCCTAGTTCGTTGCAATCTAAGTAATTCAGAAGAAAGGAATCATTTTTTGGATCCTTATTGTCAGTTTGATGTGGAAAGCTGGTTGCGGTGTAAGAAGATCGAAGGTAATCGATGCACAATTTCATTGGGTAACATGTTTTTTTAACCTTATTTTGAAGATAATTAGGCTAGTCATCATCCAAATTTGTTAATGTTATTTTTATTTCAAACCTAAGATCAAATAATTTTGGGTATAGAATTATTTTGATCTCAGGGGTAGTTGGAATTAGGAAAGGTTCATTAGGAAATGGTGCTTGGGATATCCCAAGGATTACGATCAACATTTTTCTAAAGAAATTTTTTTATGTATGAATTTAATACATCTGTACCCAAATGATGTGACTATATGTATGTGATTCATCCATGTTCAATGCAATAATAGGTTGTAAGAGAGATGGTGATTTAGAACCATGATCTTGGTATGAAACATTTTAGATCTAACTATTATGGGAAATTAGATACATCTTATAGGATTTTGTTTTGCTTTATCAAAGATAAAAAAATTCAAGCAAGTAGTCTTGATGTCTTTAATGGAATAGCCAAGATTCTTGATGAGGTAAACATATGCTTAGTTTATCCCCGATCCTTCATCTAGAAGGACCCTACGCACTTTTGAATCATGAATGATAACACTAATGTGTAAGGGCGGATCATCCACATGAAATAGGACCTCATCGGTAATCATTTCATCCTCCAAAAAATCCAAGGATAGGCATCCTAGATGTGACTATTGCAATAATGGTCCCATAGTCTCTATATGGTGGATCTATGGATTTGGAGATGTGGAAAGAATATTGGGAGCTACATAAGAAGAACCTAAAATATTTACAAATTTTAGAGGAGAAATCTTTGATGTGATGATGAGGTTCGCATGAGTTCCATGAAAGGTATTTTTCATGTAAGGGAATTTATCTCATCTAAGAAATAATAAATAGGATTGGAATAGATTCCATATTGATCGTGTGGTTGTGGCACAAGAAGACGTATCCAGATGTGATGATATTTTGGTTGAATATAGCTTATCGAGAATAGGTTGTGATAGGATATTTACTTAGTACTTCTTTGCAACACAATAAGTGGAGAGTCGACTATAAGATCACACTCCATTATTGGAGGTTATTGGTAGGTATCAAGTAATGGTAGGTTTTTGTAAGATTTATTTAGCTTGATAATGGGATATTTATGGGTAGGTTTACATCTATAGTTTACCTTTTCCACTTTGATATATTGAGAGTATAGGATAATTTGATCATACAAAGGCTCTGTTATCCATTTCTGCACCCTTGTAAAATGGAAAAAATTAACAATTTTGTGTATTAGAAGTTGATGGGTGTAATGTTCTACAATTTGAAGGGTAGTTTGCGGGTTAGCTTGGAAGATTTGGTCTTCATGAATTGGGCTAAGAATTGGTAAAGGGTTGAGCTGATTTGTTAGAGAAAGATAAGGTAACAATGTTGCTACATGCCAATAATATTCTACATGCTACCGAAGTGACATGATTTTAACATGTTCTTGGTTGGTAGCGAGAGGAGACGGTAAAAGAGTAGTTGTCATGGTTGCAGCAAGAAATGGTGCAGAGCATCAATAGCACTCAAAATTCTACCTGTCGGTAGCATGTATGGATGCTACCATTCGGTATCATGTAAAGAGCTACCGGGTGGTAACATGTTTAGTACTATTGGCTGGTAGCAAGGGTAGATAATAGGAAAGTGGCAGACCAAAGGAGGGTTGTGGAGGTAGAGCACATCGGTAGCATATTAAATGCTACCGGCTGGTAGCATTTTTAATGCTACCGGCTAGTAGAACAAAGGTGGAAATATATGATCATACAAGAAACAAAAAGGGTGTCAAGAGTAATGAAATATACTACCAAATGGTTGCATTTATATTACCAAGAAACAATAGGAGATAAGATAAAGGAATGCAACTATTCGGTAGGAAAATATATGCTCCCGAATACACAAAAATAATTACGCAACTCGTAACAAGAGAAGGAAAATGCTATCGTCGAGAGCAAAAATATATGCAACTAGATGAATACATGAAAAAACTAGACATTAATGAAAGCGGTACAAGTTTTGTTCAACCACTAGTTTAATGAGGAATGGTACCCATGACTTCCCATGAAATCAAAGTACCAATTTTTATGGCTTCCTATAAATCTTTAATGAAGGTTTTTTGGTGAATTGATACCTAGTTTCTTCTCTCTATATACTATAAAGCTCGCCTCATTTTAAGGGGAGACATTCAGTAATGTAAGAGAACTCTGTCAAAAATTTTCTATCACTTTTGTGAGCTACAAGCCTCAAAATTGGGCATTCTCAGTAAAGGATTTTTCCTTGTATCTATTATATAATGGATTGTGCATCTTTGTGAGAAATGAAATCTATTTTTATGGATTTCTTTCCCTAACTCGATTTCTATTACATTTCTTACCTTTTATTATATTTGTAACTATATTGTGCATGTTTTGATCTTCCTATAAGACCCAATTTTTGGTGCCCCATGAAGATGGAGGTTTGTTTGTTGTTTGGTGTGGCACTTACATCAGCATCTCCTACCTCTTATTCTCTCTATTTTCACTCACTTGGAATATCTCCACCACCTTATTTTTGGTGTTATCATCTCTTTTAGTGTAGGGTTCAATTTTATGCATATTTCTCTTCCCTTGTCCTTTGGAATCCTAGGTTAGTGTTAGAATAGTTGCATTTCCCTTTCTAGGAGAAGTTTTAACATTAAGAATAGGTAGAGGAACAATCCTTCTTTGGATGTTTGTCTCATTTTCAGGGGCCCACACATTGTGACAACCCCATGTTACCCAAATATACCGATTGTTCATCCATAGTTCATGACGCATCAGAGGGTGTTGTAATTTGGTGATAAAATTTTTGGCACACCCTATGGGATGAAGTAAATTCTTCCACGTTTATCAAGATTGGATGAGTATATTTGTGAATTTTTAACCTTAAGAGGCAGTGGTGTGTAAGTACATCTAGTGAGTCCTAGGATCGAATTCAGTGATTTTAGCATCCCAAGTCTCTCAAGTTCATGAGAAGGATCCAAACCAGGTCAAGAACAAGAGAAGAAGGAATGTTTGAATATATACAACTATCTCCTAGAAAAGGAATAAGAGAAATACAAGTGCGTAGATCACCATCTCCACCAAATAGAATATTGTCAACACCCCCACTTGATAGGACATTTTCAACAATCCACTAGATTTTGAGACCAATTAGAATGGATGCATAACCACCACCAAATCCATTAGAAAATTTCACGAATAGCGGTCCACTTTCTCTTAATGTGTAGAATCTAATTCCCATGGAGGCTTTAAAACACATTCCATTCTTGATGGGTAGAATCATCATACAGCCCCAATTGATCATATTTAGGATATTGCAAATGTCTATGTCATACATGAGATTGTTGATATGGATGTGGCAGTGAAACTTCTTACTTCTTCTTTTAAAGGAAGATATCTACAAAGTGGTTTATAATCTTACAAACAACATCAATTCATAATTGGAATGATATATGCATATCTCTTTGTGATCATTTCAGAGAGAGGGGAGATAATCTATGTCTTTTGGATTTGTTGACACTATCAAGAGAGCACCAAACAAATAGATGGCTAACATAAATATCAGATTTCAAAGGATGTGGGACAAGATTCCAATTCCTATAAGACCAATGACTGAAGGTAAATTTATATATTTCCTTAAAGATCTAAATTATGACATATATGTGTTGTCATGCAAATGTGCAACAAGGAAATTAACAATTTCGAGCATGACAACTATACCCCTATGTTAATTTTTTCAATTCTTACCATTCCAAGGCACCCAGGTATGTCCAATCAGTCCAGTGACCTCCTGAATAACATTATCTCATCCCCCTAGGTGATTTCGGAAATTCCATTCATTCCCCTCGGTTATTTTAGGATTTCATTAAAATTTACAATATTTAGGCAGTTGGGGAAGGGCTATCATTGGCCTTCCTAGAACTGGAGAAACCCCATAGAGTAGAGAAGAAATACAAAATGTATGTGGAGGTGATTCAAAGGCCTTGGTACATCATGGAAGTGATTTAGGAAGATTCTAGAAGGACTCAAAGAAGTTGGGGTAGTTTCACAAAAATTAGTGTTCATAGGCCTAAGCAGTGCACAGGGAAAAACAATTGCTGAACTTCCAAAGGTGATTCTAAGAGCTCCACGTGGATTTATGAGAAAAAAAAACATATTTAGAAATAGAATTCCAAGACCTACAATATGGGGAAATTATTTTCTTCAAAATGCTTTGGTGCATTTAGTGTGCAAGTAGTTTTCTCATGAACATGTGGACTACTACATAAAAATTCCACTTTTTAGGGATAAAATAGGTGAATAAAGACACGATAATCCAACCATCAGATTTAAAAGGTAATTTAAATTTAGGATCATATGAATTTTCATCAAAAAATTCCATCGGGAGCTTAGGTTATCGTCGTTTTAAGTTATCCTCATGAAGTGAGTTCGGGATTTAGTAAAAATTTGGGAGGACACGTGTCAATTCTAGGATCTGTAGGGGTTTTATGTCCCTCACATCCCTTAAGGTCAGGGACATCAACCATGGAAAAATAAACCCAACACCCATATGACCTTTGGATCTCTCATGAGACCTCCAGGATCGCCAGTTCAGCCCCTAGGTGCTTGTTGAAGCTCAAAGCCTCAACTATCTGATCGTTGCCACGTGTCATCACCAAGAGCATTATGTAATTTGATGTCCCTCACTTCCCTCATAGGTTAGAGACATCAGACTTGGAAAAATTCACCCATCCCCCAAGAAGACTCTTGGTCACTCATGTGACCTCTTAAGAAAAGTTTTTGGGCCTAGGAGCTAGTGGAGCCTTCATTCCTTGTCATCGGATCGCCGACATGTGTCAACACCTTGCTCACTGTGGAAATTTATGTCCCTCACATCCCTTTGAGGTGGGGGACATCAAGAAAAAAAAATTCACCCATCCCTCTCTATTTATAATTTTTTATTTTTTAAAAATCCCCACCTACCGCTTTCTTCCTGCTTCCTCATTTTTAAACCCGTGCACAGTTCTTTCTCCAAACTCCTATGCAACTCCCTACCATGACTCCACCATTTCTAAACCTAGAACCATAGCTATAAAAAAAATTTCCTCCTCTCCATGAAAACATACAAGTGTCGGAAGGATGTTTGAGCAAACAAGGAAGAAGAAGCGAGGAATGAAGAGAAGAATGAAGAGAAGAAACAATGAAAATCGCCATTGCCATGAAAGGGATATTTGTAGAAATATTGAAAACTAGTGCACGAAACAACACACCATTTTTATGTTAGTTTCTCTCTTAAAAAACTTAAAAAACATACAATCAGAATCTCCTCTCATGCCATAAATCATTCACAGTGAAGAAATATTCTTTCCCGCCCAACGAAGAATAAAAGTTGGATTTCACCTGAAGTAAAAGAAGAAAAAATCCATAGGAGAAATATAAAATTTTACATAAATAGAGGAAAAAACCAAACCTATAAATTTCAAGGTCCATTAATGGTTGTCATGTCTAGAAGCACTGCTAGGTCAAAAATTAAAAGTTTAAAATCTCCTAGACTATTGAGCGGGTAGGTCTAAAATTTTAGAGGGGTGATATTAGGAAAAAACCCATATAAAAAAAAATCGTTCAATGTCAATCCAACCTCTAGAAGCCCAATTTATAAAAATAGCAGGTCTTCTACATAGGGGACTACTATTTTCAGAAATTCATCAAGAAAAGAACTTACGAAGGAGATGGAGACATTGAGGATGCACTGCAACTAAGAATTCATCAGAACAGAAATTTTGGCACTTACTAAAAATAGTAAGTGGTCCCATGAGCACCTGCCAAAAATAGAAAGTTGATCCAGAGAGGAACATAAGGAGAAGAGGAAATCAGAGTTGCAACATTCAGTTGAGGTTCAAGGGAGTTGATTTTTCATACTTACTAAAAATAGTAAGTTGCTCTTTCTAAGGTAAACACAAAGCAAAAGTGGACATGAAAGAAGTTGGAATAACCATTCACTGTGAGTATGAGCTATAAGACAGTGATGTCTTTGACATGGACAAAAATGACGTTAGAACTCACATGGAAGACAAGGAGCGAAAGAAGATTGAAGATCAGATATTCACAAGTGGCTTATTCACTGTCATAGGACACCTAATGTCTGTGCAAAGTCTTGAGTTGGTCATAGCCTGATATCATTACTATGAGCTTGAAACATGAACCATTTGAGCTGAAAATGGTATAATGATGATAATCATTATCCCTAGAACCATTTTATTTTCTCTCTGAGATACCAACATCACCGGCATGGTCTTCATCTCAAAGGATGGGGCCTTGCAAAAGTGCGAAATGATGGATACATATGTATAAGGGGTAGCACTTGGTTCATGGTAGAAAAAGGAAGAAATCCCTCAAGGATGCCA
The DNA here is from genome assembly GCA_018340775.1 of Taxus wallichiana var. yunnanensis. NCBI lineage: Eukaryota > Viridiplantae > Streptophyta > Pinopsida > Cupressales > Taxaceae > Taxus > Taxus wallichiana. Next base: position 203,135,709 of record CM031244.1, on the reverse strand, counting down.
AATAACCTTCAAGGTGTGAGTTTTTAGAAGGATATTAAAATGCCATCACTCTCTTCAATAGATTTTGGGCGAAGCAAGCACAAGATACTTCCAAGACTTGATGGGCCTTTTCATCTTGATGTTGAAAAAGGAAACAAAAGAATTGAATAGGGCGAGATCATCGGTGACACCTCCATTTGCAACTTCTCAAGGTACCCATGATGAAGAAATTCCACATGAATTCTTACTTTTTCTATCTCCTCGCTAGCTAAAGATCATTCAAAGGATTATATATCACACAAAACATTGTTGCCAAGGTTCATGCGTTCAAGAAACTTCCTTCAATCATGTGAACAACGCATTCACAATGTATGTGGTCTAAAGCTTAGAAGGGGATCTGGAAGCTAGGATATTGTCACAAGTGGCATCCTTGATAAAAAAGTATGGTTGTTATTTCATATAATTCTTAACCTTTTCCTACCTACAAGTCGATGGCTTCAAACAAACTCGATAAGGATACCTAAGTACCTTAGTGACCAAAATGTATTGTTCAATCTCTATAGACAAATCATTCAAGTGAATGACATGATTAGAAGTAGGAGGAAGAAGTTGATTCCATTTCCTATCTCTCTCGGGGTATTCATGTGCAAGAGCTCAAATGACGCATCTCATCTAGAGGCCATTTTCACTCATTTGACTTTACATTCCTACATTTCTAGGCCTAATTTCAACATTCAAGAAGATCCCAACTCTTTCTATGTCCTAGAATTACAACACAAGACACAAGTCAAGGACTACTAGGCCAATTGCACTAATGAATTTGAAGTGTGTGAAAAGGACCATATGAGGATGACAATCAATGAGATGAAGAAATTAAAGTTCTCTTGGTATGAAGATATTTTTCACGATGATGGGATAGAGATGTATGATCCTAAGTATGTGGTAGTCAAGATGTCCCCTTTGTCTCCAGTCAATTGGTATGTTCGTGAATTAGGGGATATAAAGGAATGGACTGAGAAAGTGGTAAGGAGAATGATAAATTGGTTTTAAAAGAAGAGAACCATGATCATCCAGTCATGAGGAATTTCCCCAAGTCAGAAGAAAGCTTCCCATTAGTCATCCTCAAAATTTTAGAGGTGACTTCATGTTCTAAACACTTCAGAGAACTTTCAAAAAGGAAGGCCATAGAATTAGAAGCTTCTCCTCACAAGAAGATGCCAAAGAAATATAGGGTAGAAGTAGACTCATTTAAGTCTCTAGGAGAGGAAGAATTGATCGTGGAAATGCAGGAAGAAAATCTAGTGGCCAAGACATAAGTGGATGAAGAACACATGGTCTAAGACCCAGTCTTCGAGCCACCATAAGAGGTCCCACCTCTTGTTGACAACCATACTTCTCTCATTCAGGATTTACCTCTTCCTTCAAAACATAGAACTATTGGTGTACCTATCATCAAGCACTGAATCTGATGAGATGTTCCCTTCAATGTAGGAAATAATTGTCCCTAACACCTGCACTATGTAGCAAGTGGCTACTCCTAGTCTATCGGTGATTGTCTCATTGGAAAAATAAAAAGATCAAGAAATATTGCACATATAACCTCACAATTCTACAATGGGGAAACGAATAATCAATACATCGAATTATCTCGTACCAAGGTAATCAAGCTAGTGGATGAGATGACACCAGATGACTATGAGATGAGCATAATCCAACTAGGACCGACAACTCATGAAGGGGATTTACACATGTATCAGCAATCTTATGCTCGCATGGTGGTAATAAATAAGGAGTATAAGAAGAAGATTGATGACCTAAAAGAGTAGGTGTGAACTTAGTCATTCTATGTGTAAAATCTAGTTGATCCTAATACTATGAAAATTCCCACTAAGGAAGTTACGCCCATAAATAAATTCAATCCATAATCCATCAGGAGGACACATGAGTTCACAATGTAAGGGCAAGTGAATTTCTGAAAAAGGGAAGTCAATTCTCCAAGAATCGGTAAAAATCTTCACTTACATGTGTGTGAAAACAAATATGACACATAAAATTAAGGAGGACTTGGAGAAAGAAAGGGATTATTGGGAACCTTTGGGCCCAGTAGTAGATGAAATGAGCAGCACTCATATTTAGGAGTTGATCAACAAGAAGATATTTGGATATCCCTTAGAAGAATTATCATGTTTATGGGTGAGGGCCTTCACAATCAAGTTTGAGGAAATCAATCAGGCCATCACAGAGCTAGAGGAAAAAGAGGAACAAGCATACAAATTGCAAGATAGTGTAAATTGGAAAACTCAGAAACTTGGAGTACTTGCACTAGGTGACGATATAACTACGATGATTTGATTGGTCCATTTTAAAAAGATGTCAAGAAAGAGGTAGGTAACCCATTTTCCTTTAGTAAGGATACTATCAAATTTCCCTCGAGAGATCTGGGCCTCTATTGCACTTATCACAAAGAAACATTCATCATGGTTCGGGAAGTGCAAAGACATCAACAAGTGTGGCTGATGGATGGATAGATACCTTGAGATGCATTTGCATTCCTCATGCCAAAAAATTGGATCCTATAGTAGCTCATTTTAACAAGGATCTTGGAGGGATAGAGGCCTTCTAAGGAACGTGAAGTGGAAACTAGTCAGGAAGTGATATTGAATCCACTACAACAAATCATTCTTCCACATAATTCTTCCTTTTTCTCTCTTCTTATTCTTCCTCTTCTTTCTCTTTGTCTCTTCTTTTATCACAATACACTCTCTCTCATCAATGTTATATTTTTGTGTTGAGGTTTTCCATTTTCAATATAACTTAAAGTTACTTTAGAAATGTAATGTAAAATTTAATTCACCTTGATTTTATAAAAGGGACTTAAATATTTAAGTGGAATATGAACAATCTAATGTAAAATTAAAGTATTTGAAAAGTCATTGGGAAGATGAAGATTTTCCTTCTCTTCTCTTAATTGTAACAAGATCCTCATTTGAGCTTCTTCTTAGAAAAATTCTTAGATATTGGAGCTGTTTTTTGTGAATTCATGAGAGAGATATACTTGTGAAGAGAGAAAAGAGATAGAACATTTCTTCCATTTTCCCTACTCAAAAATGTCTTATATTTCTATGTTATGTACAATTTCTTCTTGTGCTTCAATAAAGAAAGAAGGAATTTTAGCCTTTTTGGTGAGGAGTTTAGTGGTACTTTGTGTTCATTAAACAATATTTTTTCTTGTTATTGTTACGTAGATTTGATTTCTTCTAAATTCAAGTGCATGTAATGAAATTTATGGCTGGTGTATGGAAGTCTCTGATTTTCTACTTGTAGTATTAGTTTCTCTTTTCTAACTTTCTCACTCCCTTTCCCACTTTCCTAGAAAATTCCTCTCTTGCAAATATATCCAAGATTTTTTTGCATGGTCGATAAAAGTGCCGTTGTTGGATCTCGACCAAAATTCCACCAAGATAAAATTCACTTTTTACTCACGCATGCACATACGGAAGCTACACCAGTTAAGTAGAGGGACTTAGAATCCCAGAGAATTGGTAAGATAACCACCAATTTCCCCCAAAAAAATTTCTTGCCAACAATTTTTGGCACACACCATGGGAAGATTTAGTAGCATTTGCACTGAATATGACCAGTGGAAGGTCGAAAAATACTAAAAAATGTGAAAATTCAAAAATGAAAAAAAAATAAAAAAATCTTAAATATGAATAGCTATATGAGCCTCATGTATACAAACCATGGCTATTTCAGGAAATCATCCTGTTGAAATACCAAAATTTATCTTCAACATTCAAGAGGATATTGCTTCAGATATGTGAGAGGCTATTTGGCATAACAGACAAAGTGTCAACCATTATTTCATCGCTACGAGAATACTTGACCTTGAAGAAGAATGCACTACTAAATTTGAAAGAAAAATAAAAATTCAAGCACCATAGAGAAGAGCATAAATCTCCAAGCTAGCGGATAGAAGATACACCTAGAAACAAAGACAAGGAGGAAAACTGATCCTACTTTTGAAGAAATTCAAAGAAGACAAGAGCTGCTCCAAATTCAAAGGTCTCCTTTTCATCACACTGATTGGTCACATTGGGAGTCCGAGCATTGTCAATCCATTGGACATTGAGTTCCCATACATCAATGAGAATCTTGAAGATTTCACTAATGTAGAGACCACAAAAGAAGCTAGAGAAAGAGAAGCAAGAGATGAAGCCAAAATAAGAGCTCAAATTGAAGAAATTGAAAGATCTCAAGCCAAAGTAGACACAAGAGTAGCAGAGAAGCATAAACCTTAGAGAGGTTGGAAGAAAGAATCTGAAATTGAATTGTACATTTTGATTGTGAGGACCGTAGACCTAATGTACCATGGGGAAACACTGGTCCACTCATCCTTTCTCAACCACTTCACGAGATACCAAAAGGCTCAAGAAAAACTTTCCAAAATTCAAAGGGGATGGTTCTCAACTCCCCAAAGAACATGTAGCAACGTTTATCATCACTTGTGGTGTATTGGGCATTGAGCATGAAGATGTGTCAATCCAGCTATTTATGGAGTCACTTCAAGAAAAAGCTTTTGAATGGTTCTACATGCTACCCCTAAGGTTTGTCACCTACTGGGAAGATATAAGAAGTGCATTTGAACATAGGTTCAAGACCATGGAAGACTATTAGGATCTCTTGGTCCAATTGGTACAAATGAAGAAAGAAACCTATGAATCAATGAGAGACTTCATAGCAAGATATAACAGAGTGATAAGAAGAATCCTTGAAGATGTGGTGCCTCCTAAAAATAATTTGAAGAGATTATTCATTAATTCATTTCCATCAAAAGTAGGTTTCTTCCTTAGAAGAACCCAACCAATAACATTGAGGAAGCTCAAGACTCCATGATAGAAATTGATGATGATCTAATATTTTCCAATAAAGTGAAATTCCGAAATGGAAAGCAAAAATCCCAGGTGAGGCTCAGTCACCATGGAACCAATGTTCCAAAAAAATGGAAAATGACTAGGTTGCCTTAAAGAAACAAATTTACGAGATCACATTGTGGAACACTCCAAGGAATCTAAAACCTCCCAATATACCAATTATTTCTCCACCTCCTCATCGGATTTCTCTCAAAGCACCACCGGTCAATGCTGCCCATGACACTAAAGAACCGAGAGGAGGAAGTGGAAATTGAAGAATCTAAAGAATAAAATGTGGGTTATGATGAAAATTATATTTAGGTTGAGGAAGTTGATGGTGATATGCGCAATGGCCTAATTGAGTATGTTGATGATGATGAATAATATCCAATCTTCTCATGTGCATTTTTCACTCGCGCATAGTCCAAGAAAGGTGCTCCATCCTTAATGACCGTGGTGAAGGAAATTAAGAAGAAAAAATATTCTTCTGTGGAGGTTACACAAAATAAAATCATCATTAGAGGATCACCACTACCACCTTTGATGGAGTCGGATAAAGAAAAATTGGACCCTGAGTTAGAAAGGATCATGCTGCCATACCAAGTAAGTCATCCAGTCCTTCTCCCAGCTCAAAAATTTCTAGAAATAATTCTCCATCAAATTTTTTTACTACAAAAACATCTAAAGTTCCATCAAAACATATATCCCCACCTCCTTCCAAGCTAGTTCTTGCACCCTTGAAGGAAAATTCAACCCCAAAGTAGCAAAATGTTCACCATGTAAAAACTTGTCATTACCAAAACCTCTACCTTTCTCACCTTAACCCCATTTGAATTTGTGGAACACGTAAGAAAAACTAAAGTCCACCTCATAGAAATAGAATACCTACAAACACATTCTTCCCAATTTGATAGGTTCATTAATGTAGTTCCTAGTGGTAATCTTATAACCTCGGGTCCAAATTATAAAGGATTACTCCCCATAAGATAAACACCACCTTCTCAAAACATGTTAGCCCTCATTGTCTCCAAAACCAAAAAGTTTGAACCTTTCTACCCGTCACTCCTCATTAAAGGCTTCTAACTAAATAATTACACCATAGGTTCCAAAGCCTCGAGATAATGTGATGCCTGTCAAAGTTACAAATGCCCTAAGCCTCACCTTGACATGGGAAAATGGAACTGTTATTTAATGGAATCCAAACAAGTGTCATTGGTAGGAAGAATCAAAGATGCACAGGTAGCATTAGCTAATTTTCCAGATAAGAAGGTGCTTCTAACCATCCTGGTGGTGGACATCCCAACATCCTTTGGCATGCTACTAAGTTGAAGCTTCTACAGAGACTTGGGTGGAGAAATAAAAATGGATTGGTCATCTGTAACTATTCTAGTGAAAGGAGAGATGAAGAAGTTGTTTCCAGTAAGGAAGATGAAGTTCACAGTATGAAAGTCGATGATCCAAAGGAAAACATTATTTTTCAAGATAATGGGCTAGGAAACTACTTCCTCACATCAGAAAAAGATGATAACTTTCCACTTCTTATGGAAGAAGAAGAAGATCAAGTTTGAATGATGGAATTATGGTAGTCATTCTAGTGTAGTTTCAAGATCATATCTAGTGTTGTACTCTCCTTCTAGTGAATTGTACCCATTTGCTACAAGCTGCAATTTGATAATACAAATAACAAAATGAAATATGAAGCTCTCCTCTTTGGCATGGACATGGGGTTCAAGAATATGAGATGCCAAGGTGATGTGGAGGTGATAGTAAAGTAAGTTTGGAAAAATATCAAGTGAAAAATCCAAGACTCTAGCGTTATACAAATAGATTATGGGACTGCATTGAATCTTTTGATGCATTTTCCATTGAAACTATCCCATGAGAAAATAATGAAAATTCTAATTCTCTTGCAGTGTTGGCTTCTCTAGTGACACCTCATCTTTCTTTCGGTAAAGATAAGGTGACCATTGAAATGGTTTTCGGGCCTAGTGTACCAGATAATACAAATCATTAGCGGGTATTCAATGATGATAACCAGATCTTGGCATTCTTATAATAAAGGAATAATTTCAATAACCTCTTCTTTGAAGGAAGCAAGAATCCACATCGAGAAGTGGAAGCCAAAGAAGAGAAAGAATGAATTGAAAGGATCAATGAAGAAGTAATGATCAAATTTAAAGGAAACAAGATTACCAAAGGCCTAGTTTCTCTAGAAGGCATCTTTGTGAACACGAAAAATTCATTCAAGAGAAAGAAAAACAATATTCTTGGTGCCCAACTATTTTTGAGAAGGAAAACATTAGCACCCTGGAGGAGCCAAGAATGGTAAACATTGGAAAATCTTGTTTGCTCGAGGAGAAGAGAATGTTTGTTGCATTACTCAATAAATATTTATATGTTTTGGCCTACTGTTATGATAAAATCAAATCCTTCGAGGCTGAAGGAAATGCATCACTCGATTTCCTTGAAGTAGGAGGCCAAGCTATTTAGGCAAAAAAATGCTATATAACCCAAATATTTTTCATACCATAAAAGGAGATAATGAATATTCTTAATGTAAGGATCATATTTCCTATCCATCATTCAACATGGGTGGCCAACATTGTGCTAGTGCAGAAGAAGAATGGTGAAATAAGAATATGTGTAGATTTCCATAACTTGAACCAGGCATCATTGAAAGACAATTATCCTCTCCCTATCATGGACCACATTTTGCAAGTAGTCACTAGATCTGAAATGATTTCATTTCTTGATGGATTCTCAGGATACAATCAAATCAAAGTGGTAGAGGAGGATCACACCAAGACAACCTTCAAAAATCCTTAGAAATTTTGCATACAAGAGAATACCTTTTGGCCTAATCAATGCAAGAGATACATTTCAAAGGGAAATGGATTTGTCATTCAAAGATTTAAAAAATTACATCATCATATATCTTGATGATCTCATAGTATTTTCAAAAAGAGGGGAGACCATATCCATCACCTATAACAGGTACTTGCAAGGTGTAGAACACATGGCATATCACTAAACCCCAAAAAGTGCAGTTTTGGATTTATAGAAGGCAAGTTACTAGAGAACATTATGAATAAACATGGAGCACACATTGATCCTAAGATAGTAAAAGTAATTCAACCACTATCTCTACCCATAAGCAAGAAAGGAGTTCATTCCTTCTTCAAAAAGGTGAACTTTCATTATCACTTTATTCCTAAGTTTCATGAATTGACAAAGCACATCACCACCATGATGAAACCATAGGAAAATTCAAATGGAAAAATGAAGGGAAGGAAGCATTCAAAGAGATAAAAAAATCAATTTCCAAGGCTCCGACTCTAGTGTCTCTAGATTTTAGAAAATAGTTCATCATGTATTGTTATGCATCAAAACATACCCTCTTTGTCATTCTAGTCCAAAAGAATGATGAAGGTGTGGAGGCACCCATTGCTTTCATGAGCTTCCCATTGAAGAAGCATGAACTAAACTACAACTAGTTGGAGAAACATTCCTATGTCGTAGTCAAGGCTGTTAAAAATTTCAGATTTTACATACTAAACTCTCATATTGTGGTAATGGTACTTGACAGTGCAATCAAGTCCATCTTGACACAACAAGATCCTGGAGCTAAAAGAGGAAATTGGGTTGTAAAAATTCAAGAGTATGATTTGGATATCTAGCCCTCTAATTTGGTACAAGGAAATGGCTTGTGTAGGTTGATCACTAAAGATGAAGCACTCAAGGCTCAACATAGTGAAGACAATTGTGCTTGCCCAATTTGTTCTGAAAATAATCCATAGGTTCTCTTTGTAACCACTACTGATGAGTGGTATGCTTATATTTCATATTACCTGAATTATGGAGAATACACTTATCATCTTGACTATAAGAAAAGGATAACACTCTATCTTAAGGAAAAAAAAATTGTAATCTGGAACCACGCACTTTACAACAGATGTCTTGATGGATGCTTCCTAAAATGTGTAGATAAAGAGCAAAAAGAAAAATTTCTTAAAGCATACCATGACAAAACATGTGGTGGACATTTATCGGTGATGGTCGGTGCACAAAAGATTGTCTCGAGGAAGGTATTATTGTCCCCCTCTCTTTGCAAACTCTCAAGAATGGGTTTCTCTTGTGAAGCATGTTAACAATTATTTGGGAGACCCCAACTTATAGCACTACCACTCATGCTAGTTGTTATTAAAGGATCATTTCAACAGTGGGGACTAGATTTCATCAGTTTACTCAATCCACAATCAAGCGTGGGGCACACCTATGTGCTCACAATGACAGACTACTTCACAAAATGGGTGGAAGCCATTCCATCCAAGCAAGCCAACACCAAAATAGTATGTAACTTCATCAAGGAGAATATCATAGTACATTTTGGAGTGCCATAAAATATTGTAGCAGAAAATGCTACCTATTTATCTTCAAGGGAGTTGACTAAGTTTTTCTACGACTACGAAATATCCTTGTCTCATTCATCATACTACTATCCATAAGGAAATGGATAGGAAAAATCAAGAAACAAGAACATCATGACCATTTTCCACAAGCTCATGGATGAAAATCAAAGGAATTGGCACAATAATTTGTATGATGCATTATGGGCGAGATAAGATCGCCCTAACAAGGAAATAAGTATGTCACCATTCCAATGGTTGTATGGGGTAAAAGTAGAAATTCCCATCACGCTTGAGATGCTAGTACTTAAGTTGCTATAGGGAATAGAAGATGGATAATACAAGGATTCCATTGAATAGAGGATCCTCTTTCTTGAGAAGCTAGAAGAGAATAGACTTTGAGTGGTGGATCGTATCAAGGAGCACCAATTGAAATTAAAGAAGATCTTCAACAAGAAATCCAAAACAAGAGAATTCAAATTTGGATTCCTCATCCTACTATGGGACAAGAGAAGGGAAAAAAAGGAAGCCATGGAAAATTTTATTCATTATGGCTTGGCCCATTCTAGGTTCGTGAAACTTGTGGTGAGAATGTTTTTCTACTCTCATATTTGGATGGAATGCCATTGGAATTTCCTCACAGTGGGCAATACCTAAAATTATATCATCAGTGAAAGTGGGTTGTCCCCCACCTTGTACCATAGATGATTGCTAGGTGTGTTTCCTTCCTATTTTGTGTCATGTGTTTCCTTTGTTGTTTTGTGTGTGTGTGTGTGTGTTTCCTTCTTCATTATCTTTCTCTCTTGTGAATTGTACATGACTCTGTAGGGCCCAATGGATAAGGCACTGGTCAATGGATCATATGGTCTAAAGTTAAGATTCTAGATTCCCCGTGTCATGTATTCAATGAACTAATTCCATGTCATGTCCCCAAGCTAGATCCAGTTATTGTCATGCAAATGTGTAACAAGGAAATTAATTATTTCCGAGCATGAAAACTATACCCATGTGATAAGTTTTTCAAGTCTTACCATTCCAAGGCATCTCATGTCTATCCAGTCGAGTCTAAGTGACCTCCCATTTAATAATATCTCATCCCCCTAGTTTATTTAGGAAATTCCATTCATCCCCCCTAGGTGATTTTAGGATTTCATTAAAAGTTGTAAGCTTTAGGTAGTTGGGGGAATAGATATCATTGGCCTTCTAGGATTGGAGAAACCCCATGGAGTAGAGCATGAAATAAAAAGTATATGTGGAGGTGATTCAAATGCCTTGGGACATCATAGAAGTGATTTAGGAATATTTTGGAAGGAATCAGAGAAGTTGGGGTAGTTTCACCAAAATTAGGGTTCAAAGGCTAGCAAAGCGGTGCACGGTAAAAATAGTTATTTAATTTGTAAAGGTGATTCTAGGAGATTCAGGTGGAGTTAGGAGAAAAGAGAAACATATTTAGAAAGGTAATTCGAATCCCTATAATATGGTGAAATTATTTTCTTCACAACACTTTGGCACATTGGGTATGTAAGAAGTTTTTCTCATGCATAGGTGGGGTACCAAACAAAAAATCTAATTTTTAGGGATCAAATGAAGAATAAGAACATAATATCCACACCATTGGATTTAAAATTTCATTTCCAATCAGGATAATATAAATTTTTATCAAAACAATTCATCAGGAGCTCAAGTTATCGTCATTTCAAGTGGTCCTCCTGGAGTGAGTTTTGGAGTTAGTCAAATTTTGGGAGGACACGTGTCAACTCTAGGATCCTGGAAGGACTTTTTATCCCTTAATGTTAGGGAGATAAACTATGGAAAAAATTTCTCAGCCCCCATATGACCTCTGGATCCTTATGCGACCTCTAGGATCACCAATTCAGCCCCCAGGTGCTTGCGGGATCTCAAAGTCTCAACCGTCTGATCGCTGCCACGTGTCATCACCAAGAGCATCGTGGAATTTGATGTCTCTCACATCCCTCATAGGTCATGTCAATCAGACTTTTAAAAATGTTCCTAGCCCCCAAGTAGACTCCTAGTCACCCATGTGACCTCTTCAAGACTAGTTTTTCAACGTTGGGAGCTAGTGAAGCCTTCATTCCCTGTTGTCGGATTGCTGCCATGTGTCACCACCTTGATCACCATGGAAATTGATGTCCCTCATGTCCCTTTGAGGTAAGGGATGTTAGGGACACAAAAATTTTCCCATCCCTCTTTGTGCATAATTTTTGAATTTATTTTAAAATCCCCACGTGCCGCTTTCTTCCCGTTTCTTATTTTTTAAACCTGTGCACAGTTCTTTCTCCAAACACCTCTACAACTCCCTACTACCACTCCTCCATTACTGAACCCCAACCAAATATATCAAAAAAAAAAATTCCTCCACTCCATGAAAACATACAAGTCTTAGAAGGAGGTTTGAGCAAACAAGGAAGAAGAAGCGAAGAATGAAGAGAAGAAACAATGAAAATTTCCATTGTTGTGAAACGGAGATTCATAGAAATCTTGAAAACTAGTGCATGAAACAACACACCATTTTTTTGTTAATTTCTCTCTCAAAAACCATCAAAAACATACCTTAAGACTCTCCTCTTGTGTCATTATTCATTCACGGGGAAGGAATCTTCTTTCCAGCCCGATGAAGATAAAAGTTGGATTTCTCATCAAACCAGTTGTCGGATTGAAACATGATTTCACCTAAAACACCAAAAGAAAAAACCCATATAATTTTTTTTTCAAAAATAGAAGAGAAAACTAGGCCTACAATTTTTGAGGTCCATTAATGGTTGTTGTGTCTAGAAGCACTTTGCCAAGTCAAAAAATTAAAAGTTTAAAATCTCCTAGACTATTAAGTGAGTAGGTCTAAAATTTTAGAGGGGCGATATTGGGAAAAAAATATTAGAAAACTTATTTACATGTCAATCTCGACCTCCGAAGCCCACTTTCTAAAAATATCAAGTCTTCTACATAGGGGACTACTATTTTGGGAAAGTCATCAACAAAAGAACTTGCGAAGGAGACAAAGACATTAAAGATTCATTGCGAGATGAGAATTCATCGAGAATGGAAATTTTGGAGCTTACTAAAAATAGTAAGTGGTCCCATGAGCACCTGCCAAAAATAGAAATTTGGTCTAGAGAGGAACACAAGGAGGAGGAAATCAAATTCGTAACATTCAGTTGAGGTTCGAGGGAGCTACTTTTTCATAATTACTAAAAATAGTAAATTATACTTTCTAAGGAAAACATGAAGTAGAAGTGGACATGACAGAAGCTAGCACAACCCTTCACCTACGAGTATGAGATAGAAGATAGTGATGTCTTGTACATGGACCTAAATTATGTTAGAAATTGCATGGAAGCCAATGACCGAAAGAATATTGAAGATCAAATATTGACAAGTGGCTTGCTCCCACGGGACACCCAAAGTGTCTATGCAAAGTCTTGAGCTGGTCCTAGCCCAATCTCACAACTATGATCTCGAAACAAAACCCATTTAAGCTGAAAATGGTATAAAAATGGAAGCCATTATCCCTAGAACCATTTTGCTTTCTCTATAGATACCGACATCACCCAATATGATCGTCATCTCAAAGGACATGGCCTTACACAATTGGGAAACAATGAATGCATATTTATAACAGGTAACACTTGGTTCGTGGTTGAAAACAGGACAAAATACCTCAAGGATGACCAAGAACCTTTCGAGAAGGATATTTAGATTCCACCACTCTCCTTAATAGAGTTATGGGTGAAGCAAGCACAAGAGACTTCCATGATTGGATGGACCTTTTCATCTTGACATTGACTGAAGGAAAATAGTGAATTGATTAGGGGCGGATCATCGGTGAACAACCTCCATCTACAATTTCTCCAAGTATCCATGATAAAGAAGTTCCACATGAATTCTTACTTGTTCTATCTCCTCGCTAGCTCAAGATAATTCAAAGGATTGGCTCTCACGCAAAACATTTCTTCCAAGGTGCTTGCGTTAGAGAAACTTCCACAATTGGTGATGGAGGAAAGTCATAGATATTTGACTTGCATGAATTATGTGTTCACAATGTATGTGGTCCAAATCTTAGAAGGGTATCTAGAAGCTAGGATGTCATCACATGCGGCGTACTTGATGAAAAAGTATGGCTCTTATTTCATACAATTCTCAACATTCTCCTATGTGTGAGTTGTTGGCTTTGACCAAGCTCTGCTAAGACTACCTAAGTACCTTAGTGACAAATTTTTATTGTTAGAAATCTGTAGATAGATCATTGAAGTGAATAATAAGCTTAGAAGTAGGAGGAACGCATTGATTCTATTTCCCATCTCTCTTGGGGTATTCATGTGCAAGATATCAAATGAAGTGTCTCATCTAGAGGCCACTTTCACTCATTTTAGTTTACATCCTTTCATTTCCAAGCCTAATTTTGACATCCTAGAAGATCCTAACTCTTTCTATGTCCTAGAATTACAACACGAGCCACAAGTCGAGGACTACTTTGGGCCAATGTCTTTGATGAATTTTAAGTGTTTGAAAAGGACCATATGAGGATGACAATCGTGAGATGAAGAAATTCAAGTTCTCTTGGTATGAAGATATTTTTCATGATGATGGGACAAAGATGTATGATCTTGATTACATAGTAGTCAAGATGTCTCCTTTTCTCCATTCAATTGGTATGCTTTTAATCGGGGATATAAAGGAATGGAATGAGAAAGTTGTAAGGAGAACAAGAAATTAGTTTAAGAGGAAAAGAACCATGATCATGTAGTCATGAGAAATTCCCCAAGTCGAAGAAAACTTACCATTAGTCATCCTCGAAAGCGGTAGAGGTGACTTAAAGTTATAAACACTCTAAAGAAAGTTTGAAAAGGAAGGCCACAAAATTAGAAGCTTCTCCTCACAAGAAGATGCCAAAGAAAGCTAGGGTAGAAGAAGACTCATTTGAGTCACTGCAAGAGGAAGACTTGATCATAGAAATGTAAGAAGAAAATATAGTGGCTGAGATAGAAGTGGATGAAGAACACATGGTCCAAGATCCATTCTTGAGCCACCACAGGAGGTCCCACCTCTTGTTGACAACCATACTTCTCTCATTTAGGATTTTCCTCTTCCTTCAGAACAAGGAACTATTGGTGCACCTATCATTGAGCCTGAATCGATGAGATGTTTCCTTGGATGTAGGAAACAATTATCCCGACACCTGCATTGTGCGGTAAGTGATAACCCCTTATCTATCATAAACTATCTCATTGGCCAAATAAAAATATCAAGAAATATCACACATACTGACCCTCATGCATCTACAGTGGGGAAATAGGTAATCAATACATTGAATTATCTCAAAGCACTAGGTAATCAATCTAGTGGATGAGATGACACCATTTGACTATATGAGATGAGTGTAATCTAGCAAGGATCGACAACTTATGAATGGTATTTACACATGTATCAACAATCTTACGCTTGTATGGTGGAAAGGAATGAGTATAAGAAGAAGAAGATTGATGAACTAAATGAGCAGGTGCGAACTCTTTCATTCTATGTGCAACATCTAGTTGATCCTAATGCCATGAAAATTCCTATTGAGGAAGTTACACCCAGTATTAGCTTCAATATAGAATCCATCAGGAGGACACATGAGTTCACAATGCAAGGGCAAGCGAATAATGAATGGATTAACTCAATTTTTGAAGAATGGAAGACGAGTACTCGAGAAGTGATCAAACAATTCACTTACATGTGTGTGATAGCAAATAGGACATGGAAAATCAAGGAGGAATTCGAGAAAGAAAGGGAATATTGGGAACCTTTGGGCCCAATAGCGAGATGAAATGAGTAGCACTCATCACTAGGGGTTGATTGACGGGAAAATCTTGTAAAATCCCTCGGAAGATTTGTCGCATGTATAGGTGAGGTCCTTGGAAATCAAGTTTGAGGAAATCAATTGGGCCATCACAGAGCTGGAGCAAAAAGAGGAAAAAACATACAAATTACAGGATAGTGTAAATCAGAAAACTCAAAAACTTGGAGTACCTACAATGGGCGAATATACAACTACTGATGAGTTAATTGGTCCATTTGAATAATATGTCAAGAAAGAGGTAGGAAACCCATTGTTCTTGACTCAAGATACCCTTAACTTCCTTTTAAAAATCCAGGCTTCTATTTCACTTATCAGAGAGAAACACTCATCATGGCTCAGGAAGTACAAAGACATCAACAGTGTGGATGATGGATGGAAATATACCTTGAGCTACGTTCACATTCATCATGCCCACAAAGTGGAACCTACAGTAGCTCATTTCAGCAAGGATCTTAGAGGGACAAAGGAATTCTCAAGAGCGCTAGGTGGAAACTAGTTAGGAATCGAGATCAAATCCACTAAAGAATCTCATTCTTCTACATAATTATTCTTATTTTCTCTTCTTCTTCTTCCTCTTTCTCTCTTATTTTCTTACCCAATGCTCTCTCTCATAAATGTTATATTTTTGTGTTGGGTTTTCCACTTTTTAATATAACTTTAAGTGACTTTAGAAACATAATATAAAATTTAAGTTGCCTTGATTTTATAAAAGGGAATTAACTATTTAAGTGGAATATTAATAGTCTAAAGTTAAATTAAAGTATTTGAAAAGTCAGGAAGATGAAGAGTTGTCTTCTCTTCTATAAATTGTAACAAGCTCATCGTTTGAGATTATTCTTAAAAAACTTGTTAGAATTCTTAGATATTGGAGTTTTTATGTGAATTCATGAGAGAGATATCCTTGTGAAGAGAGAAAAGAGATAAATAATTTCTTTGATTTTCCCTACTAAAAATGTCTTCTTTTTATATGTTATGTACAATTTTTCTTGAACTTCAATAAAGGAAGAAGGAATTTTATCGTTTTTTGACTGAGGAGTTTAGTGGTACTTTGTGCTCATTAAATGCTATTTGGTCTTGTTGTTGTTATGCAGATTTGATTTCTTCTAAATTCAAGTGCATGTAATGAAATTTCTGGCTGGTGTATGCAAGTATTTGATTTTCTACTTGCAACATTAGTTTTTCTTTTCTAAATTTCTCACTCCCTTTCTCACTTTCCTAGAAAATTCCTCTCTTATAGATATATGCAAGATTTTTCTGTAGGGTCAGTGGAGTGCCCCTGTTGGATCCCTGACCAAAAGGCCACCAAGATAAAACTCACTTTTTACTCACACATGCACGTATGGAAGCTGCACTGGTTAAGTAGAGGGACTTAGACTCCCAGAGCGTTGGCAAGATAACCACTAATTTTTCCCCCGACAAATTTTTCTCACCGAAAATATGTAAATTAGAGCTTATTCTATAGTCATTAGAGCAAATAATTGCCTAATTCAAGATGGTAAACTTACACCTAGGCCACCTATTCCTATCTATCCATAAATGGGTAATCCTAATCCTAACCAAACACCTAAGTTTTCCCTTACTCCCACTCCTAGAAATCATGTCTTGGATGGAGCTTCTACCTCTTCTTCTAGCACCTCAATTGAACTCCAGGAGGTCATGAAATAATTATAGAACCTAGGGAATGAGTTGGTGTTCCTCAAGAGGTAACAAGCTCAAAATTTTAGACACTTTGCCAAATGACCTCGGTACCAACCCAATAAGCCTTCATACTAGTAAAATACACCTCCTGCTCAAGATACTAACCATAATCAAGGACAATCTCCTGCTACTAGAACATTTCAGCCATATAATCCTAATGTAATGTCATCATCTAGAGCCTTTGTTCCAATCCAGAATAACCTTGCATGAGAATATTAATTTTTTTTCCCTTATGGTAAACCCCATAATCAAGAAACATGCTTCAATGGTGCTCTAAATCAAGCTTTAATGGTACAAACTGTTGGTGTGTCTCAAGAAACAAACAAACAATAAAATTATAAACAAACAATCACTCAAGAAGCACCTCTAAGTAACACTTCACTTGTGAATTGGCAAGTAGAGGATCTCTATTGGATAATTAAATCTCCTTCTTAGGGTGTAGAAACAAACACAAGGTCTAAAAAGAGAAGTATAGAGGAATTAAAATCATAAATTTCAAATGTTTCTTAGCATTATCTCACAACCCAAAGTATTGGTAGCTCAAATACAGTCCCAAACTCATTGAATAAGCCCAAGGGACCTATTATATCACCCCATATATTAGCTCATGGGAAATATAAATTTGTGCTAAGAAAAGGTCAATGAGAAGGACAATATAGCTCCATTCAATATCATTGATCAAATGAATAAAAAAATGTAAGCATATCTATGTGGGAATCATTGGCAATTTTAGGAAAAAGGGATTTTTGCAGGCAATCATATCCAATTTACCCATTCTAATTCATGCACCCAAGGATCATGACAAGGTACTCACTAATGTAATGGAACAAGAGGGAGGTCAGCCGGGTAAAAAAATGAAACCTCCTCCATTTTATGTATGTCTAATCATTGGGAACAACCTAGTACAAAAGCGCATGATAGAATCGGGTGCAAATATCTCGGTGATGCCTAAAAAATAGTAGACCAACTGGGTCTTAAGTATGAACCTATTTCAAAAGGATTGGTATAATTGGATGTGACAGTAGTGGGAAACATTGGAATCATGAAGGATGAATATACCACTACATGCATGGTCAAATGTCACCATTCAAGTAAGACATATTAGTTATTGATCTACCACCACTCTTTTCTTTATACTTATTAAGGGATTTCATGGCTAAAATTGGCAGGTACCTGTCATCTAATTTCTCCCACATGATTTTTAGATCAAGATATAGAGCTAAAGCTACAATCCGATCGATAAATTTGTAAACTATCACATTGAGCCTTACATGCCAATCCCAATCAATGCCAACTACTCAAAGCATTTGATCAATAAGATTTCCAAAGCATGCATGAAGTAGATACTAAGGTTGGATATATTCTAGATTTAATACTTGATGAGTGGGATCACAAAATACATAATTACGATCCATACAAATAGATGGAAGAAGCTGAATTGGGCATCTATTTTTACATGAAGAGAATACACCTCTTCCTTGCATCACCGAAATAAATGATGAAGATGTCGGTTAAGTATGAAAAATATTATTTGATGGTTCAAGGAGCAGGTAAGGTACATGAGGAGGAGAAATGCTTATATATTCCAAAGGTAATAAGTAATACTCAACTTCTGGTTCTAATTTAGTTTTTCTAATAACAAGATGAATATGAAGCATTAATCCATGGGTTACACTAGGCAAGGAGAAGACGTATCAAGAAATTACAAGTTTTTGGGGAAGTGAGTTGGATGTAAATAATATTAGAGGAATGAATGCTACTAAAAATTATATCCTAAAATTCTATAAGAATAGAGTATGGGATCTCATTAAATACTTTGAAGCTTTTAACATTGATTCCATACCAAGGAAGAAGAATGAGGTTGTGGATAGGATTGCAATGTAACACTCCCATTTTAAGACTTTAGAAACAAGGGAATTTTTTTACATAATGTTATTTGTTCTAAATTAATATAATTTAGAACACATGTTACAAATCCAATCAATCTAATAACAGAAAATCATATGTAGCTATAAATGGCTCGGTGAAACACCAATCTCTCATTTCATGACTATGTATCATTTTGATCTCTCATGTTAACTTTATAATGTGTATACCATGTATAATTGGTTCTATTACCCTTTTAGAGGTATCAAGTGATATGTTTAAGTGGCCACTCTGAATATCTATTATCGATATTCATCTCGAAATACCGCTTCTTAAAGCGAGACACAATGGACAACGTAACCAATAGCTTGCAATACTTTGGCCAAAGATTTAAAACATACTATTCATATTTACATTCCTAGATCAAATAATCATCATATGGAATACGTCCTTCACCCTACTTGATTTGTTATCTCGAATGGTCTTCACTAAACTCATCAATCTAATTGTTCAATGGTTTAACCCTCGCTAAGATTAGCAACATGGCCGAGTGTGGAGAACTACTTATAGTGACTAAGGGTAATTAGACATAATTAATTGAATTATGTCAATTAGGCATGTCTATTTATCCTAATTCAATGATAGTTGACCCGACACTAGGTCATACCACTATCTCTACCTAGGGAAGAACTTTGTTCAACTCGGAATTTATGTTAGTCTAGTTGAATAAGCTTGAAAGGGTGTTGAAACATGTCAACTCCAACATATTATCCCTATGAATATCCCAGTCATTATGAAGGTACTTTACTGCAGTTGGCGTGTGTCAACATCCATCAGGATTTCCTCATCGGATGAACATACCTTAGATAAAAAGTTATATCTTATTAGTTTCCTCTTTATAGATTAATTACAACAACCCTACTGAGCAACTAGGTTCCTTAATCATTAAGATTCAAATTTAAGACTGCTATAAATGAATTTATGTAGATAAATCTTATTTCTATCTAATTCATATACCATGATTTAAATTATTAGCATCCTGATTCATATTTTACATAAAAGAACCATCACACATGGAAGTGTCATTTAATTACTCACTTAACTCATACCTAGCTTATATATAATATCTGAGTAGGTCCTTTTTAATATTAGACTTCATTGAAATGAAGTCTAATTATTATTTTTAATTATATTTTCCTACATATCTATTTAGTAAGGAAGCCTTCATGAGAAAGCACAACTTCACTATCTATATATAGCAATAAGGATTTATATCAAAAGATCTTAAGTTAAGACTATGATTCATTTCAAGGTATTTATCTTTCCTTTCCCTTATCGAGGACTAATGTTATTTTATAATCCCTTGCACTTTTTAACTTATATCCAAATTCTAATTCTCCTCAATCCTTTGATTAATTTATAGCCTCATAAAATAGTTGAAAAATTAGTTCAAGAATGCCAACTTTACAAGTTACCTCTTCACTTAGAGAAGATAGTACAACATTATTTCAGATCTATGTTTATTTTATTCCAAACCATAAGGTATGTTACTATCTGAAAGACAAAGTATTAGATAACATTTCCATTCAATTCATACCAACAAGAATTACATTAAGTGCAAAAAAATATCACACATATTTTTACTCAACATGGAGGATTCATACATTCACAAGTTCAACACTTCAAATAGTGCTAAATATCAAAAATAAAATAAAATCAATTTTAGATACTTCCTTTCCATCAAGTACATTATAGTAATGAACCATTTTCATCATGAAAAGATCCAGTCTCTTGATAAAAAAATGTAACCTCCTAAAATCTTTCTCCTTTCATCACTTACAAAGTCCATCAAGCAAAATTTGCTAGACGGGTCAGTTCATTGAACTAAGCATGATAAGTACTAAACATTAAAATGATGTTCTTTAGCTAACTATTTCATAAAAAGAACTTTGTTGTTATGAAACAATCCAGAAGTAATTCAAAAAGACATAACTAAAAGGAGTTATAATAATCAATAAAAGATATATATATATATATACAAAAATCAAAAGTAAGCTTAGATAATAAGTTGTAACAACTTCAACCTTTTATTTTGTTGACTTTATATCAAAATAATTAAAACATAATTCATATAAGTAACATTTCATCATAATTTCACTACTACTTTCTTACATTACTTTCATGATCACTTATACAGAGCTTAAAAACCATTTAGCAAAAAAAGGTAACTATCCTAGTTATCTTTAAGAAATAGTTCAGCAATATCTCATTTACAACAATACTTCCATCCCAACATATCATTAATCCTAAAATTCATCCTAAAATATGATCTTCCAACAATTGAACTTAAATAACATAAGGAAATAAGCTAGGATAATCCAAATCATCGTAACATTTTAAGTGTCCTAGATTGGAGTATCCTAATAATCAACTCATAACAAGGAACCAATTCGAGTTAAAACCCCATCAAGATAATTCAAACCTCTTCAAGAGGTAAGGTTATTTCTAACAATAAAAAGAGTTACATTCTAATCTCAAAATGATACTCCATTTCTATCAATACCTTAAGTGATTAGAATGGTTAATTTTAAACTCTAGACAAACATATTAGACCATCCAAATACTTCCAGCCAAACATAACATTTCATCCAATTAATTTCAACTTCATCTATACTACCCTAACAAAATTTAACAATCATTCTTACCAGACAATCAAGGAGTGGCATAACAATATAGACCAGAGGAAACCAACGTCTTCACCAAGTTGAAGCTGAAAGAAAATTAAATGAAGGAGAGGAAGAGACATAACTTCCCCCTCACCTTAGTATGATCAAAATAGAATCATAAGAATCAACAACATATATTGACACGGTTATTTATAAAATGTATCAACCAAAATACGGAAAAATATCAAATCAAGGTTCGAGTTGAATGATCAACAAACCAGGAGAATGGAAAGAATGAAGAGAAACACAATCCATTACCTCCCATCATTCAAGGAAATGATACAGATATCCATGATTACAACAGATAAAAAAATAAACCATCTCGCCAAGAGATACGAGAGATGTAAAGAAGAATTTTAACATAAGGGTAAGTCTTAAGCAACTTCCTAACTCATCCCCAAAAAGGTAAATAAGTGAACAATATGACAAACTAAAAAAAGAGTGTTGATTCCCTTTTAGAAGAACATTACCTTAGATCTGAAGAATTGAAAATGGTATTAATGTCTCATGATGTAGGAAATGGTTAACCCATTACAACAACAATTTCAATAGAACTATCAAAAGTTCAATTTGACAGCAATAACCAAGATATAGTGAATCGTAATCGAGGGGTTTTTTATCTTTATAGCTTGAGATGATATACCTTCTAAGGTTATCAAAATACCAAAAAAATAGAATAAACGTAATAATATTTCCCTTCTGACTTCCAAAATCAGGCCTAAAAAAGATAGAATATTTCTAACAAAATAGAGGAAGTAAACATCTACTGAGCTTAAATAACATAACCGAATGACTTGAAAAATTACATGGGATGTTATACCACTTTCCAAGAAAATTCCCAACAATTATCTTTCCTAGATACCCCAAAGTCTGAACTCTACAACTAAAAACAATACAACAAACCCATGTTCTCAATTATAGACAGTGATGGAAAAACGACCATACTCATCTATTATTAAACATTCCTTCAGCACTCAAGGAATATGTTTAAGAAGGAGTTACATAAATTTTATCTTCCCTAAAGATTTAATAAGTAGTCAAGTATTCTAACAGTTTAAAAACTGTAGTTTCCCAACAGAGAGGAACAAGATCATTCAAAAACTAGATCTAAAGATTAAAGGAAACCAAGCTACCTATAGATTGAAATAGTTCAAACAATATTTCCCACATTTTTCAACTTGGTCTCAATCCCATTCTAAGGATTAAAACATAACCTAGTTACCGAACCAAGAAAAATGAAAACCCAGATCACATCTTTCCTCATTCAAACTGAATCAAAATCATAACTCAATAAATAACACAAAAGAAGTCTCAAGAAGAGTAATATTATCAACCAAGAAAAAACCAGATTATTCCCAAGAGTAGAGTTCTCTTAATGAATCATTTAAGTGAAATAAAAACAACCGAATGGGTAGATCCTATCATGCACGATAGCGCTTCACTTTCACTTAATTCTGAAGATCCCCAAACAGAACTTCAATCTTCTTTCGAATGAAAAAACCCACAAAACCTTCGTCTAATACTTATTTTTAGTCTCACGAGTTCCCACTCTTCCTTTCCATGCCATGCCAGGCATAAAATATCATGCATTGACACATTTCATGCAAAAATCAAACTGGAGGTTCGAGACCAAAAATAACCACATGTAAAGCTCTAGCTTGAAACCGAATGAATTGAAAAAACAAAACCCTCCATATTCTTCCCAAGTGGTTTCACCAATTCCCAAAAAATTAAGTGCAGTAGAGTAGGAGACTGTAAGTCTTTCCTATTTTCCCGCCACCTCCGTCTCCAAATTTGGAGTGACTTAATTCAAACAAAACATGCATCCTAAACTTTGGCATGAAATTCCAACTCCAAAATTTTAATCGCTTTGCCAAATTTGGGCTGTAAGAAGACATAAGGCCTCATAAATTACCTTAAATTTCCTTGAACTCACCTTTGCCTCCCACTTACCTCTTTCCCCATGTCATTTCATTTGCCCCCTTAGGTTATCCATTCCCTTAGTTAGGTTAGACACTAAGTTAGGTAATCAACATATGTCCTTAGGTAGATATTTAGTCCCTCTTAATTATTTTTCATCCAAATTAACATTAGAACATATTAACTTAGGTTAGGTTTAACCCTTATGATATAGTCACTATTTGAAAAACATAGTTATATATTAGGTCCAAAGTCCCGCAATGACAACTCATCATAAAAATAATAGAAAAGAAGAACCAGATTTATTACTAGATTAAATACAAAGCAGAGATCCATGGAGAGGAGCATTCATAACCTCCACACATTCCAAGTCCAAAACTCTTCCATCTATCTGAATTGGACATCATGATGACAAGACATGTAAATTAGAAGCATACCTTGGATCAATGGAATTTATCCAAGGTAATGATGTTTGATTCCTCTTAAATTATGAAAACTGAAACTCAAATTCATAATCTCAAGTAGTGAATTTATCTTGCATAAAAGAGATGGATTGCTTCATTTTTAATTAAGCAAAAACACAATAGATTGTTCCTATTCCTAGCAGATAACTTCTTATCTTCTGAAAACATGATTTCATAAGTCATAAGAGTACATCATCTTAAGACACAATCACCTGTCAACGTTTGAACTTCTATAAGTAAAATTCATCACAGGTACCAGTCATGTTAAAAGCGTTACATACCTCCCTCCTAAAAAGCATCATCATCCCAATAATTAACTTAGTCAAATAACCTCAATTAAGAATATAAACACATTATAATTCTTTAATTTCATAATAGAACTAAATTGAGAAATTCAAATTTTCATAAATTACTCAGCATTAAAAATAGTTGTTTCAATACTCATGAATTTAGTATCTACCCAAAACACGAAGATTTATTGATGTAATAAGAATAAAATATTCAATTTTTATCAATCAACAGAATCAATTCTATTCAAATAAATGTGGAAAATGATTTTTCATATGTTTCAAGGTTTTCCCACATTGCACTTTCTTCATTAAACTGGCCCCATTAGACCTTTTATTGACTTATTTCATGATTTCTTAAGTGTAGATGGTGAGTTTCCAGTACTTGAATGGGTTTAACCAAAATTATTCGTGGGTCTTGGACCTACAAGGAATTCCAATTTAACACATGTGATAAATCTAAAATGTATTTCTTAAGTAAAGAAATATGGAAAACATCATGCATTTGTGATAAAGTAGGTGTTAAAGCTAAACGATAAGCTACAAGGTTGATTATTTCAACTATTTCAAAGGGTCCCACATAATAAGGTGATAACTTGGCAGCCTTGTCAAAGGTTATAGAACTCTTTTTGGTTTAACCCACAAAAATACATTTTCACCAAGTTCAAATTTCTTTTCAACCCTTTTCAAGTCTGCATAACTTTTCTCCGTTTTTTTTTTTCTTCCTTCAAACGTTCACGAATAATTTTAACTTGTTGTTCCATTTCAGTAAGGATCTCAGGTCTAATTACCTCTTTGTCCTCTATGTTATCCCAACTAACTAGAGTTCTGCATCTCCTTCCATATAATGCTTCAAAAGGTGTCATTTTTAGAGAGGCATGATACATGTTATTATAAGAAAATTCAACTAATGGAAGTTACTCTTCCCATTTGTATTGCTGATCCATACAGTACATTCGTAACATATCTTCCAAAACTTGATTAACTCTTTCTGTTTACCCATCTATTTTCGAATGGAATGCTGAACTAAAATTAAGTTTATTTTCTAAGGATGCATTGAGTGTTTTCCAAAATCTAGATGTCATCCTTGGATCATAGGCACACCATGCAATCTGAAAATTTCATGAAAAAATATTTTTCCTAAAATAGGTGAATCATCCTTAAGATTACCAACAATAAAATGTGCCACCTTTTTTATTTTATCAACAAAAACTAAAATAATATCATGCTTATTTCTTGACATAGGTAGCCCTTGAACAAAATCCATGCTAATTACTTTCCATTTATACTGCGGTATGTTATGAGGGTAAAATAAACTAGTTGGATGCATATGTTCAGCCTTAACACACTGACATTCTAAGCAATGTGTAACAAAATCAATTACATCCTTTTTCATCCTTTTCCAAAAATATTGTTGTTTTAAATTAGCAAGAATTTTCATAATTTTGGGATGCCTTGTCAAATGAGAATTATGAAATTTAGTTAAAAATTTCCTTCTTAATTCATTTCCTAAAGGTATATATATACTCTATTATCATATCTCAAGATTACTTCTTCATCAAAGTGAAAACCTCTATATCTCATATCATTTGGATCTGCGCAACAAGTTTTGTTTTCACTTACTGAAAATAAGAATCGATTCCATAATACTTTTTACTTCATCCTTAAATTGAGTTCTTAATGTTATAAGTGTAGAAATATGTTTCCTACAACTTAGTGCATTTGTCACTCTTTTTTCCTTGCCTTTTATACAACTTCTATAAAAATCATAGTGAGATAGAAATTCTAACCATCTTTGTTGTCTTACATTTAGATTTTGCTCAGTGAAAATATACTTCAGCCCAAGATGGCCAATCTTTAATTCGAGAGGTCTTCCTAAATGATAATGCCTCCATACTTGAAGTGCATGAACAATCATGGCATGCTCTAGGTCATGGGAGCATAATTCAATTCATGTAACTTGAGTTTTCTTCTTTCATAAGCTATAACATGCTCATTTTGCAACAAAATACCTCCAAGCACTTCCCTGGAAGCATATGTTACTACAGTAAAGTCTCCATTAGGATAAAGTACAGTCTAAATAGGTGTTGTTTTTAGTTGTTTCTTTAGAGTCTTAAATGTAGATTTGCATTTTCATTGCACACAAACTTCTTATCTTTCTTTTGCAACAAATTTATTGGTGTAACAACCTTTCAAAATTCCTTTACAAACTTTCTATAGTAAATAGCTAGACCGATGAAGCTTCAGACTTCATGTACATTCTTAGGTACAAGCCATCCAGTTATTGCAATAATTTTGTATGGGTTTACTGTTATTCCATCCTTACTTATGACATGCCCTAGATAGTGCACTTCAGTCTTGTAGAACAAACATTTGGATAAATTACCATACAATCTTCTTTTTCTTATGATTTCTAGAACTATCTTCAAATGCTCATGATGCTCATTAATGATTTTAGAATATATGAGAATATCGTCTAAGAATAAAAGCACAAATTTGTCCAAGTATTCTTGAAAGATATTGTTCATTAAGTTCATAAAAGCTACAGGTGCATTTGTCAAACCAAGAGGAAAAATTGTGAATTCATAATTCTTGTACCTTGTCCTAAAATTTGTTTTATGAATATATTCATCCTTGATTCTTAATTGATGATATCGAGATTGAAGATCTATATTACAATTTATTGATGCACCACACATCTGATCAAATAAATCATTAATTCTAGGAAGTGGATATCTTTTTTTAATTTTTTCTTTGTTTAACATCCTATAATCAATGCACAATCTAAGTGTTCCATCTTTCTTTTTCACAAAAATTACTAGTGCTCCCCAAGGTGAGACACTTGGTCTTATCAAACCTTTAGACAACAATTCTTGTAACTATGCCTTAAGCTCTACCAGTTCAATGGTAGTCATTCGATATGGTGCCTTGGAAATAGGTTCGGTTCCCAACTTGATCTCAATCATGAAATAAAACTCTCGTTTGGGCGGAAGACCGAGTAGTTCTTTCGAAAACACATCACTAAAATTTCATAACAATGGGTATCTTTCAAAGAAATCACTATCCCCTTCAATTGTTTCAGAAATTTTTACTACATACAAGGTGCAACCTTTGTTTTTGGCCTTTTAAGCTGCATGGATGACAATATTCTAACTTAAATCTCATGTTTAACCCCTTGTATGTTTATTTTTATCTGCAGATCATCTAGACAACTAATATGTTTTTTAAAACAATCAACTTTTGCTTTATGTTTAGAAAGCTAGTTAACACCTATGATTACATCATAAGACCCCAAAGGAGAAACATAAAGATCAACTTTAGTTGAATAATTAGGAAAGTCAAGGACTAATCCAAATATACACATACTAACTATGTGGACAACATTATTTCCATAATTTCTGACCCGTGATTTATCCATTTTTCTAGCTTTTTTATTTTGAAGCTAATTTAGTAAAAATAAATAATTCAGTAGCTCCAATATCAAAAAGTATAGTAACAGGTATACCAAATAACTTACCTGGCACTTTTATAGGCATAACTTACTTTTCATCTTATTTGTCAGCTACTATAGCATGTATCTTATGCTGCTGATTGTGGTCATCCTTCCTTAGAGGACACTAATTTACATAATGATCCTTGCCACAATTGTAGTAGCCTCCTACAAGTCCTTTCTTAGGCTCAAATTTATTTCCCACCTTAAATTTATCATTTTATCCTCCATAGGACTTCTATCTCATTATTATTGTTCTTGAAAAAATTGTTTCGTATATTAGCAACAAGTTTATTTGCTGCAGTTTTCTTGTTATTATTAGCAATAAATTTGTTTTTCACACCAAAATTTTTCCATGGTCCCTTTTTGGGTGTACAAGTGATGAAAAATAATTAGGATTTTTCTTTCTGATTTCCTCCTTATGGGCAGAGATTACATTCAATTTCTGCTCCGTCTTATGGATTTTTCAACAACCCCTTCCATGGTGGTTGTGCTTTATGAACATCTACCTCTCCATCTATAATAGAATTTTTTCCCATAATGAATTTTCATATCCTAAAATTCTCATCAGTTTGATACTGAGGCATGTACTTGAGGATATCAGTAAAATTTTCTAAGTACTCCATTACAGTTAACTTCCCTTGAGCTAAGTTCTGAAATTCAGTCATCTTTAACGATCATATTAAAGTTGTGGTAGACATCGTTGCCTAAAATAATTTTTAAATTGATTTTAAGTGATGTTGGTTTCATCAATGTCTAACTCATCCTTATGGTTGTCCCACCAAGAAGATACCTCATGGGAAAGTTGATAAGCTCCCCATATTACTTTAGTTTCCTTTGAGAAGTTATTTATAGAAAAGTACTTATCCATTTCATTGAGCCATTTCTTAGATCCATCTCCCAATGTAGTGCCATAAAACTTGAGTGGATTATCCTTTTTATATCATTAGTGATTTCAGCTGCCAATCTTGCCCTTTTGTTCTCAGGTTGATTGGGTACATTCACATTAGCATTGGCGGTATTGTTATTATCAACGCACAAATTTCCAATATTGGTGTTGTCCTTAGGAGGTGGATGGTTTTTATTATAAGTATCTTCTTCATCCTCCTCATTGCCCATTACTTGTTGTTCTAATACAATCAGATTATCTCTTGTGTGTAACAGGAAACAAAGATCTCATCGATTTTTAGGCAAGTAGCTTCTTCTCCACCATGTGGTGGGTTGTTTGCAACATTTCCTCTCATCCTAACCATTTTCTGTCAACAAGAAAATTTAAGTTTTATCAGATTATGGACACAATAGGTCCAAGAGTTGTAACCTTCAACCCTGATACCAAGATGTAACATTCCCATTTTAAGACTTTAGAAATAAGGGAATATTTTATTTGCATAATGTTCTAAATTAACATAATTTATAACACACATTATAAATCTAATCAATCTTATAACAAAAAACCATATTCAATAGTAAATGACTCGTTGAAACACCGATCTCTCATTTCATGACTCAAGTATCATTCTGATCTCTTATGTTAACTTTATAATCAGTATACCATGTATACTTGGTTTTGTTACCCTTTTAGAGGTATCAAGTGATCTATTTAAGAGGCCTGTCTGAATATCTATTACTAATATTCATATGAAATCTCACTTCTTAAACTAAGTGACATTAGACAATGTAGTAGCTAAGAACTTGCGATACTTTGGACAAATATTTTAAACACAATGTTCATGTTTATATTCCTAGATTGAATACTCATCACATGGAATACTTCCTTCACCCTACTTGATCTATTATCTAGAATGGTCTTCATTGAATTCTGTCATTCCACTTGTTCAATGGTTTAACCCTCGCCAAGATTAGCAACATGGCCTAGTGTGGAGGATTGTTTATGGTGACTAATTCTACTTATACATACTCATTCGAATTATGTCGATTGGGTGTTTCTATTTATCCTAAGTCAATAAGATTTGACCCCAAAACTAGGTCATGCCCCTATCTCTACCTAGGGTGGGGCGTGATCAAGTCATAATTTATGTTAGTCTAGTTGAATAAGCTTGAAAGGGTGTTGAAACATGTCAACTGTAATATAGTATCCTCGTGAAAATCCTAGTCATCATAAAGGTACTTTACTACAGATGGAATGTGTCAACATCCATCAGAGTTTCCTCATCTGGATGAACATAACTTAGATAGAAAGTCATATCTTATTAGTTTCCTTGTGATATATTAATTACAACAAACCTACTAAGCAACTAGGTTCCTTAATCATTAGGATTCAAATTTAAGACTGTAATAAATGAAGTTATTCAAATAAAAATTCTTTCTATATAATTCGAGATATAATTATTTAAATCATTAGCATCCCGATTCATATTTTACACAAAATGCCCATCACATATGGAAGTTTCATTTAATTACTCACTTAATTCAGCCCTATCTTATATAAGATCCGAGTAGGTCCTTTTTCATATTAGACTTCATTGAAATGAAGTCTAATTATTTTATTTTTTTAATTATCTTTTCGACATATCTATTTAGTAAGGAAGCCTTCATGAGAAATAACAACCTCACTATCTATAGATAGTAATCAAGATTTATATTAGAATATCTTAAGTTACGAAAATTATTCATTTCAAGGGATTTATCTTTCCTTTCCCTTACTAAGGACTAATGTTATTTTATAATCCCTTGCACTTTTAAACTTATATCCAAATTCTAATTTTCAAAATCCTTTGATTAATTTATATCGTAATGAAGTGGTTGAAAAATTAGTCTAATAATGCCAACTTTACAAGTTTCCTCTTCATTTAGAGAAGATAGTACAACATTATTTCAGATCTCTGTTTATTCTATTCGAACCATAAGGTATGTTACTATCCGAAAGAAAAAAATTTACCTAACATTTCAATTAAATTAATACCAACGAGAATTATATCAAGTGCAAACAAATAACACACATCTTTTTATTCAACATGGAGGATTCATACATTCACAAGTTCAACACTTGGATAAAAACAACATTCAATCAATTTCAGAAACAACTTTCTTTCCATCAAGTACATTATAGTTATAAACCATTTTCATCATAAAAAGACCAGTCTCTTGATAAAAAAATTTAACTTCCTAAAATATTTCTTATTTCATCACTTACGAAGTCTATTTGCAAAATTTTCTAGCACGGAGTTAGTTCATTGAACTTAGCATGATAAGCACTAAATATTATAATGATGTGCTTTTAGCTATGATTTCATAAATAGAACTTTTTGTTATGAAACTTGATCTAGAAGCAATTCAAAAGGACATAACTAAAAGGATTTATAATAATCAATAAGAGAGAGAGCGATACAACAAATCAAAAGTAAGATTAAATCATAAGTTGTACCAACTTCAACCTTTTATGTTGTTGACTTTATATCAAAAGAATTAAAATAGAATTTAGATAAGTAACATGTCATTAGAATTTCACTACTAATTTCTTACATTACTTCCATGATCACTTATCTAGTTAAAAATCTTTTAACGAAAAAGATAACTATCCTAGCTATCTTTTAAGCATAGTTCAACAATAGATCATTTACAACAATACTTCCATCCCAATATATCATTAATCATAAAATTCATCCTAAAATATGAGCTTCCAACAATTGAACTTAAATAACACAAGTAAATAAGTTAGGATAATCCAAATCATCATAACATTTTAAGTGTCCTGGATTAGATTATCCTAACAATCAAATCATGACAAGGAACCAATTCAAGTTAAAACCCCATCAAGATAATTCAAACCTCTTCAAGAGGTAAGGTTATTTCTAACAAGAAACAGAGTTACATTCTAATCTCAAAAGGATACTCCATTTCTATAAATACCTTAAGTGGTTAGAATGGTTAAGTTTAAACTCTAGAAAATCATATTAGACCATCAAAATACTTCCAGCCAAACATAACATTTCATCCCATTAATTTCAACTTCAGCTATACTGCCCTAAAAGCATTCTGTAATCATTCTTACAGATGACCAAGGAGTGGCATAATAATATAGACAGAGTAAGACAACGTCTTCAACAAGTTGAAGATGAAATAAAATTAAATGAAGAAGAGGAAGAGAGATCACTTCCCCCTAACCTTAGTATGATCAAAAGAGAATCATAAGAATCAACAACATATATTGACACGGTTATTCATAAAATGTATCAACCAAAATCCCAAACAAAAATCAAATTAGGGTTTGAGTTGAATGATCAACAAACTAGGAGAACAGAAAGAATGAATAGAAACGTAAGCCATTACCTCCCATTATTCAACAAAACGTTATAGATAGCCATGATTACAAGAGATAAAAATTAAACCATCTACCAAGAGACACAAATATGTAAAGAAGAATTTTAAAATAAGGGTAAGTCTGAACCAAATTCCCAACTCGGCCCCAAAAAGGTAAAGAAGTGAAAAATATGATAAACCAAAACAAGAGTTTCAATTCCCTTTTTACAAGAACATTTCCTTAGATATGAAGAATTGAAAACAATATTAAGGGCTCATGATCTAGGAAATAGTTAACCTATTACAATAAGAATGTGAATAGAACTATCAAAAGTTCAAGTCGATGAAATTAACCAAGATATAATGAAGCATAACCAAGGGGTTTTTTCCATTTATAGCTCCAAATTCTATACCTTCTAAGGTTATAAAAAGACCCAAAAGAATTAGAATAAATAAAATAATATTTCCCTTACGCTTCGAAATCGGCCTCAAAAATGACTCAACATTTCCAACGAAATAGAGGAAGTAAACATTTACAAGCTTAAATAACATAACCGAATGACTTGAACAAGTCCATGGGACATTACACCACTTTCCAAGAAAATTCCCAATAATTATTTTTCCTAGATACCCCAGAGTCGAAGTCTACAACTAAAAAGAATATAACAAAACCCAAATTCACAATTATAGACAAGTGATAGAAAAAAATCATAGTTGTCTATTCTTAAACATTACTTCAAAAATCAACGAATACATTTTAGCGGGAGTTACATAACTTTTATATTCCCGAAGATTCAATCGTAGTCAAGGATTATTACGGTTTAAAAACTACAGTTTCCAAATAGAGAGGCATAAGATCATTCAAAACCAAACCGGAGATTAAAGGAAACCAATATACATACAGATTGAAATAGTTCAAACAAGATTTCCAACATTTTTTGACTTGGTCTCAAGCCCATTCAAAGTATTACAGCATAACCTAGTTATTGAAATAAGAAAAATGAAAACCCTTATCACATCTTCCCTCATTCAAAGTGGATCGAAAGAATAACTTAATAAATAATAGAAAAGAAGTCTCAAGAAGAGTAATCTTATCAACCAAGAAAAAACCATATTATTCTTAAGATCGAGTTCTCTTAATTAATCATTTAATTAAAAGAAAAACAACTTAATGGATAGATCCTATCATGTTTGATAGCGCTTTGCCTTCAGGGAATTTGTAGAAGATCACCAAAAAAACTTCAATATTCTTTTCGAATGAAAAACCCAAAAAAATTCCTCTATTACCTCTTTATAGTCTCATAGTTCCCACTTTTCCTTTCCATGCCATGCCAAGAAGAAAATATCATGCATTGATACATTCCATGCAAAAATCAAACTGGAGGTTTGAGACCAAAAACAACCACATGCAGAGCTCTAGCTTGAAACCAAATGAATCGACAAAACCAAACCCTCCATCTTCTTCCTAGGTGGTTTCGCCAATTCCCAAAAATTAAATGCAGAGTAGGAATTTCAGTCCTTCCTATTTTCCCGCCACCGCCATCTCCAAATTTTGAGTGACTTAATTCAAAAAAAAACATGCATCCTAAACTTTGGCAAGAAATTCCAACTCCACATCATAAAATTTTAACTGCCTTTGCCAAATTTGGCTACAGGAAGAGATAAGGCCTCATAAATTGCCTTAAATTTCCTTAAACTCACTACTTCCCACTTGCCTTTTTCCCCATGTCATTTCATTGGCCCCCTTAGGTTAGCCATTCCCTTAGTTAGGTTAGACACTAAGTTAGGTAATCAACATATGTCCTTAGGTTGATCTTTAGTCCCTCTTAATTATTTTTCATCCAAATTAACATAAGAACATATTAACTTAGGTTAGGTTTAACCCTTAGGATATAGTCACTAGTTGAAAAACATAGTTATATTAGGTCGAAAGTCCCCGGTGAAAAATCATTATAAAAATAATAGAAAATAAGAAATAGATTTGTTATTGGATTAAATACGAAGGAGAGATCTATGAAGAGGAGTGTTCATAACCTCCACACATTCCAAGTCCGAACTCTTCCATCTATCCGAATTGGACAACATGACAATAAAATGTGTAAATTAGAAGCATACCTTGGATCAATGGAATTGATCTAAGGTAATGTTGGTTGATTCCTCTTAAATTATGAAACTGAAACTCAAATTCATAATATCGAGCAATGAATTTATCTTGCATAAAAGAGATGGATTGCTTCATTTTTAATCAAGCAAAAAACACAACAATTGTTCATATTCCCAACAGATAACTTCTAATATTCTACAAACATGATTTCATAAGTCATAATAGTACACCATCTTAAGACACAAGCACCTATTAATTTTTGAAATTCTATAAGTAAAAACCATCATACGTACCAATCATGTTACACGGGTGTTACATGCAACAATTGGAGTAGAATTTGATGTGGTTGAAAGAATAAAAAAATATCAAATACAACCTTGTATCAAAGTGGTTTTGAGATGAAATGTTCCAAACAATAACACAAGATAATAATTGTTTGAAAGTGATAAACGAATCATAAATTTCCTTTGATAAGAAGTAGACTTACGTTCCAAGAATCAAGATAAATTTGAAAGATAATATGGGGATCAAGTAGTCCAATTGAGAACGAATAAGCTCCCAAAAGGTTTCGTGACTCTAGAGTCAATCTTCAATCCTAATGGGCTCTGCTGCTGCGCCAATCCCTGCTTCCCCCGCCGCCCTTGCTGCCCTGCTGCCTGCCCCGCCACCGGTGCTTACTACCCCCATGCCAGTGCACATGTTTCTCCTTCTATTCCTCCTTCGCTCCTCCCCCGACACTCACCTCACCTCTTCCTCTAAACGACCTCTCACCGGGGCTTCTAGGAGACTCAACCTCGAGAGACTCTTGCGGCAGGAAAGAGCCTCTTGATCTTGAAATTGCACGTGACTGCCTTGAACATAAGTAGTGCCAGTCCCGGGAAGCACGGATGGATAACCCTTCTAAGAGACTCTGGAGGCCTTAGAGGCTGAGATAAAAATCTTTGAAGGATGAGGTCAAAAATCTAGCTAAGCAAAAAGGTAAGAAAAGCATGGAGGGGGAAGGGAGCATTGACAATAGTCGGAGTTGAAGACATATACAAAAAGCTGACCTCCTTGGACTCCCGCCTTGGGAAGGCTAAGACTAGGCATAATTACAACATTGCCGCCTTTAGGGCCATTGAGGAGTTCATCGTGGGGCATGCCAAAAGTGTTTCCAACCTCGGTATCTTGGCTGCACTTTGGGGCAATGAAAAAGAGCAAAAGAACCATCGAGGAGCTCGATAAGACGGATCTTGCCCACATGACCGCTTTGGGTATGTTTCATGCTTGGAAAAATTCAAGATCGGTGTTGATCAAGCAGCCAAAAGTAGTCTGCATGCTTCTCTTGCTCTCTTTTGTTATTCTTACTTGTTTTTCTTGGTGTCGGGTTCTTTTTTTTTTGTTGTTGTTTTCTTGTTAAGCCTCGCTTGTGTAGCTGTTTACAGGCTACGTTGATTTTCATTGTTCCTCTTGGACTTGGTTTAGTCCTGCTATGTTTCTCACTCTTATTCCGGCTTAAAGGCCTTTTTTTGTATTCAAGGGTATAGTCCCTTTCAAAAAACTATTTGCCATTATTAAAAAAAATCTTCAATCCTAATGAACAATTTAAGAAGGAGAAAGCTAACATTCAAGTCAAGAGTGAATATTTGGAACCAGTTTCAATCATAGAAGGAAAAGTACTTTAAATTGGAAAAGTAAGTACCTCTCAAGAGAAGTATGATTTTGTAAAACTTTATCAAGAATTTGCTGAGGTTTTTTCTTGCAACTATGAAGACCTTAGAGGTTTTGATGTTGATTTATCTCAAAGCATACCATTGAGTTGAACCCTATAACAAATATTATTAGAAAGAAATAGAGGCCTATCAATCCTCATATTAAACCCTTGATGAAAAAATAACTGAACATGATCATTGAAGCAAGTATAATTTTTCCTATCAAACACTCATCATGGGTAGATAATCCGGTTCCTATATGAAAGAATAATGGGGAGATCGGGATGTGTGTGGACTTTAGAGACTTAAACAAGGCCTCCTTAAAGTATCATTACCTACTACCCTCCATGGAACAAATTTTACAGATGGTGGCTAGATCAGGAAGGTTTTCTCTTCTTGATGGGTTTTGGGTATAACCAAAATATGGTGAAAGAGGAAAATCAATTCAAAACAACTTTCACCACCAAGTGGGGAACATATGCTTATAGGAAGATGCCATGTGGTCTATCTAATATAGGAGAAAATTTTGAAAGGGACATGGATATGGCATTCTAAGGGCTGATCAACAAATTTTTCCTTATGTATCTTGATTATATTACGGTGTTATCCAAGGATGCATCTGATCACCTCCTTCATCTTAAGCAAGTATTTGAAAGATGGAGAGAGTTTAGAGTTTCTCTTAACACCATGAAATGTATTTGGTTGACACATGAAGGTAAAATCCTAGGCCATATTGTTTATAAATATGGATTAAGAATTGATCCTGAGAGGGTTAGTGCCATTATAGCACTACCATTTCCTAGCCATAAGAAGTATCTCCAAATTTTCATGGGGAGAATTAACTTTGTTAGAATATTTTTTCCAAATTTTTCTAAGCGTGTCAAACCATTGACATTGATGTTAATTAAAATCATGAATTTCAAATGGACTGTTGAAGGGAAGGAGAGATTTGAAGCTATAAAGTGGGCAATTATATAGGCTCTAACCCTCATAAATCCATATTTCTTGAAGGATTTCACTTTGTATGCCTTAAGGGGTGCTAAAACAATCTTAGTTGTACTAGTGCAACAAAATCAAGAGGAATGGAGTAACCTATTACATTCTTAAGCCGGGAATTGAATATTATGAGGTAAAGTATTATTTCATTGAGAAACATGTCCCTTTTTTGATGATAAGTTTAAGAAAATTCAGATATATAGTATCAATCAATAGATTTCATTTACTAGTTTCACATGTGGGTGTGAATGATATTCTTGTAAACAAGGACCTTAATGAGAAAATTATCTATTAGATAAATAAGGTCCTAGAATATTACTTTGATATGAATTTGACCAAGCTAGTTATGGGAAAAGGGTTGTGTGAGAAGCTAGTTTCAATTCAACATGTAGATGAAGAATCCCTCCTTGTGCTCCAAGATGATGAAGAGAAATCAGCCAATGCCTCATCTAATTATTTTTGGACTCGGGATATAGTACAATTCCTCTAAAAATGTTAATTCCCTCAAGGATTGAGTAAGGCCAAGAGAAGGTATTTTAGGTTTCATTATATTCAATTTGTGTTAGTTGATGGTGTTTTATTCAAGAAATATGTTAATGGTGTCCTCCTATGATGCACTAGAACTGATCGAGATAGAGAGGATATTACATAAATTCCATAATGGAGAAACATGTGGTAATTTTTCCCTAAGGGTGATAGCTCTTAGAATTATGAAGGTAGGGTATTATTGGCCTAATCTCTTTGATGATTTTTATGGATCGATTAGGAAATGCAATAAGTGTGGGATGGATTTTATTGGGGTCATCAATCTAAATTCAA
The DNA here is from genome assembly GCA_018340775.1 of Taxus wallichiana var. yunnanensis. Lineage (NCBI taxonomy): Eukaryota > Viridiplantae > Streptophyta > Pinopsida > Cupressales > Taxaceae > Taxus > Taxus wallichiana. The sequence continues at coordinate 203,098,233 of CM031244.1, read as the reverse complement.
TCCTAGGTCAAAAATGGATCCTCACATCTCGTGGATTCTTGTACCAAGTGGACAGAGGTAGTTGACTCAAGGAAGAAAATGAAGCTAGCATTTTAGATTTTGTGAGACTATTGTGGCAAGTTTTTGTGTTCCTTCCATAATTATATCTTATAATCTTTGTATCTTCTTAGAAAAAATATCTCTAATAGGGAATTGAAAAATGACATCCATTTGAGCACTTCCTCAAATTATTACCCTTAGCGTAATGGTCGGGATGAGTCCACCAACAAAAAATTTTGAAAATTATAAAAACTTTATATGAGAACCAAATAAATTAGCACACCATGTTGAAATTATCTTTTGAGGTGATAGAATTACCCCAAAAGGTAACATGAAGCTCTCCTTACATGTTATTTTATGGAAGAGAAGCAATGCTACTAATGTCTTTAGATATGTCAAGCATTGGAAATCATCAAGAATTTGAAGTATGTCGAATTTGAAGTCATGGAAGTGAGATATGAAGAACTCATGGAGCTTGAAGATCTCAAATTTCAATCCATGCAAACAATGGAGGACCATGCCCATATTAAGGTGAGATATGATAAGAGGGAAAAGATAAAAGCTTCCAAGAGGGAGATTTAGTCTTGAAATGGGATACGAGATAGAGCAAAACAGGAAGACAATCCAATTTTTATACAATATGGAGTGACCCTTACATAATTTCAGAGAATAAACAACTCTTTCTAATTATCTAGACTAGATAGAGAATAATTTCATATTTCAGTCAATTCTCTATTTTATATATTAGAGTAGTTATTTCCTCTAAGTTCTTGAATAACATTGTCTTGTTGTTTAGTGTAGGTTTTCTTTCCGATAAGTTATTGTGCACACTCTACATGTCCATTTGGGATGTGTATGATTTTTATTTTTGTACATAGTTGTGATTTTCTATTGTTGTAATTTCCTTTTTAGGTAGGGTCTTATGATATAACAATCATTCTCTAACCTAGGGTTTTAAAGCAATGTGAGGTTCCAATAGTGTTCCAAAGTTTTGAGGGATTAATTTCTAAGTGTCGATTGGTTTACGATTAAGAATGAATTCATGCCCAATGGATCTTCCATGGTCACTATTCTTTCAGATATAGTAGGAAGATCATCATGTTAGTCACTAATTTTTATCAATTTTTGCACCCTCGCAAAATGGAAAACTTAAGAAGTTTGGGAATTGGAAGTTGATGGGTGCAATGTTATACAATTTTAGGGTAGTTCATGGGTTGGATCGGTTGAGTTGGTCATCATGCGTGGTGAGCTAGAAAACTAGGTGAAGCATTGGTAAAATGTCAAGTTGATTCATTAGAGAAAGATACGGTATAAATGTTTCTACAAGATAGTAGCATTCTACATACTACCAACCAACAACATTGTAACCTATTATCGGTTGGTAGCAAGGGTGATAGTAAAGAGAAGTCGGTGGGGTCAGGAAGAAATGATGTAGAGTCTCGGTAACACTCAAAATGCTACCTATCGGTAGCATGTACAAATTCTTTCGGCCAATAGCATGTAAAGAGATATCTACTAGTAGCATGTTTTGTGATACCATCTAGCAGAAAGGACCAATAGGAAGACAATGATTTGACTAATGGAGGGTTGTAGAGGTAGAGCATGCTAGTAGCATATTAAATGCTATCAGCCCGGTAGTATTTTGATGCTACCAGATGGTAGCAAAAAGGAAAAAATAGAGGATTAAACATGTGACAACAAGGGTGTCGATAATGAGTGAAATATGCTACCGGATGGTTGCATATCTACAACCTACTAATAGTAGAAGATAAGATTAAGGAGTATGACCAGCTAATGAGAAAAATATATGCTCCCATATGACACCAAAAAGAATTATGCAACCAATCATGAGAGAAGGAAAATGCTACCATTAGGATAAAAATACATGTAACCAAATGAATAAAGGAACAAACCAAACATTAATGAAAGCAAGTGCAAGGTTTGTTGAACTACTAGTTTAATGAGGTATTGTGCCTATGACTTCCCATATAATCAAAACACCAATTTTTGTGGCTTCCTATACATATTTAATGAAGTTTGTTGGTTAGTGAAGAAATCACTAGGGTTTTCTCTCTATATATTGTCAAACTCACCTCATTTTGAGGGGACACATTCTTTAATGTAAAGGAATTGTGTCAAAATTGTTCCAACACTTTTGTGAGCTACATGCCTCGAATTGGGCGAGTCTATAAAATATTTTTTCCTTTTATCTATTATATAATGGACTGTGAATCTTTGTGAGCAATAAAATCTATGTTTTGTGGATTTATTTACCTAACTCGAGTTCTATTGCATTTCTTTCCTTCTATTATATTTGCAAGTATATTGTGTATGTTTTTATCTTCTGCAACACCCACATTTTTAAGCACCATGAAGATGGAGGTTTGAGTGTTGTTTGGAATGTGGCACTTTGTCTACCCTCTCCTACCTCATTTTATATTTGTTTTTCACGACTTGGAATATCTCCACCCCCTTATTCTTAGTGTTATCACCTCCTTTAGTGTAGGATTTAATTTTATGCATCTCTCTTCCCTGGTCCCTTGGAATCCTAGGTTAGTGTTAGAAAAATTGAATTTCCTTTCTAGGATTAGTTTTAGCAATAATAATGGGTAGAGTACCTACATTCTCTAGAGGTTTGTTTCATTTTAGGGTCCCACACCTTGAGACAATCCTATGTTACCTCAATTCACTAATTTTTCATCTAGAATTCATGACATGTCGAGAGGGTTTTGTAATTTAGTGATAAAAGGATATATGGCCCTCACAATATTATTCATGGGTATTTATGACACTCATTTTGATGCTGGAATGGGATATATCTAAGGATTGATACTACTCATAACAATATTCTAGAATGAAAGATTAATTGAAAGAAGATCCAACGAATAAATCAAGGGATGCCTTCCTAAGGTCCTTATAATCACTATGAGAGTTCCTAATAATGGCATGCCACCAATAAAATATATCACCCCTAAACTTAGGCAGGTGTATTTTGAAGGAGGAACTATCTATAGAGTGGGAAGGATTTAGATAAGATTAACATGAGATAAAAGAGGATGAAGGGGGTAAGGTGAATCATGATTTTCTCCCACTTCTTTATCTATAGGAGGATCCAAAGGTTTGATTATATATTCATTGTAATTTTGAGTTTAGGTGATGAATTGGAAGTGCATCAAAACTCATGCATGAGATGGTCTTGTATTTTTGCTTTCTCAAGGGCTTCGCCGAACGTGTTGGTAGAGAAGGACATAAATTTATATTGGAGAGTAGGAATAAGGGCCTTAAGAAACATTTAACATAAGCTTGGATTATCAAGATTGTTATTATCTTGTATGGAAAGAATTTTACATTTCTTAATAAATCCTTGGGTAGATTCTCAGATCCCCTTGCTTAAGGTTTATAAACCTTTATAAGGTGTTGTTGAGAAGGTCTAGTTACTAAAACTTAGATATGAGAGCTTTGACTAAGCCTTATAAGTAAACTACTAAGTTAGGAGGAAGTTGGTAATATCATTGTAATGCATCACCTATTAAAGTCTTTGTTATGATCCACCAATGGAGGGGTGGTGTAATAAGGCATGTTAGGTACCATGCTTTTAGATGTTTTTGTAACATCCATTTTGGTATTTGAAGCATGCTAGTTGTAGTGGTAACTTGGGATAAGGCCATCTAGTCTAATTTTAAAATCATCGATAATGGTATTCCAATCATTGGTTAAGATGGGGAATGGTCATTTCCACAACATCGATAAATATATTTTGAAAACATCCATCTCTCGTCGGGGGGTAAATTATTCTTTGTTATTTAGATTCTTAATAATGGATCTAGGATCTATGTTTTCTATCTCAAACACATTACATTCTATTGAGTGACCCTTTTTGATTGATCATAGGGATAAATTTAGGACATCAAAGCTTCACGAGTGATTTTGGGGTGAGAAAGAAGAATAGTTCTCATATGATGAGAGATATAAAATTTAGGATCATGGAGAGGGGATGTAGGAAGAAATTAATAACCCATGGATACGTTTATAGGGTTGATTTTTGACAAAAATATCCTCAGAGGTGAATTTTTCATAATTTAGAATCTAAAAACAAGGCCTAGAAATATGTGCTTTAGAAAATATCGGACACCTGTAGAATGTTTACACATGGGACGATGGAATTAGGATATAGATTTAGAGGACCAGATAGAATCAAAATATTGTATAGGGTTTGATGTTGTCTAGGAAGTGAAATAAAAACAAACAAGATCGGCCATCTAGAAGGATCTAAAAAGGGGCCGAAGGAATTTAGTTGTGAACGAAAAAAAGATAGACAAGTTTTCTCGGGGGTGATGGTGTGTGTATATGGGTTTTTAAGGTTATTTAGGATTCTTGGGTGCTTAGGTGAATTCTGATTTAGAGATGGATGATTTTAATGAGATGTGATTGATTAGAAGGTTTGTCATATTTACATGCACTCCTAAATCATTCATTCTACAAGGGTATCGAGGAAACAATTAGGAAACACACATGTAGTGGAACACAAGGAGATAGAATTAAAGGGGATACAATGAGTGTTAGGGTCTTATATCTAAATGGTAGTGATCCCTACACTAGGTCAAACTAGGGTTTCCAAGGCCCATAGTCAAGATAGAGGAAGGAACCCTATTGAGATATCGGTAGTTGGGTGTGGAGAGGTATGAATCAACAATAAATGAAACTGAAATGAAAGCAATGATAACTAAGGATATGATAATGGATAATATTACTACGCTAACTACCATAAAGATATATCAAATACTAATCTAACATATCACAACGAAGAAGGAAATAAATTTATCTATGATGAAAAATGACAAGATATGGTTAGAGAAATCACTTTGTTCCTATAAGGTGGTCATGGATGCATCTATCTCTCTAGAGAAACAACAAACTTAGAGAGAGATGTTATTAGGTAGAGGAGGAAAAATTTCCTATTTTGGACTCACTATAGGTGACCTAATAGTGCAAACAACCATCCAATAAGAAGATTGTCCAATCCAATCCAAGCAATATGCAATATGAACCAAGAGCTAGGTGAGAAGATGTGAAGATGGTGTAAAAGAGCGGATTTAATGGTATTTCAAATTATTCTACCTTCCTTTTATTATTATTTACAAGTGAGGTGAAGATATATATAGGACATTATCATGTATGAGTGATGTCATCAGCCAAGGGAAATACAAAACTAACACCATCACCCATGGGTGATGGTGTCGATCATAGATGCTTTGAAAAGAGGTAATGTATCATGAAAAGTGAAAGATAGGTTTGTTGACATAGTTATGGATGAAAGAAGCATAGATTAATGAGATGAAAGAAATAAATTGTGAGTGTGATGTGCATGAGACATAGGAATACAAGGATAATTAATGCAAGGAAAACTAATGGAAATACCAAATAGTGAAAATTTAATCATTTATTATCTCTAACACATAATGATTACGTGAATAACCATTCCCCATTTCTAGAAGGACCCTTAAGACACATAATTTAGGAATAAATGCATGAGTGACCCTTATTTTCACAAATAAAATTGTTAGTAACATGTATAAAAGATGAAAAGTGAAAAATTTGGTGTATACATCTAGTTTGGTCATTTGGGTATGTGTTCACATAAGTGATATGCCAAGGAATACACTTTTTGTGTAAGTGTTCCCAATCACAACATTAATTATATGTAATGATAAATATTTATAAATTCAATATTAAACCTAGAGGTTTTATTTATACTAAATTCTTAAATGGGCCTATAACACTTAAAATGTGTTTACACTTAAAATTAGGCATTAGAAACTTTGAAAATTAAATTTAAACCTCAAATTAGACTACAATGTCTTTTAAATATAAAGTGAACCTTTTTTAGTATGAAAAACATTAAAATGAGTGTATAACATTAAATAATTTTGTGTAGGATCTTACTATTTGCTAAAAATTTCCCAAGAAAATGGCATTATATTGCTTTTATTAAACATGTTTTCTTTGCAAATGTCACAGCTCTTTGAGACAAGTCGATTAAAAAGTAAGGCGCGAGGGATGAGTTTGTCAAGGAAGAGTGGGACTCTTGGAAAATATAATGGGGAGATCAAATTATCCATGGAGGACATCAGGGAGCTTTAGGGATCTTATACAAAGACCAAATTGGATAGAAATATCGAGAGCTCAAAAAAATCCTAGGAGCCCATCTTGGGTAGAAACTGAAATATTGATGTTATGTGTAATCTTGAAACCCAAATAGGATTTTTAGGGAACCTTCAAAAGTAACCTTTTGATTCCTCCTTTATTTTTTTAATGGGAATACATGAGGAAAGTGTACAAGAGGCACAAGTATGGTTCTTAACCAAAGTTTTTAAGTGTATTGAGATGATTAAATCTGGGCCCTAAAGGACTATTAGGAGAAACATATAAATTATGAGTAAGATTTTTCCAAGTAACATTCGTAGAGATCCTTCAGAAACTGCATGGAAAGTTTTGGATAAACAAAAGCAATATCATTTTTAGTTAGGTACGCTACTCTCTAGGTAGGGGTTTTCTTAATAACCTAGTTTTGAAACTCTTTATTCATATACCTAGAAACCAATAGCTATATTGAAAAAAATGTTACTACAAAAGGAATTGAACTTCAAACATAATTGAAAAATCTTGTTGGAAACTAAAACTAAACTAAGGAATTGATTATTTACATTTTTTTTGCATGTTTTATTTTATTTTAAACTATATCCCAAAAATATATCCCACTTTGGGTTGAGTTTGTTTGGGCATTACATAAAATTGGTAAATTCTTAAATATTGCATCCTTTATTGTCTTATGGGTATCATTATATTCAATGTTGTGTTGCAAATACCTACTTCAATTTGTATTCATAATCTTAATTTTCTAAATTTTGGAAATTTTTTAGGTATGAAACGAGGTCTTATATCATTCATAATCAATTGTCTTCACACATTTTCCTTTGGTAAAACATTTTTAGGTCATGCATGTTTAAATGAAATTGATTTTTCCACTAGTTCTTATATTATGCTAAAGATTGACCTTTTTTCTAGTTTTTAGTCATTATTAATGGTTTCCTCACTTTTTGGGGGCCTATGCATTTCTTTAGGATTTTTGTGTTTCTAATTCCTAGGAAAAACTCATGCAAGATGTTCAAAGTGTCAAGTTTTGAATTTGAGTGCATTTCTCTTTTAGTCTACTGATTATCTCCCTTTTATCCATCCTAGATTAAGAAAAAAATTGTCCTTAAAATAAGTCATAAACTTAGTGCAATAAATCTGAGTAGATTATAACCAAATTATTGTTGGTAAAATTAGTGCAATAAATTTGAATAGATTCTAACCAATTTATCATCAATTTCTCAATATCACATTTACAAATTACAACACTATGTAGATTTGTTTTGATTAATGGTGAGAAAAGGGTTGAGGGGACCCTACCCCATACAAGGATTTTACAAAAGAGCAATGAGGGGTCAAGGGGTAGCCATTGAAACCCACTCAAAGTAGCAAGAACATACCAAGAGCCACTAGAAGAGAAACATAACTAGAGGGCACAAAACAAAAATAACTAACAACACAGAAACATGAAACTAACAGCAACCAAGAAATAAAGGAAGAAACACCAACAAGAGAGAAAATCCACCTTCATTCATTGATCAGATCACCCACCATCTGCATACATCCATTCCACTCTTTAACTAGACTAGCGATAGTGGATTTCCAGTATTTATAGTTGGGTTCTGCAATCTCCACCTTAGGGCTAGACCCCTCTTTTTCCTTGTTTTTGAAATTTCCATTGATTGTATCATCTCAGTAAGGAGTTTGAGATGGTGGATAGTACTTTTGATGTTTAGGATGTGTACATCTCTAATATGAAGGATAATACCCTTCATCTTCAACATGTCATTCTCCATAGAGATACACCTTTCATTGGCATTTTTCAGTTGTTCATTCAAAGACAATAGAGGAGAGCTTCAATCAAGTCAATTTTCACCATACTTATCTTGTGTCTATTTATATCAGTATCAAGCCTACAATTCTTGAACTCCCTCATGAACACATTGGACTTAACAACATTATCCTGGGCATTAAACAAATTCTTCTGGGTTGTTTTGAGCGCATGTAAACTTTCAATGGCATCCTCCGTATTTTTAGATATTTTATCTTTAGAAGACTCATGGTTAAGCTTGAATTTCTTCTCCTCACTGTTATCATCATGGATGGCCTCTGTATCCTAATTACCCCCTGGCACCTCCTAACCCATATCTTCATTCGTTGTTCCTCGAGTCCAAGTGACCTCCAGATTCTCACAGGGGATAGAGTCCCCTTTCTCCGACATTTTGTTTTAATGCTAACCTTAGCCAAGTGAGATCTGGTTCTTTTTCCATAGACTTCCCCACTTTCACCCTATTTGAACTATCCTCCACTGGCTCCGGAATGACAGTCTTCACACAAAAATAACAAAGTTCCATTTAGCAGAAGCCCCAAATATTTCATTTTTCCCAATAAGGGGCGTTCCCAGTTTTATCATGGCTTTGATTAGGCCTTGATGCAGTGGAAGGGAGAAATTACCCTTCTCAACTGAGTGACAAAATTTATAAGAGAAAGGAACATAAAATTAGGAAATTTATAGGGTCTGTCATTCCGAATGTGGTTTAACATTGGAAAATGATACCCGTAAATAAATTTATAATGCCCTTCCAAAGTGTAATATAAGCCATAATAAGCTGAGAAATTTCATTGTAAGGATAGGGAAGATCCTCTCTTGCATAACCATTGTGGAGGATTTTAGGGGACCCCTTACCAAGCATGAAACAATCAATCTCCTGGCTATAATCTGATTTGGGTTTAAAAGAAATTTTTCCCTCCTGAGACAGACCCGAGATTTTGGCAATGAACTTAGGAGATATAGTGAAAGAAAAATTATGAACTCGAACATGGCCATCCTTCTAGGTATTTGCAATAGATTCACTCAGATTCTCATCAAAGCCATCAAAAATGTTAAAAACCTTAACAGTCTAGCCCTGTTGAGTAACTCCTCTACCTCTTTGGACATATCAGGGACCTTATTTGGTTCAGTCCTCACCAGTTCGCCACCCATGGTGCTAGAGTAATTCTTCTTTCTGCAGAGTGATATGTGCTTGTTATGGATTCCTTTCCCACACTTGGAGATATGATTCAAAATAACCAAGAGAACCACCCAAACTTTGACATGATAGGATATAAAGGTTTGCACAAGTGTTAGATTTAGAAGATCCAAGTGCATCACCTAGAGGGCTTTGTTACTGATTACCATCCTCATTGGAAGAAATGTAGGTAGGGGATCTTTCCTGATCCAAGATATCAATGAAATTTTCATCCACATAGGATAGATCCTCAATCACCTTAAAAGCCTTAGCTTCCACCCCCTTATTGGCTAAAACATCAGCCAATTTATTTCCTTCCCGAAAGACATGAGAGAAATATATATCAACAAAGGAGACAAGTTCTTTATTATCATTGTTGATGAAATCTTTAATAGAGATAGAGATATTACATTTACCCTCTCTCATGCAAAAATAATATTCAAGGAGTATCCTTCCATGAGAAATTTTGTGAACCCTTTCTCTTTAGTGATCTTTACCCCCCAATACATTATGCTTGTCTTCGTAACATGGTTTGATTGAATTCCCAAACAAAAGAAATAAGCAAGGAGAAAACTACCCTTATGATCCCAAAATAATCCTCCTCCACGCAAATTTCCTATATTCCCTTTAGATGCCCCATCAAAGTTGAGTTTGATAACTCCTTCCCAAGGTGGCTTCCACTTAACCCCATCTCTAGGATTACTTTTCCTAGGAATTGGAGCAAAGGTTAAGTTCCATTTCTTGATGATAACTATTCATAGTCCATGACTTCCACTTCCTTATTCTTGAGGATAGAAAAATTATTTCTAACATCCTATAAACACTTGTTTAAAATCAATCTTCTAGGGAGTTTCTTGTTATTGAAAATCCTTTGATTTCTCTCTTTCCATATTTCCCACCAAGAATGGCCAAGGCTCATAATCCAAAGGTTTTTCAACCCTTGACTATTGAAAGGGAATTTCCATTGATTCCAGGATGATTAGAGATCTTTGGGAATAACCCACTTGAGTGAAAATATTTCCAAAAAATGAGACAAGATATGGACTACAAAAGGGAAATCTAATAACATATGGTTCACCATTTCCAAGTTTTGTTCACAAAGAACGCATCTATTGACAATATGGAAGCCTCGTTTGGCAAGGTTATCCATAGTAAGAATTCTATTTATCACCACTAGCCAACTGAAAACATTGAATTTGGGAGTTATATTCTTATTCCAAATCATTCCAAAGTAATAATATCTTCCTCTCTAGTTTCCTCTTCAAAGAAAGATATATAAGCTGATTTAACTGAAAAGTTCCCACTTTGTTCTCTTTGCCACACAATCTGTCTTGTTCCTTGCTATTAGAAGACACATAATTTTTTTAAAAATAATTGAGGTTAACCAGAAGTTTTTAAATTCATGCATATCCAATTCTATTTTTTCCAGACTTGAAAGCTTTCTTGAGGTTCCATATAATTGTTTATTTTTCACCATATTTTTGTTCTACGTAGTTTCGATATTTGGGGAAATTTTTCTTTGAGGATAAATTTTCCAGCCCATTTTATCAGTTGAAAAGCATATTTCATTTCCCTTCCAAATTTTCCCACCGAATCCCTTAGCTGCGAGGTCCTTGGCCCAATTAATGGTTTTCCAAACACTTGACCCATTGAAAGACGCTTGTTTGAAGATCCACCGCTTTTCATTATCATCCAACCAATATTTTTTCCTGAGAATTCTCATCCAAATCCCATTTTATTTTATGAGTCTCCAACCAATTTTTTCCAAAAGAGCTTTGTTCATTTTAGTCCAGTCTCTAAGGCCAAGTCCCCCATCTTTTTCAGTTTACAAACTCTATTCCAAGCCACCAACCTGGATTCTATCATTGCTTTTAGTACCACTCCACAAGAATCTTTTTTGGATTTTTCTATGTTTTTCTCGTTATAATCCCAGAAAGTTGATAAAGTGACATAGCATACACTGGGATGCTTTGAAGGAAATATTTAAGAGGGTGATTTTCCTTCCGAGATATTAGATTTGCTTTCCATCTTGTAAGCTTCTCATCAAATCTTTCTATAAGAAAGTTTCAATCCGAACTAGAGAGTATTTTATCCCCAAGGGGAATGCCTAAATAGAAAGTTGGAAAATATTTATAGACATAACCTAAAATCTCAACAATCTTCTTACATCTGCTTTCCAAAGAATTAAGGAAAAAAGGGAACTTTTTCCATAGTTTACCAACTAACCCAAAACCTCCATGTAATCATCCAAGAGAGTTTTAAATTTTTTCACTTTTGGGATAGATGCTTCACCCACCATTATAGTATCATCAACAAAATGCTAGTGGGACACCTTCTCCATTCCTCTCGCTGGAGATATCCCTTTGATGAAACCATTACAAGTTTCAACATTAAGTCTTCTACTAAGAGCTTCTGCCATAATAATGAAGAGAAAAGGGAAGAGGGGGTCCCCTTGCCTAAGACCTTGGGAACTAGGAAGAAACCACAAGGGGTCCCATTCATAAGAATAGAAAACCAAACATTATAAATACATGCTTTCACCAGGCTTCTAAATGAATCATTGAAACCGAACCTATCAAGAATTTTGTCTAGAAACACCATGAGACCCTATCATACGCTTTAGCCATATCCAATTTTAGAAACATAGAAGCCTTCTTGCTAAGTTTAGTCGAATGTATAGTCTCTTTAATAGTAATGATCTTATCTTGGATTTGGCATCCAAGGAAAAATCCCCCTTGTTGTTTGGATATGATTTTAGGTAGGATCAATTGAAGATGGAGAGCCAAAAGTTTCATGCAGATTTTATAAGTAGTATTGCACAAGCTTATAGGTTTGAAGTCTTTCAATTCCATTGCATTGCCACATTTTTAAACCATTTCACAACACTGTGTAGATTAACACATGTTCTTATTTCCAAATTATCAAAACCATGCATTGTAAGATGAAGTTGGATATACTATTATGTGGAATTCTTAAGGAATATAGCCTAGGTTATACCCATATGCATATGATTTAAGGATAAAAATTCCTCTTAGAGTCATTAGAGAGATGAAAGTTTTCAAAAGGGGATGAATGGAAAATAAAAATGGTATAGATCATATTCTCGATCTTTAATTCAGATAATTAATCCAAATTAGCATTACCACTAATTGACATGCCAGAAAGTATAGTTAGAGGGATATGGGTTTATAAAAAATCCACCATTTTCCTAAAATGGAGATATGATTATGTATTTGATTAGGATTTTAGTGAAGGATTAAACAAACAAATGGGATATGAAGTATGGTGAACAATTCTTGTGCTTGCATGACAATAATGATGGAAAAGTTAAAACAAGAAAAATAAGAAAAGAGAGGGAGAATAATTTGTTGCATACTTTTGGTCCTCACATCTAATCCCTAATGTACCTACATAGTAAAAATCCACTCCTAACAACTTCTCCAACCTCATTTATTCTTCACTTGTTACACCTTTTTCCAACTTCCATAAATTTCTTCATCCACTACCCCTTTTATTTATTTTTATTATATTTATTTATTATTATTATTACAGGTCATGGGCCCTATAACCCATAGATATACATCCACTATAAAAAAATTGTGGTTCCTAACAAGGCATTTTAAAATATTTTCATCAAGAAAAATATCTTATAAATATCCATGATTTAATCAAATAAAAAACAAAACATTACACAATAAAATAATAAAACCAGAGATATTATAATTCATTTGGGAAAAATTCCCAATGGAGAGATTACATATAAATAGCTCAATGAACTCCTATAAGTAAGGAGTCAAGGCTAATCTCTAAGTCCTCGCAATATCCCAAATATCTCTCAACTATGAGTTGTGCATTACAACTATTTTGCACACTCATATATTATTTTATAAATAATAAAAACTATTACTACCAAATAACCCAAACCACTCCTAAGTGTTCACACTATAAACAATATTTCTATAACAAAATCGGGTAATGGAGGTTAAACCTTGGGATGTGTGGCAAGGTTCTTATACATTTGACTTACTAGAGACATTTTTGATAGGGGTTAGAGACAAAATATTTCATCTTTGTAACACCTTTTAAACATTGTTATTTTTCATCTTTTCCATTCAGTAAGCGTTGACATGGGATTTTTCTTGATAAGTTCTATTCCTTAAATTTTTGGAAATCATGCTTGCCATGGATAAGTCATTTCTGCTCTTGGATTCATTAGGCTGAAATGTTGTTGCTTGCAAAGAATCCATTTTTGCTTCTGATAGATAAGTTGTAATCTGGTAATGATGTTTGCAAACTTATCTCTATTTATTAACAAATCCTTGGATCAATTCCATTGATCCAAGGTATGTTTTAAATCTTCTTACCTGATTTGAATGGTAAACTAACATTCAGAGGTTGGAGGACATAATGGACTGAACTCTTGTATGTTTACAAATTCTTTTATCTTCTTGAAAGATCGTTTCTGCATTTTGTTGTATGTTATGTGCTCGGATATTTTTGATTGATCTCTTTAGGATGATTAATGGTGTTAAGTGGGATGAAGCCTGCTTCAGGACTATTGAGGAAAAATCTAAGTCCTAGACCTATGAGATCTATCCTAATGAGATTCTAAAATAAGGTAAATGTACCTATTTTCTATCTATGTCTACTTTATTGGGATAAGCATCCTATTCTAAGTTGCATGTTCTAAGTTGAGATGTGGGGAATAACTTAAGGTGATACTAGGTCTATTTCTAACCTAATACCTAATACTGAATTGTTGTGAAGTATGACCTATCCTAGGATGGTAATTTACCTATTGAAATGTTTGTAAACCTATGGTAAATACTTCTAAACTATCCTATGGTAATATCCTAAGCTAATGTTATCTATCCTAAACTATTGAAGTATTGGAAAGGGACCTAAGGGTCATATGGAAAGTTAGAAGCTTGGCGACAATAGTTCCTAAGTTATTAATTTGATTTGATTTTTGAAATAAATAGACAACGTACTACCAGTTTAGGAAGAGGCATGTAAATTTAGTGGAAGTCTACCTAGATTCATCACTAAAATTTAGTAATGCATGCAGAAGTTGAATTAGGATTCGCCAATTTTGGATGGCGGTGGCGTGGAGAGATAAGCAGGAGTTTGGGAATTAATGATATTTATGAACCTCATTTTTGGTGAGAAAACCACCTTGGAAATCATGTGGGAAAATTTGTTGGATGTTATTTGGTCATTCGTGTTTTCCAATTTTTTCTTTGCATGGAGCTATCTGGTTCTTTGAACTAGCAGTTCTATTTTCAATTTGTGGCTATTTTTATTCCCTTGGTCTATTTTTGATTCAAGGGAAGTATATGAGACATTTGAGAAAAAAGTTTTTGGTTGTTGATCTTGCTTGGAGAAGAAGAAGTTTTAGAGGCTCGGCTAGAAGTATTCTTCAAATTAACAAAAGCACTATCAGGCATGATAGGCTCTATCCATTAATATTTCTTGCTTTTCTCAAAATGTTCCATTAAAGGAACTCTTCTCTCATGAGATAAATGGATTTTTGTTTTGTTATGGGTACTTTTTTTTCTTGCTGAAGAATCTTTATTTTCTTGGTTTATGGAACCTTTGCATGATAATATTATCATTGGGTGCTTTCTCTGAATGAGTCAATGGTGAAATACACTTAGGGTTGTTTGAGACTTGAGTATTTTTTATTGAATCTATATTCTGCTTTGTTTGCTTAAAAAAATAAGGTTTAAGTAAGTTTTTTTTCCTTGAGCTTCAAACTGGAAGTCTCTAAATGAAATTAGAAGGTAAATGAATACCCTTCTATGATGCATCTTTGAGTTATTAAAGTTGTATTACTCCTTTTTGGTTTGTATGGGTATATATTTCAAATCTTTACATGAACTCGAACTTGTATGAAAGCAAGGAATGGATATCTTGTTTTCAACCATACTGGGTAAACCTGCATTGTTCAAATTGAATGCCTTTGAATGTTTTTGGAAGGTAGAAGAATACCCTTCTATGTCGTATCTTGTTTGTATAAGTAAAATACTCATTTTTGGGACTTTATTTATATACTTTGATTTATGGAATGGAAACGAACTCATGTAAAAAAAAGGGGTTAATGGGTGAATGAGGATTTATGAAATTATCCATAATTTGTACTCAAACTTGTATAAAAACCATGAATGAATAACTTTCTCTTATTCTATATTGTTTAAATCTCCACTGCTTGAACCTTAAATGTGATGGGAGATGAGTAAGTTATGGTATTTGGATTTACTGATACGGTTTGAGCTCGGGAGGAGATGAGAATGAAATTTTGACTTAAAATTTGGTTGTTTTGTACTGGAATTCTCTTTCTGAAACTTTGTAAAATGATTACTGGATTAATTGGAATTTAGAAGATGAGCTGGTTGTCTTTTGTTGAAGTTCTATTTGTTTTAAAATACATTGGTAGTTGGACCTCTCCAAGTCGATATTGTGATTAACTTCTTAGCTCTGTTCAACTTTCTTAAGTTTGATTTTTTTGTCCTTAACGTTTTAGGACTTGGATGTGGTGATGTAAACCTACTTGCTAGAGTTGAGAAACTTCTTGGTAACTTGTTAATGTAACATGTTAAGATCTGACTGTTGTAACTTCATGGGATTCTTTGAATGTATAATCAATTATTGGATTATTATTTTATTATGTGGAACAAACCAGATCATTTCTTTTTGTAAGCTTTCTTGATCTCTATTTGATTGGGAGGATTTGAACATTTTGTCGATTTCATGGGGATGTTCAATTGAGCCCATCCTTTAGAAAGGAAATCTTAACCTCTACTTTGGCTAACTGTTCTTAAATTTTTGAGTCATTTTATCCTTTCCATGCATCATTTGAAATTGTTTTGGATGGACTCTTTCTGTACACTCAAAGGATTATTTCTTCCTTCTTTGAATGGTTTTTGGATCACTGACTATAATCTTCAATGATGTAGAATAATTCATTAAGGTGGTAGTGAGTTGATAATTGTTTAACCTATGCTTGTTTCACGCATCCTTCTTGGAATGAATTAAGTATCATGTTAATGGTTGTTGTTTCTTTAAGGTGAATCTCCTAGTAGGTTTATTTGAATGATACAATTATATATGTAATCGGTTTTGTATCTTCTATACCTGATTCTATCTCTTGAAAGAATAGTGGGCATTGTGAATGGTCCAGTACGATTCTGTTACTACCTTATTTCTTTGAATGAACATTAGAAATCCCTTCTAATGCATAACTCTTTCCTCTTCCACTCTTAGAGATAAGCTCTCCATTGTTCTTTTTGGAAACTGTAGGGTAGGATGTGGATTCTTCTTTTCTAAAGATGCATATGGGAATTCAGTTTAACCGAATGATAAAGGAAGTTGTAAACTGTTTACCTTTTAGTTCATTCTTCCTTTCTTTATATAAACCCTGTTATAGGTTTAATTGAATCAATTGCATTACTTTTATTAAAGTAATTGAGTAGTAATTGTTACTACTTACTTCTCCATTTAAATTGTATTTAAGGAAAATAATAATTGTTTCAGTTAATTGAAGTGAAACATTGTTATTGGGAAATACTTTTCTAATGTTAATAAGGGGCCTAATCTAAGAACCTAGGCTATATATTTGTCCTAGAATTAGGTTGCCTCATCTGAATTGTGAATCTCTTATTTATTTAAGTTGTCAGATGATTCATCCTAAAAACGTTATGATGTTGGAATGAACTTGATTGTACATGTTTTCTTGAAACTTTGTAAAGATGAACAAGAAGGTCTTTGCTTCTGAAAGTAACTCTTTTTGTTTATATAGTGAAGTTAATTATGTATTTCAAATTCAGAAAGAATTATGAAATAATTAATTGATAGGAACTATTATTTGATATGAATAAGTAATTGTTTTGGGAAATACTTATCTGATATAATGTAGTAGTTTGCTGATTATATTATGATCTTTTCCTAAAAAGTGAATTCAGATTGATTATTTGTGCTTCTTTTATGGTTGTTATTACTTAGGATTTATTTGTATAATTACACCTATTGTTTCATAAAAGCGAGTTGTTTTAATGAAACAATTAGTTGAAGGCACTTTGTTTTAATGCTTAGTGCTTATCATGCTCAGTTTAATGAATTGACCCGTGCTAGCAATTTTTGTAGATGGACTTCGTAAGTGATAAAGGAAGGCAATAAATTTTATGATGTATTGGTTGATTTAAAGTCGACTCTTTTATAGAGTACTTCGATTCATTCTTGAGTTGTAATGAAAAATAAATTTGTATTCTTTAATGATCTTGATGTTGTTTGACATGTAGTAGGTTTGAAATGCATAGTCTTGTAAATTGTGTATTTCTATCATTATGAATTAAAAATATGGAGATTTACTTCAAATTGTTGTGTAATTTCTCTTTTACATTTTATGAAGGAAATTGGAATACTATCTTGTTGATATTATTTATATCTTTTTGTATCCTTATTTTATGTTTCATTTAATAAGTTGGATGAAGGGAAATAGTTCAATCTCCCTTACTAGGATGCAACTTGCTAAGTTGCATAAGATGACATTCTTTATCTAAACAAATATAATATAGTAATGGGATGTAAAATGAACATATAATTAAATTATAGAAGGTGTGAAAGATAAAAGGGTATGATAAACCCTAAACACTTAACCATAAAGAGGAAGATTCTTCTTCTCTCAAAAGAATGTAAAGAAAATGAATGGTGTTTATGATCATTAATCATTTAGACTTCAATCCCTATGAAGTCTACTCTAACTGAAACTGTTGGGTTAATACACCTTCTTTGAATAGTTGAGTTACATTAAATTAACCTTATGATGTATGTTATTTTGTTCTCAATTATTTTCTTGTCAAGCCAAGGTTAATGAACATAAAAGAAATCATGAGTTAATGAAGTTCTTTAATTTTAATTAAATCAATCTGGATGAAGAACTTAAGGATTGTTGGATTTAGGGTTTTGCATGGTTGTTGTATTATGAATCTTAATCCAAAAATTAATTATGTGTTAATGACCTCCTAGAGGTATGTACATTGTGATGAAGAAGTTGGGTCAGATGTTGGCACACATGCCAACTACAAAATGTACCTTTGTGAAGTTTAGGGTCTTCATGAGGATATAGTGTTGCAGTTGACATGTTGCAACACCCTTCCACATTAGTTCATCTAGATATACACACATCTAGACTTGAACTTAGTTTCTCTCTAGGTCAAGTTAGTAGTATGAATTAGAATAGGAAGTAGCTCTCTATGACTTAGGGTAACTAGGCACATTCGATCAACTTAGGTCGGTTGAGCATGCTCATATACCCTAAGTCATCATGAGTGGTTCCCTATACCAAATTATGTTGCTAACTTGGGTTAGGGTCAAACCTAGGACAAGTGGACTGACAAAAGTTAGTAAAGACCATTCTAGATAACAAAAGAGTGAGGTGAAGGACGTATTCCATTTTGACAAATATGTCATCTAGGAATAGTAACATGAACAATATGTTGGAAATATTTGGCCAAAGTATCACAAGTTGTTGGTTATGTTTTCCTATGTCACCTAGTTTAAGGAACGTGATTTCAGATGAATATTGGTAACAAATATTCATAGGTTCTTAAACAGATCACTCAGTACCTAGAATAGGGTAAGAAAACCAAGTATACATAGTATACTTAAAGTATTCAATACTTAAAGACAAGCATGAGATATTAGGTAGTTTGAAATGAGAGATCATTTTATCGAGTCATTTACAGTTGCATATGGTTATCTGTTATGAGATTGATTAGCATGAAATGTGTGTTTTAAATTATGTTTTATTTAGAATAGAGAACATTGTGTAAAAATTATTTTTTCCCTTGTTTCAAAAGTATTAAAATGGGAATGTTACATATTGGTATCGAGATGAAGGTTGCATCTCTTGGACCTATTGCATCCATAATCTGATAAGAACTTAAATTTTCTTGTTAAGCAAAAAAATGGTTAGAAAAAGAGAAAATGTTGCAAATAACCCACCACCTGGTGAAGGAGTGGCAACCGCCAAAACTTGATGAGATCCTTGCTGCCCTATTGGACACAAGAGATTGTTTTGCAGTACTTGAACAACAAGTAATGGCCAATGAGGAGGAAGAAGATGCTGATAATAATAATCAACCACCTCTGAAGGATAATGTCAATTTGGGTGTTGATAATAACAATGTGAACATACCTGATCAACCAGAAAACAAAAGGCTAGGTTGGCAGTAGAACTCACAAATGATATAAAAAGGATAAGTCCACCTAATTTTGATGGAACCACATTAGGTGATGGAGATGAGAATTGGCTTAGTGAAATGGAGTACTTTGCAATAAAGAACTTCTCAGAAGAAATAAAGGTAATATGGGGAGCATATCAACTTTCCCATGAAGCATCTTCATGGTGGGACAACCGTAAGGATGAGTTGAATATTGATGAAACTAATATTACTTGGGATCAATTTAAAAGTTACTTTAGGCAATGTTGGCTGCCACAACTTTATTATGATCATAAAATGACTAAATTTCATAACTTAGCCCAAGGAAAGCTAATTGTAATTGAGTATTGGGAGTGGTTTACTAAACTCCTTAAGTATGTACCTCAATATCAAACTGACAAGAAGTTCAGGATATGGAAATTCATCATGGGATTGAATCCCATTATAGGAGGAGAGGTGGATGTTCACAGCCCAACCACTATGGAAGGGGTTGTGGAAAATCATAAGGCAGGAACATAAATTAAAGGCAATTTCTGCTCATAAGGAGGAATTAAGGAAGAAAGTTCCCAACTCCTCTTCATCATCTCTTGCACCTAAGAAAGGACCATGGAAGAAGTTTAGTACAAAAATCAAGTTTTTAGTTGATAATAACAAGAAAAAAGTAACAATTAAGTCTGCTAGAAATGTATGAAACAACTTTGTCAAGAACAATAATAACAGATGAGATAGAGAAGTCTATGGAGGTCAAAATGATAACTTTAAGGATGGAAATAAAATTGAGCCTAAAAGGGACCCATAGGAGGCTATTATAACTATGGAAAGGATTATTATGTAAACAAATGTCCTTTGAAAAATGATGATCGTAATCAAGCAAAGACAAGATACACGTTGCAAGTAGTGACAAATAGGATGAAAAGTAAGTCACACACATAGAAGTTTCGGGTAAGTTATTTGGCATATCAGTAACTATTATTTTTGATAGAGGATCTACTAAATGTTTTATTTCTAATAAATTTGCATCAAAAATAAAAGGAAAAGATAGAAAAATGGATAAAATATGGACTGCACATTATGGGAATAATGTTGTTTATATAGTTAGTATGTGTCTTTTTGGGACAATCCTTGACTTACCTAGTTTTTCCACTAAAGTTGATCTTTATGTTACACCTTTGGGATCATATGATGTAATCATAGGTGTTAATTGGTTAGCTGATCATAAAGAAAAAGTGGACTATTTTGAAAAACATATTAGTTGTTTAGATGACCTACAAAAAAAAAAAGATTCAGGGTGTGAAACATGAAATTTTAGTTAGGAAATTATCATCTATGCAACTTAAAAAGGCCAAAAATAAATGTTGTACCTTATATGCAGTAAAAATTTTAGAATCTATTGAGGAAAACAATAATTTCATGGAACATTATCCATTATTACGAAACTACAGTGATGTGTTTCCGGAAGAGTTACCAGGTCTTCCACCCAAAAGAGAATTTGACTTCACAATTGAAATCAAACTAGGTATTGAGCCTATTTCTAAGGCACCATATCGAATGAATACTATAGAATTGGTAGAGATTAAGGCACAATTGCAAGAAATTTTTTCTAAAGGTTTGATTAGACCGAGTGTTTCACCTTGGGGAGCACCGGTAATTTTTGTGAAAAAGAAGGATGGAACACTTAGATTATGCATTGATTATAGAATGTTAAACAAGAAACCATTAAGAACAGATATCCACTCCCTAGAATTGATGATCTATTTGATTAGATGCTTGGAGCATCAGTATATTCTAAGATAGATCTTCAATCTAGATATCATCGAGCTATGATTAAGGATGAGGACATTCATAAAACAGATTTTAGAAAAGGTATGGACATTATGAGTTCACTGTTTTACCCTTTGGATTAACAAATGCACCTGTAACTTTTATGAATTTAATGAACAATATTTTTCAAGAATACTTGGACAAATTTTTTCTTGTATTTTGGATGACATTCTCTTATATTTTAAAATTATTGAGGAACACCATGAGCATTTGAAGATAGTTTTGGAAATTTTGAGAAAGAGGGTTATATGGTAAGCTATCTAAATGTTCTTTCTATGATACATAAGTGCACTATTTGGGTCATGTTATAAGTAAGAATGGAATTTTATAGACCCTTCTAAAATTGTAGCTATAATTGAGTGGCCTGTACCAAAGAATGTACATGAAGTTAGAAGCTTCATGGGTCTTGAAGTTACTATAGGAAAATTTTAAAAGATTTTTCCAAAGTTGTTGCACCAATAAATTCATTGCAGAAAAAGGATAAGAAATTTTTTGGAATGAGAAATTTGAATCTACATTTAAAACTTTGAAGGATCAGTTAACTTCAACACCTATTTTAGTTGTACCAGACCCTAATGGAGACTTTACTATTATAACGGATGCATCCGGGAAGGTCTTGGAGGTATTTTGTTACAAAATGATCATGTCATAGCTTATGAAAGTAGAAAAATTAAGTTACATGAGTTGAATTATGCTCCACATGATTTAGAGCTTGTTTACCATTGTTCATGCACTTCAAGTTTGGAGGCATTATTTCTTGGTAAACCTTTTGAATTAAAAATGATCATCTTGGGCTGAAGTATATTTTCACTTAGCCAAATCTGAATGCAAGACAATGAAGATGGTTAGATTTTTTGTCTCAATATGATTTTGACATAAGTTACATTAAAGGCAAGGAAAATAGGGTAGCTGATGCTCTAAGTCGTAGGAAGCACATTTATGCTCTTATAACATTGAGAACTCAGTTTAAGGATGAAGTAAAAAGTGTTATGGAATCTGATTCTTATTTTTAGCAAGTAAAACAACACTTGTTGTAGATCCAAATGATGTGAGATATAAAGGTTTTCACTTTGATAATGAAGGAATCTTACGATTTGAAAACAGAGTATACATACCTTTGCTAAATGATTTAAGAAAGAAATTGTTAGCTGAATTTCATAATTCACCTTTTTCTAGACACCCTGGCATTACAAAGATGCTTGCTAATATAAAACAACAATATTTTTGGAAAGGGATGAAAAAAGATGTTATTGAGTTTGTGACACATTGCTTATAATGTCAACATGTTAAAGTTGAACATATGCACCCATTCGGTTTATTATATCCTCACAACATACCGCAATACAAATGGCAAGTAATAAGCATAGATTTTGTACAAGGGTTGCCTATGTCAAGAAATAAACATGATGTTATTTTGGTTGTTGTGGATAAACTAACAAAAGTAGCACACTTTATTGTTGGTAATCTTAAGGATGATTCTCCTGTTTTAGCAAAAAGGTTTGTACATGAGATTTTTAGATTACATGGAGTACCTGAATTAATCATATCTGATAGAGATCCTAGAATGACTTCAAGGTTTTGGAAAACACTTAACGTACAACTCTAGGAACTAAGCTGAATTTTAGTTTTGCGTATCATCGGAAATGGATGGATAGATTGAAAGAGTTAATCAAGTTTTAGAAGATATGTTATGAATGTATTGCATGGATCAACAAAGTATAAATGGGAAGAATACCTTCCATTAGTTGAATTCACGTACAATAATACATATCATGCCTCTCTTAAGATGGCACCTTTTGAAGCATTATACGGAAGAAAATGCAAAACCCATGTTAGTTGGGACAACATTGAGGATAGAGAGGTAATTGGACCTGAAATCCTTATGGAAATGGAACAAAAGTTAAAATGATTCGTGAATGCTTGAAAGAAGCAACAGATAGGAAAAAGAGTTATGTTGACTTGAAGTGGGTTGATAGGAAATTTGAACTCGGTGAGAAGGTCTTTCTTTGGGTTAAACCGAAAAAGAGTTCTATAACTTTTGGTAGGGCATGCCAAGTTATCACCTCGTTATGTGGGACCTTTTGAAATAGTTGAAGTAATCAACCCTATAGCTTATCGTTTAGCATTACCTCCTACTTTGTCATGAATGCATGATGTTTTCCATATTTCTTTGCTTAAGAAATATGTTTCAGATTTATCACATGTGTTAAATTGGAATTCCTTGCAGGTCCAAGACCCAGGAATAATCATGGTTAAATCCATATGAGTTTTGGAAACTCACTAGTTGCATTTAAGAAATCATGAAATAAGTCAATGTAAGGTCCAATGGGATCATTTTAATGAAGAAAGTACAACCTAGGAAAATTTGGAAGATATGAAAACTAATTTTCCGTATTTATTGAACAGAATTGATTATGATAATTGATAAAATTTGTGATTTTATCCTATTATGATGATAAATCTTCCAATTTTTGGTAGATATTTCTTTATTTAAAATAAAAACTATGTAAATGCTGATTTTTGGAACTTTAAAATTCTGATATGTTATGAACATATGAAAAGAAAGTGAATAAATTGATTGTCCTTGATGAAAATTGTTAAAATAAGATAATCATCGGGATGATGATTCTTTTTAGGAGGGAAGTATGTAACACCTTTGACAAATTTTTATCTTTCCTCTTTTGCATTGCAAGCGTTGACATGTGATTTTTCTTGATAAGGTGTGTTCCTTTGATTTTTGAAATCACACTTGCCATGGATAAGTCATTTTTGCTCTTGGATTCATTAGGCTGAAATGTTGTTGCTTGCAAAGAATCCATTTTTGCTTTGATAGATAAGTTGTAATCTGGTAATGATGTTTGCAAACTTATCTTTATTTATTAACAAATCCTTGGATCAATTCCATTGATCAAGGTATGTTTTAAATCTTCTTACCTGATCTAAATGGTAAACTGACATTCAGAGGTTGGAGGACATAATGGACTAAACTCTTGTATGTTTACAAATTCTTTTATCTTCTTGAAAGATCATGCTACATTGCATTCGTTGTATGTTATGTGCTCAGATATTTTTGATTGATCTCTTTAGGATGCTTAATGACGTTAAGTGGAACGAGGCCTGCTTCAAGACTATTGAGGAAAAATCTAAGTCCTAGACCTATGAGATCTATCCTAACGGGATTCTAAACTAAGGTAAATGTACCTATTTTCTATCTATGTCTACTTTATTCAGGATAACATCCTATCCTAAGTTACATGTTCTAAGTTGGGATGTGGGGAATAACCTAAGGTGATGCTAGGTCTATTTCTAACCTAATACCTAATACTAAATTGTTGTGAAGTATGACCTATCCTAGGATGGAAATTTACCTATTGTAATGTTTGTAAACCTATGGTAAATACTTCTAAACTATCCTATGGTCATATCCTAAGCTAATGGTATCTATCCTAAACTAATGAAGTATTGGAAGGGGACCTAAGGGTCATATGGACAAGTTGGAAGCTTGGTGATGGTTCCTAAGTTATTAATTTGATTTGATTTTTGAAATAAATGGACATCATACTGTAGTTTAGGCAGAGGCATGTAAATTTAGTGGAAGTCTACGTGGATTCATCACTAAAATTTAGTAATGCATGCAGAAGTTGAATTAGGATTCACCAATTTTGGATGGCGGTGGCATGGAGAGATAGGTGGGAGTTTGGGAATTAATGGCATTTATGAACCTCATTTTTGGTGAGCAAACCACCTTGGAAATCATGTGCAAGTAGATTTGTTGGAGGTTTTTTGGTCATTCATGCTTTTGATTTTTCTCTGCATGGAGCTATCTGGTTCTTCGAACCAATAGTTCTATTTTCAATTTGTGGCTATTTTTTATTCCCTTGGTCTATTTTCAATTCAAGGGAAGTATATGAGACATTTGAGAAAGAATTTTTTGGTTGTTGATCTTTCTTGGAGAAGAAGAAGTTTTGGAGGCTCGGCTAGAAGTCTTCTTTGAATCGACAGAAGCACTATCAAGCATGATAGGCTCTATCCATTAAGATTTCTTTCTTTTCTCAAAATGTTCCATTAAAGGAACTCTACTCTCATGAGATAAATGGCTTTCTGTTTTGTTATGGGTACTTGTTTTTCTTGCTAAAGAATCTATGTTTTCTTGGTTTATGGAACCTTTGCATGATAATATTATCATTGGGTGCTTTCTCTGAATGAGTCAATGGAAAAATACACTGAGGTTGTTTGAGACTTGAGTATTTTTGATTGAATCTGTATTCTGCTTTATTTGCTAAAAAAAGGTTTAAGTAAGTTGTTTTTTCCTTGAGCTTCGAACTGGAAGTCTCTAAATGAAATTAGAAGGTAAATGAATACCCTTCTCTGATGCATATTTGAGTTATTAAAGTTTTATTACTCCTTTTTGGTCTGTATGGGTATATATTTCAAATCTTTGCATGAACTCAAACTTGTATGAAAGCAAGGAATGGATATCTTGTTTTCAACCGTATTGGGTAAACCTACATTGTTCAAACTAAATGCCTTTGAATGTTTTTGGAAGGTAGAAGAATACCCTTCTATGTCGTATCTTGTTTGTAGAAGTAAAATACTCCTTTTGGGACTGTATTTGTATACTTTGATTTATGGAATGGACTCAAACTCGTGTAAAAAAAGGGGTTAATGGGTGAATGAGGATTTATGAAATTGTCTATATTCATACTCAAACTTGTATAAAAACCATGAATGAATAACTTGCTCTTATTTTATACTATTTAAATCTCCACTGCTTTGAACCTTAAATGTGATGGGAGTTGAGTAAGTTATGGTATTTGGATTTACTGATACAATTTGAGCTCGAGAGGAGATGAGAATGAAAGTTTGAATTAAACTTTGGTTGTTTTGTACTGGAATTCTCTTTCCAAAACTCTATAAAATGATTATTGGATTAATTAGAATTTGGAAGATGAGCTGGTTGTATTTTGTTGAAGTTCTGTTTGTTTTAAAATACATTAGTAGTCGGCCCTCTCCAAGTCGATATTGTGATTAACTTCTTAGCTTTGTTTGAATTTCTTAAGTTTGATTTTTTTTTGTCCTTAACGTTTTAGGACTTGGATGTGGTGATGTAAACCTACTCACCAGAGCTGAGAAACTTCTTGGTAACTTGTTAACGTAACATGTTAAGATCTGACTATTGTAACTTCATGGGATTCATTGAATGTATAATCAACTCTTGGATTGTTATTTTAGTATGTGGAACAAACCAGATTGTTCCTGTTTGTAAGCTTTCTTGATCTCTGTTTGATTGGGAGGAATCAAACGTTTTGTCGATTTCATGGGGGTGTTCAGTTGAGCTGTCATTTGTTAGAAAGGAAATCTTAACCTCTGCTTTGGCTGACTGTTCTTCAATGGCTGAGTCATGTTATCCTTTCGATGCATCATTTGAAATTGTTTTTGGATGGAATATTTTCTATACACTCAAAGGATGATTTCTTCCTTCTCTGAATGGTTTTTGGATCACTGACTAGAATCTTCAATGATGTAGAATAATTCATTAAGGTGGTAGTGAGTTGATAACTATTTAACCTATGCTTGTTTCATGCATCCTTCTTGGAATGAATTAAGTATCATGTTAATGGTTGTTGTTTCTTTAAGGTGAATCTCCTAGTAGGTTTATTTGAATGATACAATTATGTATGTAATTGGTTTTGTATCTTCTGTACTTGATTCTATCTCTTGAAAGAATAGTGGGCATTGTGAATGGTCTGTATTGATTCTGTTACTACCTTATTTCTTTGAATGAACATTATAAATCCCTTCTAATGCATAACTCTTTCCTCTTCCACTCTCAGAGATAATCTCTCCATTGTTCTTTTTGGAAACTATAGGGTAGGATGTGGATTCTTATTTTCTGAAGATGCATATGGGAATTTGGTTTAACCGAATGATAAAGGAAGTTGTAAACTATTTACCTTTCAGTTTGTTCTTCCTTTCTTTATATAAACCCTGTTATAGGTTTAATTGAATCAATTGCATTACTTTTATTAAAGTAATTGAGTAGTAATTGTTACTACTTACTTCTCCATTTAAATTGTATTTAAGGAAAATAATAATTGTTTTAGTTAATTGAAGTGAAACATTGTTATTGGGAAATACTTTTCTAATGTTAATAAGGGGCCTAATCTAAGAACCTAGGCTATATATTTGTCCTAGAATTAGGCTGCCTCATCTGAATTATGAATCTCTTATTTATTTAAGTTGTCAGATGATTCATCCTAAAAACATTATGATGCTGGAATGAACTTGACTATACATGTTTTCTTGAAACTTTGTAAAGATGAACAAGAAGGTCTTTGCTTCTGAAAGTAACTATTTTTATTTATATAGTGAAGTTAATTATGTATTTCAAATTTAGAAAGAATTATGAAATAATTAATTAATAGGAACTGTTATTTGATATGAATAAGTAATTGTTTTGGGCAATACTTATTTGATATAATGTAGTAGTTTGTTGATTATATTATGATCTTTTCCTAAAAAGTTAATTCATAGTGATTATTTGTGCTTCTTTTATGGTTGTTATTACTTAGGATTTATTTGTATAATTACACCTACTGTTTCATAAAAGTAGAGTTGTTTTAATGAAACAATTAGTTGAAGGCACTTCATTTTAATGCTTAGTGCTTATCATGCTCAGTTAAATGAACTGACCCGTGCTAGCAATTTTTGGAGATGGACTTCGTAAGTGATAAAGGAAGGCAATAACTTTTATGATGTATTGGTTGATTTAAAGTCCGGCTCTTTTATAGAGTACTTCGATTCATTCTTGAGTTGTAATGAAAATAAAGTTGTATTCTTTAATGATCTTGATGTTGTTTGACATGCAGTAGGTCTGAAATGCATAGTCTTGTAAATTGTGTATTTCTATCATTATGAATTAAAAAGTTGGAGATTTACTTCAAATTGTTGTGTAATTTCTCTTGTACATTTTATGAAGGAAATTGGAATACTATCTTGTTGATATTCTTTATATTTGTTTGTATCCTTATTTTTGTTGTCATTTAATAAGTTGGATGAAGGGAAATAGTTCAATCTCCCTTACTAGGATGAAACTTTCTAAGTTGCATAAGATGACGTTCTTTATCTAAACAAATATAATATAGTAATGGGATGTAAAATGAACATAAAATTAAATTATAGAATGTGTGAAAGATAAAAGGGTATGATAAACCCTAAACACTTAACCATAAAGAGGAAGATTCTTCTTCTCTCAAAAGAATGTAAAGAAAATGAATGGTGTTTATGATCATTAATCATTTAGACTTCAATCCCTATGAAGTCTACTCTAACTGAACCTATTGGGTTAATACACCTTCTTTGAATAGTTGAGTTACATTAAATTAACCTTATGATGTATGTTGTTTTGTTCTCAATTATTTTCTTGTCAAGCCAAGGTTAATGAACATAAAAGCAATCATGAGTTAATGAAGTTCTTTAATTTTAATTAAATCAATCTAGATGAAGAACTTAAGGATTGTTGGATTTAGGGTTTTACATGGTTGTTGTATTATGAATCTTAATCCAAAAATTAATTATGTGTTAATGACCTCCTAGAGGTATGTACATCGTGATGAAGCAGTTCGGTCGGATGTTGGCACATGCCAACTGAGAACTATACCTTCGTGAAGACTAGGGTCTTCACGAGGATACAGTGTTGTAGTTGACATGTTGCAACACCCTTCCGCATTAGTTCATCTAGATCTACACACATCTGGACTTGAACTTAGTTTCTCTCTAGGTCAAGTTAGTAGTATGAATTGGAATAGGAAGTAGCTCTCTATGACTTAGGGTAACTAGGAACATTCGATCGACTTAGGTTGGTTGAGCATGCTCATATACCCTAAGTCATTGTGAGTGGTTCCCTATACCAAATTATGTCACTAACCTAGGTTAGGGTCAAACCTAGGATAAGTGGACTGATGAGAGTCAAGAAAGACCATTCTAGATAACAAAAGAGCAAGGTGAAGGACGTATTCGGTTGACAAATATGTCATCTAGGAATAATAACATGAATAATATGGTGGAGATCTTTGACCAAAGTATCACAAGATGCTAGTTGCGTTGTCCTATGTCATCTAGTTTAAGGAATGTGATTTTAGATGAATATTGGTAAAAAATATTCAGATAGGTTCTTTAAATAGACCACTCAGTACCCATAATAGGGTAAGAAAACCAAGTATACATAGTATACTTAAATTCTTCAATACTTAGAGACAAACATGAGAGATCAGTAAGAAACCGAGTCATGAAATGAGATATCGGTAGTTTACTGAGTCATTTATAGATGCATATGGTTATCTATTATGAGATTGATTGACATGGAATGTGTGTTCTAAAATATGTTTTATTTAGAACAAAGAACATTATGTAAATAAATTTTTTTCCCTTGTTTCTAAAGTCTTAAAATGGGAATGTTACAATCTTGGTTTATGTAACTAGGAAACACTAGCCCACAACGAACACTAGCTCGGTGGAGTAACATGGTAATTATACATCCATAACTTTATAAGAGCATCATATGTGGTATGATAACAATTTCAAGGCTAACTATATGAGGGAGAGAAATATTTACTATTATTTATAGAGGAAGGAACCTTGTTGGTGAAATGTAAGGCACTCGGGAAGTGAAACAAATTTATAATTTTCCATAATTTTTTATGTTTTGTGAAGATTAGTAGTTTTATAATTGTTTTATTCATTTAACTCATTTGGTAGAGAATTTTCACAAATTTTAACTTTAATTTATCATAATTTCCCACATAGCACATGATGTATCAACACCATACAAGCAAATCAACATAAGTCAACTCCACAAAATACACTTTATCACATTAAACACAATATTTACTCATAGCAATCCCACATACCCACAAAGGGAGGAGATATATATCCCATATATCACATCTATCTAATCAAAACCCTTGTGTATAGGTAGATATAAATGCTAACACCCAACATAAACAACCATCTACTAGAACATTATATTTACATCATGTTTCAGATGACTCAAAATAAAACTTGTATCTAACAAAGTGTTAATATATGTATATAAATATAACATTAAATAAATAAGGAACATTAAGCCCCAAGTATGAAAAATAGGGAGAAAGAGTCAGAAAAGTAACTCATTATTCACCACATACATCACAAGTATAAGATTCCACATGCCTCCCAATATAAATCTCCATATTCCTACTAATACAAATCTCCATAAGAATATCATCACAAATAAGTGAATCATAATATTAAGGTCAGGTTAGGTCACCCTATGATCTTAGACACATAGAGCCACATATCCTCAAATCTAAGGGCATAACACCTTATATCCCTAACAAATTTAGTCCTTTGACACCTTGTGCATACCCCCATACAATGAATTGGTTCCATAAACCCTATCAATCCATGATAGTGTTTCATGACCATAGTAATGCACATTCTAAACATATCATAACCACAATATTGTTAGAAAACACAAGCAATAAAATGGGTGTGGTGAATCAATGCTTCTAAAAACTTGAGAATAGTTCAAAACTTTGGCACACCATTCATTCTTGATAAAAATACTTCATTAGATAAAAAATACATTCAAACAAGAACAATTAACTTACAAGCACATATGGAGAAAGATGTTAATGTGGTAAACCCTTAAAGGGATAAAAACCCACTAAAATAAATGGACTAGTTTGGACAAATTGTCCTATAAATATAAAAAGTATTTCAATTGGTTAGCATCAAATCAACTTGAAGAAACAAATCCAATTGTTTAGTCAAGATACTACTTGACCAATAGTAAGATCCTAATTACATGGAAGATCCAACTCCCAAAAATTCATTCAAGCTCACACTTGATATTCTAAAAGCTACACCTTACAATGAAGCAATAAATCCATACTTTGCTAATCCTCCAATTCAAATTTTAAAATAATTTTAATTCTTACTTTTGTTCTCTAATACAATAGATTGTGATCTCATATTCATTTATTTTCTCTTCACTCTTCACCTCTCCCGATTCACCTATCTTCTCATCACATCATACTCCTGCAAGTACATTACTAAAATCCCATTTCGCATACATATTTTTTCATGTCTCTCTCCTTGTATAATTCACTCAAATACCTCCTCTCTCATGTATACACACTGCTGCAAAAATTTTAGTCATGAAGGATTCTCACATGCTCCGTAATTTTCTTTTGTTTACTCATATAATCATACTAATTCATAACATACCCATCAATAGAAAAATATCATGTAATATAAGGCACTCAAATACATTATATTTGTATTCTCTTACACTAATTAAAATTCATATTACAACCCCTTCAACTTATTGTCACTTCAATTCAGATGAAAGATTCTAGGTGACATCAACAAAATTGTCATATTTTCATCATCACCGCTACAGAATGTTAGTTTCATTTGTAGCCCTTTGAGTTATAATAATACTCCTAATACCTGTAAGGGACTAGAAGACACTCCTAAACTCACTCATCCCCTGAACATATTGAAAATATTCTTTTTACAAACCGACACCTAACATCTTCATGTGTAAATGTCATTTCTTTTGTCTTTTTCCTCTCAAAGTGTATCCTTATTTTTATTCTAGAAAACTTTAAATGAATAAAAATCATATCTTTGTCCTATAAACACTTGATAACCCTTGAAACTCACCATCCACTCACCAAGAATTCATTAGGACTCAAAAGCTTCACTAGGACTATAGTCCAAATAACATACAAACTTGAAATTTGATGCATGGAGCATAGTATAGGATCATGTAATGAAAAAAAAATCAGATCGAATACTCTCCAATATTTCCAACAAATCATCACATGCATGGGATACTTAAGATCAAGGCATAAGAGTCCATTTCTTCTTTTCATCTCAACTTGAGTTTTACGGTCATGATAGACTAAAAACAATAGTCACAAGAATGATCAATCAACACCAAAGTATGATTGTTAAAGGATTATTAATTCATGGAATATTTCTTATGTGATATCTATATCACCGTCAAGGTTACAGAGAAGCACTTTCACCTTTATTCTCTTCATGAACCTCAGATTAGAACAAGGTACTAGCTGATTTGTATTCCTAGAAAAAATAGTCTTCATATTTTGAGAAATTTCATTCACTTATCCATCATTTCATTACTTATAATGCACATTTATAAAAGGATTTATGTCTTGGGGAACTCACTATGTCCATGACATGGTTCATTTTAGTGCACAAAGCTTAGATATGCGTGAATTTTAGAGTCTGCTAACTCTTATATTAAGACACCAAAAACTAGTCTTGACTTGGATGGATTCAAAAACTTCAAACTTCACCATGGAAATAAATTCATGGGAAAATTCATATGGGACCTTTAATCCACATATAAAATTCACATGCATGATTTATGAGGATAAACGCACATTTAATGTCTTGTTTATATGAACTTTTTGACATGACAACTAGGAATAATTTGGTCATTTGAACTACGACCTTACAACACTTCATCACATCAATATATTTTGTTAAAAATTCAAATTATACCTCTATAAACCTTCCATGTTCATATTGGGCCTCCACAGCAAGCATTCACATCAGGTCTCTCTCAAACACCATGACTAGTTTTCACTTCTTTACTCTTTTAGTAATAGGCCATCTAGATTGACATTATTCATCAAAATTTTGCATTGTACTTGCATATATATATTGATGAGTAGTTGGGAACCTATGAATATTTATCCCACACCAAAATTGTGAACATGAAGCCTTCTATATAAGACCGTATAAATAAATTATTACAAAATAGAGCTATTCGAGAACCTTGCCAGCTAATCTTAAGCAAAAAAATACCACCAAGATAAAGCACATGGATTCCTCTACATTATCAAAGCATCAAATGATCTTTCCAAGTTCATTTCATGATCAAACAATTGATTTTTTTTCATCGCTCTAAAGGGAGGTTTTTATGAGGGTTAATAACAACTTAACGTCTTAGCCATCGTTCATAATCTCAAGCCATCATTATTACTTAATCTACTTGAAAAATGAACTAGATTCCATTGTGAGATTGCTTCCAAAATTTGGCAGCTCGTTTTTACAAAATTTAATCTAAGATGGATTTTTCCCCTTACCTGTCTTCAGGCTTGGGAGCAATGGGACTCCCCGTTTAAGCATTGCATGGTGAAAAGATTGTGGCAACTTGTTCTACCCCACACTATGTGGAGAATTTGGAAGGCTCGTAATGATAGTATTTTCAGAAACAATAGACAAGCTTGTAACAAAGTCTACAAGGAAATTATCATTGTTGTGCAAGATAATATTGCTAGATTTAAACCCCCTAAAAATAGACTTTACCCGGAGAATGAAGAATGCATCCTGACTGAATGGAATATTGACACTGTCAATAGAAATAACAATGGTACTGATAGAAACACAGTCCTGATGGATTAAACCTCCCACTGATTGGCACAAGTTAAATTTTGATGGGGCCTCAAAAGGCAATCCGGGAGACTCTGGAGGAGGGGGAGTCATCAGAGATCAAAGAGGCTATTTTGTTGCTTTGCTTTTTGGGAGAATGGGCAGGCAGACTAATCATTATTCCAAAGCCATGGTGGCTCTTTGGGGTATAAGACTTGCCAGAGATTGTAATATTCCAAATATTATAATTGAAGGTGATTCTCTAAATATTATCAATCTTTTGAATAAAAAGCAACACCCCAGCTGGTCTATCAGGGATTATATTGAGGAAGCTATTGATATATGCAAGAGCTTTGAAAATGTCCAAATCACCCACACCTATCGGGAAGGAAATAGGGTCACTGACAGTTTGGCTAACTTCAGTGTTAATAATTCCTTTCAAACTTGGCTTAGGGGGGACGTTCTGCCCGCTCAAATCAATAAAGCCATAATCATTGATCTACATGGTAGTGAAAATCAACACTAACGGCTGTAATTTAGATGCTAATGTGTGGATCCTCAAGTACATGATGATGACATCACAAAAGATATGGATGATTGATGTGATCTATGTGGGATGGACTGTCATCATTTCTTGGCATAGGAGGAAAGCCGAGGAGCGGGGCAATAATAACAAGTGTAGCATAATAATTAAACCTGCTTTCATGGAAAGGAAAGATTCAAATATCAAAATCAAAGCTCTGCCTGTCCCGCATATTGGTAGCTTTTTTACCATTGAGAACAGGAAAAGAAGCAGAGGAAACATGGGGGGTCCACCTTGCAAAACTGAACCGACCCACAATCCTGCGTGGAAAGAGAATACGGAGCTTTGGAATTACCTGTAAATCGGGGGCCTGTCTAATTTAATTGAAAGGATTCAAGGCTTCGACCAAGAAATTTCTATCAGATTCACCCAGGGATGGAAGAATAGGATTGTCAAATATAGTAACATGGAGATGGAAATCATGAAGATCTCATCACCCAGATCATGGGCCTCAGCCTGGAAGGCACCAAATTCTTCAATAAGAAGGTGGATAGGGAGGTGGAGACCAAGAAATTTCTGGACGAGGGGGAGAATCTTGAATTCATGACTGTTGACATCAAGGTGGCATTGATTCCTGAACCTTTTGTTGAGCCAGGATGGTGGTTAGGTATGTAACTCTTGAAGGAAGATTTGTGACTATACCTCAAAAGCATCTGATATTTCTAAATCACTTTCGTAGAAATAACATAATCAGCTTTCCTCACTATTTGATAAACTCAGCTGGAGAAATCAATTAGGAAGTTCGAGCCACTCTAGGCTGTCCCTTTGCACTGGTACTTATCCTCTTGATCCACCGCCACTGCTATTCATTTGCCCCCCGTGAATCATACCCCACCTCCTCATCCATACCTCCACCTGCCCTCACCGCTTCCACTCCCCCGCTGAAAAGAAAGAATGAAGCTACTGTTTCAGATAAGAAAAGCAAGAGCATCAAAGCTAAAATCCACGCTTCCTAATGGGTCCTAAGGAGCCACAAAGACTTGGAACTTGCTGAAAACCTCCTGCATATTAGTAAACCAGTGGAGGAGCCCAAGGAGGAGGAATTGTTGGACAGGGTGGATAGATTAGAAAAGGAGATACAAGAGCTCAAAGGGGCTATAAAAAATAGGGAAAGAGCTAAGGGAAAAGGGATTATTCAAAGTGATGAGGAAGAGGGGGTTATTGCTGAAGTCTTCAAGAAGTTACAGTCCTTAGATGGCAGATTGGGGAATGCTAAAAGCCACAATGACTGCATATTGTCTGCCCTCAAAAGCATTTATAATTTCATTGAACAACATGTTCATAGTGTCTGCAGTTTAAGTGGGGTTAATGAGGACATTTGGGGCCCTAAAGAGAAAAGGGATATTGCAATTTCTCAGGCGGATATGCAAGACTCCTCTCAGGCCACTGCCATTGCCTTCTTCATGTCGCTGCAGGCTATCAAGACCAAGATTGACAGAGCTATCAAGTAACGGGTTGTTGTGATGCTATTTTTTGGCTGCGAAGTTGCTGTTATCTGGCGGTTCTGGAGCTATTTTTTGGCAGAGCTCTATATGTTGTTTCTCTTTTGGTTTCTTTTTTATCTTTCCTACTTCTTTTTGGATCATTGTACGTTTAGATCCTTTTTTCACTTATATTGTAATATTTGGCTGTTGAGCCCTCTTTGGTTGATAGTTTTTCCCTTCTCTGGGTTGTTTCTCTCACCTTTACTATCTGGCTTTTGAGCCCTTTTGTATACAGGGTATAGTCCCTTCAAAACTATTTGCCCTTAATAAAAAAAAACTTTGGTGAAAATATTAGGTCATTTTGCACAAATTTCATATTCCAACGAACACTTCAAAACTTCTCTTCGAACTAGAAATGAGCATTTTGAGAACTCAAGAGAGCTAAAAACCTCATAACCTGACAAATATTCTTCTTTTTGCATGAAATTTTGTCTACAACACTATAAAAAATCTCTTCACATGTACCAAGACTCATTTGTTCATAAATAGGTTTGTACGTTATTTACCAACATCATTTTCCAATGCTTGTCTCACTTTTACTTAAGACCAGTCGTGGAAGAGACATCAACTATGCCCTTAATAGCCAATTCTTGACTTGTTCCTACAAAAATTCATGCTTGAAATTCCCTATTTTATCTTGCATCGCTCCATACTTCAAGACTTACCTACACTAGGTCTTAGAAGTAATCCTCGTTATGCTAGTTTCACCCTTTGTTCTATGAACCTTCCCTATTTTAATCATGTATATGCCTTACCATTTCATTTTCATGTGTTTCATGCCTTGTCCTACCTTTTCAAAATCACTAAAATCTTCCTCTTACTCCCCTTCATCCTCCTTTTTCATTAATGATCCTCCTACATCAATGATAACTCAACAAATCACATGCAAACACATATCAAGAAATTCAAAGAATCAAATTTTACACATCGGACAATAAATAGCCAAGTGGATTAAATATTTATAAATCTTCAAGTGAACAAAAGGAGACTATCTCGAACAAATATCAAAGAAAGGATAAATAAGTGGCTAAGTACCCATATTCGATTCAAGAAAATATCATAATAAGAAATGAATAAATGAAATTAGTAGTGAATAATTAAATAACCTCAAATATTTAGAAGAAAATAAAATAAATAAAAAAGAATGTTTTGGTTATTGGTAAAATTAAGTTTAAAATTAAATATAGATGGGAAATTCACATTACAAGCATTATGTATCCTCTCATAGCCACTCAAATGGTAATTTATTGAATAATGTCTCAATCATCGAGCCTAGCTTGGAAGTAAGAATGTTATATAAAATTAATAATTATATATCATCATCTCAATTATTTGCAAGGATCAACATGAAATAGTATCTAGATACAGTTTTTCCTTAAGATAATCAGTTGAATATTGAGAGAATATGGCATAAGTTAATTATTTTTTATCTTAAGGTGTGCATTACACAATATACACGACACTCGTTGAAAAAATTCCATGCATATCAAATGAACAAAAGTGTATTTTCAATATACAAAAGAATCCACTTATTATTGCATACTCATCTCAAGAAAGTATGAACAACCACACTTACACCTCAATAATGATTTTAATTTTTATCACTCCACACTTACAACTCAATACTAGTTTTAGTGATCTATGGTGCAAGATAACAGAAAAATACATTATTGATATAATTATTTACCACACAAAATAATATCAATAATGGCATATGCATAGGTATTAAGTAATAGGGTGATTCAACATTATAATATTTTCACCATCCACAACATGACACATTTTTCACATAATGTACTAATAGCACATGTATAGTATAATGGATTTTGTAGACTCAAAAATACTCCAATCCATAAATAAAGGTATTTATCACATTATATATAAATAACACATATACAATCACATGGGGTGGTATAACATCATAATACATCCACAATTTTCTAGAAAATAGTTTTCATATAACATGTTGATAAAGCACATATAAAATTCACAATGAAAAATACTATTCAAATATATGCAGCACACAACTCCACACCAAGTGGTATAACGCTACACGTACATCTATAACATCACAAGTACATAATTGTTAATAACATTGCACAACACTTCCACCATATTATAATATACTATCAAGTCACCAATCTATCCTAGAGGTTCTACAGTTTGAACCTCTCTTTGGTATAATATGAAATGCCCACATATTAAATTCCAAAATCACACGCTAAAACTAGGGTACCTTTTTCCTAACAATCAAGAATACTTATTATAACATAAAAATGTTGAAACACCTACATATTCAAAAACTACTCATGTAAAAATTTAATTTTTATTTGGAACAAGAGAGTGGAGGAAGAAATAAAATAAACATAAATGTGACACATACTACCAAGTCTACTAATAATTCTTACAAAGGAAGATATCATTATATGTACTACCACTTTTCCATCTACGAAGGAATCATGACTATCACTTGGTACTTCCAAGATGAAACAAAAAAATATAAACTTTATATTTGGAAGCACGATGACTAAGAGGGGGCGAATAAATCCTTTAAATCCTTTACTTGGTTATCTTAAGTTGCATACACAATTAAAAGCATAAAATCATCATAAATTAACCAATGAGAGGATATTAAGCATGAAAAACATACAAATGAACAAGAGAGTACACAAGAACACTAGATATAAAGTGGGAAACACTCAAGGGGAAGAAAACCCACTGAAACTTATGAATCATATATTACTCAGTTCAAAAGACTTGTGTGAATAATACACATCACACAAGATTTCTTTAGTCAGACACCAATCCCACAAGGAGCACCAACCCCTATTTAGTAAGGAACTAACCATACAACGAGGATAAAAACCCCTAATATTAACAATAAAAACTCATCCACCTAAAGATGAAGACCGCATATGGATTGTTACTCAAACAATTGATTGTGATCACAATATTAGCTCATACACCTCTAAAACCTCTAAAACAAATATCTATTATTCTTCTCTAAATATTACACATTTATATGATGATTAGGTCTAACGAACTTGAAGACCTTCTACTATTCCCTTATTAACTTCTCATTATTATTCTTAAATCTTCCTTAGATCCCTCTAACACTCTCTTTCACCTCCTCTAGAACACTCATAATTATTTCTTCTACTCTAGTTATAATGAGTAAACATAACATGCATTATCTACATGAATCTTGCTTACAAACCCATATAGGTCAGAAAAGAACAATAAGGTCAATAATTCCAACATAAAAAAACATCTATGACCTCATATAAATCACACAACTAGAATTTATGTTGGAATGATGTGTAGACTCTAAGGAATAAGGATCAATCAAGACTCCATAAGATTCAAACATGGCATATACATTCTCTCAACACCTTATACAAGTTCATGAACATTTTCACCATCCATCAACACCATGTCACCATCAAATATGACTATGTCCTACTCATTCGAACACCTCTAACAAACCATTCTTCAAAGATTAAGATCAAGCTTCAACATATCTCCTCAACCATTGGATGTAGCCAATAAATCGAAATCCATTTACACAAGGAACATTAAAAACCATGTTATACCTCATGATTCACCCCATTCGTCATCAAATCATCTCTTTCCTCCAGGATACCTATACTTTCTAGAAACCTACCTGGAAACATGGTCTTATCACACATGTAATGACACTTTCAATACCTCTCAATGAATGTAAGTGGATATTATTAAACCCTTAATAAATCTTTAATATCCATATATCATGAATCAATACAAGATATTGGTATTTCAAATGAATTATACTAAAGAACCCTCATTTTCCTTAAACCACCTGTAAAGTAGGTCAAATTATGACCACATCCTTATAAATCATACTAACTTGTAGAGCTAAAAAAATCATATAAATTCTCACATTGGATTTATACAACACCCTTATAGGAATTATAAACCTCTTCTTAGGCCACACATGCCCAAGAACTACCTTTCATCATGATTGTCAAAAACTACCAACTAGGCCTAAAAACCAATCTTCACTTTTCGACTTGTGGAGACCTCAAAATGGCTCTACAATGGTCTGAAATCATATAAAATATGTAACCTAGCTTTCCTTACTCTTATAACACCAATTTAGACAATAATTCCAATGAATAACTTGAGAGAAAATAAAACTTTCTTGAAAATGCAATTATGAGTAGGGTCCACCTACTGGAAAGACACTAAATCACCACCATCAGAAAGATGGAATAGTATTTTCCATCCTATAATCATCACATTTTATGATATAATGAATTTTTATGTAATACCAATAAGTTTTCCTTAATCACTCTTGAACTAGGGTTTTGGTAGGGTTTTTGACCATCTTAGCTTCTTAGTGATTGTTCATAAAGCACATGAAAACATTTGATATCATACCAACTAAAAAAATTCTTATCTCCATGACGAATCATCCCTAAAAGGTTCAATTACCCTTAAAAACTTTACACATGCCAAACAACATAAAATATCTCATACCGAGCTAGAAAACACACATCCTTGAACTCAGTAGAGCTAAAAACATCATATCATGCAAAATTCTCAACATACAACCCTAAAATTTTTCCCAAAAATTTAGGAAAACCTCTTTTAACTTCCCCAATGCTCATCTAATCATGTTTGGCTCTACACCATCTCAACCAATCTCACTTTCCTAGCTAGGTCATGTAATTAGGTTTGGATTAGACCTAAACAGAGTAGGTTA
The DNA here is from genome assembly GCA_018340775.1 of Taxus wallichiana var. yunnanensis. Taxonomy (NCBI): domain Eukaryota; kingdom Viridiplantae; phylum Streptophyta; class Pinopsida; order Cupressales; family Taxaceae; genus Taxus; species Taxus wallichiana. The sequence goes on along the minus strand of CM031244.1, from coordinate 203,057,752 downwards.
ACACTATGCATGTGCTTATAAGCCTTTAAAAAGGCCCTAACATATTTTATACAACATGTATCACTATTATACATGCCCTCATGGGACCAAATACATCTGCAAGTGACCTTCATGATCCATTAGGCCACCAAACACCTAGACTAGGTCTACATGTAGACCTACAAACCATGCAAAAACCCTGCATTCACCTTCTGAGACCTGTATGAATGTGTCATCACTCTATCAACATGTTATTCATGCCTTCACCATGTTTTACAAGACTTCATACATATTTTTCCTTCATGTTCCAATACCCATATTGACTAGACCTTCTGATTAGGCCTACTTGACCAAGAAACTCTCACCATTTCCACTCTTGCAATTATGTCTCTATTTGTCTACACATTTCATCATCAATATAAAATTCCTCTTTCACTTCTTATCATCAAACTTTTTCATTTATATCCTTACACATTTTACATCAATGTCAACACCAACACACACATGCCAACAATCTCACCATTTATCATTGAAGAAAAACAACATGGTTCTTCTCCCTCTTTTTACATTGATGAAAATGACACATGCCTATATTAATTAGTATTCACCTTTAAAAACATATTAGTAAAACATTTTGGTTATAAACATCAACAAAAAAATTCAAACAAGCTCAAGGTCATTTTATTCTTCTATTAACACTATTTTGGATACATCATATGATGAGAGGATTGTATCTCCTCTTAGGCATATGCACATCATAGCATACCCATATATATACTTAATTCTGATAAAAACACCATGTTTGACTCATCTTGAGTCCTAGACTAGTTGGAGATACCGACAAACTAACTTGATCCTGCTATATATAGAATGGTAACATCTTTTAGGACTAAGAGCCGTAAAGCTCCCCCTCAAACAAAACTTGCCAATATTATCTTTTGTACAGATCATACTAAGCATATAAAATACCACCTTATTTATCCCCATGACAACATATCATCATTATCTAATTGAAAATACAAACATAAAAGTGCATACCATGAAAAATTGTTGAGTATATAGGTCATATCCAATACCATAGTCCTTAAGCCAATTTTCGGTGTTGTTTTCCTTCTTTTCATGATATCACAGCTTATTTGAGCATACAACTAGCTCCCCCTTTTGGTATTCCTATAATAATAAACAACCCTACCTAACTAGACCCTTTTTTCATCTTAGAAAATAGATTGAGGATTATTATCAGCTCTCCTTATCTTATGAAGTATTCATACACATGTTACTCAACATTACAATACTCAATAACATATTGTACTCTTTCATGATGCACACTTAAAACATACTTGAATAGAAATAATTATATCTTTTTATCCTAATGATTATGAGAACTTAATATCCCCTTAACTCATGCAACCATACATAGAACCATGAATCTTCATATATAGATAGTAATAAGATATTCTTCCCATTACTATAAAACTACCTCTTTACAAATAAACTCGTCAAAATATCTTAGCTTTTGATGCATCTCGCACAATATCCATAGACTTGTCAGTTCTTAATGCTCTTCATATTATCTTCATGATGCATGATTACATGCTATACATATTAATTCATTAATCAAGCAATGAGACAAAACACATATAACCAATCAAGACATAACCATACCGTAATGCAACATTACAACCTACATTTGATGGTCTCGATAAAGTCATCATACAAAATGAATGAATTTATTCTTCATGAATTTATTGATCAAATTTTCTCACTCTTGTTTCAAGTTAATGGAAATGTATAAAATAAAAAAGGAAACTCCAAATTATGTGATGATTTAAGGCTACATCAATATAATATGATGAAGATATGGGTGCAAAATATCCTCCTTGTGGTGAGATCAATAAATTGTATAAAAAGAGAAATTGAAAATGAAAATGATTAGTAAATATGATGGTGGGTTGTTGGATAATGCAGTCCTGAGAATTGATAACTTACTAGGGATGGATGTCAACCCACTTTGATAAAAGATTAGTAAAGTGATAATGGATGAATGATAGGATGCGATAGATAATCGAACCGAAAAAAGCTCGAGATGTTTTGAATAATATAAGATATAGATATGATAATAGTAAGTACCAATAAAACAAACCAAACCTTATTGGGTTTAAGGTGACCTGAGACTAATAGGAATAGTTGATAGTGGTAGAAGCAGGGGTGACCTAACAAAATAGGTTGAATAGGAAGATCTCAAGAAAACTCTAAATAAAATATTGGGATATTACAAAGGATCTGGATCGATAAGAACTAAAAGGGTGCAATACAATTGATATATATGATAAGAAAGTGATGACTACATAGTGATTCAATGATGAATAATCTAAATTGATGACACCTAATACATAAAAGAAGGATCGGGGATCCTAGACAAGTGGATCAAAGAAGTTGAAGGGTCTAAATCACTAAATAATAACAAGATGATGGAAGATGATGATAAAGAAAGAAAATAGATTAGATATAGATAGGGTCAATGGTGATTGGGATAGATTGATAAGGACTATCGATAATACAAATGAGATATAAAATTGAGAGTTTAAAGAATAACAAGATTTGAGGGTCTAAGGCACAATGAAGGATGGAGAGAAAGTATCGAAAGGATGGAAAACAAATAATAATGTAGATGTGGATCAGGTTAATGGTGAAAGGATAGAGTTGATGATGATTAGGAAGGGATCTAGGGTTTTATGAGGTAAAATGGATGGAAAAACAAACTACAAGGAAGGATTAATGAAGGTGGTGCAAAGGAAGAGCTCCAAGATAACTGAAAAACCTACAACAACCGATGCAATAGGGGGATATGGTTATGATGAGGGCTCAAAGAAAGTAAATTGACATCAAATATCTAAGATGACATGCAAGATTTTCACAATGGCTCCATGTTGATGGTTACTGACTCAAATAAGAGAAAGAAACACAATAAAACTCATAAGAAGGCTTGAAATCTCCAAAATTTCATCCCGAGAAGGGGCGATATGGTCATACTTATAGGGTCAACGGAGACCCCCATTAGTCACCAATGATTGCAATAGTCTATAATTTTTGGCTTTAGAGATTTGATCAGCTCGATGTAAAGGGACCTAAAGGGGTCAAGTTAGGGTTTTGAGAGATTAAGTTGGGTTAGGGTTTATTTGGGAGGATAAAAGGTAGTTAGGGGATAAGAACACATTGAACAAGGGTAGATGGGAATCTAGGGATAATAAAAGAGGTTTTTATGGAATATATTAAGATAATGGATTGGTTTATGGGTAATTAAGTGTGATTAAGGGTATATTTGGAAGATGAAATAAATTATGGGACAAATATGGAAAAGTGGGAAATTAAGGGAATAAATGTGATTTTAGGAGGGAAATATGAATTCGAATAGGAAGAGACGTATGTATTTATGAGATGACAACCAAGGAAAGAAAACATGAGATGGGGGATAAGCATACTGAAAAATGGTGTCAACATTTTCCCCTTTATGTCAAGTGGTTAGCGTTAGGCAAGTCACGAGACAAAAACTAGAAGTGAGAATGATGATGGTACATGTGCTCCCTCTCAAATTCATGATATGAATAAAAATTGATCACTAGGTTGAAAGAGATAGATGAAGGATGGAAAGCATGAGAAAATAGATAATAATATTCCCTACGTGAAGGTGGGTGAGCATTGATCGGATAAAAAATTAAAATAAAAGTAACACAAAAATATGTCGGTGACCTTAAAAACACATATGTAGGGACATAACACGACCTGAAGTGGAGGTGATGTCAATGGCCTATAGACATTGTGAGTCGGTAAAGATAATTGCAAGATGGAGGGAATCAAATGGGATTCCACTCATATAGATATGTAATCTATGGGACCTACGGGTCAAAGGAAGACATCAAAAATATGCCTTAAAAATGCAAGGATGGTAGGACAATAGTTTGAAAAAATGTGAGGGTAAAAGAAGATGCGATATCCTTCATATATGATGAATCAAAAGTATGCATCTAGACAGGATAAGAATAAAATATTGAAATAATGGCCAAAATGGTGGGCTTAAGATAAGAGATGATGCCTTGAGAGGGAACACGAAATATGGCCATAAGGTAGGCTTCTAGATGAGATGAAAGATACATGACGAGAGATATAGAGAATCCAAAAATTAGCTAAATGATCCCATTGAGGAAAATAAAGCTTTGTGATGTGTAACACATAAGTCAAAAGTGGAAGAAAAGATAATTTATATGAAGAAATTGGATGAGATGAGAAAATTATGAAAATTAGGGTTGGGTAAATGGTGATTAGGTGGGATCAATGGAGATTAGGCATGGGTAGACGGTGGTTGGGTGGGTCGATTGTGACTAGGTTCAATGCACCTACATAAGTGGAAGAATCATCCGACTAAGCTCATTTGTGTGATACTATTTTTATAATCGAGAGCTCACGAGTGACATAAGAGTGTGATATTTGAGACAAATAGAGGGTACCAGAGGAGGAAGAAAGTTCTGATGTCTTTGAGAGAGGTAAGTCCAAAAACCTAAGATTAGTTCTAGTTTTTGTTTTATTTTTATTATATTTTTGAATTTTTAAGTAACAAGGAAAGTTGACGTTGATCGAGCCAAGTCGGAGTGGACCTATTAGGAATTCGGCGTCGAGTGGCTAGGATGGATTTTTTTAATTAAAAATGATGATCTTTGGATGATTAGATGCTAATGGATGATTGTTTAATTGAATTTTGTAGGCCAAAGATCAGCTAAATGTAAGAGATAGATTCCCAACCATGATGGGGATGAAAAGAGATAATATTACTGATGTAGAGTGGGATCATTTCAACACATATGGATTTGGTGGATTCTAATATTACTAGAGGGTACACTGGGATATATGGCTCATCATTACGTTGATAGATATATGGGATATAATGCATAATACCTTCTCATTTAAGACCGAGAGAGATGGAAATCACGTTGGAGGGCATGTATCATATTCTAAGAGTACCTATCTAGAGGGAACCGATAGTGCCAATGATAGTGGAGGGAAGGATGGCTACATTGACATGGCTATTTAAAGAATATGTCTGACATTTACATTCGTAATAGGGGAAATTCATGTTGAGACCCGATACTATCTAGTGATGTTGGGGAGTTGGTTTTATTTCTTTTTTTATGATGGTGAAATCAAAAATTTTAGATTTAGGTGGAGCACTGGTTTCCATGGGAATTAGCAGATGTTGTAGTAGATATAGTCAAGCACAAGACATTATTTACATTTGGTGTAGCATTTTTAGTGCATGTATATTATAATATTAGGATGTATGTATAGGGGAGGAGGTCGGTGATGGGTGTAAAATTCCTACTACTCTACTAGGATTATGATAAAAGGATTCAATGAGGTAATCACAACGCCATGCATCACATGGGACCACAAAGAACTTTCATGGAAACAAGGGTAAGAGAGGTGATGACTAGTATGAGGGAAGGTTGGGGATCCTGAAGGTAGATGATGTGAGATGAAGGATGGATAGAGGGTTCCCTTCATGGAACGAGGCTCAAGATGATATACACGATCTAGTTTACACAAGTCATGAGATAGTTAAGAGTGGTTCATATGGTGGCTAGAGTGCCTATCGGATACATGTAGGATGATGATGATTGTTTTTATACTCATACTTTAATCATATTATTCTTTCAATCGGGGTGATGTCCACAATTGTTTGTAACAAAGGAAATAGTAAGTACGATTTTGCAACACTTACTTTAGCAACAAAAATAAGAAATAGATGAATTGATCATCATTACAAATAAAATTCTTAAATGTAACATTAGAATGAAATGCAAAATGGAAAGATTACTAATCATTAAAATATAAGTGCATCAACATAAAGAAGTAAATGTTGGAAAAGTAAATGCATTCACGAAGACTAAAAAGAAATAAATATAAAACTCCCTTTTCATCGGTTAGGAGTGGCCCTTACTCCTTTCCTTTGATCAGTTCAACACTTGAAATAAAAAAACAAAATTTCCTTGAATATACTATCTTTATTGAATTGAAAATTCTCATTACAGTGAATTGAAATAACTAGATTATTAAACCACTAAATATGAGTACATCATCTCTTTTATACAAGAGATATTCTAGTTATGTTGGGAGAGAACTAGCTTTTCTAATGACTAAGTCTATTTAACCAAATGTTAACTGAAGAAACAACTTCCTATTTGGGAGATACATTAATGAAAGGGGTAGTCTTAAAAGTGTTCAAATTGAAATTTATTCATTTCATTTGAAGATGGAATCTGCTATTGTATCCTTTGAAGGATTCAATCACTGCTAGAAGATTTTCCATCTCATAACTGATTGAGAGAATTTTAGTGATGAAAGGCTCAGTTTGGGATACTTCATCCTCAAAGTTTGGGTGAAATGTTTCCTAAGTTATTGGTGCCACTAGTATATAAAATATAACTTTGATAGTTATGATTCCAATCATTTGAATGATCTACATGTATGTGTGAATTTTCCTATTTTGTAGGATGAAGTTCGATGACTTGGAGAGTCAAGATGTGGTACTCTAAGTTCCCTATTAACATCGTGGTGAGTATTGTACCAAAATGTTAATTATATTCCTACACCGGTGCATGAATTGAGTTTTGCATTCCCTTTTATAACTCAACACATACTTTTTCAAAAGTATAGTTAATGTTTCAAAAAAACCATTTAAGCCATTTCTAGAGAAGAATTAACAAGATAAAAATACCAATCATATGCACAATAATTCCTCAATAATCATAGTAAGGTATTAAATATAAAGAGTAATAATTGTTTATCATGTTTCATGATATCACAAATATATAAGTTTAAACAGGGCTTAAACATAACAAAATGGGGTTCATCACTCCCCTAAACTAAGGATTTAGCAGGTCCTCCTACTACCTAGCATTAAGTTGTTCAAAAATCCTAGAATAGTTATACTCATTGGAAAAGTTTTGCCAAGTTTCATCCAAAAATGTATCAAAAAACCCAAAATGATCAACAACATTCTTCCTCCAAGTCGCATAGTTGTCCTCTAATTGGTCATTTGTTGAATTCCACCATGGCACTAGTGCAAGAATTAGAGGGGGCTTGTATCTCATTCCAATCCATTGTTCTTTGAGGCCCAAAATGATTTTGTAGATATCTTTTGCTCATTTGAAGGGATACAAAGGTTTTTGGTGAAATTACCTCTTTCTTTTTGTATAGATATACAAGCAACTAATATCATACCTAGGAGGAAAGAAAATTAACATTGATGTGGGGAGCACATGCTCTCTAAAATTCTTGACACAATTCTATAGAATATTTGTGTACCTATATATACTTGACGCAGACATAATACACTTGTGAACGGAATCTATTTAAAAAGTGGAGGGGGATGGTAAATCATGCCTTATTAAGAGGTAAATGTTAGACTCTACTTGCACAAATATTTCTCTTTGATCCCGCCACTCACCCTGATGTCTGAGAATTGAAATAAATGCTCTCAGTTGAACTTCCCCACATACAAATTGATTGGGATTTCAATCTACTCTGGAAGTAGAAACTTATGAACATAGAACTCACATAGAAAATTTTCTCAATATCATTGGTGACAATATATGCCCCTACAAAATGATGGTCATCTTTAAATTCAATATCCAACATCATGCTAGCTCTAGTTATTTTCCATCTGAAAAAATGTTCCTTTAAAAACATGGCATAAAAGTTGGAAGGGGTTTTGCAAGAGAGTACCTAATCATAAAGCCTACTAACTATGACCATATTTTTTCTACAATTCATTTTCTTCCTTTATATTTTTGTTCTATTCCTCCACTTCTTTGAGACTATAACACTCTTCTATCCATTTTTCCATACATTTCAACACAATAATCTAAGGAAAGGTCTTCTCCCACTCTTTTATGCCTTCCTAAAATTGTGCGAGTGATGTTCTCAACTCCAAATTTGTAGCCTCTAGTAAGTTTATTTGTTGTTATTTTTCTTCTAAGGCCTATTGTATATGAAGAGTAAATTCCTCCTGGTGAACTATCATTTCTTGCAAATTTTGAATTTCTTTGTCCTTGGAAGATAGCTGCTAGGAGAAACTAGTATCCTTAGCTTCCAAAAGTAACTGCAGTTGGCCAATTCTCTCCTGAGCTATCTGAACTTGAATTGTACTTTAGATAAGGAGAGCACTTGGGGTAAAATAGTATCAGGGTCTGGTGGAGAACTAGGTCCTCCTTCTTCCAACTGTGCCTTACCCTTATCTTTAGTTAATGAATCTTTAGGAATAGATGGAGAGATTGGCTTATGTGGAGACTCAAGTAGAGTTTGAACCAATGTTTGCATAATTTCAGCTACCTCTTGTTCTTCTTGTGACAATGGCTTATCAACTAGGGTTTCATGAATAACAGGGGTAGACTAGGAAGTATAGAGGTGTTTCTTGGGCCTACCAGATGTGGATGGAGTGTGTTCCATAACAGTATCAAGCTTCAAGGAGTATGATTTTTGGAATTTAAGCCACTTCTTTGTCCCATGCCTCTTTTTCAAAAAAAAATTATTTGTAAATTAAGTGAATTAAACCTTGAAATTTGAGATATGAATCCCCATAAAAAAATTCTATGGAAAAACAAATGGACTTATAAAGGAATTAGGGAAAATTTAATTTATAGTGGGGCTTGGATTTTCCAACACAATTTCATATTGGCCTTCACATGTGAAATACCTAATTAACCACTTGGCCACTTTGGCCCAAGGTTCCAGTATGCTCAATCTCTTAACTCCTTTTTCCTTTCCCTTATTTTCAATTACTAACTATAATTTCTCTTTCTTCCCTACTACAAATCTCTTGATTATCTCATGATACATTGTCCTATTGTTAATAGCTAACCCATCATTAGGTATACTAGACAACTGACTGATTATAGTGGGAGAGAAAGTAATTTCCTTACCATTTACAGTGGCATATCCCTCTTCCATGTTTCTTATAAATTCTTTAGTCATTGGGATATTGAACTCTTCGTATGCCAATAGAAAATCTAACCATCCCACCTTCTCAAAGATCTCCACTGACTTTGTGTCTCTGTCAATGGATCGAAAAAAATCATGGGTTCATGTTGAATCTTGGGCCCCATTTTAGATTTCAAAAAGTTAATAAAAGATAGAAAGGAATAGAACTGATAGTACACGATTCTATGGGTGAAAACACAAGAAAGCGATGGCGCGGGATTGAAAGTGACTAAGTTGGAAAGCATATTTTGAACAAACTTAACATGCAGGGTATATAACCAAATTTGGAAAGTGGTGCTAAAATCCCAAGGTGATGAGGGGAGTAATGGGACACATGTGAGCATGATGGTAATGAATGTTTTTTGGATTTTATGTGGATTTTGGGAGTATACAAAGTACTTTGGAAATGAGGGACAACAAATAAACATGATGACAATAATTAAAACTTAAAATTTAAATATTTCCTACTTTAGAAGTAATCAATTACACATACCTTGATATATGTACTTGTCAAATCTCTACCATTATTCCCATGGTGATGTCATGCTCCATGCATACATGGTATCTCCTTTATTGATGATCAAATTCGGGGTAGAGTCTGCCATTGCTTGTTTTTAGTCCTCTCATTTATTTTGAATTTTTTTCTCTTTTTAGAAGAATTAACCACCATTTCTTGTTTTCAGCCAATGCCTCTAAGGAGGATGACTACCATCACTGGTTTTCAATCACCCCCTCTTATTACTTAGAATTTGGATGCTCAAGTCTGAGTTGTGTTGGGAAAAGAAACTTTTCCCACACAATTGATCTGAATCCTCTTGAATTACCTTCTGAAACTCTTCTTTCAATGTTGGTTTATGGTACAACCTCATTATTTTCCCATTAACCAAAATTACCTTCCTTTCACAATCTATTGGAACCAATTGGATAGTTCCATTATCAAATACCTCTACAATTTGATATGGGCCCATCCATCTCATATGTAGTTTTCCTTTGAAGTCTTTATACTTTGAATCAAACAGTAAGGCCCAATCTCCTTTCTAAAATTTTCTTGGCTTTATTTTATTTTCATGTCAAAGTTTCATTTTTGTTGGATGATCTCAATATGGTGTAGTTCATGAATCGATATGATCTAGTTCATTTAATTAAATAATTCTTTCTGTTGTGATTCATAGTCTAGTTCATATGGTGTAAACATTGTTATTTTCCATGAGGTGTTGTACGCCCACACTACTTACAGTAGTTTCGATCCCAATTCTTCTTCGATATGTCTACAATATTCATGAGTATATTCTCTAATTCTTTGTAGGTCACTTGCACTTTTCCATTTGGTTTGGGTGATAGGGGGATGAATTTTTGTGCCTCAATTGATATATCTCCATGAAAGAGTTGATTACTCTTGACATGAATTGTTTCCCTTTCTCTGACACACTTGATCTTGGTGCTCATAGATAAATTCTACAACCTTCTCATCTCTTACATGTGGTAGTGCCTACACTTCAGCCCATTTAGTAACATAGTTAGTACAAACCAAGATGTATTCCTTACCTTGGGAGGTTGGGTCAAATGGCCCAATGAAATCTAGTCCCCATTTCTCAAATGGTTCTAGGAAAATTTTTGGTTGGAGGGGAATTTATGATGTAAATTTTGGTTTCCCCATTCTCTGGAATTGATCACACCTCCATACATACTTCTTGACATCCCTAAATAAGGAAGGCCAATAGTAACCAACTCTAAGAATTTTGTGGATGGTTCTTTGCACTGAATAGTGTCCTCTTGATGGTTCATCATGGCATGCTCTAAGTATGTCAAACACTTCATTTTCAGCTACACACCTGCATAAGACATGATCAAGACCACATTTAAAAAGGATTCCATTCAACCAAATATACATTACACTCTATTTAATTAATTTCTTCCTTTGCTTTAGTGTGAAAAGTTTGGAAAATTCAACGTGCCTAATTAATTTGCCATGTCTGCATACCAAGGAGAGGTAGTGGAAAGTGCAACAAATTCTCATCTAGAAATTCATCATTGAATTTTTCATCTTCCTCTAAAGTGGTAAGCCTAGAAAGAAAATCAGCTACAACATTGGACTTCCCTGGTTTGTCAATGATTTTGAGATTGAACTCCTACAGTAGCAACAACCACCTAACAATCCTACCATGAACTAAAGGTTTATTCATTAGATATTTAATGGCTGAATGGTTAGTATGAACAATCACCTCATAACCTATAATATAATGTCTAAACTTATTGATTGCATATCTCTTGCCAAAAATATCGTTTTTGTGTGATTCCTCTCAACAGGGGAATTTTTTTACTAGTATACTAAATTACATGCATGGGTTTTCCCTCCTCTCTATGTCCCAAGACAGTACCTACTACTTCATTTGAGGCATCTATTTGGATATGGAAGGGAAACTTCCAATTAGGACCTCTCAACACTAGTGTACTTATCAACTTGTCCTTAATTACATCAAAAGCTTGTTGGCATGCTTCTGTCCATTCAAACTCAGAATCCTTAGTTAGAAGAGCAAATAATGGAGAAGCAATTTTACTAAAATATGATATGAACCTACAGTAGTAACCAACATGACCGAGAAAAATTCTTACCTCAGTTTGATTGGTGGGTGATGGAAATTTTACAATGATGCTCACCTTATCTGGATCAACCTTAATTCCCTCAATTGAAACATGATGGCCTAAAACTATACCTTGTTCCATCATGAATAAAAATTTCTCATGATTCAGGATAGCTGGTGTTTTTCACAATGAGCAAGAACTTTATCTAGATTATTGACTACCTCTTGAAATGTTTCCCCATAGACCGTAAAATCATCCATGTAGATTTCTACACAATCATGGGTTAGATCAGAAAATATTTCCAACATGGCTCTTTGGAAAGTGGCAGGGGCATTACATAACCCAAAAGGTAGCACTCTGTAAGCAAATTTCCCCAAGGATAGGTGAACATTGTCTTATCTTGATCTTTAGGAGCCATTATTATCTAATTGTATCCACTAAATCCATCAAGAAATGAAAAGTATCTTTTACCAGACAAATTATCTAAGACCTGATCAATAAAAGGTAATGGAAAGTAATCCCTATGAGTGGATTTGTTCAATTCTCTATAGTCCACACAAACTCTCCATTTTCCATTCTTTTTGGGGCTATGACCAAAGGGGAAACCCACTGATTGTATGAGATTGGGTAAATAAATCCTACATTCAAAATATTTTCAATCTTAGTTTTCACAATGTCTCTCAGATCTAGGTTTATCCTTCTTTGAGGTTGTCTAACTCATCTGGCCTCCATGGTGTAGATGTGATGTGTACAGATGCTAGGATGTATACATTTCATATCACTATACTCCCAAGAAAAGGCTTGGTGAGAGCAGAGAAGTTTGAACAATGTATTTTCCTCTTGATCAGTCAGCCAACTATTTATTGTCAATGTCTTTCCTAGAAGAACAAGAAATTGTTTTGTATTAGGATGAATTGAATTAAACATGGGGTAATTAATTAAAATTATGTTTAATAGACACCTATGTGGTAACAATATGTATACAAAGGTTATGTTTTGGAAGATACACTCTCTCATATCTATGTTCTTCACGAAAGGACAAATAATGGGTGTGTTATCTTCATCCATGAAATCATCCCTTATTTCAATAAGTCGTAGCGTAGGACTAGAACAAGAATCAGTGCATGAGTTAAGCGCAAGAATCGAACTAAACATAGTGAAATGATCATGCACAAAACTTAGGCTATGTATAACAGTGGTGTAATGGTATTCACATTTAATATGATATGAGTGTTCTAAAATTACTACCATGGCAAGAGAGGAGATGATATCTTCAAAATCATCAGAGTCATCCTTGGACCACTATTTGTTGTTTGTAGCAAATGGTTTGGCTAGAGGGTATGAAGATAACTCCTTTGAATATTGACCATTGGTGATGACCACATTTCATGTCTTAAAGTTGATAAGGGAAAAAAATATAGTTAACCAAGGGAATCCCAGGATTATGGGGTAACTAATTTTTCTATTGTTTGTTTTGATTATCATGAAGTCTACCGCATAGTCCCAGGATTTGATTGTAATGGTAACATCCTCTATTATTCCCTTGGTTTTATTCATTGATTGGTCTACCCTTTACAAGACTATATGTATGGACTTTATTTTACGGATTTCTAATGTGGATAAAGTGTCTTTATTCATGACGTTTATAGCAGATCCTAAATTAATAAGGATGTTAGGAATCTAAAAATTTCCTATACAGACTATTACAATGGGACTTCCAGGATCTCCATACTTAGGAGGATTATTTCCTTCTAAAATGCTAGCAAGTTTCCCATCAATGTGAATGGTCTTGGGTTGACTCTTCCTTCTTTGTTGATTCTTCAAACAGAGCTCTTTAATTGTTTTATTAGTTCGGGTATTCTTTAATATCTTACAATAGAGGAATGTCAATACTTAGTTTCCTCAATCCTTGGATTAATTCTAACTCTATATTTTCAAGAACGACAACATTTTGTTTCCTAGAGATTCTATATTGAAAGGGAATGTAAATGTCACGGTTGATGAGTTTCTTCAATAGTAATAGGCTATGTTTTCTTTGGTTCTTCATTTTCTTCAAATATCTCATCAATAATAGGATAGGAAGCTTTTGATGTAACATTTTCCAAACGTAGAAATATGTTCTTACAATCCAATGAATTCACTATCGGTTTCTTCTTTTTTTCTACCGTATATATTGGATTTCCCTGCCTTACATTATTAGGATTGACCATAGTTTTTGTAGAGATCTGTGGTGGCAAGGTTGATCAAATTGTGCAACATTAGTGGGACGATCAACAAGTTTTGTTGGTTTTGAGGTATTCTTTGATTATAGTATTGTTTCCCATATCCTTGAGGTGCATTCCATTGTTGTTGGTACTATTGTTGATAGGGTGGAATGTTCGGAGGTGGAGCCCAATTTTGTATATAATAAGTTAGTGGGGCATACTGTGGAATTCATTCTTGTGGGGATTTTTGAACCCAAGGTGGTGGGTATGGCCATGGTGCATTCCATTGATTTGGATTACATTTTGATCTTGGGATGTAGGGTTTATTTTGGTTGGCTTGAAATTTTCCTTCTTGCCTCTGAGCCATATAGTTCAACTCAGACTCCTCTTGGTTGGTTTGTTTTAAGTGATTCTTTAGCAAGGGAAGTAGTCCACATTGATATGTGGCATGCTTAAGTTCATAGAGAAGACATATCTCTATATTATCCAAAGGATAGTCCTTAAGTCCATGTTTAGCTCTACATCATGGGAAGTAAATGAACAAAGGCTTTGTGTTCCTAGCCTTCTCTCTATCCATAGTTGTATTGAGTTGAATCAGGAGGTCTATTTTCAAATTTGTAATTTCTTCCCTTAACTTGGATAGGTCCCCATTAGCCATTTTTCCTTTTTGCTTCCTCAAATTGGGGTGAGTTCGTGAGTAATTTTGACAGAGGTTGATTATGTCTATGAACTCTAACTTGTTCATATCTCCCTTTCCCATTAAGTTGAATGCCTCTTATGTGTCTTCATCCAACCCTTTCAGAAATAAAGTTTTGAGTAGGTTAATATCTAGGCCAGCTCCACATCTTATGCGAAGGAAGAGGAACTGATCCAAATAATCCTCTACACTTTCATCTTCCTTTTGTTGAATCCTAAAAAGTTCTTATTTTCTATCTCTGACCCTGTAGTAATCATTATATTTGTCCATGAAGGCATGTTCCATCTCCTCCCAGATTATGAATGGAATTTGGGCTCAAACCCATAAACCACCTCAAAGTTTCCTCTTTCAGAGTAGAGGGAAATAGTTTAAGATTTTGGTTATTATCAGTGTAGTCATATGTTTGGCATAAAACCTTAAACTCAAAAAGGAATTGGTTAGGGTCTTCTAAAACTAATCCCCTGAAAGTTGGAAGAATTGATGGGGATATATTTTTCATAGGAGCATCCTCATTAGGATCCAATTCAATAGGGTAGGTAAATGTTATTTCAATTGGAGGATTCCCATTATTTGCACCATTGGGGTTATTTAATTCCATATCCATTCTTCCTTAGTCAACGGAGTTGTTCCATAGGCTACTCTTGAGGGGGTTTTGAGGATTTAGTCTAATGAATCTACCTCTATGGTCTCTAGGTCTAAACATACAATCATATCATACTGAAAATGGTTCCCTAACTATCAAAAATAAACTCACTCATGTGTTTTCCACATACTCCCACTCAGAGGATTATTTTTGTCACTACAAGGTCTTCTAATCTTTGTAAAAGAAAGAGTTATGGAAATGAAATTTCTAAATGGAAACTTACCAGAAAAATAAGCAGTACTTCTAGCTAGCACCTTAACCTTTGATAAAACCTTGAGTTCCCAACAATGACACCAAAAAGTGAAAAGTTTCATTGATACTAGTACTTTAATAATATTATTCTATCATTCCAGGGCGGTGTCCATGAGTATTTGTAACAAAATAAACAATAGGAATGATTTTGCATCACACATTTTAGTAACAAAAACTAAGAAATTGATGAACTAATCGTGATTACAAATAAAATGCTTAAAAGTAACATTAAAATGAAATGTAGAATGGAAATATTATTGATCATGAAAACAAAAGTGCATCAACATAAAGAAGTAAATGTTGGAATAATAAATACATTCATGAAGAATGAATAGAAATAAACATAAAACTCCCTTTTTGTTGGTTAGGAGTGGCCCTTTCTCCTTTCCTTCGACCAGTTTAACACTTGAATTTAAGAAACAAAAGTTCCCCTGAATTTGCTATCTTTATTGAATCAAAAATGCTTTGTTATAGTGAATTAAAATAACTAAAAAATCAAACCACTAAATATGAGTACATGATCTCTTTTGTACAAGAGATGTTCTAGTTCTGTTAGGAGAGAACTAGTTATTCTAATGACTAAGTCTATTTAACTAAATGCTAATCTGAAGTGAAAAATTCCTATTTGGGAGATACATTAATAAAAGGGGTAGTCCTAAAAGTGTTCAAATTGGAATTTATTAGTGACAACTGAAGAGTGAATATGCTATTGGATCCTTTGAAGGAGTCAATCACTATTAGAATATTTTCCATCTCATAATTGATTGAGAGAATTTTGGTGATGACAAGGCTCAGTTTGGGATACTTCATCCTCAAAATTTGGGTGGAATGTTTGCTGAGTTAATGGCACCACTTATGTACAAAATATAATGTTGTTAGCTATGATTCCAATCATTTGAATGACCTGCATGTATGTGTGAATTTTCCTACTTTGTAGGATCAAGGTCGATAATCTAGAGGGTCGGGATGTGGTACTCTAAGTTCACTATTAACATGGAGGTGAGTCCTACACTAAATTTTTAATTAGATTCCTACACTTTGGTGCATTAATTGACTCTGAGCTCCTGTTATAACTCTACACATACTCTTTCAAAAGTTAAGTTAATGTTTCACAAACAAAACCATTTAAGACATTGTTATAGATGAATTAACAAGATAAAAATCCCAAGCGTATGCACAATAATTCCTCCATAATCATTGTAAATTATTAAATATAAAGATTAATCATTATTCATCATGTATCACGATATCAAAATGATATAATTTTAAGCAAATCTTAAACATAAAAATGGGGTTCATCAGATGAGGCGGAGAGAGAGAATTTCCCATCCCTTTGATGGCATACCCATTGACGGAGGAAGGGGGTCATGGGATACTAATGATGATTATGTGAGTATTGGAGAGGGGTATGTGGAGTGGTGGAAGCAAGAGTGGGTAGAAAAAGATATGGAGGAGGCTATATCGGTAGGAGGATAGGTGAAGGTTCTAAAAGAGGAGAGGAAGAAGTTCTTGTGGGTGGAGATGGAGTGGTGACAAAGGTAGCCATATTGCAAGAAGATTTATATGTTATACACCAGGAGAGAGATACCACACACTAGGAGCTATCATCAGTGTGTTAGGATAGGGACATGACCATAGAACAATGAGATATGTATCATCGACAATGAAATTCCTATTGGGATAGATATGGGAATCTAGGTACCATATTTAAGGTGACAAGGAGTGAGGCTTAGGGATCCCCGTAGGGATTTGGTCGAGATGGTTCCACCTATCACCGTGGCTTTGGAACAATACAAGGTGCTACGTGAGGATTCATGCTACTATTAGTACATTGTCACTACTATATTACATGATGTGTCACTATGTGGATTACTTGGTAGGAGAGAGGATATCACAAAGATTGACATGATAGGTGGCATCAGGGAGTACATATAGCATTGTACATCTAAGATGTTATGGGGGTCTAAATATTAGAAACGGTTGAGGACATGTGCATGTGCTAGGAGGATAATGTGTTGGCTTAGGACTTAGGGCATCATATTTTGTATTCATCGAGTATGGTGAACATTGTATATAGATTTTGATATTAATTGTGATGTAGATACTTTGAGATAAAGCCTAGTAGAGGCCTATGGAAGATGTACAAACATTTTGATTATATATGGATGATGATTTTGTCATGATTTCCATGTGTTGTGATGAGAATATTAGATAGATGTGATAATTTAGATGCTTTGATGTATGTTGAAATTTAATTAGATCACGAATGTTGAGTTAGATGCTTGATTAGATTATGGATGTTGATTTAGATGTTGGATGTAATGTGATGCATATTGATGATGTGATATGATATACTAATTATATTTAGATTAGATGTAGCGGATTGGATGATGTAGATATTTGATGTGATATATAGATGAGATGTTGGTGATGTAATATATATTTTTGAGGGATAGTGACTTAGATATTGATGTGATGAACTTAAATGTTTAGATGATGGAATGGTGAATTTAGATATTTGTAAATATGTGATTGACTATATTAGATATGATTATGATGGATCTGATTAGTAGGATTTAGATTTTAGATTAGATTAGATGGTGTGATAGATATATCTTAGGTGTGATTGGAGGTTGATTTAAAAATTTGATACAATTCTGTAATGAATTAAGATAAAAATGATCATGATAAGTGATGGAGATGATGGATATGACGGGGAAATATATAGATATTAGACTAGATTAGATATGGATGACTAAATGTGATGAAGTTATGATGGACATAATTCAACCTTGGGTAGAGTCACCAAAATATATGGAGTACACTCACAACATAGGAAATAACGCATGTGGGATATAAGCTTTAGGACTATATTAGGGATAAAGCACAAAAGAGAGCACATATAAAGTGATGCACTTATAACTTGTGGCAGGTGTTAACACATAACAAATGATAGTTATTCATATTTGAGACCATGAGGAAAAATGGAAGGTGCTTACACACCTACTATCGACATGACAAGGGGTTTTAGATGTATCCTTTATGGGGGAAATATGTTCTCCTTAGGTAGTAGTCCTAGGTCTATGTCCTAACTTTGAGAAACATGGTGCAAAATGATCAATAGAGGAAGTTTTTATAGATGGGAAAGTTGGTTGATGTGGGAAGCATTCCTAGGATTCTTGCTTTTAATTTTTCTTTTTATTTTAATATATGTAGAAGACTAATCAATACGGGAAGCCTTTCTTGTGATAATATAAGAAAGTAGCCATCCTTATAGGGAGTGGTCTACATTTTGGTATTTTTGCTTTTGGATTTTGAATTTTGGAGATGGATGGATAAAATATGCATGATATTTTCCTTCAATGGATTATTCTATACTTTTGGAATTATTTTCTTTATATGAACAGTTGTCCTTCGAGGGAGGAGTCTGTTTTTGGATAAGATACCTTCGATATGATCATCCTGAATTTTGACTTTAGGATAGAGCTAAGGATAGCCAGTTAGAGCACTTGGGGAGGGGAAGATAAGATGTAAGGGAGACACCTTTAGACCCCTAACATGGTTCCAATAGGTAGATAAGAGGTTGATGGATGCAATGATTATGGGGTTCCCACGTAGAAGGAGGAAGTTGTCAAAAGGAATATGCTATGGGTAGAGTTTTGGTGCCCATATTCAAGGCCATAAATAGGATAGTGGTGGTAGACCACATAATTCCAAATCATTATGACTAGAGATGGAAATGCTAGTGATGGAAATAAGATCCTAGAATGTGACTAAGATCATGTTAGTAGATGCGTTAATAGTAAAATGGCCACAAATATATTACATTGAGAGGTTTTATTTCTGTTTTACCATCTAGGAGGTTAAGCGATAGGCTATAGACTGATATTTATGTATGATAATATATGGTCCAATCTAGTTGGGAGAAAAATTTCCACGTTGGCTCCTTTCTAGAGTAGTGATGTTATGATTTTGTTTGAGGACAAGGTCATAGATGTTAAATTCATGTTCTTTAAGATACTTTTTATAATCACATTTTATGTGCTCTTGATAGATATGATGATGTTGAATATTGATTAGGAAACGCTCATCTAGCGATTAAAGCTAGGATAAATGCTCTTGAAAATATTCCTCATCATAGAAAAATTCATGAAGATAAACACACAAGAATGGAATTTGAAATTTGATAGGAAGGACAACCTCAAATCCATAGACAAGAGAAAATATTAGCTCCCGTAGAGGTGACGATGATAGTCCGATAAGCTCAAAGAGAGAAGGGGATGTGAAGATACCAATTTTCCCTTGCTTTATTAACAATTTTGGCGTGGATGATGTGGAGAGTCTTGTTAGTGGCTTTGGCTTGGTTGTTATCTTGATGATAATAAGCAAATGAGAAGATAAGATTGATTTTTAAAGAGTCACAAATATTCTTAATATACTTGTTTTTAAGGAATTTTCGTTGTTCGTTATGATTTTATGAGGAATTTTGAAGAAACAGATGATGTTCTAACAAATGAAATCAATGATTATTTAGCTTTGGTGGATGTGAGTGGAATTTATTCCACCCACTTGGTGAATTATTTAGTAGTAGTGATCATAGAATGATGATGCTGATAGGATCATGGATTGATGAGATCAATGAGGTCAAAACCCCATTATGAGAAAGACCACGAGATCTTGAGCCGGCTATAAGGCCTGACTAGGGATGTAGATGAGATTTGAATGTTGTTGGAATTTAACAAATTTTTTGACATAGTCATAAAAGTCTTGATTAAGGGTGGGATAATATTATCCCATCAAAAGGACACCCTTGGTGATAGCTAAACTTCTATAGTTTCCATCACAAATTTCATCATGGAAATATTAGATAACATGGATAAAGTCATGATATTTAAGGCATCAAAGAAATATACTAGCAAACCCATGTTTATAAAGGATATCACCAAGGATAACATAGAGGTTTACACATTGAAGAAATGACCTCCTATGATTTTTGATTGGTCGAGAGGAATTGTATATTAAGATAGAAAAT
This sequence comes from Taxus wallichiana var. yunnanensis, assembly GCA_018340775.1. Classification (NCBI taxonomy): domain Eukaryota; kingdom Viridiplantae; phylum Streptophyta; class Pinopsida; order Cupressales; family Taxaceae; genus Taxus; species Taxus wallichiana. Next base: position 203,037,329 of record CM031244.1, on the reverse strand, counting down.
TGAAGATTTGGGTGTACAGATATCATATTGATTAGAGTCGACAATTTGGACATGGGGAATCTCATTAGTGTGAGATGGTTGATCGATGTGATGAACAACAATGAAGAGTTTTGATTCTTCCGTAGTCTAAGGGATGAGAGATGAAAGATACACCATAGTGTCCATGAAGTAATTAGATGAGCAAAAAATGGTTTGGATGTTGTATTGATCTAAGGCCTTGAGAAAATAATTGACAATGTCCTTGTATTTTTTAAGGACTTGTTTTAAATCTTGATAGATTCCCTTAATTTGGTTAATAATGAGCTAGAAATCACCACAGATGTCAAGGATTTGTATGTCAATCATGATAGAATTTTTAAGACCTAAGATGAGGGATTTATACTTATCCATGGTGTTGGTGTACTCAATATTGATCTTGTATGCCATAGGGATAGGAGTTTCCCAAGGAGGAATAATGATGATGCTAGCAACTCCCCCTTTTCAAAACTTAGATCTATCACAGAAGAGTTTCATCTTGAGGGAGAGTATTATTGATTTATGGTATGGATGGATTCATTGGGAAATTTCTCATGAGGAATTTTATTATCAAGGAGAGGGGCTTCAACAAGTTGATCAGTGATAGCCTAGCCCTTGATAGATTTCCAATAGATGAACTCTAGGTCAAACTTGCTCATGAGCATGAGCCACCGAGTGATGTGATTATTGTGTTAAGGCTCATAATGCATGGTTTGGAGAGGATTGAAGCTAGTGATGAAATGTGTATTATGATTAAGAAGATACTGGAGAAGTTTAGAAGTGGAGAAGAAAAGAGCGCAACATTTCTTTTAAACTTCACTGTAGAGGATTTCTTAATTATGAAGGGTGTGGCTGATATAGTAGACGACTGCTCCTACCCTTCTCATCTTGGTGCACCAACATGGCACTTAGAGAATGTTTGGAGGCAAGGATGTAAAGGTATAAGGGATCCCCCTTGCATGGGGGCATGAGCATGGGTATTGATAGAAGATAATGCTTGAGATCATTGAAGGGTTTTTGACAGGAGGCATCCTATTTGAAGTGAATCTATTTATGGAAAATATGGTGAAAAGGTTAGAAATGATCCAAGAGTTCAAAGATGAAATGATAGATTAATTACACTTGGCCTTGAAGGATCCAAATATTCTTAAGATTGGAAGGAGGAGGCATCTCAAGGATGGATTTGATCTTGGTGGGGTCAACAACAATACCCCTAATAAAAATGATGAAGCCAAGGAGTTTTCTAGTTAAAACTCCAAACACACACTTGGCGAGGTTAAGATAGAGGAAGAAACATATGATACATGCAAAGAGGATTTTGATGATGGAAAGATGGTCTTATCTACATTTGGATTTACCCAAAAGGTCATCTACATAATCCTCTACTTTTTTTGATAAGATCATGGAAGATATAGGTCATAAAAAAGGACATGACGTGATAGAAAAATGTTCCTCAAGGGGTGATGAAAGAAGTCTTATATTAGTATTTTGGTGAAATGAGAATTTGTTTGTATCCATAAAAACAACTATGAGAGAAAGCATCTCTTGGCCTGCAATGAGGTCAAGGAGCTGATCGATGTTGGGAAGGTAAATTCATCTATAATGTAAGCGGGATTTAAGTATCAAAAGTTGGTATAGATGTGGATATTTCTAAAGGATTTTGCAATGGGTATGATGTTAGAAACCCATTATATATAGTCAATGGGTATGGTAAAATTGGAGAAGAAAAAGTGTTACAATTCATCTTTGATAAGGAGGGTAATGCAAGGATGCATGCGACATAGTTTTTCTTAACTAACTTAGCGTTGGGTATTGTGATGATATTATGGATAATAATGTTAGGATCAAGTTCAAGCATGTCATCATTTGACTATATGAAGGCCTAGTTGTGTTTAGATAGGAAGGTGGTGAATGATTATAAATCTTGCTGATTAAGAGATTGACCAACTATAAGGATGTGGGGATATTGGGGATTTGTTATATATATTTCGATGGTGGCTTTATTGAGAAGGGTAGATGTGTTAGGAGGTAAGGACTTATGAAGATGAGAATCTTCTACCCCCATGTAGGAAAGAATGGAGTCATCATTTATGTATTCAAGAACATCAATGGTAGGGGAATCTTCTGCTACCATATCGGGAAATATGAGAGAAAGGACCTAGATTAACCTTCAAACTTATAAGTTACCGGTCCCAAAGTGATGGTGGAGATTAAAAAGATAAAATAAATGGACACGATGTAATCTATATCCATTGGGTCATTAGATGAAGAAGAATTAGGTGATGGATTGATATGCATGGGGTATGTAGAAGAAGTAGATGAGAGAGGGTTTGCGGGTTATTATTTGAAACTGATGTAACCTAGAATTTACCAGATAACACCCTAGTCATGCTAGCACATCACTCAGCCTAGACTGAGCACTCACCCAAAGTGTGCAAACGTACCAGGTCCCTCTTTAGGGTTTCTATAACAGGATGTTAACATGATGAAGGAAGTAACATATAGATTCATAACTAATCCATCATTCAACAATGCATGCTACACTCAGTTCTATGAAAAAAACAAGCTTAAACAGTAATCATGATTTAACCATTAACATGCACTACTCAATTACACAGGATGACACTTAGATTCAGCCAATATCTTCCATCTATTAATAAATATAGAATCTCCTTACAATAATGTCAATTTATACCAATACATGTGTGGAATTGATATAGTAGTTCAATCATATGTGTATATTGTCTATTACACATACATACATGTAGCTCTCAGTAATACCTACATACTTCCAGATCTCTGTAATACACACATCTACTATGCACCTAACATCATATATAGGGTGGGGACTTTCCCTTCACCACTTATCTATTCCAAAAATAGGCCACATGCTATTAATAGCCACATGCCATTTACAATCATAGCCACACATGCAAGTGCGCTATCTATAGTCCTCTTGCAGTGAACTGAAGTGTCAATTCTATTCTTAGCTTGTATTCATGCATCAACGCTTCGAACCACTTCTCCAAAGATAGACAATGCATGGTGCACACGTCTCTGCATCGTTGATGTGTTCCACACACCATCTTCTAAAAATAGATCTTCATGCTCAAAATTGGCTAAGTCCTAAAATCTAAACTTTCCTTCCGCACGTGGGTCCTTCTTGTCCTTCTACGCCCTTGGTTCCGGGCCTTCTATCCCATGCGAACTCCTTGTGTGATCTTTGACAAGTATTCTTTGACCAACATTACCCCACACTAATCTCATTGTCATCCCGATAATGGGTATGTCCAAAAATTGAAGGAAAGAATAGAAGAATGGAAAGAATAAGAATAAAAGAATGTAGATAAATAAATAATTTCTATGAGGTTATTAGGCAACCTCTTCTGTATCAGTTTGCAGTATCAACTCTGGATACTCTTCCTTTATTTTGGCCTCTAATATACGCGATCGGTGAGTGTTTTTTCTGTTTTTACGGGATATCCACAACAATGGATTCCAACTCATCCCTCAAAATTTCTCCCTTCTCATTTCACAGAACCAACACAACACTAGACATTGGTGTCATTCTTCTTTCTAAAATGTCCACCTTCTATGCAATCAGCTTTCCAAGATCTTCTATCCAAGTCTTGTGCAGATCTTGTGTTGTTTTCATGGGGCCTCACGCTTCTATTGAACCATTGACAATATTTCTGCATGGCTGAATGTCTCATATTTAATTTATTTCTGGACATCATTATTCTCTTCGAGGGTCTTGATGTTGATAAGCACCTCTAGAGTTGTGTATACATTTAAAGCCTGGTCCACTTTCTTTAATACTTCTGTAATGCTTGCAACATCCCTTCATAAGATGTAATTTTTCTCATCACAGATGCTTTCTCTCATTTAGCATCTTGTTCAGAGTGTTCTAATGCTTGCATACGCAGAGTTCCATCTTCAAGTACCAAGTCCACCAACTTTCCCACATAGTGTATCGCTGAAGGAAATTTCTATGGTACCTTGGCCTCTAAGTGTGGCCTTGCTTTGATTACATTATCCCCAATCTCCTTTGTGATGCTTATGAACACCTCATTCTTTTTCTATGTGAAGTTTCTCTCATGTGTTATGCACGCTATCTCTACGTCCTTTGTCTTCAAATCCTCATGCAACACTTTGATCGTGGCAGATTTGTCCATGTTTCTTCTAGCCACCTCAGTAGAAACTTTCACCAATGCATTGCTGACTTTCTCATCTGACATGACAAAAGTAGGTTTTATAGTCATTTGTTTGGCTTGAGGTGCCTTCTTGAGTATTCTCAAACTACATGAATATTCACACACATCAAATTGAGACTCATCCATGCGGGTATGCATGGAACACGATAGTTTCTTTCGAGTGTCCACCATTGCCATATCTTCATCCATTAACTCCTAGCCAAATAAATCCTTCTACGCTATCGTGCTCTGGAAGTGGGCATAGATAATTTTTCCTACATCCTCTGCATACCCCATGGCTGGTGGAATGTGCTCTCCACTTTTTCTTCTAGACATTTTCGATTAGGAACTTTAGCCTCTAAATTTGGGACTTACGTCTCCATGTCCTAAACACCTTCTACATTTGTCTCCTCTAGTCTTTTCTCTTCCTCTTCTTTTTCCTTTGATGCCTCACCATGTTCTTCTATGTCCTCTGGAAGTGTAGGAGAATTAGGTGTGATTTCCTCGACTCTTCCACCTCTTGATCAGCCTTAGTTTCCTCTCTGCACGGTAGCCTCCTTTTGTGGGGAGAGTCTGGGTGATTTATGCACAGTGGTTAGAGTAGCACCTTGGGTCCTTATTCTCCTAAATACCCTTTTAAACCTATGCTCCCCTTAGACTGCATTCACGTCCTCATCATCCCCTATTATGGTTGAGGTGGTGTAACGGTGCACTTAGTTTCACCCTTACTTGTAGGATGTGTCCTACCCCTATGCTCTAAACCACCACTATCTTCGCGCTCCTCCTCCTCATCATGCACTTCAACTTGTTATGTGGGCTTAAGCATTGGGATGTTCTCCATTGTATGCTTTCCCTTTGGTGGTGCTGGAAGTACAAAATCACCTTCCACATATTTGTTATTCTCCATTTTTGGCTTCAACCAATTCTACCCCACATCTGCACTGACTAGGCTTATTGGTTTTATATTGGTACCTCGAAATGATCTTTTCGTGTAAGCACTTCTACCAGGATACACATACTTCTTCCTCAAAGTATGGTAATCGTAATATACCTTATCTGTATTGAAGACCAGTCGGTGTGTGTCTGCAAATCTATGAACATATGCTTGAAAATACCTTGCAGTGAATGCATAAGGAAACTTGCACCAAGGGCTCCAAACTCCATCTTTCATTGAGAAGTGCACAATGCAGAAATGCTGATATATAACAAACTAAAATTATTTCCCTACCACTTCTGGTAGGTCCTTTGGTATGCGCCACTCTTCCCCAAATGTTGCGCGCAGAGCCTGTCATACCACTTATCTACCCTTTGCTTTACATCATTGGTCATGGCCCCCTTGCATAGGTACTTGCTAAATATTTCATCTGGGGACTTGTTCTCCATGGGTTATTTGCATATGTTCTCCTTGATCCATTTGGTACTCGATCTTCATAAATACCGGGATAATAGAACATCCCCAAAAATTTTCTTCCCTCATGTGCATACTTCTTCAACTATTTACTCTGTAATATAGCCTGCAATGTTGTAGATTGTCCCTTCTAACATCTTATGCACCACATGTAACCACATAGTATTTACTTGAGACCACCACTCCTGATCATTCAACTTGGTAACAAGGTGGGCTGTATCCTATACAACTGTACGGTTCTTCAATTTATCTATGTCCATTCTACACGGACCCTTCAAGTATCCCAAATCCTGTTTGGTCTTTACAATCGTAGCTTTATCTACAAGATCACCTTTTATATCTTCTCATGTGGCCTTCAGACTGTAACTAATGAGACAAGTGTAGATGAGATTCTAACTCTGTGTCCTACAAAGTAGAAGAAGTCTTTATGCACCCTGCTCATGAGCCACTGATACAAGGGCTCATACTTCCTGAAATATGGAAGCTCATACAACTGGTAGACCCCAATTCTCTTCAAAATATTTTCACCCACATCGTCATATATTGGCATGTCCTCTGTCGTGTGCTTGTTTGTTCTAGCAGTGAGCAAGGAATTGAGCTCCTTCTTATTTTCTGAAGTCCTGTGATTATATTCACTTACTTTTCTCTTTCTGATGGGTGAATCCCATTCTTCCCGATGATGAATCCTTCTAGATATTGCATCTCTGAAAAATGGCTTTTAGGTGCCATTTCTTCCTCCTCAACGACTACCTTCTTCTTTCCTTTTACTGCTACTACAGATGCCTTCTTCGGTGCCATTTTTACCTTGCAAATTTCTCCTCTTCAACTCTACAACTTTACGAATCAAACCCTAGCTTGATTCAATCATGCCCTAGGTGGAAACTTCATAACCAAACCCTTTTCTGTCTCCCTGCTTTGCTCAAACCCTTCACCACTAGGGATGTAAGCTTCTTGTCACATAGATATGGTTGTCATGCTTGGTTTCACACCCTTTGCACCTTAACTCGATCACTCGGCTCTTCACACTTGGCTCTTTCTTCAAATTATCTTAGTTGTAATAGTAAAAATGAATCCGCATCCCATCCTTATATAATTTTTTCAAAAAATTTCAAATTTATGCATTTATTTCTCCTTCACCTACACAATATCCCCTCATTCATTGACCAAATCTATTCATTACCGTGTGTAGTACATCTTCGCACCTAGCTATAACCTTCTAGCACACCTTCCTACCCTTTGTTCTGAGACTTCTCTTTAGCGTGCACTCCCGTGCCCGAGTACCTCATCACCTTTGTACCTTCTCTTGGTAGCTAATTTGGCCTCTACTTACCTCGTGTTATACTATTCTTTCATTCATCTCCATCCTTGGTCACTTTTGAGAAGCAATCATTTTTTGACTTAAAGCACACCCATAGTCAGCTTATTCATTTCACCTTTCAATTCCCACAATATTTTTCGTAGATAACTACAACCACCCCACACTAAAAGTATGTGCAGTCCTCTACACATAAATAGCCTTCATACAATAATTAGCTTCATGCACGAAAGCGCACTTAGTACACAAGAACAACAATGAAATTGACAAAGCATAGCGACAATGAAGGAAATACATTAAGGAAATAAAAAATTAAAAACCTAAACTAAATGGAAATATTGCCTTATTACAAACACCAAGAAGACTTATTTATAGTAGGGCTTCAACCTACTCCCATTGAAGTAACTAGGTAGCCTTGTTCCATCAAGTAATTCTAAATTTCAAGCACTGATTCAAGTATAGAAGAAATAACATACGACCCCAACCAATGTACCTTGATCTTTCCTAGATGGTGCAAAAACTTTGAGTCATAAGGAAGTACCATTTGTCCAAACTAAAATTTCTTATCCCTTATGTTCTGTCATGCCATGCCCTATGCCTATCCTTTTCCTTGTTTTGAATCCATCTTCCTATGGCTCAGTGCTCATCCAGTTGAATCATCTTGTCAATATGCTCTTCTAAAGCCTATTCATCAGCTAGACCTCTAGTGCGCGCAATGCGCAAAGAAGGTAACATAAATTCTATAGGGAGAATAGCTTCTACACCAAACACCAACTGAAACGATGTGGCTTTGTTCAATCTCTTGCAAGTTGTTCTATATGCCCAAAGAACAAATGATACTTTGTCCTCCCAATTATTTCTTGCAACATCACAAATATTTGTCAACATCTTTCTCAAAATCTTACATCCTTGTAGCGCAAAATACAATATATGAACCTAGAGTGAAGGTGGTAATGCTTCTTGTCTTGCTATCTAGAGTCTCTCACACTACTGAATGTGATGTTGAATAGGTTGATCACCATGATAAGTGCAGATTTGTGTAGGTGTATTGTCCCTTATAAACCTAGTAGACAAAGCGACTCCAATCTCTTCCCAATTTATAACATTATCTCTATGGACTACCCACCGGTGTCTTTGCTATCCCACACAGTGTACTGAGACTAACATATATATACTTATAACTTGATCTATCCAATGTGCTTCCATGGCCCTTAGAAAGGTAGGAAGATCTTATGTCCCTGTATACCAAGGTACTTGTGCTACCTATCCGTCAAATTGAATGAAGTCCATTCTTGCACACAACCACGCTTTTCACCTCACACCCTACTAATTCATATGTACTATGATCCCAATTGTCACAAGAAATATTTGTAGTATCACTAATAGAATGATAATCCTCCCACTGTAAGATGCCTTCTTTTGATGGCTCATTGACCTCTGGGTCCTAAATAGCATGTACATAGACTCTGTTTAAATCCTCCTCACTTAGAGGTTCAACATATGGTGTAGACTTTCCATCTGTAAAAGGTATCACAACCCTTTCCTCCTTATTTTCAAAGCTGATATACTCCTTATTGAATCTCAAGTCAACATTATTCACATAACACCAAGGGCATCCAAGTAGGGTTGGAAAATTGTCAAACTTCTACAAGTGCTAATACCTCAAAATCCCAGTGAACTTGACCCCTTTATAGTTATAGATGCATCTTTCAAAACTCCTATGGGAGTGGCCTTAGTCCAGTTTGCCATAAAAAACACATTAGATGATGGATGCAATGGAGGCCTCCCCATTTGTACCCATGCATCTAATGTAAGCACATTTACTTCCGCTCTGTATTGATCAATATGTTTCTCAATGACCACCCATCCACAACAGCATTCAGTGTAATTTCTTTATCATATTCAATACTATTAGGGGTAATATTTTCATACAGAATCTAACGTCTGGTATCAATACCTATGCACAGAGTGTTCCCTTTTAACCAACTTCCTAATAGTGAAATAATGTTATCCTGGAGTAACATCTTACACACCTTTCATAGATCATCGATATTAGTTTAGACTATCTCTGATGCTTTCTTTTTATCCTTGAGGTATTATATCTCACCCTGGATATTCCTTAGCACTTCCATGGTATCCTAGTAAACTTCCTTCTAATGAGCAAGATCTGGGTACCTCGCATGTAAAACCTCCTCCTTTGTGATTATAGGCTTCTTGTGAAATGCCTCTCTCGTGCATGCTACTTCAGCGTGTGTAGTAATATTCACTATCAATGCCTCAGGTCCTTTGGTTATATTGGGAATCCACTGATCCTCTACCACACGCTGGATTCTTACCATCCTGATGCCTTTTTCTCTTTCTTATGCTACTTACTCAAATTCTCATATAAGTCTGGGAACTCTTCATAGCTATGGTTCTTTCTATAGAAATAACATGTAATATTTTGAGGACATTTGTGCCTATAGTGGTCAAGAGATCCACATGTATAACATGTTCCATGAGGGAACTCACTTCTTCCTCCACCACGGCCTCATCCTAATAGCCACCATGAAATCCACGTCCCCGTCCATGACCTCCTTCAAAGTGCCCTCATTCATTCTGTCATAGCATGTTTTAGTATGATCCCAATCCGGTGCTCATTCTTACCCTTAGAACTATCTGTTATACTTTTCTATCATACCCCAAGGTCTATAGCATCCTGGATCTAACCAATCAACCGATAATCCTCAGTATCATGGGTTGTGGACCTACAAATCTTACAAAAGCAAGATACATTATTCCTTATCATGCGTTGTAACAAAGGATAATGACTAGCATCATCATTCAAATGAAAAATTTCACAGTCTAATAGTAATGAGTGTATAGATCGGCGAGGGAAACTATCCTTGGTGTGACCTTCCACTTCACAATATATACACGAAATTCCTGAGCATGTTTCATGGGCTGAATTTGTTGATAGCTTCTCTAACTACTTTGCCATAACTATAATTTGTGCCTCTAAGAATGAACTAATTCCAGTGTCGATGCTCTTAACTACCTCAGCATGTAAAGATGCTTCTAGCACTTTACATAGATCGATGTATGTCTTATGTGACAATTCCCTTCTAAAATGTGTAATCAATCCCTAAAAAAACCATTGTGCATGTTGGCTAGCATGAATATCATAGGATATCTTAGATAACGGTGTCTCAAAATGAGCATCATACTCATGTACACTCTCAGTAGTGCCTTTCTTGATATCCTTGAGTGCACTTATACTCTTATACTCAAACTTAGGTATATGGAGCTCTTTCAAGAAAGAATCTCTCAATACTACATAATCCACACAAGTTTGATTAGGGTCAAATTTTCTATACCAACTGTGTGCATGCCCATAGAATGTAGTGGTGAATTGACTTACCTTTCTCTCAGCAGCCATGATCCCTTAAGCACACCACAAGATTTCACACATATGCACATGTTTGACATCATTCTCTATACCTCTATACTCCGGGAGATGAAGAGACATCTCCATGTAGATATTATGTGGTTGTTGTGGACCTTGACCACCTAATCCGAGAACCTCATGTGTTCCCTCTACCTCCAAAACCACCAAATCCACCAGAACTAGAACCACCTATACCTCCTAATCCACCACCTGTAGTTGGAATAGGGCCTATAGATGTACTCCCCTATGCTCCGACAGTAGTACTATATTGAACCCCTACAGTTTGTGAGGTAGTTCCACTTCCAGAGGTGAATCCAACATTTTGTGCACTCACATTCTATGTGGATGATGTGCCTAAGAATGCTCCTCTAAATGACATTGAAGTCATCTATCCATGCCATTGATGTACTTGATCCCTAACTTACTCCTACTCTCCTACTTCTAAGTTAGTTTGTTGGTTACTTATCGTACTAGATATTGAAAAACCAAGCATAAGGGCTAGGTCACCAGGTGGATTAAGATGCACACCCACGGTCTAGGTAGTCTTTGCTAGCACACCTCCATGTGAGGACGAGGGGGGATCTCTATCATGCTTTCCAAGATGGGGGATTTCTTGATGCTCTGGCTCCACGTCTTCTACGTGAGCTGTAAATCCTTCACGAGCCATCTCTCTCCTCCATGTCATACTCTCTACAATGGAACACTACTTCTCTATCTCCCTCTCATGTGCCTCATTATACTTAAACCACCTTTCCTCTCTCTATTTCTCTGCCACTAGGTCTGCCATCTTAAACCAAACCTATTCCTACCCCGCACATGGCAAAGTTTAGTTAGCCATCGGTTTACTCTCTAGGTTCAAATTTACCATTAAGATCTTGATCGCTAGTGGAATACCTTGCAAATATGTTCCTCTTGGATACCACAAAAACTAGAACTCAGCTACCTCTAGGCAAGAGTACGTTGAAATTGAATATTCCAAAATATAACTATTTAGAACACCATGAAACCACGTATCCACCGCGCAAGTCCAGATCAGATCAACATCATAGAGGGCCTGAAATTCTTCTTGTGTCTAGACAAGTGCATGATACCTCTAATTCTCGTTGAGATTTATAAGCAGTAAGCCACTCATATAGTTCTACCGAGAAAGATGGCAAAAATATCTCATATAGGCTATCATACGGGTTTTCTTCTACCCAAGTGCATGCATTAAACTCGATCCACTTCTTTGAACCACCATGCATATTCTTCCTCTAGATTTTGTATCCATTCCTCAATACTTTCTAGAGTTAAGCTGGTACATATTCATCGCAAACCATCTTGAAACAGCTGGAAAAGAGGTCCCGACAATGGAACCAATGATGTAACCTAGAATTTACAAGATAGCACGCTAGTCGCACTAGTACATCACTCAACCTAGACCGAGTGCTCAACCAAAGTGCGAAAAGGTACCAGGTCCCTCTTTAAGGTTGTTGTAACAAGATGTTAACTTGATGAAGGAAGTAACATATAGATTCATAACTAATCCATCATTCCACAATGCATGCTACACTTAGTTCTATGAAAAAATAATCTTAAACATTAGTCATGTTTTAACCTTTAACATGCACTACTCAATTACATGGGATGACACTGAGATTCAGAAAATATACTCCATCTATTAATAAATACAGAAGCTCCTTATAATATTATCAATCTATACTAATACGCATGTGGAACCGATACAAGTAGTTCAATAATATGTGTATATTCTCTCATTACACATACATACATGCAACTCTTAGTAATACCTACATACTTCCAGCTCTCTGTAATACACACATCTACTATGCACCTAACATCATATATAGGGTGGGGACTTACCCTTCACTACTTATCTATTCCAAAAATAGGCCGCATGCTATTGATAGCAACACGTTGTTTACAATCATAGCCACACATGTAAGTGCATTATCTATAGTCCTCTTGCAGTGAACTAAAGTGTTAGTTCTATTCTCTTCTTGTCTTCATGCATCAACGCTTTGAACCGCTTCTCTAAAGATAGACAATGCATGGCGCACACGTCTCTGTATTGTTGATGTGTTCCACATGCCATATTCTAAAAATAGGTCTTCATGCTCAAAATTAGCTAGTTCCTAAAATCTAAACTTGACTTCTACACACGGGTCCTTCATGTCCTTCCATGCCCTTCGTTCTGGGCCTTCTATCCCACACAGACTCCTTATGTGATCTTTGACAAGTATTCTTTAACCAACAAAACCTAGTCCAAATTTCTTATGAGGCTTGTGGGATTGGTAAATGATAAGGTCTTGTATACCTTTTTCATAATGTTTAAGACCAAATCCCTTCCACACAAAACACTAGAGGTAGGTATAGGTGAAGGATTTGTTCTAAAGGAAATCAAAACCATTGGTATATTATTTAGTGTGAGTTTGATCATCGATATGAGAATAAAGTAGTTTTATTCCACCATAGATGAGATTGGTTTTGAGATGGGGTGGACCGAAGGAAATGACATCCCTAACATTGGGTTGATACATAGGATATTTGTCAAGTCTATGAGTCTATTAAGTTTTGGAATATCATTTAGGGTGACGATTTGATACTCCCCTATAAATTATGTTGCATCACAGTGTCGAGAGATTCATCATTAGGTAGCTTGGATATAGGTACCAATGACCTAATGGATGGTTTTGAATATGAATCTAAGTTAGGGATGAGCACATCATTTGGACGATTGGTCATGTGGCATGCTTTAAATGGAGGTACATCTATGGGGAGGGTTAGTATTTTCCCCTCATGCTCATAGTTGATATAACGATGATTATTGGATGGGATGCAACACATGACACATATCCATGGAAATGTAAGAAAGAAATTTAATTAGAACTCCCCCTTAACAATGTAAAATATCTCATGGAGGATTTTTCACTAATGTGGATGGGGAGCATAACTATTCCCAAAGTTAGGGAAACAATTCATTGAAAGAATGAAGAACTATGGGTGATTGAGAGACAATGGATTTAGGAATTTTGAGTTGATCAAAGGTATGAGATGAGATAATATTGATGTTAGAACCATTTTTAATCAATGATTGACAAATAAAGGTATCATTGATGTAGAGACGGTGATGAAAAGATGAAGATTGTGGTCCTCGGGTAAGATGTAGGGAATTTTGGAACCATCAAAAGAGATGGTGACAAGAGATATAAGAGTGTAAACAAGGGTCGTGAAAGGTTGAGTCTCATTGGTTGTGATTGGGATATGTTACAAGGCTTAGATGATATATTTTCAATGATTAGAAGATATTTGGATGCACTTGTAGAGAGACCTATTGATAGGATTTTCATGGAGTTACTTTATGATTATTTTCTATGGCAATAGGCTTTGGAATGGGTGGAGCAGTAAGATGGAGATGGAATAGGCTCGGTAGAAGGAGTAATGATGAAAATTTTCGTTTTAGATTGGGTGGATGGCTAGCGATTATAAGGTTCAGAGAAATTGGTGATACTAAATACATCAATGAAAAGAGGGGACTATATTAGTAGGAGGTAGTGTTGGGGAGAGATTGCGAAAAAGGATGAATAACCAAATTTATAGGCCTTATGAGGTTTAGATTTGATTCAGAAATTTTTGTGGAATGTGGATGGAAGAGGTTGATCTTATTCAATGAGAAGTTCATTCTTTTCTATAAGATTGTAGATGAGGTTTGGAGGGCCCTACATTGCTTAGTATTGTGTCTTGGGGTGGAATGATTAGGAAACATGACATTAGGGTCAAACCATGTGGATTTTTTCCATATGAATAGAAGTATTTGATTGGAGGAAGAGTGATGGAAGATGCTTGGATGATACGTTGAAATATTTTAGTATAAGACCTAATGGGATATTTTTGTGAGGGGTTTTGTGGTTTTTGATGGATTGGAATTGGGAGTGATGGATGAAGGAAAAAGTGGTGTCTTAATTTTGTGTGTATTTGTGGGAGACTTGGATTTTGATTTTGATTTGGGAAGGGGTATGGATTGTTTTGATTCATATTTGTTACCAATTATGGTATTTTCAAATGAGATCAGCGGCCCCAAAATGGACTAGAAAGGTCTAAGATATATGATGAGGTGTTAGATTGCTTAGGAGGTTTGGATTGTTGGGGATTTGGAGGAGGGAGATCAACTTCTTATATGGATGGATGAGAGATTTTTGAGTAGGGACACCAATATCTTTATATTTTTGTGAGGATTTACCCTTGGGGGATCACGATGATTTCAATTAGATGATCTTTCAAGGAAGAACCAGATGATATAGGATTTTTGTAGATGTGGATATTGAAGACAAAAGTAGTTTTGGATAAAGTTTTTAAGAATATCGAAAGGATTTGTAGATTTTATGTGTCTTGTAGGTGTTGGTGTAGGAATAATTGGAATTGGTAATGATGAGTATGGGGTAGGAACATCATTTTTGGTTATACTAAGTGAGGATATATGCATAGTAAATGATTTATGGGTGATTTGGTATAGATGTAGAGATAGGTATTGGGGTGGATATGGGAAAAAATGTAGGCATGGTATATGTAGTAGATATGAACATACATGTAGGAGTAGGTATGATGATGGATGTAAACATAGATAAGGATATAGGTGTGGATAAGATATGTGTGGTTGGAATAGAGATAGGTGAAGTGACTATATTAGATACAAATTTAGGTATAGTAGATGAGGATAACAAAGTAGACATGGGTGTGGATGAGGATGAGATTGTAGGGGTCGGTCTCGACATATATGTGGACGTAGTAGCTGTGGGTGGTGACACTAAATATTAATTTAGAGTATTGATCATATGAGCATTGGGTGCCTGAAATGTAAGGGGATAGATTTGATTATTTGTTATATGGTTAGGATATGGATGTTTGAAAATTTCTAGGGTTTGGTTGGAAGGAGTATTAGGATTTTCTAACTAAAGATCCCCATAATTGATGAGCCATATGTACGAGGTATTTGAAAGTATTGGATTTTCAATATCATGGCCATGGACTCGATGATGCTTGCAATAGTGGTCATTATGATACCATGTGGGTTTGGGATGTGAATCATTAATGGGTCGGATAGGAGGAAGTTGAAAAGATTTGTAGCCATAATATTGTCAAAGATAGAACTGTAGGATTATTTGAGGGGAGTATAGTTAAGAGTTGGTCTAGGAGCCCTTTGTAGAGGCTCATCATGAGAAGTAGATATAGAAAAGGATTTGACTATGATGGCATTGGATGTGTTTTTAGATTTTTCATTATGGATAGATGACTTGGTGAAATTTGTTTCAGGATTATTAGATTGAATCTTGACATGGACTTACTCAAGGGTAAAAAGTTATAGTTTATGAGACATGGTGAATGCCTCTTCAAAGGTTTAAAAATATTAGATTTGAAGAGTTGATGAGATATTATTTGCATAGGATCAAGAGAATAATTCAATATTTTTGGTTTGGGAAGTGAAAAGGATAATTTATTGATGATGCCACACCATCTAGCAATAAAATCTGTGATGGATTCATCATCAAATTTCTTAATGGCATAGAGGTTGGTAATGGTGGTTTTACATACAATATTAATGGATAATTGTTATAAGAACAATTGTGTAAGTTAGGTGAATGAAAAGAAGGAATGATGGGGAATGCTATTATAATAGTCCAAAGCACATCCAAAAAATGACATGGGAAAAGTACGAAGCATGAGATCTTGGTAAGTCGAGTGATAAGATAACATGCATTCCTAAAGGCACGAAGTATATATTGAGGGTCCTCCTTACTATCAAATTTAGAAAACTTGGGGAGTTACTAGTTTAGAGGATAAGGATTGAGGGAACTAATGAATTGATAGGTTCATTCCATATTTTTCATAGGTAAACAAGATTTTAGGACCCAAAGTAGTGGCTTCTAGACTTGCCATTATACTTAGAAAATCTTACATGGGGTCATTGAAAGTATGAGGATGATGGATTGATTGGTGGGGTTACAGATTTTAGGAAGTGTATGGGTTGGGTTTTGGATTAGATTCATATTATTGGGGAATTTTAGGAGTGTGTAGATATGCATGATAAGGAGGAAGATAATGGAAAGCTTATGATTGGATAGTTTCATATATGGAGTGTTGTTGAGATATGTGAATGTAATTAGATGGATAGGTTTATGATTTTTGTTGAGATATGGGGATATTGAATAGATCTTGCATATGATGAGTTGGGATGTGCATGTAATATGGTTTATTTGTTTAGATATGTTGATTAGGGATCAATTGTTTGGAAGATGCCTCGTAGTGGCGTTGATGGGTTTGAGTAAACTCTAAGGGATGGGGTTGTAAGATGATGAAATTAGCATCAACTTGGGATGTAGAGATGGGAATTAAGCTTGGAAGATGCTACTTAGGTTGTAGAATAGGTAAATGGGATTCTTGACAGATTAAATAAGGGCACTAATGACCACTGATAGCTGAGGAAGTGATGGGGATAGAGGATGTAGGAGTGGGGTTTATGCGAGGTAAGTTGGGTGGAATAGGGACCACTAATTGCATGGATTGATGAGATTGAGAGATGATGGTGGAATATTTGTGAGGAACATGTTTAATTTATGCCATTTCTAATTCGTTCATGTCACTCGGAAAGAAAACAAGTCAAGAGCTAAGGACTTGGGTAGATTTGGGTTATGAGTGATAGGCGTAAATTTTTTGAAGAGTTGGTCCATCAATTGGGATATTGGTGGATTTATGAATGAGATAGTCATGAAGGGAAATGGAATTGGTGTCAAGAAGTTTTTGAAACTCCTCACATCCATGAGGGATGGTGGGAGGTATAAAATCTCCAAAGGATGTGGAATATGGGGGTGTAGATAGCCTAGAAGGAATGAAATATTGATAGAGAAGAGGGTTGTTTTCAAGATGGGATTTATTTTGGGTGACATAGGTATCATGAGAAGGGACTGTAGAAACAAGAAGTTGGGAAATAAAATTTGCGATGATCATGGGTGTAAAGGAAATAATGGAAAGTGTTGAATCTTGTTGGGAAATATTGTTGGAACTAGGAATGTTGTTAGATGAAGATAGGTTCTTGAGAATGAGTTATGATGGGCATGAAATAACAAATAAGAACTTATGCTGATTTTTATTATGATAAAAATCAAGAAACAAAGTGTTAATTATCTTGTTTATTACAAAAGTGTGAAAAAGAAAAGAAATGGGCTCAAAGGGAACCTAGGAAATGGACAAGCTAAGGATGGTTTTAGGTTTGTTTGGATGATGTCCTCGATATACCAAAAGGTACGTGAGGCTCAAATTTTTATGACTACCAAGTACAAAGCCTTTTACTAGGGGTTATCCTTACACTCCATGCACTAGAGTGATAAGGGTGTCGGGTGCTTAGACAATATCTTGATAGTCAAAAAAATTCTAACACAGTTAGAACACCACAAGGAATTTCCTATTGGGTGATGAAATCCTAATATTTCCACATGGTATAATATGTTTCAGATGTGGAAATTGATTTATGAGTTTTTGATATGTGTGGAAGAATCCTGAATGCAATGAATTACCTCTTAATTAGACTAGGATATAAGGAAAATGTGAAGGTGTTCCTTTTAAATCCCAAAATGAAATGTTATATTCAATGAAATCATATAGATAAATAAGGGAGAGAGATGCAAAATATTAGATAGGGGCAAAATCAGGAATACCTCGATAATTTTATCTTCCTTTTATTTTTATTTGAAGAATATGTGTTTTTGATCCAAGAAAGTAATCCATCACGCACAAAAGTAAATGAAATCCTACCTAGGAATTTAATGGAAAGAGAGAAAGAAATAGAAAAATGGAAATTAAGTAATGATATAAATATTTAAAGAGAAAGGTTGGGTCCCACTAGGTGTGACAGAATGTTGAATGAAAAAACTCGCTCATGTTTCAAGTTAATGGAATGGAATATAAGAAAATAGGAAACTCCAAATGATGTGAGGGTTTAAGGATGCCTCAATATAAGATGAAAAAGATATGGGTGCTAAGGATCCTCCTCATGGTGAGCTTAATGGCATGCACAACAAAGAGAAAATAAACATGAAAATGATTACTAGATAGGATGGCTAGTTTCCTAACAACGCGAGTCTTGATTAGTGATAACTTCCTAGGGATGGATGTCAACCTACTTTGATAAAATATTAGATAAAGCGATAATGGATTAATGATAAGATGTAATAAATAACTGAACTGAAATATAAACCTATGATGTGATAAATAAGATAAGATATATATCTAATAGCGGTAAGTACCAATAAAACAAACCGAACCTAATCAAGTCAAGGGTGACCTAAGGCGTAGTAAGTACGATTGATGGTGATGAAGTAGGGTGATTTAAAAATATAGGTAGAATAGAATTATCTAAAGAAGACTCTAAATAAAATGTTGAGATGATGATCCGGTGATGGGATAATGAAGAGGGTCTAGTTCGATGAGAATAGAAAGGATCCAAAAAATTGATAGATATGATAAGAAATTGATGATTGCAGAGTGATTATATGGTGATTTAGATGAATTGATAGTGACTGGTACAAAAAAGTAGGATCGGGGCTCCTAGACATGTAGATCGGAGGAGCCAAGATGTCTAAACCATTAAAGAAGTAGAAAGATAGATTTCATGTGATGGTAAATATATAGAAAATGGTGGATGCGAGGCAAGGTCAACAAGGTGGCTGGATTGTTGATGATTTTCAATAATGAAAATGAGATATGAAGCAACGACTATGCATAATAACAAAATTTGAGAATATGAGGCACTATGGAGGATGGAGAGAATGTAGCTAAAAGGATGGAACAAAGAGAATAAATAAAATGTGGATTGGTTTGATAGCATTGAATAAATTTTATGGTGAGCGATAAGGGATGTAGGTTTTTATGATGCAAAATGGATGGGAATATGAACTATGAGGAATGATTAATGAAGGTTGATGTAAGGGGAGAGCTCCAAGATAACAAGAAAACCTACAAGATCTAATGCAAAAGGGGGATGGGGTTATGATGAGGGCTCCAAAAAAGGAAATGAAATGTAAATCTCCAAGATGGCATGTAATATATTTATAATGGCTCCAATTGAATGGTTGCACCTCCAAATAAGAGGAAAAAAAACAAAACTCGTAAGAAGGCTCAAAATCATCAAAATTTCATCCGAGGAGTGGGGTATGAACATACTTATAGGGTTGAAGATGGCCACATGGGTCACTTTGGAGACTATGGAAGACCATTGATTTGGGTGGTGGAGATTTTATCAACTTGATGCAAAGGGCTATAAATGGATTCTGTTAGTGTTTCGAGTGATTAAGGCGGGTTAGGGTTGCTTTGGGCGGATAAAAGGTAGGTGGGGGATACAAATACATTAAATAAGGGTAGATGGAAACCTAGGGATAATAAAATATATTTTTAGGGAAGAGATTAAGATAATGGATGGTTTTATGGCTAATTAAGTGTGATAAAGGGTAGATTAGGGAAGATAAAATAAATTATGGGAAAAAGATGTAAAAATGGGAAATTAGGGGAATAAATGTGATTTAGGAGGGAGTCATGAATTCTAATAGGAAGAGAGGTAGGTATGTTTGAGTTGATGACAAAGGGGGAAAAAGTGGGATGGGGGATAAATGTACAAAAAAATGGTGTCTATAGACTCTACAAACCTTGTTATATGAAAATACCGAGCTGACTCCTAAGTAGATTGAGACCTTCAAGAACCAAATAAAAGCATATTAACATCATGACTCCAATCCTAAAGTTTCACACTTAAAACAAATCAATATCCTCCTTAATACCATGCTTCATATAGATGATAATTGTATCTAAGAGTCCAAGTAGAGACATCCCACAACATGAGTATAGAACAACAAAGCGAAGAGGTTCCATGACCTATTTAACACCTATGAACCTTCTTTTTTACTTCAACATCTACTATGGGTGGAATTATATGATTTACTCTTGGTTCATATAGCCTCCCTTTCATCTTCTTCTACACTCTAGGATCCTGAAACCTCTTGGTTTTCCTTGAAGGACCATAAAAATCATTTCTAGAAACATGTCCAACATTACTACGGTTAGAACATACAAATCACTCTTACCTCTAGGAAATTCAACTCTCTAATTTTTACTAGATGATTCATAAAGGTAGTACCTAGCAGTGTGACTTTTCTCATGAAAATTATAGCAAGTAATTTTCCTTGAATTATCATCTCTATTATATCTCCATGGATGATCATATTTGACTATCCATCTACACTCTTTTCTCTATGCCAAAAACCATTGCAAGAATAACACTAGCCATTGAAATGTTTCTCAAACCTAGCTGCATTGGGCTATCATACAGAATTTTTCTTGATATTTACTTTCAATTTTATCTCTTTATGGTCTTCTTTAGAACTTGGAACTTTAATATTCTTGTTGATAAATGTCTTATTTCATCACTTATTTTCCCTTAATTTCTTCCTTGAACCCTAGACCTATCCCATGTCTTGCATAAATTTGAATTTCCAAGATATCATCAAGATCCTTGGAGATCTTCTCAAACTTATAGAATGACTTGGCCTTGTTAGCTAATGCATACACCTATGACCTTATAAATATCACTTATTTTTAATGTTAAAGAATTCTTCCTCCTTATATTGTAGGATTGTAGTCATAGAACTCATTTGTATCTCTAACTATTTGATTGTCTCATCAAGCTTACTAGTTTCAGACCAATGCTTCTCCTCAAGATCATGAATATTTCCTTCATATTCTTTGAATTTTGCTCTCAACTTCTTTTTGTTCTTCTCAACATGCTTTAACTTTGTTTGAACACACATTAACTCAGTTTCTAGGTCATATTCTTCTTCTTCATAATGCATGCATGAATAACCAAACAAAATAGAGTGTTCACTCTTAGAGATATTAGCATCCTTGGTCATACATAATACTTCATCACCTATATCACCATGTTGAAATTCAAAATCGAGTCGAAACACCATCATTGCTACTTACCTCAGATGAGAAATAATCTTCTTTAGAGTAGAAAATTTTCTTGGACTTCTTCTTGTTCTCAAACCTCTTGAACTTCTTCTTTCTCTTATCAAACTTATGAGTCATATTTTCATGGTATTCATTATGCTATTCATCATCTTCATCCTTCACTTATGAGGGAACTTATTGGAAAAATGACCTATTTCACCATAGTTAAAACATTTAAAAGGAAATTTACCCTTGTACTTATCTCGAACTAGGTTTCAAGCTTACGGTAAACATTGCAATAAATTCATCATCATTAATATCAAGAGCATTATCATCATCATCAATATTCTTACCCTTTTACTTCTTCTCGGTGTTTAAAGCAACCTCCTTCTTGATATGTTTTGATTCAATGGTTCTCATCTCACATGATGTCAAAATGCCATGGAGATATTCCATAAAAATCACACTCAAATCCTTAGATTCCTCAATGGAGACACTTTAGGATTAAACTTTGGAGTGAGAGATCTCGACACATTTTACACCACTTCTTCTTCTTTCACATCTTAACCTAAATCTTTGATGATGTTAACAACTTGATTAAACTTTATTACATAAGAAGTAATAGATTGTTCTTCCTTCATCTTTAGGCTTTGAAAGCTGATTCTTGTATGTCTTGATATTTTTATCTTTACTTTGGAATATCCTTCACAGATGACCTTAATTTTTCCCATATTTCCTTATTTGATGTACAATGAATAAGCTTGATAGGTTATGATTATTCTAGTCCACAAACCATAACATTAATTTCTTTGGAGTTTTTATTATATCCTTCTTATCTATAACATTGGTTAGAGGAGTCTAAGGAATTTTATACCCATATATCACAGACTACCAAATTTCACATCCTAAGGACATGATGTTAGTCCTCATCTTGATGCTCGAGAAATATATAGTTTGACCCATAAAACAAGGGAGATTTTCTAGTGGAAGTTTCAATATCTTGACTCGTAATTTTAGTTCTTTAAAGGATATCCTTCAAGTGGTTAAAATTTCTTCAAAATTACCTTTTCGACACTAATTATTGGAATCATAATGGTGATAGGGGGTGAATCATTCCTTTAAATAATTTACTTAGTTTTCTTAAGTTACATGCACCATTAAAAGCATAAAAACAACATAGATTAACTAATGAGAGTATATTAAACATAAAAAACCATTCAAATTAAAAAAATAGTACACAAGAAAACTAGATATAAAGTTTGAAACCCTCAAGGGAATAAAAATTATTGAAACTTCTGAATATATTACTTGAATTCAAAATACTTGTGTAAATATTACACATCACGCAAGATTTCTTTAGCAAGACATGAATCCCACCAAGATAAAATACACCTATTTAGTAAGGAACCAACCATACAAGGAGGATAAAACCCACTAAGATGACCAAGCACCAAATAAGCCACCTGAAATTGAATATCACCTATGTATTGTTTCTCAAAAACTTATTGTGATCATAAGATTAGCTCTTATACCTAAAAAC
Organism: Taxus wallichiana var. yunnanensis; assembly: GCA_018340775.1. Lineage (NCBI taxonomy): Eukaryota > Viridiplantae > Streptophyta > Pinopsida > Cupressales > Taxaceae > Taxus > Taxus wallichiana. The sequence goes on along the minus strand of CM031244.1, from coordinate 203,014,439 downwards.
CCTCTCAAAAACATATCTCTTATTCTTCACTCAATCTTGCACCTTTATTTGTTGATTAGGTCTAATGGCCTTGAAGAACTTATAATATTTCCTTCTCACCTTCTCATTATTCTTCTTAACTCTTCCTTAAAATATTTTAACACTCTCTTTCACTTCCTATAGCTCATTCACAACTCTTTGCTTTACTCTATTCATAATGAGGAAACATAATATGCCTTATATAAATGAATCATGCTTACACAACCACATGGGTCAGAAAATACCAATAAGGTTGGTAATTATAAATTTAAATCACATCTACCATCTCATATAAATCACATAAATAGACCTTATCGGTTGTCTTTGGTCCCATAATCAAAAACTAGTACACAAGGCCTAAAATATAGTCTCCATCTCCTTTGAATTATTATTAGACACTAATGGCACAAGGAATCTATGTCATGACTCCAAAATCTCCACACATTTCATATACACCCTCTCAATTTATTCTACAAGCTCAATAACATTTTCACCATCCATCAATACCATGTCACCATCAAATCGGATTGTGTCCTAATCATTCTCAAAGCACCTCCAATAGACCAATCTTCTAAGATCAAGACCAATATTTAACATATCTCCTCAAACATGGAATGTAACCACTCAATAAAAATAAACTAACTAAAGGAACATCAAAAACCATGTTATACCTCACGACCCATTTCATATAGTCATCAAATCATCTTTTTCTTCTAGAATACCTATACTACCTAGAAACCAGTCTTAGAAATAAGATATTCTCACACCTATAATGACACTTTAAAAACCTCTCAATGAATTTAATAGGATCGTATTTAAACCCTCATAAATCTCAACTATATTATCATGAATTAATAAAATATATTTTCCTTTCGGACAATTGCACCATAGAACCTTCACTTTGTTCTTACACCTTGTCAAGTAGGTCAACTTAAGACCTCATACTTTCCAATCAAAATAACTTTTAGGGGTCATAAAAATAATGTAACATGTCACATTGGATATCTAAAACACCCATAGGAATTATAAAACTTTTATGAGGAAAAAATTCCCAAGAACTACATTTCATCACATTTGTCCAAAAATGCCAATTGGGCCTAAAAACTAGTCTTCACTTTTAGACATGTGTAGACCATTAAATGGATATTAAATGGTATTATATAATCTCAAAAATATATCATAGATTATATTATTATTAGAACACCAATTTAGACAATAGGCAAAATGGAAAACACGAGAGAAAATCGGGCTTTCTTGAAAACATGCAATTCGAGTTGGTTCAACATACGGTCAAGACGTCATATCACCACCATAAAAAATATGGAGGAGTCCTTTCCATATTAAAATCATCACGTTTTATGATCCAATTATTTTTTTATCACATACCAACAATGTTTCCTTCATCTCTCTTGAACTATGGGTTTGTTTGGGTTTTTGACTATCTTAGCTTCTTAGTGATTGTTCATAAAGCACCAGACATCATTTAATCTCATTCCAAATGAAAAACATTATTAGATTCATGCCCCATCATACTTGAAAGGATTAGGTCCCCATTAAAACATTGCATGTGCCAACCAACATAAAATATCTCATATCAAGATAGAAAACACACCTTCTTTAGATTGGTAGAGCTTAAAACATCATATCATGAAAAATTCTCAAGATACAACCCTAAAAAATTTCCCATAGCTTTAGGAAAACCTATTTCAATTTCCCTAATTATGATATAATAATGCTTGGATCTACACCATCTCAACAAATCTCACTTTCCTAGCTAGGTCATGGAATTAGGTCCGGATTATACCTAGAAAAAGTAGGTTATCATTATACCTATGATTCAAAGCCCTTAAAAAGGCCCGATAATATTTGAGACAACATGTATCACTCCTTTCCATGCCCTCATGACACCACATACCTCTTTAACTAACCATCATACTCTATTAGGCCACCAAGTACCTAGACTATGTCTAGATTTAGACCTAGAAATCATTCTCAAATGATGCATTCACCTTCGAGACATGTATGAGTGTTTCATCACTCTGTCAACATGCTATCAATGCTTCAAAATCCTTAATGAAACTATATCCTTCATGTGCTAACACCCATGCTGACTAGAACTACTATCTAAGTCTATTTGGCCAAGAAACTCTCACCATTTTCACTTTATAATCATGTCACTACTTATCTTCTTATGTCATCATCAATACAAAATTCCTCTTACACTTCTTGTCATAATTTTTAATTTAATGTACTTATACACCTTCTACATCAATGAAAACATGAGAAAACACATGTTAAAAATTTTCCCTCCTTAAATGACCACCTATTCCCTCTAGTAATACTAGCCATGAATTTCCTTTGTTCCTCAAATGTAAAAACACACAACTTCATATTCCTTAATTTAACATTTTTTTCCATCCACTAAAAAATAATTTAGTATCACCCACTAATATGGAATATCCCTGATCCTATTCCTTACGAAAGTACATGTTGAGATCTCTCCATCACCTATTGGAACACACAAAATGGATACTATGTACTCCAAATACGATCCATGCAAGAATAGGTTGTTAACATGAAGAATCCAAGATAAAGGTGATGCGGTGGTGAACATGTTGGTGAAAGAAAAAAATTATTTATTTTGATGTCAAATGGAGGTGATGCAAAAATACAGTCATGTTTTCATCATTGGTCTTTGTCGTATGTGTGTAAATAGAGGAATGTACCATCTCAAGGTGACACATTTATCATCACCCATTAAAATCACCAACCAACTCGGTGATAGCCTAGGGACTAGCTTGGTGATTAGCTCAACAACCATCTTAGGAACCAACTCGGTGATAGATCATCGAGTAATTTGAGTGAGTCACAAGTGGTTGGGTGGATAAGGCGAGTCAAGTGAAAATTCAGGCTATGTGCTTAGTGACCAAGTCAATGGCATGGTGGAAGGACAAATGACAAGGTAAAGAGGTGTTGAGCTATGAGGATGGTTTCTTGAGCGATTCGAGGACATGTGTGGATGGGAGATATGTCAAGCACGAGATACATGCGAGGTAAAAATGTTGTCATAGATATCGGTGCGTAAAGTGAAGCTGAATAGTGCATGGAAAGATCAAAGCAGGTAGTGGAGACTAAAATGACCAGAAATGAATTTGATATCTCAACCTCCCTCTTACAACACGCACACCCTAATTGACTCACCTAACTCGGCGGGTGAGATAATATTCATCAATAAGGCCTATGTATAAGATTTTTAGGGTTGGGGTTTATATATAAACCCCCTCCTTATTGAAAACACTTTGCTCAAGACATTTCTCCAGCTTAGAGTGAAGAGTGACGGAGTGTTAGAGGATCCTTAGGGAATTTATGTTAAGGCATTAAAGACCTATATTTTGGCATGATGACTTTATGAGTTAATTATCATTTAACTCAATCATTTATAAAATCCTATTTACACTTTCTTCTCGTTCGGTTCCTAGATTTTGATTATGGAGCTAAAGGGATTTATAAAGAACTAGAGAAGTATTACTGAGCTTTTATTCTTTATGTTGGGCATTGTTCATCCAATTTTGTGTTTCTTGGAGGCCATGAAGGAGAATCTTATTATTGAGCTCATGGATGACACTAGATCCGACTTAGCTTTGTGTAGAGATTAGAGGTCATTGAAAATATGGGGAATTCTATAGGAGGTATAAAGCCAAAAAGTGATGTCGAACATTGAGTATATTTCTAAGCCCAGTCTATGTTTTGTCGGATGGATTGGCACCGAGTTTGGGTTAGACCACACCATTCATTATAATATTGTAATTTTATTTTTACTTTCATTCAAAACTTTATAATGAATCGGTTCACTATTTAGAAAACCTAGAGATGTATGTAATTACCGAACTTCGTTATTAACTAGGTGCATTGTGCATTATTTCTTGATTGATTTCATTTTATGAGTTTTAAATTGGCATTAAAATTAAATATCCTATAAGCATATGTTAGTCAATTGTTTTTACCAGTTTATGAATTAAGTTAGTATCATAGCGAGGATTTTCTCTGAAAAATTGCTATCTTTAAAGCAAGTTTTGTATCAAATCTAGTTTTCTCCTATAATAAATTTGTGTTGCGGTGAAATGGACTTCTACCAGTTCATCGGTGGTCCATTATACTCACCATAGTGGGCACTATATTACACATATTAATACTTCATTGATGAGATCGAGGCATTGATACGGAGCATGGAAATCCTACAACCTAAATTACAAGAAGAATTTATTCAACAAGGTACTTGAGAAGAATGGTGTGATCCTTTGGTATATGCACATTACTTTATGACTGTGCATGATATGGAATAATGTTAGTATTTGTTACAATGACCACCAAGGTGGTTTCAATATAGAATGGTGGAACATAGAAAGGCCTAAAAAAATACTAGTAATAGCCAACCTACTATAGCTACATCTTGGCATACACTCCGCAGAATAGATAAGGATTCCCAATTGAGGAAACATCTACAACTCGTGGAATCAAATAAGTAAGAGATGAAAGATAGGTTTGAATATCAGGGAGGATTCCTTGGAGGTGTAACTACAGAATTACAATGTGAAATTCAAGATAAGGAGAGATCCTAGAAAATTTGTAGGATAATAAAGATGTGGTGAAGAAATATACACCCACTAATAAAAAATTTTAAGTGATTCATTAAAATTTCCTTCCCATGAAGATGTAAATCCTAATTTTTGTGATTTTGAAAAGAAAACTAGAGGCATTTGATTAAAACTAATTTTTAAAATGGGATATGAAGTAAAATTCCTTAGTATAAATAACCATATCTAGGTGGAGGAAAGACCTCAATATGTAGGTATAGGTTAGAACAATGGAAAAATTAGGTAGGATAAAGCTCTAAGATAACTGAGAAGCATGACAAGCATTAATCATAGATCCCATAACACTAGTCCTCCTAAAATAAAATGTAGTAGGAATTGAACGAGACTCCAAATAATTGTGAGAGAAAAGGAAAGCTGAAATTTCTAATGGAAATATCATCTAGTGTGAAGAATAATACTACCAAGGAATGAAGGAACTCTCCAGAAGGTGACACAAGAAAAGAAGGATTATTTTCTATCTGTAAGTATTACAAAGTTGACATACCTAAGAGTTATAATCGTGTCTTATTTTATTACAAGAAGGAACCTATAATAATCACAGAGCTATTGTGGACATATCCATGTGCTTATAGTGGATCCAATAGTCATTGGGTAATTTGGTATGGAAAACAGAGGAAACATGCTAAGAGGGTTATGGTGATGAAGAAATGGAAGATTTTCCCTCATCTTAAAGAAAAGACACAGGACTAGAGCCATGAAGTAAGGAAATAATTTGTGACAAGTTTAACGTGCTTAGTGTTTCTCTTTCAAAAATTGGTAATTAAAGCTCTATTATGAAGTCTGGTAAAAAACCACATAAAGATTCTGTATCCCAATTTGGTAATATTGGTATAACAAGGAAGTGTTCTCATGTGCCACAGTCCTAAGATCAAACAATATGGTGATTTTTCGATTGAAGGAGTAGAAATTTTTGAGACCATTGAGTCAATTGCAGATATCTTTGAGGCAGCACAAAGTTCTGAATCCATAGAGGAAGAAAATAATACTTTTGTGGAAAAAAATCCTCCTTAGTGGGGATGTGTGATATGGAGGTCACCATTGGGCTTGAGAGGTTCCCAAAATCTCCTAAATTTTTTCATTATGAAAGTAAAGTTTGAGATATTTTTGTCTCCTATTGTAATGTGCAAAATGGATACCGTACACTCCGAGATATTGTTCGCACAAGAATAGGGTATTTATAGGATGAATCCAAGATATAAGTGATGTATTGATTGTAAATTTTGGTGAAAGAAACAAATGGGTCATCGTGACAAAAAAAATTGGCTTAGAGAAAAATATGAATCATTCTTTCATCACTTGTCTTCATCATACATGTGAAAAGAGGATTGTGCCCTCTTAAGGTGACACATGGCCTTTCAACCATTCAGCTCACAAAACACCTCGGTGATAGCTTAGTGATTAACTCAATAACCAACTTGGTGAGTAGATCATGTGAGCTAGGAAAAACTAAGTGGATAAGGAAAATCAAGCAAGTCAAGCGGTGAAATAGGTTTTGTGTTTGGAGACCGAGTTGACAACATGGTGAAAGGTAGAATGACATGGTATTGGATGTGGTGAGCTATAAGGAGGGAAAAATGAATGGGTTAATGATGTGGCGTAGAAGGGATACATTTCAAGCACGAGACATAGGCAAGTGAATATTTCGGGATAGAGCTAGGTGGGTAAGGAAAACTAAACAGGTGTGGCAAGCTCATAACAGGTGGTGGAGACAAAAAAAAAGCCAATGAGGGATTCAATCCCTCAACCCCCCACAACTCGTGCACCCTTAAAAACTCACCCAACTCGGTGGGTGAGATAATATTTGGTCTATATGGCCTATGTATAAGATTATCGGGGTTGGGGCTAACATATCAACTCCCCTCCTTATTCAAAACACACTAATTAATACATTTCTCAAGATTAAAGTGAAGATAAAGGGAGTGTTAGGGGAGCCTTATGGAATTTATACTAAGGAATTAAAGACCTATTTTTAGGCATGATGATTTTATGAGTCAATTATTATTTAATGCAATCATTTGTAGATGGATGTTTACACTTTATCCTTCTTGTGCGGATCCGAAGTTTGACTTTGGAGCCAAAGGTAGTTATAAAGAACTCGAAAATAATTACAATGATCTAATTCTCCACACTAGGCATTATTCATCGAAGTTTGTGTTTCTTGGAGGCCACAGAGACAAGAATATTATTATTAACCTAATGGAGAAAAATTATCGATATAGCTCTTTGTAGATGTTAAAGACCGTACAACATAGGGAATTCAACAAAAGGGTGATATAATCAACTAACACTATTTGAATTAGCTCTATGTAGAGGTTGTAGGTTGTGTAACACAGGGAAGTCTATAAGACATGTAAAGATGGAAAGAAATGTCACAATATTGAGAATCTTTCCAAGACCATTATGGGTTCTATCAAAATGATTGGCACCAAAGTTTGATTTAGACCAGAACATTCATTATAGTATTGTATGTTTATGTGTACTTGTAGTCCAAACTTTATAGTGAATTGGTTCGGTGTTTAGTGAACTCGAAGACATAGGAAATTTATAAACATTGTTATAAAAAATATGCATTGTACATTATTTGTTACATTACATTTCCATGGTATTATTTCATTTTGAGTTTTGAATTAGCATTAAAATTGAATAGCCTATAAGTATTCATTGGTAAAAAAATTCAACTAGTTTATTGGAGACAAAAAAAGCCGATGAGGGATTCAATCCCTCAACCCCCCCTCCCTCATAACTCGTGCCCTAAAAACTCACCCAACTCGGTGGGTGAGATAATATTTGGTCTATATGGCCTATGTATAAAATTATCGGGGTTGGGGCTAACATATCAACTCCCCTCCTTATTCAAAAACACTAATTAATACATTTCTCAAGATTAAAGTGAAGATAAAGGGAGTGTTAGGGGAGCCTTATGGAATTTATACTAAGGAATTAAAGACCTATTTTTAAGCATGATGATTTTATGAGTCAATTATTATTTAATGCAATCATTTGTAGATGGATGTTTACACCTTATCCTTCTTGTGCGGATCACGAAGTTTGACTTTGGAGCCAAAGGTAGTTATAAAGAACTCGAAAATAATTACAATGATCTAATTCTCCACACTAGGCATTATTCATCGAAGTTTGTGTTTCTTGGAGGCCCACTGAGACTAGAATATTATTATTAACTTAATGGAGAAAAATTATCGATATAGCTCTTTATAGATGTTAAAGACTGTACAACATAGGGGAATTCAACAAAAGGGCTATATAATCAACTAACACTATTTGACTTAGCTCTATGTAGAGGTTGTAGGTTGTGTAACACGGGAAGTCTATAAGACATGTAAAGATGGAAACAAATGTCACAATATTGAGAATCTTTCGAGACCATTATGGGTTCTATCAAAATGATTGGCACCAAAGTTTGATTTAGACTAGAACATTCATTATAGTATTGTATGTTTATGTGTACTTGTAGTCCAAACTTTATAGTGAATTGGTTCGAGTGTTTAGTGAACTCGAAGACATAGGAAATTTATAAACATTGTTATAAAAATATGCATTGTAAATTATTTGTTACATTACATTTCCATGGTATTATTTCATTTTGAGTTTTGAATTAGCATTAAAATTGAATAGCCTATAAGTATTCGTTGGTAAAAAAATTCAACTAGTTTATGAATTACCCACTGAGACATACATACATGCTTATATACAATCTTAAAAAAATTAATTTAAGTTGAACATTTACTCGAAAGAGTGATTCACAACACAATAACTAAAGAAATAAAAGAGATAAAAGGAAGGATCTTTTCCATTTTATATAGCTTACAATTTATATTTCACACTTTGAAACAAAATTTAGTTTCTTATTTAATCTTTTGATTCGTAGGATAATTAAAGTACATAATGAGGCATAAAACTATCCTTTTTGAATTAAAATATTTATTTCTCATTAGAAACTTTCCCTCATGGAAACACCTCACGTTTCATTTTGTTTAAGTAAACCAAGGTTTCATTAATAATATTTAAAGAGGAAGCATTTTCAATTACACATTACAATTGGCTCCCAAAACATTTTTTAACTAGTAGGATGCATTTTTACATAAGGTTCATAAAGAGTTATTCATCTCTAAATTTAGGCTACAATTTACAAAAACAAATTTAGTGACACTTAATTTATTTTATTTTAAGTGAAGGAAACATGAAATGTTAATTCTTGAACAGCATAGATTCTAATGGAGGGTCGTAATGATTTGACACTTTCCACAAGGTCACACAAGGTAAGAAATGGAATCATATCTTGTGACCTAGACTAAGCTAGGATGGATGTTACATTGAGTGGAGTTTGAATCCCATCTTACAGGATAAAACTATCTACTAAAAGGGAAATAAAAAAATCACCATTCTCATGTGATAAAGGATCTAGATATCTTAGAAGATTCCAATAATGATGAAAAGTAAGGTGATAGAGATAAGAAACTATTATTTTTCTAATAAGTAGTTTACTTCATTTATTACACGAAATTTATTTTCCATAATAGAATAACCACATAGCAAGGATAACTAAGACTAAAGGTTCACAATACACATTGAATTGGACTAAGTCTAACAAAAAATTGAAGAGTGACAATGCCCAAACAATCGAATGTCATTTTAATATTAATTAATGGTCACATACGTGTGACCCACTTCATAGAAGTTTTCAAAAAATTGAGATGTGATATACACATGTGTTATATAGATTAAGTAGAGAATTGTTTTTGTTAGGCAGTAGGTTTCACCTTTATCATATGCTTTCACCGCATCAAGTTATCATATATATAATTCAAGAGTATAATACTTCAAGAAAATTTTAGAACTTGGATTGTATCCATCAATACCGAAGGGAAATAATTTCAAGTTGAGATTTAATGAGCTAGTTAAATTACATTATAGGTAAGTGTTTTATCACCTAGCACATATCTATCTGAGGATCTCCACTATTTAATAAATAAAATTACAAATTACTATACAAATAACTAAATTAACTAGATATGACACACTCTTGCAAATGCATGATATCAACAATTCATTTTCTTAACAAGAATACTAAGGGTATGAATATTCAATTTATAACAATAATAATACAGTAATAATCATCCATAGTTTAAGAAAGGCCATTTAATTTACATCTTGATTACAATTTCTATAGTAATATTTATAATTTCCTTTTGAAATGAAATTGTAAATTTAACAAATAAGGAAAACTAATTGAAATTAAAATATCTTGGGTAATATCACTCATTTTATTTTTTCCACAACACTTTCCACTTACTGATAACATGGTTCAATATAAAGCCCGACACGGATCCCACTTACGTATCTAGAAATCAAAATCACATGATTACATTTACAATATCAGAAAGAGGAAAGGGATGAAGATATAACAATAGACATTTTAACACTATTTCATACTCTATTCAAATTTTATAGTTTGAGAGAGAGAAAGGAGTTTTCAATTTCTTCACACAAGCTTTCATTTTCATTGCAATTAAATAAGGTTTAAGAGAGGAGAATGCCATTTTTAACATAATCATAATTTCCATTTACTATTTTGTTAGAGGTATTCATATTGGTTGTTTCTAGTAAATAAACTTATTCCAAACATCATTTTAATCAAATCCTACAAGGTTGTTGGTGGTGCAAATTAACTTGCAATAATTAATATGTTGTTCACTAATTCACAGTCATTTAATCATCAAACCAAGGGACGTAAACTTTCAATAATGTCAGTGTTATATGCATAGTTATAAATAATTTAGGAGGTATGGAAATAAATTTTTGTCACTACAATACTTAAAATAACAATGCTTGAAAGTACAATGCTTGAAATAAAACTTAGAACTAAAAGAAAATGGCTTCTAAACATTATGTCTAAAACAAAGCTTATAAATTTAGAATGCAGATAAGGAGATAAATTGTTTCCTAGTCTAATCATGTAATGAAATAGAGAAGTAAAAACTATGGAAGGGTTTAGCATACCATAAGTGGTCCCTGATTTGGGTGTTAATCCCTCCTAAGGCTTACAAATAAAAGCTACTAAACAAAAATCATATTATTTATTGAATTGGCATGAATATTACATCTAGGAACAAAATAACTTTTTTATTTGTGTATCTTATATTCTCCATATTAATATATATTTCCATAATTAACCCTTTTCACTTATAATCCTCGATTCAAAAAAAACGTGAGAAGAAGATTTCAACTAGGAGTTCAAACAAAATAAGTAAAAGATCTCTAATGGAAGAAGTAGAAGGTCTCAAAGCAGAACAATGAGAGTTTAAACACATGCAATAGAAACAATTAATAGATGTCAGAATATTAAAAACATAACTCAAGTAATCAACAACTCCTTAAATCATGTGTTAATGAGTCGATCAGTTCTTGGTGAGTTTTAATGAAAAATTAGATCCATAATTGAGTTATCTTCCAGTTTCCATTGTCTAGTTGTAACTTCCTCTCAAAAATAGATGTAAAGACATGAGTTTCATTATTCACATTATAAGATATCTTCATAATCATTTATTCTTTGTTGTAGGTGATCTCTTTTCGGTAAGAATGAGTTGTTGCGGGTAGTTCCTTAGTTGTCAGTGAGTCCCTTTGGCTGCAGATGAGTTGCTAGATAAGTCCTTTGGCTTTCTATAAGTTGTTAGATATAACAATTTTCTAGAAAATAAGAGTGGAATAATAGAAATAATCATTCAAACAACTTATTGAAATCAAGTGAATAAATGCATACTCAAAATAAAGATAATTAGTTATAACTATAGTAATAAGTGTTTATGCAAATTCGTGCTGAGTTATGATGATAGTGTTCAGTAGTATCGGGAAATACAAGGACATAGATTCAATGGATTAACAAAATTATAGATGATGAGGTGTTTATAAAGGGTATTTACATGACTCATCACACCCCCAAGCTTAATTTCTTAAATTTCCTCATTTAAGTGGTTCAATTTCCTCTTCTTGAAAAATAGCATAAATGCCTGAAGTCAAATGGGGTCTTTGTCCCTTCCTCTTATGTGAAGAAGTAACCATTGTTTATCCTTAACCTATGCATAAATCTATTCTATATCCTTTCATTTAGTAGTTTTCACCTTTCCATAGCATTATTGGAAAGTGGAAGATTGGAGGATGATAGCCAATTGGAATCTAGGCATCTACACATCCAATAGAAATGTCAATGTATGCATTCACTCTTCTTAGAGTTGGCATGATATTAGGATAAGAATGCATCTCTTTCTTTTGCATTTTAGGAGACATCTCATTCCAGTGCATCCTGCATGCTTGTACCACTTGTATTCCATGGTCCTTAATCATGTCCTTGACTTCCTCATGTGTTTCTTTCCTCATTTTCCATACTCTCCTTTTGATCACCTTGTTCTTCATATACTTTTCATACTATTCTAAAACTTCTCTAGTTTTTGTAGCTTCATCCTTGACCATCAGTGGATGTACCTTCTCAAAATACCTATATTTCTCCACTTCTCTTTCTCTATCCAATTCATTCACAAAATAAGAACAAAGGGCTTTGACTTGAACATATCTAATGTATAGGATTGGAATCTAATCCATATCATACTCAAGAGCATAGTTGTACATGTAGAGTTCACATAATAGGAGTTCTGATTCGGTATTTCTCTTCATATATTACCTTTAGAAGATCCTAACTATATTGATATCATATGGTATATTAGAATTGATGCGAGGCTAATTTTAGTTACTCTACTCCTTCAAGAAGATAACATAAACATTAGATAGAGGCATGTATTTTAATATCTCATTGGTCACCAGGATTGTATCTTCTTGTTTCTTGTTTAGCCTTTTTATTTCTCTTTCCTTGTCTTCTAGTTCTTACTTGTGCTGGAAGATGAGTTCTTCTTTCTCTCTTTCCCACTTTTCCTTTAACCTATTAACATAGGTCTCAAATTGATTTTTCAAGTAATCAATATTAGGTAGTATTGTTTGTGTGGTCATTTCCTTACAAGGTGGTTTCACAGGCTCCCTTATAACTTCTTGAATGAAAATTTGTGGTTGTAATGGGGATACATTCAATTGTTGTATACTAGCATGTGGTGTTTGTTCCATAAATGGTAGTGTCTACCCCAAAACTTGCTCAATTACATCATCTATAACTATACGAAGGTGTTCTTGTACATATTCAAATTCTACAGACATTTACCTTTGCTCAATTCCATGAACATGGTGCTCAATGACATATTCAACAATTTTTGGCATGTGTTCTTATTCACATTCTTGTTCTTGTGGTTATATGACCTAATAAATAATGTCGACATTTATTTATGTTTATTTTCCTCTATAACTTGTTTTTATTTTTCTTCCTCATCATGTTATATGTCTCCTTGAAATTTCATATCAGGAGTTACCTCCTCATTCAAAGATGGATCTTTATGCTCCTCCATGGGCTCTGTGAGGGTATTTGTGTCTAGTTTATCCTTTAACTTCTTCTTAATTTTTCTCCACATAACCCTCCATTACATATATTGTCTCCTCATCATGAGTTTCTTGGTTAGTTTCCTTTCCAATTTCCTCTCCCTTCTTCTCTTCATGACCTTCCATGGGCTCTTCAGGGTACTCTTGCTCATGAACAAGGGCATCAATATCTCCCTGTTGTGTTTCAATTTCTTTTGTAGTTTCCACATCACTATCTAGTGATATGGGATTTGTCTATTTTGGTTTATAGGTCCTTGGCCTTGTTATCTTGAGCATATGAGAGTGCATTGGTGGTGTAGGAGTAGATTTGGAAGAGTTTTGTTTACCTCTAGAGGTGGAGAATTCTAGGAGGGTTTCAACAATGAAAATTCTCTCAGGGGAGATTGGTACAGGATTTTCCTCAACATATGGAAAATTTTTAGAAGCAAGGGGTTGTTGTGGTTGGGAGGTAGATGTTGCAAGCTTGGTTGTATGATTAGATGAGATTTCAATACATTTTCTCCCATTTCTTCTACTTCCCAACAATTTAGTAATATTATTGGCCCTTACAAAATCTCCCCACCCTATCTAAGGATTATCCTTCTGTAGATTTTTCTTTATAATCAAGGTGATGAGGAAATGGTGTGAAATTGCATACCTACCCCTTTGTTCCTCCCTACTCATCCTCTTCAATATCTCATGCAATAAATTAGGTACATTCACTTGTCTATTGTTCTTGAGATGATTCAAAAATTTAAAATGAATTGTATTCAACCTAGAATACCTTCCTTACAATTAAATTACTTAAATATAAAATTTTCAACCTCATCCCATAAGGGTTTAAGGGAAGTTCTTTATGTACCTTTTCTATTCGTGATGAAAGCCTCATCATCATCGTAAATTATCTTGTAGATGCTTCGGGATAGCCTTCTCTTGGAATGGTCCTCCATGTGTATGTATGTTAGTTACTTGTACTAATATGTCATAATTTAGTCTAATTGATAAACCGTTAAATTTTTCCTCCCCATAACTAAATGTGTTGGAAAATTCTTCAACCATTGCTTCATTGAATCCCTGAAATTAGTTTATGTAATCTAGCCAACCATTATCTTGAAAATACTATAAAATTTGAGGGTGGCTAAGAAGTTGAGAATGATCTATGGGTTCATGTCATATCAAATATCCTCCCATTGTTAGCTTACATCCTACTCCAGTCTCAACATGCACTCAAACAACTTTGATTCTAAAAACTATGCATAATTGAGTTGTGTTGAGTTGTTTTATTACTTTTGAGATTTAAGACAAAAATACACCCAACAAGGTTATGGGAGTGATCATTAATTGATGTGACCATGTGAAGCATGAAAATTGAATTGATTTGACAACATGGGCTTATGTGGAGGGACACCTCATAGCATGAAAGGTGATAGTGATAAATACATGATGACTTGGAATAAATGCTAATTAATAATAATCATTCTAATTATACTTTAATAAAGTGATAGTCGAGTGCACTTATCTCAATGTTCATTTGGAATGATTATTGTGCATGCTTATTTGGATTTGCACCTTGGCTACATGCAAACTTTCTATAATGTCATGAATGTTTTTATGATGCTGCAATCATGTTCCAAAATGATATTTGTTGGTCCTTACTAAAACCAGATAACTCTTGGAGAGGGAATGCTAATATGTTGGGGTGTCATTTTTCTCTTTTCCATCCTTTACACATGTATATATCCTTAATATTTCTTCATGTAATCATGATTTGAGTCAAACACAAGAAACAATAAGGGTTTATTGCATGTTGTTGCAAGTGGAACCTTCATTCATTGCATTCTCTCCTTGTGATGGAGATCATACACTCTTACAATCACCTTACATCAAACCCTGCAAAAAAAAAACTCTAAGAAATAAAATGTGTTAGCAGAGTGTTGTTGATCACCAAAAGGGCTTATCACAACAATTTTATTTGTCCTTGGAATAGTCAGCAAGATGAATATACCAAGGCCACTTGAAATCTCTCAATCCTCTAGAATCTTAGAAGATGAGATAGTAGGATCAACTTCGATCTTAACTCGATGTCCTTACTTCTATCCTACTTTGACCTCTTCTAAACTACTACCTTGAATTATTTTTTCAACTAGTTTCTTGTGCA
This sequence comes from Taxus wallichiana var. yunnanensis, assembly GCA_018340775.1. Taxonomy (NCBI): domain Eukaryota; kingdom Viridiplantae; phylum Streptophyta; class Pinopsida; order Cupressales; family Taxaceae; genus Taxus; species Taxus wallichiana. Next base: position 202,999,136 of record CM031244.1, on the reverse strand, counting down.
ATCTCAACTTGTGACCATTCACCAATAATTTGAGCCTAACAGGGTCAATGGTGGTGAGTTTTACATCTCCATTAGGGAATATATTATCAATCTCATAGGGTCCTAGACACATTATCCCGAGTTCTCCCATATGGTCCTTTTATTTTACATCAAACAAGAGTGCCCAGTTACCTACTTGAAACTGTCTTGTCTTGATATACCGTTCATGCCATTTGACTATTTTCTTCTGCACTACCTTTGTATTATGTAATGCTTGTCTTCTCAATTCATCCAACTCATTGAGTTAGAGAATCCTCTTCCTTTGACCTTTAGAGAAATCTATGCCAAGGTAAAGTTTAGTACTCAAGTGTTTTATGCTCAAATTCAATTGGAAAAACAAAAATCTTACCATACAAGAGTTCAAATGGTGTGAAGTCAGTTGTTTTTTTCCATGTTGTGTTAAATGCCCATAATTCCTCCATTATATCTTCCTAATATTTTCTTTGAAGTACAATGGTATTTTTCAAGATGGAATCTATCTCTCTATTTGTAACTTATACTTGGCCATTAGATTATGGGTGGTATGGTGTAGACTTCTTATGCCTAATTTCATACTCCTTAACTAGATCATAAATTACATCAGCAATAAAGTGTGTACCTTGATCAGTAACAATCTCCCTTAGAACTCCATATCTAGTGAAGATGTGATCATAGAGAAACTTGGATATTTTCTCACTTTTCTTATTTGGCAATTCCTTCACCTTTGTCCACTTATTTAGGTAGTTTGTGCATACCCATATGTATTCCTACTAAGATTTAGGATCTATGGGTCCAATGAAGTCTAAGCCCCATTTATCAAAATCTTTGTAAGACCAAATCTGAGGATAAAATGGAATATCATAATATTTGGTAGGCTTACCCATTCTTTAACACTTATTACATCTCTTGGTGTATAGTGTTGCATCTTTATGCAATGTCGACCAATAATAACTAGTTGTAAACTCCTTTTGTGTTTTTCTTTTACGAGAAAAATGCCCTCCACAAGGTTCAGCGTGGCCGGATCTAAGTACATCAGATATCTCCTCATCATATATACACCTTCTCATGATTTGATCTTATCTGTATGAAATATAAATTCGAGTTATCCAAGATATATGTACAGTATTTTCAACTATATATTTCTTCTCAGTATAAGTAATGTGGAGGTGTATTATGAAATCAAACTACAACAACCTATTAAATGAGGTGGATCACATCAGAGCTATTTTACATAGGTATATGGAATGGAGTGTTGTTACTGTGAAATCCACTCTGCAACATCTCCAAACCCTTGGTCAATTTGCCAATGCTTATAGGCTCATGGATGAGCATGGGAATTCGAATAAAATAAAAGGGCATGTTGTTGGATGTGACCTAGACTCGTTGGGTGTCAATATTGATTCTATGTCAAAGAAGTGGGAGAAAGTGTTGGATGGTCTTGAAAAGGTCAAAAATTGATGTTTTTCGAGGTAGCTATTATTATACTGATTTTCTTTTAACTCTGTTATTAGTTAGTCTATGGTTTTATCTTTACTATTATTACTCTTTTTTGTTTTGTTTTAAACCATTCTATATTCTCATGGAGGATCTTAGATGTAATAATCACACACACACACACACACACACACACACACACACACACACACACACACACACACACACACACACACATATATGTGTGTGTGTGCGTGTGTTTCTTTTTAATGTTATGAATTATCTTATCTTCTCTTTTTAGAGATCGACTTGTAAGGGTAGGGCACCCTCAACCATGTTTCACCTATAATAAATTTTTTTGGAGATGTTTTACGAGACCAAATAGTTTTCTATATCTCGCATACCAAGGTGTTTCAAAGTATAAATGGAAAATAAGTTTTCATCTAAAAAAGAATCATCAACTACCTGTTATTCATCATTAGTCTCCATCCATGAGAGGAAATTTGATACTATGTTGTCCTTGTCAAGATTTTCCAATATAGTGACATCAAAGTCTTATAAAAGGAACAACCACCTTATGATTTTGTTACTTACTACTGATTTATTTATCATATATTTTATCATCGCATGATCGGTGTGAATGAAAAGCTGGATATCTTGTGATATAGTGTATGCAGAATTTAATTATATAATACACTGTTGCCAAGAACTCCTTCTCTATTACTATGTATTTTAATTGTGCATGATGCAAGTTTTTGTTAACATAATAAATTTCATAATTCAAAAATCCATCTTTTTTCCTAAGACAACTCTAATGTTGTGGTTTGATGCATCAGTGTGGATGTGGAATGGCGGAGTTTCAATAAATTCGTGTCAAGATAGGAGAGGTATTTAACATCTATTTCAAAGTTTGGAATGTAGTTTCACATCTCTCAGTCCACTCAAAAATAGCATCCTTTCCTAATAACACAAAAAGTGGCTCTGTAATCTTGTTAAAATCTTGTATGAACCTTCACGTAATATCCCGAGTGTGATCTAGGAAGCTCTGATATAATTTTGCTTCTTTGATGTTGGAAAGTTTATTATAACAGATACCTTTTCTGGATCAACCTAAATTCCATCAGAAGAAAGATAGTGTCCCAAAAGTATACCTTCAGACATCATAATGTGGCATTTTTCATTTCTTAAGGACAGATTGAGATCTTTGAATCTATTCAAAACTTTTTCCATATTTTACATATATTATTCAAAATTGTTTTCATGTATAGTGATGTCATCCATGTATACTTCCATGGAGTCATTTTTCAAATCTAAAAATATGCCCAAGTCTGCCCTCTAGAATGTAGAAGGTGCATTACATAAGCCAACTGGGAGAACTGAATAAGAAAATATTCCCCATGAGCATGTGAAGGTAGTTTTGTCGTGATCCTATAGTGTAATGTGAATATGATTATAGTCACTATATCCATCAAGAAAAGAGAAATAATTTTTACCAGAAATAGTATCAAGTAATTGATCAATTAAAGAGAGTGAAAAATGATCTTTCTTTGCTTTGATGTATACAACTCCTTGTAATATACACAGATCCTCCATTTTCCATTATTCTTTGGAACAATGAAAAGGGTAACACCCATTAAATATCTGATATGGGATATATAAATCTAGTATCTAGTAACTTCTTCAATTCTCCTTTTACAATCTCTCTCACTATTGGGTTCATTCTCCTTTGTGGTTGCCTGATTGGTTTACAAATTTCTTTGATATAAATATTGTGTGTGCAGAGCCTAGGATGAATTCCATGCATATCACCATAATCTCATAAAAACATTAGTTTATGTTTTTACATAAGAGTAATCAACAATTGTTTTTGTTGTATATCAGACAAATTGTTGACATTGAGTGATTTTACTAGTGTTATCTCTACTTGTTTGGATAGATTAATCATTAAATATACATTTTTGCTAATAAAATTTAGTATGCATTCATGGGGAAGAAGTTTATGAAGAATAAAATTCTTACTTGGAATATCCATGGTGCTTTTCTATAGTAGAACTTGGTTCAAGGGGTAGTTTAAACACCTTTATCATTCATCCACCTCATTATTTCTTCCATAGTTATTTGACAAGACATTAGATAGAATAACATCTACTTCTCATCATTCAATGGTACAAGACTTCTATAGCATAATGAGTTGTTGTACTGAGCTCTGATATGATTTTAGTTCTTCAAACCAACTATTTGGATCTTCATCATTCAATAGTTGGGAAGAAGGATAAAGCATAAGCTTCTTAGTACCACTTCCATTAGAAATAATCATATTTCCAAACCTACAACCTATAAATGAATTTACAGTGGCTAACCATGGCCTTCCTAGAATAATAAGATAACCTCATAAACTCACTTTTGGTTAAAGGATAATAAAGTCAACAGGTATTCCCAAGAGTTTACCACCACAACTATGTCCTCAAGGACTCCTTCAGGTCTCACTATTGATCTATTTGCAAGTTGTAAGATTGTAGTTATTGGCTTTAGTCCTTCCAATTTCAAGTCATCCATAATTTTATTGGTCATTACGTTAATGGTTTCCCCTAATTCAATCAGATTATTCTTTATTTTTGTGTCATTTATTGCAACATTCACCAAGGGACTTCATGGGTCTATGTACTTTAGTAAAAATAAATTTCCAAGCATAATATCAACCATCGTCCAATAACTTGTATAGTGTATGGATCCTTCCGTCTTCTACCTTTTTTTATACATATATCCTTAACAAAAATTTTGTATATGGGTACATCCTTGATGGCTTGAATAAATGGAATTTTGACATAAATATCCTTTAGTTGATTGAAAAAATTAGAATCAGAATCTGATTTGAGGTTAGTCCTCTTTTCTTGTAATCTTTCTAGAAATGGTGGTTCATTATCTTGCATTTTACCCTTACTAGAACTCTATTCGGGTTATTTTAGATCAGCTTGTAGAGTGTTCTATATTTGTTGTGGAATAATTTGTAGCAATTTGTAGTTCATCTGTAATCTCTGTAATGGTGGGTTTACTTGGTGGAGGAAGTGTTCTTCCTGAGTGAAGATGGATGTTATTAACATCAACTAAATAGGTAGGGTATTGAGATGATTCAGTGGTATAGGATGGTTAAGTATCTTTATTTTTGGGGTTAGGTGTTGGTTGAGCTGGTAGTTGAGTGGATTTTGGTTGAGAGCTAGATTGAGGGTTTGGCATTAGAGCTTGTTGTTATGGATAAGGACGTTATTGGTAAGATTATTTATAATTGGGAGGTGGGTTATTTCATTGTTTCCCTCCTCTCCAAGGTTGTTTCCATGATTGAGGGGTTATTTCCATTTTTGTTTGTGTGAAAATGTAGGTTTCCATTGTTGTTGGTATTGCCTAGGGTATGGATTCACACCTTTCGAGTATTAGCCCAAGGCGGGGTTGCATATATGGATTATTATCCCAATTTTAAAAATATGGCATAAATCCTTGTCTTGGTGGCCATGTATTTCTTTGAGAAACATATAATACTTGTCCATAATTTTTTTCTATCATCTTGAATTCTGGTGATACCTCATTTTCCTCTGCAATGCTAGCTAATCCCTTGCATCTAAAATCAATTTTATTTCTTCTACATGCATGGAAGAACTATGTAATTTTGATTTTGCATCTTATCTCTTCTTGTTATCATGTAAAGCATCAAGCTAGGTGTCCATGTCATTGACTATCTCTTATTTCATGTTCTTAAACATGTTCACAATCTTTGATTTGGATATCTCCCCAATTCCTTTGGTAATTGATCCACCCTTTGATCTAGCACTTCTTATTCTCTTCATAGTTTCTCTAGAGTAATTCCTGCAGGCTTCAAAAATTTCCTCAAATGTAGCTTTTGAGATATCTCCAACTCTTATTAGGTCCAAAGAATCCATATCCTCCTCACGAGTCCTTTTAAGAAAAGTAGCTTGAGGGACTCATTAGGTAACCTTGTGTGTTTTGACTTCTAAAAACTGAATAATAATCTTTCTAAGTAATCTTCCAATGGCTCATCTTCCTTTTGTGTCATCCTAAAGATCTCATCACCTCCTCTACTACTTGGCCTACAATAATCTTGATATTTTACTAGAAACGTTTCCTTCATCTATGGCCAAGTTGTCACAACATCTCTTCCTAAACCCATGAACCATCTCAAGGCTACATCCTTGAGTGTATAAGGGAATAGTTTGATCTTATGTGCATCTGTATTTTATTCATAGCTCCGGCATAAAACATCAAAATCAAAAAGAAATGTGTCTAGGTCTTCAATTATGGATCAATGAAATTTAGGAAGGGCTGAGGGAGAAATTTTATTCATTATAGTAGGCTGATTGTTGCTAGAGATTGGGAACTCAAAATTAGCTTCCTTGTCTTCAACATTTTGATTTACTTCTACCATAATTAGATTATCAAGAAAGGCTTCATAACTTTCACTTGGAGGGGGGTCTTCTAACAACAAACCTTGTACAGAGGAAACTATATCTTCTTCTGAATCTTCATAATCATATGAATAGATTTTTGTTATTTGAGGATTAGGTAATAATCCACCATGGGCATCCCTTGGATGGTGTATCCATCAACTTAACATAACTCAATCAACATACATTAGTGGGGGGTTTGGAGGTGAAATTTTTAAACCTAAACTACTTCTAGGAAATGCAAAACCTCTCAAAAAACTTGTAACTTGGCAATATCCTTGCAATGGAGCCAAAAATGCTGGTAAAAATTAACTTGCAAAAATTAATATGTTGTTCACTAATTCATATTCATTTAATCATTAAACCAAGGGACATAAACTTTCAATAATGTCAGTGTTGTATGAACATTTACAAATAATTTAGGAGGTATGGAAAGAAATTTTTGTCACTACAATACTTAAAATAACAATGCTTGAAACAAAACTTAGAACTGAAAGCAAATGGATTCTAAACACTATGTCTAAAACAAAGATTGTAAATTTAGAATGTAGATAAGAAGATAAATTTATTCCTAGTCTAATCATGCAATGAAACAAAGAAAAAAACTATGGAGGGGTTTAGCAGACCAAAATTAGGCCTTTATTTAAATGTTAATCCCTCCTAAGCCTTTTTAAATAAAAGCTAGTGAATATAACTCGAGTTTTTATTGAATCGGTAGAAATATTACATCTAAGAACAAAGTAACTTCTATTATCTGTGTATCCTCTATTCTATATTATTCATCTCGATCTAGATTTATAGCATTAACCCTTTTCTCTTATACTCCTCAATTACAACAAAACATGAGAAGAAGAGTTCAACTAGGAGTTCAAATAGACTAAGTAAAAGATCTTCGATGGAACAAGTGGAAGATATCAAATAGAACAATAAGATTTTAAACACATGTAATAGAACTAATTAATAGGTGTCTAAATATCAAACACATAACTCAAGTAACCAACAGTTCCTTAAATCACGTGTTAACTAATCGACCAGTTCTTAGTGAGTTGTAATGAATAATCAGAGTCCATAGTTGAGTTATCTTCTAGTTTCCATGTTCAATTTGTATCGCTTGCCTCTCAAATGACATGCACATACATGAGTTTCACTCTTCACATTCCAAGAGATCTTCATAATCATGGATTCTTTGTTGTAGGTGATCTCCTTTGGCTATGGATGAGTTGTTTGCGACAGTTCCTTAGTTGTCGATGAGTCACTTTGGTTTGAAACGATTTCTTTGTAGATAATTCCTTTAGCTGCATATAGGTTGTTACATATACCAAGTTTCTCACAAAAATATTGGCTTCCTAAAAATCATAATTCAAACAAATTATTGAAATCAAGAGAATAAATGCATACTCAAAATACCAAAAAATAAAGATAATTAGTTATAACTATATTAATCAGTATTTATGCCAATAAGTTCAAGTTATGATGATAGTGTTCAATAGTATCTAGGAAATACAAGGAAATAACTTCAATGGATTAAAAATTACATATGATGAGGTGTTTATAAAGGGGATTTACATGACTCGTCATTTGTATTATAAAATAAAAATTTTCTTAATAAGACTTAGTCACACTACTGTTCAAACTAGCTCAATCAACTATAAAATGACCTTTGTTAAATTTCATCGAGTCACTAAAAAAATATTTAATAACTTCTAACCCATTCACCTATATAGTGAGAATTCAAGGAAAAAAATTGAAAAATAATAATTAGAGCTCACATTAGAGGCATATTTCAAGGAGCAAGTTGGAAAAATTTGACAATTTGCACTTGGGCACTATATCTAAAAGTGGCTTAAAAAAGAAAATATTTTTATCCCAAATAGATAAGATAAAAATCCATGTGAATCACAATTATCAATACCTTATTGAAGGCATTTGAGGGGTAGGATGTATTTTCTAGACTCACGGGTATTTTTCATAAGGGGATTCAAAATTGAATTCACAACATATTGAGTGATTGTTTTATGTGATAATCTCATCAAAATGTCTCCAAAATATACTTTAAAATGCATCAATAAATGACTAAGTATAATATAATGAATATGATATATCACTATATATTAGTGGATTTTTTTAAGATATAAATTATAAAGGGGAGGTTATGGATGTTCTCTATGTGGAAATTCTAGAGAGGATTTGTAACTTTTAAAAGGGTTGTTTTTGTGTTGAACAATTTCCAATTTCAATCATTTACCTTCATGATTTAAATACCAAAGACACAACATAAGGATATCATGTTTGGGTTTATTTTAAAAAAATACACATCTAAGTTGGTTGCAACACTTCCCATACATAGGGTGTTTTCATCATTAGTATAATTCACCATAGTATCCATTTGAATAAGGTTTGTAATATGATTTAACAATATTATTTTGATTTTCATGCTCTATCATAAATTTTGAGTTCTACTTTATTTAAAATACGAATGCAAGTATGGAAGAAATATAGAGAAATAGGAGATATCCACGTAGTAAAGATAAAGAGGAAATGTAAAAAGGTTCTCCATGTCTGGTCCACACATAGTCAAAAACATAAAGAGAATTTCTTTGGAAGGATTTAAAGACTTGTCGAGAAAACTATTCAATCTGCAATCACCATGTTCCATTTGACCACATTTCTTTGAGATATTTTAAATATTTTCCCATTCCATAATCATGTTTTCCACATTTTACACACATTCACCAAGAAACTTATAGTAAAATTATTTGAAAAAATCACATTTCTAATATGCATTTGTGGACATCTATTTCCTACTCCAGGATGTCATTTTCAAAAAGGTTGGGAGGATACAACAATGGTTATAACCCATGACTTCATACTTTAAATTGAATTTTCTTCAAAGTATCTAAGGAAATTCCAAAAAACCCATTTTGAGTATATACAACAAATTAATGGTGTCCATACTAGTGCAACTTAGGAAGGATGCAAGAAGAGGTTGAATCAAATTAAATAACATGTGAATTTATAATACCACAACTATAATCATGGAGTGCAAAAACTAGCCAGTATGCGAACTCTATATCAATCTCACAACACTATGTAACGCTTATTTCCCTAAATTTGGACTTATTCCAGTTTGAGTAGCTTAAAAATATAGGCAACATTAGAATCCAATATTAGTATTTTTTTTGTTCCAAAATGTTAAATACTGAAATTATCTGTACTCTAAAATTGCACATATTGGATTCCAATATTACATTTATTAGAATCCAAAATCACATATATTATAATCCAAAATCACATATATTGGAATCCAAAATCACATATATTAGAATCTAAAAATCAAAATATTGGAATCCATTAATTCTCCTTTTGAAGTCCAATATATCTGATCAGGAATTAAATTAATGAATATATGAAAAAACGTTTAATGATTTCAGGGAATCCAACATTGATATAAGAAATAATGTGTAGTGGCCGTTAGTCTATATAAAACAGATACATGTTATGTTTTATACGAGCTAGTGGCCACTAGGCTTAATGTTTTCTTTGGAATAATGCTCTTATCAATTTTAAGATGTCTTTAAGATTAAACTATAAAAATTTGAATATTTAAAACTCCATTGGCCAAGCGGCCACTAGGATAATGACATTCATGAGATGTGAGACACTTCCAGATTCAATTACTATGGTGTGATTGAACCTAGGGGCAACTAGAGAATTACCAAATATGTTATGAAGAAACTAACAGAGGGCGATGATTCAATTTAGGAGAATGTAATTAACTATAAAACCATTCCAGATATATTTTCATATTTAAATTTAGATATCAAATTAACTTCATTTACTATGGTGTGATTGAACCTCAACGCAACCAGATAATTTATGAAGATGTTATGAAGAAATTAGTAGAGGGTGATGATCTAGTGTAGGAGAATGTAATTAATTGTAAAACCATTCTAGATATATTTTCATATTTAAATTTAGATATAAAATTAACTGTAAAAAACATGGCATAAAAATTTTCATATTCAAATATGGATATGAAATTAATTAAAATTAATTGTAAAACCATCCCAGATATATTTTAGTATTTAAATATAGCTATGAAATAAATTGAAATTCCTTTACTAAAGGTAGAATTATAGTAAAAAATTTGAAGAATATTTTGAATTTATATTATAACACTATTCCCGAAGATGGGCTTCCAAATCAACAATACAAATCATAGTAAAGATCCAATAAAAAAATCTCCCTATAATTGTTTTTGTGATCTAATATAATCCTAAACATCTTCAACATCCTTCAATGGTTGCAACAAAGGCCACAACACATATAACAAGTATTTGTCTTATGACTTAGAATCTATGTTAAATATTTTAGCCACTATGTAGTTCACAATATCATTGAACTTGTTTTTCTTTAAATAGTCATCTACAAGCACAATATTTTTACAATCGTACAATGCATTAAAAAACCACCAAATAGAGTTAAGATTCTTGATATATAATTTGTGATTCAAAAACCTTCATAATTGGAGTGTTTTGTCTCGACACAATCCTCCTATGTAAATATGAACTTGAAGCTTGCATCCTCCAAGCCAATTTTTTAAAGGAATGAAGGCATCATGTCATCAAAATTTGACTTTCTCGTCAATGTCCATGGTTCTATTTTGAAATGTTTTACACCGTTCCAAGAAATATTTCACATTAGGTCTAAGAAAATTTTTTTTTGTTTGACACCGCTAAATTTTTTAAACTGTTTAGATGCGAAATCAACCTTATGGAGGGTGTATGCCAAAACAACATTTATATCAAATATGATTAGTTTCATGTTGCATGTGTTTGTATATGCGAATGACAAAAAAATTATTGAGGGTGGTGAATCAATTAAAAAATAAAAAACAAGTCCCTTTCAATATTTTTATATCAAAAATCAAATGGTTATAGGTGGTGAAGAAGGTAAAAATATAAGGGAGTTCCTCATTTCTTACTATTATATTAGGAATAATTTTTTGTAGAATTTATTTGAATAGAATGTAATGTTTCAGCATGACAAGTCTTTACATACCATATTGTAGTTATTTCATTGCATTGGAAAGTGGTATACATTTTCTATTATTGAAGCAAAAAATAGTATTTAAGCATGCTCAGAATTAATTTAGGAATACATATTTGATTAATAAAACTGATCAAAGATTTGTTACAATACTGTTTCTCTATTAATTCACATTCGCAACTTATAAACTCACACTCTGAACTTATAATCAAGGAAAATATAAATAATCCCAATTTATATTCATACAATCTCAACATATAAAATAGTTAAGAATAACCATCATAAAAACATATGAATTTATTTTATATACAATGTTAAGATGTATCATCATAATAACATTTTGAAATGCTAACTTTTTATTTAGCATTTACTCACTCCAAATATTTGATTCCCTCTACCACATTCAATCCCTTAGACACTATTAGTGATAAGTATTTGTGTAAATTGATCATCAACCACATATATTTTGAACAATTTTGTCCTCTACTTGGCATCCGAACAATAGAATTTTTTGAAGGGTTTCCCTTTGTACCTAATGTAATACACATTATGCCTTTAGAACTGTAGAGAACATTGTTTCTAATCAAAACCTTTTCTAGATAATTTATTGTAATTCCATTGACTATATTGTAATGTTCTTTTCCCCAATTGAGTACTAGATTCAATTCATCAGATTATTTTTTATTAAAGGCCTTTTTCATCTTTTCAACATTAACATAAGTGATCTTTTTAGACCAGAATCCCATTTCAAATTTTGTTGACAATGAATTTATAAACTCTTTTAGGACACCTCGCAAGTTTATAATCTCCTTGTTGAACTTGAATGACATCTACTTAGGGGGAAAATTGGCTTTTATCATACAGAAAGCCCTCCAAATCTAAAATAAGAAAGTGATTCTTGTGGCTAACTGTAGGGAAGTAATTTTCTTGTAATCAGTCTCATATCAATTGTAGCCAATGAAAATAATCAAGATTGTAGCTTGCGGTGACCACTTACCAATGGGGCTTGCATGTAGGATTGCATATTCTTTACCCACGATGGATCCTTTGATGCAAGATCTATTTCAAACAAACATTAATCTATTCATAATATAGCTATTGCTGTGAAAAATGAAATCATATTTGAAAAATATAGTGATCTACGTGGTAAACAAGTAAATTCAATATCAACACTTGAGGAAGCTACAGTTACCAACCAAGCTTCACGGCTTGGCTTGCATATACCTTAATCGCTACTAGTTTTTTTGATGCAATATGTATTGCAAACAAGATTAATCAATTTCATGTTATGGAAACTTAAAGCATAATTGAAAAACATACTGCTCTCCATTGTAATATGGTAAGTACAAATAAAAATTTCTATGTCCTCTCCGAATGAATTTTAGAAACCACTAGAGTTATTTTATATATGTCAAACCACCCATTGGTAGAGAACACTTCTAAGATATTGATGTGGATTAGCAATTGCTAAGTTATTCCATCATTGGATGGACTAAGAAATGATACTAATGTATATATCATTATATTGATACTTATGGTTTATGCAGACATCCAATAACATGGTTTTCACAAACTATGTAGCATTAGATGCCACCATGAACTTTTGAAATAGGTTATTTGGTAATTCCTTCTTTGAAAATGGTTCTTCTTCTAGAATTAGCTGATATCATTTTCTATAACTTTGTGAGCCTTATAAATGGTTTTGTTTAAAAATACACATGGCTAACATACCTGGTTTTGACTACATATTCATGTTGGTTACCACTACACACTCCACTATTACTTTCTCTAGTTTTTGGTTGTCTATGATAACCATTAATTGTCTTATAAATTTGTGGGGCTTAGTAGTATTTTTTATAAATGCACATGACTAACATACCAGGATTTGATTGCATATTTGTGCATGATGTGGCGAGTTCTCCTCATATGTCATCAGAGTTGGTGAACATAGATTATTGTCAAAAATATGAAAACAATGGAAATTGAAAATAGAGCTCATTAAACATATTTATAAAATGATTGAAGGTCAATAACCATGTTGAGTTAGTTGTGTAACGTCAAGTTGAGAGGTTTTTACATCAAATCCTATTTTTCTTTGGTTTTCTACGTAAATAAGAAATGTGTAAGTATATTTTTCATTTGAAATACATTTAACATAATCACATGTTCAAGTTGTATTCTAGTACAAACCTTTCTTCATATGAGAATAGTAATGTTTCAAAAACATTTCTTGACTATGTGTCTCAACAATAAAAACAAAAGATAGATTGGATTCAACTAATGCATGTAGTGCTACACCATTTCCATTAATAAATAATACTAAACAAATCTAGGAATAACATTGAGTGATCATCTCAACCCAAAAATCATATGATCGCTCACAAGGAAAAGGATGTTTGTTTCCTTTTAGGCCAATTTTGTTTACAATTATCAATTTTTGTGGCATTTTTTCCATCCAATCTCTAATGATTTATTTTCTTTCATCATTGTTATCTTCATAGTTGTACACTCTAGTGATTGTGTACATAAGACACAAACTTTTATATTTCCCACTTCTGTCATAGATTTTGTAGCATCCATACATAATCAATTCTCTATTGTCTTTAACCTTTTCCATCTATTTTTCTTGTTTCTCTCAACATTTTTGAATATTCAATTTGTTTGAGAAAAATAATAATGCAATCTAGGACACTAATTCCAATAACTGTTTGCAACTCCATTATTACTTCAAAAGAAATATCGCTAGAAAAATTGTAAAACTCAGGGATAACACATTCTCGCATTGAAAGGATTGGTGGGGGAATATTTGATAGAGTTGATGGAAGCTAGAATAGGTATGCACATTAAAAATTAAAATCTTTTGTGTTCTCCATCCTTACGGGTATATTTTCTTCCTTTGACATCACATAGTTATCTCGAGCCTCAACAGAATAAATTCTTCCACCACCTAGTTATTTTTTGTTTCACTTTTTTCCCCTATTTGGGAATCATATTATCTTTCCTTCTCTCTTCACCCAATAGTACCAACAAATGGTGGTAGTCTGATCTATACAATTTACATTTTTCAATTACATTGGATTCACTGTAGGATGTCAATAGATTATTATCTATATATTTTTCTTTAAAATATTGTAAAACATTTTCTGTCATTTTTGTATCCTTTTATTCTCCTAGCAAAGTAAGAATCAAATGTCTCTTCTATTACACCTTCCTAAACAAGGCCAATTAACTAGATATCCCTTGATTGTACTTTATCTGCTAGTACTAATAGTTCTTCTTCATTCATTCCTCTAGTATCCCGAAATGAATTGGTTGTGAATTTTTCCAATAAATTTGGCTTAAAGTAATCCTAATTATCTTTAAGAGGTGAACAAGTAAGGTCACCAGATCTAAAAATGAAATGTTGTAGTCTATTTAGTCCATATATCATCTAGAAATAATAGAAAAGTCCATTTTTTGTATAGATTTTTGGTTTTTTCCACTTTGAAAATCAAAAGGCATTGATTCTCAATTTTTGCATTCAAATGAAAATCATATGTTTAATATTTTTATATAAGGAAATTAAATCTTCACAACAAATGCAATTAAATTAAAATACATTGCCTTTCACTCTTCTATTTTGTTTTTTTGTCAACTGGGACATTGAGGACATCCAAATGATTTCTAAATGATATAGCTTTGTACAAAAAATTAATAAAATTGGTGTCTATCCAAGTTTTGTTCACTTCATTCTGTTGTTTACAAATATTAGTAAAGGCTTCATTAGTTGCATTTGCAAAAATAATTTGATCCCTTGAAACCGTAGCCTATGTAAATAATTGTAATTATTTGAGCCCAATTTTTTTGTGTGTAAATATTGTATGTTGTCTGTCAAGTATACAAAATTTAATGTCATCCTTTTACAATTATTTCATATCTTAGAGCTCCATAACTTTATTTGTAGACTGAAATAAGGGAAGAATAATTACCTCCCTTTGCGTAGGAATAAAATTTATCAACATGGATTACACAGAAGGTCAACATTATCATCATCTATAGGACAATATTGATGTTATGGAGGTGTTATATGGAACCTTGAAACATAAATTAAAAACACTTCACCATTGAACAAAAATTAATCAAACTGTTGAATAGTTGAAGGTTTTGTTTTCATGAATATATTGGTTTCTTTCTTGAGCAATGTAACTGATTTAGTATCCTTTTTCAACCCTTTTGTAAGTTTGATCTAGATGGATCGATTTCCAATTTAGAGAAATGTGTTTGCTATAACATAGTAAAAAGCTTGTCATGTTTAGGAGGTGAAAGAAAACATTTTTACTCAAAAATTACAAATGGAAGATGTTTTATCATCTCTATACAATTTTCTAAGTATTACAAGCATGCCACTGTGAATGTCTTATGAATTTAAACAACCAGTTTTGTCATTATCTACTAAGAACCCCAAATCCCAACCATATATTAAAAAAGAACATTTTTAATCTTCTAAGGCCTTCATTTCCTATTTCCTAGATAAAGAAACATCCAACTCCATATCTAGAATAAAACACTTATTATTTTCATAGTCAACGTGTTCAACCTGAACACACAATATACTGGAATCAACAACTACTAAGGATATAACCATACTAAATTCCTCATGTCCATCATCTATAATAAAAAACAACCATAGGCCAGCATTGTAGTTATCAGGGTTATGGGTTTTAACAAACCATTCCTTATCTCTTTTCTTCTAGCACTCAGCACCTTTAATGAATGGAATTGTCGAGAATGGAGTGCAAACACTGTAGTACATTTTACATGTAGTTAGAGTAGAATATAATAATAATTACTTCACATATGGAGTAATATTTTTGTATTGTATGATAATGAATGTAAGTATTATCCTTTGTGATCACCAATCTCTATAGTACATTACTTTTTATCATTGGAGAGTAATCAATATAATGGTTAGTGACCACTAGGCTTCAAATGGACATGATATCTAACCTTCAACTAGTTACTTTAATTTGTATTTTGTGGATCACATCATTAATAATAGAAACTGTGCAAATTTATTCTTGAAAATTAACACAAAACATATTTTGGAAGGATTATCCATTGTCTGACAACCATCCACATTACGTAGATAACATGAAATGAAAGTTTGAAATTAATAATTAATTCACATATGGAGTAATTTTTTTCACATTGTATGATAATGAATGTAAGTATTAGCCTTTACGATCACCAATCTCTATAATCCATTATTTTTTATCATTGGAGGGTAACAAAAGTAATGGTTAGCAACCTCTAGGCTTTGATGAGACATGATATATAACCTTAAAATGGCTACTGTAATTCATTTTGTGGATCAAATCATTAATAACTTAACATATGCAAAAATTTCTTGACAATTAACACACAACATATTTTGGAAGGATTATCCGTTGTCTGACAACCATCCATATTGCATAGATAACATGAAAGGAACATTGTAAAATATATATGTTAGTGAGAGATATGATTTAGGTGCACATATAAATGGATATTTTTAACATTACTTGTTGGTAATTTACACCAATTGAATGGACTAGCATAGAGGCCATTAAGATTTAATTTTTCATATTTTGAGTAGAGTGTGTGAGAAACAAATCACACAATAATAAGGTCAGTGGTCACTAAGCAGTATTTTTTAAACATAAAAATGTTTAGTTGTTCCATAACACATATTGCAAGGAAAAATGTAGTGGTTGCTTAGACCTAATGAGTTTTATTTGAAATCAAGCATTGGAGTATGTCGTAATTCACATCCGCTTATATAAAAGAAAACTCTTTGTAACCACAAATCTCCATTGCTAATTTAAATAAATGACATAAATACCACTAGGTTTTCACTTTCTTTTTTTAAAAATATCAATAAAATAGAAAATCATTGTCTAGCATAGTGGTTGTAAGGTTTCCACCATTACCTCTTGTGGTTATAAACACTATCTCTATAGTTTTGAATTGATATTTTTTTCAATGATTATAAGTGTATCATATTAGCTTGACTATTCTTGATGGAGCCAAGTGTTTCACTACATACCCTTGGGAGGGATGAAGCCTTATATTATTCTTATAAGATATATTCTTTATGTCGTATAATTCAGTTAGGTTCTTATATTATAAAATGCTTAGATATTGCTAAGTTGCATTACTAATTGTAAGGAATGACATAGCAATGGCTAGGCTCAACATTTCTTAATTTGAAAAAGGGACCTCTAAGCTCCATTACTAGTTGAAAAGAATAACGTAGCGATCACTAGGCTCAACATTTTCTTAATTTGAAAATAGCTATATAATAACAAATAATGGTATAGCTTAGCGGCCACTAGGCTCCTATCATTACCTCTTGTCATTGTAATCATTATTTTTTCAGCTTTTGTGATACTTTTCTCATTGATACTAATTGTATCGTATTGGCTAGACTTCACATGGTGGACCCACTAGTTGCACTATATTCCATTGAGAGGGATTAAGAATTATTTATTTCTCCTAAGATATATCTTTGTTATTTATAATCTATATTCATTCATATTAAATGAAAATCCTAGTGACTGTAGGCTCAACAATTTCTTAATTTCAAGATAGATATTGAATAAAAATCATGGTCTAGATTAACAACCGCTAGGATCCTATCTAATCCTCTTGTCTTCATAATCACTATCTATTAAGCTTTAGGCCAATCATAATTGTCAATGATTATAATTGTATCAAATTATCCACACGTTACCTAGTGGAGCTAATTATTGCACTAATTTCCATCAAGAGGGATCAAGACTTTCTCTTCGTATCAAATAAAATTCTTAGCAACCACTAAGCTCCATTACTATTTGAAAATAATAATATAGTGGCTACTAGGCTCAAAATTTTCTTAATTTGAAAATAGATATATAATAACAAACAATGGTCTAGCTTAGTAGCCACTAGGCTCCTATCATTACCGCTTGTCATTGTAATCACTATTTGTTCATCTTTGGACCAATACTTTTTTCATTGATAGTAATTGTATCATATTGGCTAGACTTCACATGGTGGACCCAATTGCTGCACTACATTCCATCAAGAGGGATAAATAATTATTTATTTCTCCTAAGATATATATTTGTAAATTATAATTGAATTTCATTCGTATCAAAGAAAAAAATATTTTCTTAATTTTAAAATAACTATTGATTAAAAAATCATGGTCTAGCTTAGAATCCAATAGGATCCTATCATTACCTCTTATCGTAGCACTATATTTACATAATTAGATCAATTATAAATTTTAATGATTATAATTATATCAAATTAGTTACATATCACCTGGTGGAGCCAATTCCTGCACTACCTTCTATTAAGAGGGATCAATACTTTCGGTTTGTATCAAAGAAAATGATTAGTGACTGCTAAGCTCCATTACTAGTTGAAAGGAACAACATAGTGGTTGCTATGATCAATAGTTACTAAATTTGAGAATAGATACATAATTAAAAACAACGGTCTAGCTTAGTGGACGATAGGCTTCTATTATTGGTACCCAAATTGATCCTTCCTTTGAAACCAAACAACATCACAAGTCGATAAGGATGCTTAGAGACACACAAATCATAATAGGATTCATTTTGTAGCCAGGGATGGATTTTAGATGACTATTTATCACTTTGTGCTAAGAGTTTGACCTACCCTTACTACTTTAGGTTGTGCCTTCAACCAAGGTGAGAGGACCTATTTTGTGACCTGTATTAATGGAAATCATCAACGAATTAGCAGTATTTGACTATTCCTTTGCAATATTTTGAAGGAGACCTCAAGAAAACATGGCCAATACAACATAACCTAACTCTCACGAGTTATCACTTTAGAAAATGAAGATGTTCTCTAGATAAGGCCCAAGTCACTAAAGGCAATGATAAAAATTGATTGCACTTGCATATTTTAGTAAAGGATGGATGAATTCAATGATCTTATTTATCATTTGTGGATACACAATGCAAGCAGGGATAGTTCATGTATGATATATCTCTAGATATGCATTTTATGGTTGGGAAGTTAAGCAAGATAAAGTTGATTATACCGAATCCTTGAGAACTTTAAACAAATGTTGACAAATCCACAAGGAAAAATGATGAATGGATTCAAATAGTTAAGATGAACCTTCAACTAGAAAATTGTGCATCTATGAAAGCTCAAAGACACATGGCTTCACATATTCTTCAAGGATTTAACATAAGAACTCATGTTAAAGACTTAATTAAACCTTAGAAATCCCTAATATATCACACTTATGATACACTCATAAACTGAAAAACAATTTGTATAACTGAAATGAAAGTAAAGTGAATTTAAATTACTTATTGCATCATGAAATGAAAGCTCTCTTCATAATGTAATTGTAAATGCCACAATGATGTCATGAGGACGAGATTTTGTGTGATTTCAGAAGGATTCCTAATGTAAGATTGCAACAAGAACATATATAACTATTTGAATATATCTCAAGATGATAATAGACATAACATAGTTCATGATTAACACAAATTACTCAAGGTTTTTAAAAATTTAATCAACAAGGGAAATTTTTTTACAATCTCAATTTTTTTCAATGGTTATACATCTGCAACCATCTTGACATGATCAATTTTAAAGATACACAAGAAATAACTGGTTTCTCAAATAAGTTCTTTCAGAAAATGGCTTCTCTCATCTTTTTCTCCTTTTCTTTCTCTGAGTAAATTTTAGAAAAATTAAACCCCCTCTTTTGTGAATATCCATCCTCCTTTTATATCATCCCCTTTTCCTATTAACTTTCAAAATTATTTCCCCCAAAAGTCATAATATTCCTAGGAATGTTCTTCCCCTTCTTTTTTAAAATGTTCTAGAACATGGTGTTTAGAAAGGTCCTTTTTAAATTTCTAGGTGTACGAATCACCAATTTTTTCAATCAACTTCACTAGTGTTTGACTAGGATGTTAGGTAGTCTTTTCTGGTGGTTTATTTTAATCATTATTACTGGTATTGATTAGATAATCATTTCGAACAATCTCATAATACCTCTGGATAATATTGAAATGACATATATCCACTCGTTTAATAGTCTACCTTGGGCACCACACCCTCTGCTTCTTGCTTCACTGGCTTAATTTCCACACATAACTTCTGTTGAATCATCTTGATTTATAATCTCTTCTCATTTCCAACTTCTTCCAAATCTTAATTTCACCTTTGTGCGAACTGAACACAATCTCCTTCATTTCATGGGAAATATTTGCATCAACTCAGAACATATGCCTCTGTTTCATTATAAAACTTGGCTTAATTTCATTATCATCATACCTTTCCTTTCTTATTTTGAGTATAAGGAATTTCAAAGAGAATGGCGAAGGTGCTCATAGCTCATAACTTGAAGGAGATTTCCTCTAAGGATTTAAATCATATTTTTGATTTAAGTGGTCCTGATGAAGCTTTTGTTAGGGATCTATTTGAGATAAAATGTGTGGGTGACACCAGGGGGGCCCTAACATACTAGAAAGTCGATTGGTGCTTCTTACAAGGCTTGATCAGGATTAATCCTGTGTTTGCATCCTTCCAAGTTATGTATTTCCATATTTTTAGATGGGAGCATATGAAAAATCCCGAAGACTTGAAAAAATATTGGGTTGAGAGAAGACCCCAAGTCTCTAGGTAGACCAATTTTCAATTTCCTTTTCTGTGTGATGAGGATTTTGTATCAAAATATATTCCTAAGGAATCATATGTGTTGTATGACAAATCCTCCATCGACATAGTGCCTGCTATCTCTCACAAAATAGAAGAGTTAGAGAGAAGGCTCAACTTCTTGGAGAAGAAGCAAGTAGAGACCATGCCTTCACAATCAATTTCAGCACCAGGGTCATCTTCAGGGAAAAGGAAAGGTGAACCACAATCACAACCCCCAATTGTTATCTCAGATGGGGAAGAAGACCAATCATTATCTGCTCATCATTCAAGGGCAGCCATTTCCTCCGCTCAAGACAATAGAGGGATATTTTCTACTCGATCATCCATCCACCTAATGCATTTTGCTCCTTAGGTAGAGCATGAATTATCAGGCCCTCAACCAATTCCTTCCCGAAGGACAAACCTCCTTTTACACGGAAATGGGAAGCAAGGTCAAGTTCGAGGCCTCTCAGTCAGTCCAGTCAGCAACATGTAGTACCTTCCCCTCCAATCACTCCAGGTGCCCCCTCTCAAGAAACTCTCAGAACATCAATCCCCCATAAAGGGAAAGGAAAAATGGCCTTCTTCACAGGAGGTCTAGATCTTTTAGATTGGGTCTCAAATCAACAGAAGAAAATTGAATTGGAGAAAATCATGAGTCATCCTAGAATGACTTTGGAGGCATTAATGGATATGGGAATGTCTCGGGACCTAGAAGGGTTAGTCATCTTTGTTCAAATAACACATGGCTCAAGAGAATTTGTGTTGAGGAAAAACAAGCTTCTGAGAAAGCTCCCCTTGCTCGGAGGAAACTTATGAAGTAGGGATGAAGAATGCATAAATGTTGTCTTCTTTTACTATTTTTCTTTCTGGCATGTACATATTTTCCTTTGTCATGGGCAAGGGCCCCTATAGAACCCCATTTCATTCCTTATCTAGAGTCCAAAAAACATAACAACATCAATCAATTACATGTTTTTCTATATGTATGTGAAGACACCTATAATTACGCCTAAGCAATTTAAATACTTAAATTGTGCTAATTATCCCCTTTCTCACAAATTGATGACATATCATCAAAAGCACTCATATTCCCTCTTGTTGTCATTAATTAATTACAATATGCTAATTGATTAAGTCACCTATCCAGCTAATTATCTAATTAACGACCTTCCATTAATTATTTACCTCTTCTATCTAAATTAATTAATTATTATTAATTAATTAGTTTTCCCCTTCATTTAACTAGTAAATCAATATTTAATTGATTTAATCCCTTTCTAATGGCCTAAATCATACTAATATTCCTCTAATTGGCTTCTATAAGCTTATGCCTACCTATTAGTTAATCACCTTTGATTAATTAAAACACCCCCCAACTCCCATGACTTGCTAAACATGTAGTAAACCCTTCTAAAGTAAGGTTACCTTTAATAAAGCAACCTTATCCATTCCTAATAATGTTTTACCTTTATCCCACATTCATGAAGATGTGTTGAATCCTTTATCCTTTGGGCTATATAAAGAGCCCTCCTCCTACCTTTATACCTACACCTAAACTCCTTAAGAGAGCAAATATAAAGCATATAGCAAAGAGACTAAGAGCTTGCATTTTTTCCTCTTGAGAGTTCATCATCTTGAAGAGTTAAGCCTCTTTCTTAAAGTGCTTAGGTCATATGGGAGGTGTCAAAAGGGTCTTGTAGCATAACTTTTACTAGCCCCCATTCCTAGGTTCTTGGAACATTAAGGACATTTTTTTATAGCCATGGAACCTACCTAGGTTCCTTCATTTATATGTTGTTAGAGAATAGAGGATATTTAGGTGCTTAACATGGTTAATTTCATAGTTTTGTATTGATAAATGTTAGCATCTAACCCTTGATTAATTCTTATCATGATGGTGTTTATAATGTTGTTTAATTCTTGCTAATTAAGACTATTTAGGTGTTAGTCTTTGTTTACATTAGCATTAGTTTAAAAACAACACTTGCACACATTTGGCATGCCCAGTGGGACCCTTAGTCCCATGGCATTTTAGTTTAAATTTCATTGTTTTGGCTAACTTTTGATATGCACATGTAGTAATTAATGTCCATTTTTTTGGAAAATTTGCTCATTTGATATATGTAACTTCATGTTCATAGCCATAATTTTAATGGGTAATTGCCATTTTAAACTAACTTGTCAAAATTTAGAGATATTGTGAAGTTTTCTTTGTTTTTTTCGTACTCTAGTTACAGGTTTGATGTAAGTGCGATTTTGGGAGCGGGTGTGATTTTCAGAGCACATGCATGGTTTTGGGGTGCACACGTCTCTCGGTGGTAAAGGCATCTTTGTTAAAATCTGTCATTTTTTTTTCCGACCCCCTGGTGCACATACCCTAACTGCGTGCGAGTGCATTAACCCAGTGCACACATCGTTTCGTATTGTACCTTCACTACATTCTAAAACCTGTCAGATTGGCACACACGCCCTAACCAGGGCACACATGCAGTTTTAGTGGCACAGGTATATTTTTATGGTAATATGGTTATTCTGTCTATTTTTCTATCTATTTTTCTCATAGTATCACGTATGTTGTTTTCGTGGCACAAACACCTCTTGGGTGGCACAAGAATTTAATTGAACTAAAAATTCCACAGAGTGGCACAAGTATTGTTTTAGTGGTGCAAGCAATGTTTTTGGGAGCACACATCTCTCACGGAGTGCAAGCACATTGTGAGCTGAAAACTACCTTTGGTGTCACATACACCCTAACCTATGTGTAGGCACTAAAAAAGGGGTGCAGGCGTCCCTTTGCATTTTTTGAACTTAAATCAATGATGTGCTAACATTCTTGTAGGCTTATCTAATCATATATTTGTCTTTGTAGGCTATTTTTACATGTTTGTATTTGATTAGGTAATATTTTACATTGTTTGCTTATAGGATTAAGATCATGTATGCTCTTCCCTCGCGTCTCTCGGGGTGATCTTGGGAATCAGAAATGATTCTTGAGTCCTTTTTGATGTTTTGAGATTGTTAGGGGTATTTGATTTGGAATTGGTTAACTTGGCATTGTTAAATTAAAGTGTTGTTCCATTTGGTTATCTTTTGGGATTTGTGAAGACATCACATATACTCTTCTCTTCCGTCCTTAGATGATCTGGAGAATTAGAAATGATGCCTTCTCTTTTGATGGAAAACTACTAATCATCATCATAAAAGACCACAACGCTTGTCAAAGAATGAAGGAATCGAAACAAAATTTAGAAAACTACTAATACAGTTGTTATACAGGTTGCCAAATGTTGTTCGAGTAAACCACATCTAATTAAACAAGATAAAAATAACAACATATTCAAAACACTATATTGTAGGTTTCGGAAAAGGGTACGTCCCTCTCCGCTCAACTAGAACATAACCCCTTTGGCATAATGCCTTCAGCTACAACAATGGGGGTGGTTCCAAGAACCCCAAAGTAGTCCACGCAAGAGGGAACCTTGTGGACGAAACGGGAAGTGCTCCGCACTACCTATCTGACTAGTAAATCCTTTGTGAGATAGAGTTACAAGTTACACATTTGGACGCATTTATTGCCCACTTTGTGCTTGAAGGGGGAAAGTCGAGATACTCCCAAACTAGTCATTGTGACTTTTTGGGTAAATTGTCCCGCTCGTGGATAATCTTTGTAGCACCTAGGACAAGAGAACCACCTAGGAAGATATACTTTATCCACGAGCCCACTTTGACCATTCTAAAATAGTTGAGTTGTGAACCATATTTTTCATTGAGAAACATGTGTGCGTTACTTTTTCCTAGTTTTTTTCTACCTTAGGGCGAGGTGAAACTTTGTTGAAGTGAGGCTAGCATTTTTATCCTTTTTTAATTTACATCCTTCACATTGTTTTAACACTTTGTTAATCAAAAGAAGGGTGACTACCTTTGTTACCAATCGATTGTTTCTCTCACTTTTTATGTCTGTTTACACCCATCCATGTTTTGGTGGGTTAGTTAAATGTCTAAAGTGTATGGAGGCATTTTCACATCATTGGTAGCCATTGTGATCTTGATACCCATGTCAAGATCATCATTGTTGTTAGGTGTGGTTCATCACCATGGATTTCCTTAGAAGAGTTAGCTTGTTTATATCATATCACATACAATTTTGATATGTACTCCTTATTTCTTATAAACTCGACATAAATATCTATATTGTAAGGTTATGCTACACACATTTTTAACTATTCCTAGCTATACTTTGAGATTTTTTAGTTTGGTTCTATTATTACCTTGATTTCAAAGAGTGCTAGGTGTTATCATTTGTGTGTGTTATATCAATAAAACCTTGATATCACTACTTCACTTTCTCGCAAAGTGGGTTAACATATCTTGGTGATATTGTTGTGTCATTCACGAATTGTAATTGGCACTTTTTGATATATAGGTCTTAATCGGATTTGAGCTTGCTCATCATATATCTTGATTGGGAGATCACATTGACTTCTTGTATTTACTTATGTCTTGTTCATTCCCTTGAACTCAGCATAAGTGGAGACATCTTATTAATCATCTTGTGATGCAAACTACTCTTTGAAACGTAGTCTAGG